>JAAWXA010000001.1:76126242-76726242 GCA_038090715.1 Florisuga fusca | reverse complement strand
CAGACAACAAACATGGGGGTGGGATGTGATGGAGTAAACATTTGTTGTTACTATGCTAATTATGCATTTCCTGTAGACCTCCGTGTAATTGTTACAAGCAAAACACAATTTTGTTCTGTAAATTGCAGAGTTTGAGTGACTCCATTGCTCAAGTTGCTTTTGTACGTGTACATTTGTACAGGTCTGGAGCATACTACTTATTAATAATGTACCTGCTCAGTCAGATTTCAAGTAGCTGCCAAAGAAAATGTTTAACTTAGGGGTGGAGAGGTGAAGAATATGAGTTACTTTGCTGGTATCTTGAAAAGTAGTACAGTTTTTGTAACTTGTGATGCCATTTCCTTTTGCCATTTGCTATTTCTGATCAGAAGTTATGTGCTTATCAACAAAAGATGTTAATAGTATGTTATTTTTGCTCTGGAAAAAAAAAAAGCTGTACGAGCCTGGCATGTTTTGGAAGACTGAATAAACAGGATTCCTGGGAGCTCATAAAGATGGCAGGACTCAGAGGGAGAATGAAATAGCACATGGGGACCCAAATTTTCTGTTGCATTATAAATATTTTGAGGAAGTTATACAGTCAAGTGGGTGCTGATCCAGTAACTGGCTGCTGTCAGCTAAGAAATGCATGCAGTGTGCACTATTTGCATGGCAAAATTCCTGTGGGAAACTTTGGGAGGTTTCAGGCTTTAATTAAAGCCTTTCCCCTCTGTCCATCCCAGTAAGAAAAGTGCTGCTGTGCTTGCAGCTTCACTGATACAAAATACTAACCTTGGGATGAGGCAGTGGTAGCATGCAGGTCTATTTTATATGCATAAAAAAGTGTTTCAGCTTGAGCTCCCATTCTCCATAAGAAAACCCATGAAGTATGTGGACATTAGGTGATGTTTATGTCAGATCAGCTATACTAGAGGATATAACAACACACTGCAGTTGCAGTTAGTACATCTTGACTTCTGCAGATATGTGTCCACACCAGGATGCAGCAGCACAGGGGAATACTAACATATAAAATGTTCTGGAGCAGTAAAATACAGATCTTGGGCTTTTTTTTTGCTAATAGGGGGGGATTGTGGGCATGGTATTGCTTCAGCAGATTTTTAAGATTCTCTGAATGTTAAGATGGAGGTAGCTGGCAGTTCCTTGTAAACATCAGTTTGTTCATTAGTCATCCAGAGCATCTTTGTTAACTGGCATCAGCCTTCAATGTTTTCAGGGCAAAGGGGGGAGTGGTGAGCAGAGCCCCCGGTGCTCTCTGCTGTACCAAAGCCATTGCTCTGCACACTGGTCTAGCACTGCAGGGGCTTTTCTGCAGTTTAAAAGCTTCTCACGTTGAATGTGGGATGTTTGGCAAAGCACAATGTCTCCTCTGAGAGCTTTTCATCCTTGCTTCTTGCCATAGGAAACACTGAACAAATCCACGAGTTCNTCAGTCAGATTTCAAGTAGCTGCCAAAGAAAATGTTTAACTTAGGGGTGGAGAGGTGAAGAATATGAGTTACTTTGGTGGTATCTTGAAAAGTAGTACAGTCTGATCAGAAGTTATGTGCTTATCAACAAAAGATGTTAATAGTATGTTATTTTTGCTCTGGAAAAAAAAAAAGCTGTACGAGCCTGGCATGTTTTGGAAGACTGAATAAACAGGATTCCTGGAGGCTCATAAAGGTGGCAGGACTCAGAGGGAGAATGAAATAGCACATGGGGACCCAAATTTTCTGTTGCATTATAAGTATTTTGAGGAAGTTTTACAGTCAAGTGGGTGCTGATCCAGTAACTGGCTGCTGTCAGCTAAGAAATGCATGCAGTGTGCACTATTGCATGGCAGCCTTTCCCCTCTGTCCCTCCCAGTAAGAAAAGTGCTGCTGTGCTTGCAGCTTCACTGATACAAAATACTAACCTTGGGATGAGGCAGTGGTAGCATGCAGGTCTATTTTATATGCATAAAAAGTGTTTCAGCTTGAGCTCTCAGTCTCCATAAGAAAACCCATGAAGTATGTGGACATTAGGTGATGTTTATGTCAGAGCAGCTATACTAGAGGATATAACAACACACTGCAGTTGCAGTTAGTACATCTTGACTTCTGCAGGTATGTGTCCAGACCAGGATGCAGCAGCACAGGGGAATACTAACATATAAAATGTTCTGGAGCAGTAAAATACGGATCTTTTTTTTTGCTAATAGGGGGGGATTGTGGGCATGGTATTGCTTCAGCAGATTTTTAAGATTCTCTGAATGTTAAGATGGAGGTAGCTGGCAGTTCCTTGTAAACATCAGTTTGTTCATTAGTCATCCAGAGCATCTTTGTTAAAACTGGCATCAGCCTTTAATGTTTTCAGGGCAAAGGGGGGAGTGGTGAGCAGAGCCCCCGGTGCTCTCTGCTGTACCAAAGCCATTGCTCTGCACACTGGTCTAGCACTGCAGGGGCTTTTCTGCAGTTTAAAAGCTTCTCACGTTGTGCATGTGGGATGTTTGGCAAAGCACAATGTCTCCTCTGAGAGCTTTTCATCCTTGCTTCTTGCCATAGGAAACACTGAACAAATCCACGAGTTCCCGGAGCTTGAGGTCCCTGGAAACAGAGAGCAGTGAGACAGAGCTGGAACGGGTTCTGCGGCGCCGGAAAGTCACCACTGACCAGGACAGTGGTGGTAAGTGACAGGAATCCTCCATAGCCTTCTTCATTTCCCTGCATTAAATTACTCTTGAAGCTCTACTTTCCCCTCCAGACCACTGTCGTTTCAGCCTTTATGGGGAACCCTGCTTCTTCCTGCTGCACTGACTGGTTCCCTGTAGCACTTGTTGCTTTTCATCCCTGTTTTCTGTCTCTGTCAGGATATCCTGTGCACATGGCCATAGGCACACCAGTTCCTAGTGTCCTGCCAGGACACCAGAGGCTGTTACTGGGGTTAATAGTCTAAGCCAACTGTGAAAATATTTCTGAAAGAGATTCAAAATTCCCTTTTGATTTTTGCAGTTTGTTTGAATTCTGCTGTGCGTACATGTTTCTTCTAACCCAGTCAATCTAGATGACAGAAGCATGAAATTTTCTTTGGGTTTTAGGTCCCACTGGAACTCTGGCCACATCAGAATCAAAATCTCTGCCTGTGCTAGGTTCAGGAGCCAGTGCTGCACAAACAGCATTGAACAAGAAAGACCTGGAGACAGAATTCAGCTCCAAAGTACCTGACTCAGGTCCTGTCTCCAGCCAGCCTAAGGGAGTCCTGGGCTCCAGGCTGACATTACAGTAAGTAGAATATGGATTCCTATATGTATTTTAATACCTTATCTGTTCAGCTGGTGCATTTTGAAAGTGATTTAACATCAGTTTTGGTTAACAGGATTAATGTACAGTCTGCAGCTGTTTACCACTGACTTCTGTAATGCTTTGCAGCCTCACATGAGGGTAGACATTCAGTTCTCTGTAATAAAGCTCTCTTCCTGTAGAATCTCTGAACAGTCTTCAGAGAGAAAAAAAGCTCATCTTGTCTGCCAAAAAAACCCCCACCCATAAACAGAGAATTGAATGTGTTTTCAAGGAGTGGCAAGGTTTAGCTGAGGTTTTTTTCCATATCTGAAGAGGGAAGATAGCTGTGTATTCCACTCTTTTTTTTAAAAAAAAGGTAGTTCTAGCAATTCTTTGAAAAAACAGAATCATGTAAGTCATATTAGTCTGTAAGCAGGTGTGCAGGGCAGTTTCTGTTGGACTGAAATGAGTGCTAACTATTAGTCTTAAAATATTTGTTGCTAAAAGCTCTGAATTACCTTAAAACCTCAATATTGAGATTTTTCAAATAACCCCACCCCAAGCCCCCAGTTAGTTCTGCATTTGCACAGTCAAGCAGAGGAATCTTTCAGCAGACTGAGGAGCCAAGGTGCCAGTTCAGCATCAAAGAGTTAAATCTGCTTCAGAATTGTTGATTTCAGACAGATCCAGTGGAAGATTGGTTTGTTTTATAACAATACCAAGTTTCTTTGGAAATCAGGCTGTGCACTTGCTTCAGTTCTCTTGCCAGGTTGTTTGTCAGCATCACTTCAAGAAAAGAGAACAGATGAGATCAGCAGGATATGGTAATCATGGCTAATTAAACCTCTGATTTCCTGTCCTATCAGTTTAAAAATGCCACCAGTGCCTGTTCTAGCAAGTCCTCATTGCTTAGTTCAAAGGAGTAAGTCACGACAAATGAGCTGGAAATAGTTCCCATCTATTTTTATGAACTGATGTGTACTTCACTCTCCCACAGGTACTTTTATTGTTTATTTTTGAATGGATAAAGAGCCCAATTTCCTTTTGTGTCTACAGTTTTATTTAATTCACAATGAGTTTTAAAAACTGCACGTCTTTTCCAATCATATGTATTTTCCCCTTTTATTTCATTTAAGTATCCTTAACAGAAAGGTGATCTTCATTTTAATTTAGTCAGAAAGATGAATATCTGTTCAACAGTCAATTTGACATGAATAATGCCATTGCATTTTCTTGAACTCCTACCCTGACAGAAAGGTGAGGCTGTTCCTGAAAAATACTGTTTGTAGCTCGTGGATTTCTACAGTTTTGAACCAATAACCTTAATCAGAAAATACAGCAACTCCCACCACCTTTTGTCTATCTTTTATTCCACCAAACTAAGTGGAAATTGCATTTACAAGAAAGGAAATGAAGTAATTGCAGGCCCCAAGGTCTTGCAGAATGCATGGTGAATTGACAGTGAAAAGGATCTTCTGTTGACAGTCACAGTTGTTATGTGTACTAAAAGCATATATGAAGCTCAATTTATTTCTCAGCTTGCCTATTCAGTGACAACCTAAAAGACACATTTCACTTTAATTTATCTGTTTAAAGCATTAAAATAAATGTGGTGGGCCAGATTCCTGAGTGCTGCAGGGCTTCTGTGCACCAAGTCACTGGTGTAAACCTGCTCAGTTGGAAAGGCTCATTATTGAGGGTGATTTTCCAGCAAAAGAGAAGGTGCTGGGGCTCTCACACTCCTCAGCTGCTGGGTTGTCAGGGCAGAGCAGAAACAAACTAGGTGCTTCATACCACATTGAAGTGCAGTTATTTTTCTTTTCCTCCTGAGTGCTGTTTGCTGCAAGGGTTATTTGAAGCAGCCTTCAGACTCCAAGGTGTGTAAACACTCTTCTGAAACAGGGTTCATTTGCAGCAGACACCAAAAGGAAGTTCATTTGTCTAACATGCCTGATGTCTCAGGTTTTTATTAGGCATTTTTCTGGGCTTCCCTGGGTACATCTATCCTAGCAGTTCAGTTTGCATCAGCAGACTTGTTTGAAGCAAGTCTCCCAGTTGTCCCCATTTGCTGTGCTTTGATTTGTGTCAGGGAGTGGTCTTAGTGCATAAACTGGATCCTTGGATTCATTGGATGAGTGAAACTAAACCAGAAGACATAACCCAGTCTTTAATGCCTGGTCCAGGGTCACACAAGAGCCAGTTCAGTGAATAAAACCCCTGAAACCTATGTTTGGAGGACACTGCTCTGGAGCACAGGCTGCTCCTGTTGCACCATGCCCCCTCCTAAAGCAGACCATGTTAACTGAACAAACTCTGCTGCTTTGACCAGGTACCCAAAATGTGCCAAAGGCACCCAGAAGATCTATTGTGGCTCTCCTTACTCCTACCTGAGGTAAGAGGATGCAGCTGTCTCATCATTTGCAGTTCCTTGAAATCTTGACAAAGGTGTGACCTGCTTCAGCTGTTTGTGTCAGCTCATCAGACCTTTTATGGCACAGTAGAGGACTGCAGGGCTCATAATCACCAGGTGTCCCTTGCAGTGTAGGGTTCATTCTTTTTTTTTCTGCACCTAGATTTTACTGTACAGCTCCTTACAGAAAACCTCAGAGACAGCTGTGCAGGAGATGTTTCTCTTTGCTGCACCATCCATTTGCCCAGGTTTGCAATCTGAAGGAGGAGGCAATGCAGACATTTGAATGCAAACAGCCCTATACCTCCTTCTTTATTCATGCTGAGTAAAAAGTTGAGCACACCTGTTAGTGGAAAAGGGAGGTCAGGTCTGGAAGATGTATCTGTGAACAATACCTAGACAGAAGTCAGCTTATTGAGTAAAATCCTGGATACTACCCAGGTCAGGGACAATCTAACCTAAAGACTGACAAGTTAAGGAATTTTCAGCCTTTGGTTGAAGTAGGACTTGTAATCTGGTTACTCAGATGGTTAAGTGGTACCAAAGCTTTGGGCTTCAGCTGCATCAGCTGAGCCACTGGTGTGAGGTGTCAAGGGAGGGGTGGTGGAAAAAAGGCTGAAACATCAGCAGATAGGGGTTGATTCTCCAGTGTCCCTGTAATCAAACTAAGTGATGACAGCTCAGAGAGATTAATTCTGAAGAAAAATTTGTGTTTCAGACCACTAGGTGAGGTGTTGTTTCAGTGCAAGAGAATGTTAGAAAAAAGGGTCCAAAGCCCTTAAGCAGATGATTTGGAATGTGTGAAGTTTCAGTGAGGTGGTAGGGGGGGGGAAGACATGAATAATGTCTTGAAATTGAGGCTTTACCTCAGTATTCAGGTAACTTCCTCTGCAAATCTCTTCCCAAATGTTTAACCCAGCATGAGTGTAATTCTGCAACAATTGCTTACAAGAGATTAGGTGACAATTTGGTTCCCTTGGGAGCAAAGAGAGTTCCCCTGACTCCCTGTGGTGTGCAGACACAGAAGGGAAAGGTGTGTCTGGCTCTGCCCATCGTTTTTTTGGTGTTTTGTTTTTTCCCCAGCACTCTGTAAACACTTTGTTTCTGAGCAGCAGAGTTCTCTGCTAACAGAGTGAACCACAAAGAGGGTTAGTCTTAATCTGATGATTTTATACAATTAAAGGATTTGTCCTCCTTCTCCTGGCTGTAATCTTAGTACCCCTGAATCATCTACCAGCTCTGCAGGAACCAGCTCAGCCCCAGCTAGACAGCACAGCAAAGGTTTTCCAGTGCAGCTTGAACATGGGCAATTTAGTTTGAACAACAAATGAGGGAAACAATGGGATGTTCTGGAAGTTTGAGGTGTCCTCAATTTAAATATTTTTTTTAAAGCTGCTGTCATACATTTTTCCTAGACTGCCCTTTTTGTGCACTCTCTCAGAGCAGGTAGAAGCTCTCCAAGATTCTTCATTAAAATATTTTGCCAATCTTTTTGAGCATTTTCAAAAAAGCACCTAAAGATGGGAGCTATTCCCATACTAAAGATTGTCTGCAGTTCTTTTCTGCTTGCTACAATGTCTTTCTACTCCTCTATGTTTAGCAGAGGCAGTTCCTGGGATGCAGAAGGTTTCTTGGGCTTCTTTCAGAGATGTCTGGTGTTGCAGATAGTACTGGTACTGGCACATGAGGGAACCCACAGGCTAATTCTCTATCATCTCTCTTAGTATTCCCTGTAATTTCCTTCTTACAAATATTGTAGTGTGATGGTTTTGGGGTTTTTTTATGTTCATCAAAGACTTTCAAGACTTGGAATTGATGTATTTTTTACTACTGTTTGGTATTAACCCTTGGGTCCTGTCTGTTGTGTTCCCCAGCCTTATTAAAACTTCTGAAATATGTAATAAACATATCCGTGGCTGTTATTTTCAAGTTTTTGGACTGAGGATAAAATTGACTCAGTTTTTGTGGTCTGGCATGCAACAAGAGGGGCCATGGTGACACTCCTGGGCTGAGACCCACTCTTCTGTATGGGCTGACACCATGGGCAGCCTGGGTCTGAGGCAGGAGAGATGAGGACACAATCATTGGAGAAAGAGCACGAGTGATGTTTGTCCTCAGTTATGGGAATCTTGTAGGAAAACCAGCCTGCAGGCATGGTTTGTAAGGGTTACAAAGAAGCAACTGGTGGTGAACAACTGTCAAATCAGCTTAATGCTTCAAATCTCATCTTCTGGAGAGTCAGGAATAGTGCCAGTGGAATTGTGTTGAGGGTTTGAAAGCAGTTTTGCTTTGAAGGGCAATGACAGCTATTTCAGTGTCCTAGATCAGGGAGTTTACAGGACAAAGTGTACTAATTTGGTGTCATGTTAAGTGTTGGCTTTTGGAGCACAAATGGCTTGATTCATACCAGCTCAGATTCCAGGCAGAATATCTCTATGGAGCCTCCCATGCTTCCACTGTGTCCTTGCAAAACTTGTCTGTGCTGGAATAGTTTTTTACCAGTATTTCCTAAGTATGCTGTAAATCCCATGGATTTTTCCCACAGTGTTTTCCTTGAGTGGTTTCCTTCAGCCTTCTGCTTTTGCATCTTGTTAGGAAATCAGATGGAACTCCATCCAGTAAAGTTTTCTGTGATATTTACATGAAATTCTGGAAAAATTACAGTGATACCATGGATAGAGCACCAAGCAAAGTTACATGTAATGCCCAGGTTATAAAACTTGGAAACAAAGAAAATGCAAGTCTCAGTTGTCCTTTTGTACTCCTATAGTAAATTATTTACAAAGGGAACAGTGGTGTTAGTTCACAAACAGCTCATCAGGCCTAACCCTTTATTTTCTCATCTTCTGTAGTTACTGTAGATATAGACATGGGCTGTATTGCTTTTGTTACTCTTCCATCACAAGCAATCCTTCTCAGTGCTCTGTGGGACTTTGGGTAGCCCATACAAATAATCTAAAATACATTTTATCATCTAAATCTGGACCACAGCTCAGTCTGGATATCGTGGTACAGATTTTATGTGTTTACTCATAAAAATACATGCAGACTTCTGAAGAGTTATGTATGAATGAGTACAATAGAGGTAGGTTCTCAGTTTCTGGCTTAAAATACAATGTTGGACAAGTAACAAGAATACTGGTAACAACATTAGCAATCTTAATGAAGGGAGAACTTTGCATAGAGCTAAATGAAAATACCTTGGCTGGACAAATTTATAGTTGTTAAAAACTGTGGCTAACTATACCTGTGCTAATTGCTTTTCTCAGCTTTATTGCTGGCAGTAAAACTTGGTGGTGGTGGGGTTTTTTTGGTTTTTGTTTTTTTTTTTCTTTAAAGGAAGGACCAGAATGATCTTTATTTTTGCACTGAAACTTTATTGTGCCTGTATTCTGCTCGTGACAAAGTATAGAAAATGAGCTATGAATAACTGATAAGCAGGGTTAATCATTTTTAGCAATACCTCAGCTGTAGCAGCAGCACTGTCAGGCTGGTGCTGCAACAGTGTAAAGGATTCAAAGAAGGGAATTGGGAGTACAAGGAAGTCTGAATAGTAATTTTTATTTTTATGCTTGAAACACTGATTTAATCACTGGTTTTCTCCATTAAACTTCTTTATATCGACGTCTTTCATTTTACTGTCCTTTGAAAGTGGTAAATATGATTGCCATTTTATCCATTTTTGTTATAAATGAAACAGGCTTCAGAGCATTTGGCTGTGCATCAGTTGTTGGAATGCTGCCATACACTAATGCAGACTCCCCACTGTGAGCCCAGTGAAGAATTATACTTTGATTCACCAGATTGTATTAAATAGTCCAGCTGTTGGGATTTGAAAGATAGTTACCTCCAAAGTGAAATAAAAATGAACTTGGCATTTATGGCTTTGACCATTTTTATAGTGTTGGGCAATCAGCTTTTCAGAGGTAGCACTTTTAAAAATAACCCTCTTCTGGTTACACTGCTTTAAAAAGTTTAATTTGCAGTAACATTCAAAATACCCCACCTTGTATTTTCTGGAATGATTGGCAACTTTTGCATAAAATAAGCATTATTTTCTGTATGAAATCACTAGCTTCTGATGATAATCAAATGAGTCTGAAACTGTATCTATTAGCACCAATTTCTGCATTAATTAACTTATGCTGAAGTTCTAATGTTAGAGACAATTCTCGTAATTAAAGCTTGAACATGGAATTTTATTTGCTGTATCCAGTGCTTGGATAGCAAGCTGAGTAAATTCTTTCTGACATGAGAAGAGCAGGGACTGTTGTTTCTGTGATTATTCATTTGTTTTAACCTCTACATTTACTCTCTCCCCATCAGGTGGGAGCCAGTACATTCTCCACCCCATGTTCTAATTGTTGAGTGGGGTGACCTCTTTTTTTCCTTGTCATTTTCTTTAGGACAAAGACTGTCACAGTAAAGGGTAGTTCATAGCAGATGGATCCAGTAGCTGATTTTCTTTCTCTCTCCTCCAGTTGATTCTTTTTCCTTTCAAGGGTGTTATCTTGGAAGGTCACTTCCTATGAATAAGCGTGAAAAATTAAAAAATAATAAATAGATAAATAATAAAGAGATGAAGAAAAGGCTCTGGATGAGCAGACAGCATTCAGCAGCTCTCTAGTTAGGCTTCCAGGGAGAGCAGAGCCACAGACTCACTGGTGCATGGAGAACCCTCCCTCCTGCACTGAGGTGTTCTGCACTTGTCCACTATGGACATCTGTGCGGTGTCCCCACCGCTGTGTAAGGCCCTGCCCAAAGGGGCTGAGGAAGGAGAGCTGAGTGCCCTCTGCAAGCACCCCTGGTGCCTGCACTCAGGCCTGTGGGGCCAGGAGGTTCTGGGGAGCCCTGGGGAGCCCGTGGAGGGGGGTTCCAACTCCCCAGGTTACGGTGCCGTGGGAAGCGCGGCCGCCACTTGCTCGGGTCCTGCTTTCCCCCTTTGCCTCCTTCTCTGCCTTCCAGCTAATCTAAGGATTTGCCTGCACGTTTGCAACCCTGGTAGAAAGCTTTGGAATATAAAGAGGTGTTTTCAGCCTTTATAGCGTGATGCCAGCCTCGACAAATAACCCCGGGGCCTCTGACCTTGCCTCCTTCTCTCCTCGCTCCAAAGGTTTTTTTATCCGCTGGAATCCCCGCGCGGCAGCGGCAGAGCCAGAGCCGTAACCCCGGTTCTGCAGCACCAGCAGGATGCAGGTCTGGTGCCCTCTGTGTTCCAGCAGATCCAGGAGGTGCATTCTCAGACATCATTTGCACTTGGCTCCAAGTGAGACCACGAGCAGCCTGTTGGTCTCCAGCCTCAGGGGAAAATCTGGTTGCACTGCCCCTGCCTGCCTGTCGGAGGGCAGAGTGTGGCACGGGGCAAGGCCTTGGAAAAGCTGCTCTGGGATGCAGGTGTGGAGAAGCAGCCATCTCCTCCTTTCAGGCTGCAGGACTGACAGCCCACACGAGCATTTTCTCTGGGTGCAACTTTTCTATTGGACGTGGGGGAACCACATCCAGCTCCAAGATGAGCAGAGAGAAAATAAATTCCTCAGACTTTAAACTGATTCATCGATAGTTTAAGGATTTTGTCAGTGGTTTATACGTTTGGTTTTCTTTGTGTCTGTTTGCCATGGATAACTTAAACAATGATTCAGGAGGAGAAATGTGATTTGTTGCATTTTATGCACTACTGTGTGTACGTAACAGCTGTTAAATCTGTAAATCCATTTACTATTTTGGTAGATCTGTCCTGGTGATACGTGCTACTAATAATATAAATGTCTGACTGTGTATTTATATTTTTTCTCCTAAAAATATGGACTGTTATCTATATTCATGTATTTATTATTTTTTCCTTTAGATCAACGAGTCATACAGAACTTACAAGGAAAGCTTCTAGAAATGAGAAAGAGACAGAGTCCGTTGTAGTTTTAGATCCTGTTTCCACCCGAGGGGATCAGAAGTCTGAGAACACACTGAACCAAAACAAAGTGAAAGAAGAAAAAAGCAAGCCGGCCCATAAAGAAACTAATGCTGAGAAAATAAAAGAAACAGACAGTTCTAACTGTTAATTGTTATTCTGAAAGGCTGTAACTTTTAGGAATCATTATCTGGACATGTAAAATGCTTTGGTGTGTTACTAGGGGCTACTGTCTGTACTCCAAACCCTTTTCAGTAAAATAGATGGAAATGGTCTTTTTATGCAGTTTTGTTACATGCATTAAAGTGTTTTTTGGCTATGTCTCACTCAAAATCCTTTTCCCGTTTTTAATTTTGCAGGTATGGTTAATATTTTCTTAGATATTGTCAGTTCTTTAAAACTATTCAAAAAGCTTTTTTACTTCCTCTCTTGTTGAGAAGATCCCTTGCTGAAGGCCTGTTCTAGGGGGATGACCCCTTGCATCCCTCTGGAACTAGATGGGTTGGGTCAGACCCTGTAAAGCTGATGACACACACATCAGCTTTAAAATGGGGGTGTTACTCATAGCTAGAAAATCAGGTTTTCAACCCATTGCTTTAAAAGTATTTTGAGATCTACTTAAACCAAGATCTTGTAGGTCTCCTTACTGCTGTCTCTACACACTCTCTGGTGTGGATGTGAAAAGCACAAGCGTAACACATAGATCTCACATTCCCTGCTGGACAGTGAGCCCAAAGACTGAAAAGCAGGGACAGGGCAGGATGTTGTTTTGGGACCAAGAATTCTGGCTTTGGTTCTCCTTACCAAAAGTTCGTGGGTTAAGATTGGTGCTCTCGTTTGGATGAAGAGCTTTTCAAAAGAGTTGTTGTTGTCTCCGGTTTTGTTTTTGGTTTTTTTTTTTCTTGTTTCAGTGTTAAAAGTTGCAACTGCAGGCTGCATTTACTGCCACAAAAAAAACAAAACAAGACAGCTTATCCTAGGTTCCCATGAGCAGGAACTGCAGCTAGGAATCACTTATCCTAGGATAGCAAGTTATTTGGAATCAATATTTTGAGAACTGCCAGCTGAAAGCTTGCAGCACTGACAAAGCCTTTGAGCCTGGCACATACTGGTGGAATTAATTTATTAGGTGACACTTTAGGTGTCTGTATTTGAGGACACAAATCCCAGTTCCCCTCAGCCCCTATCTCCTGTGAAGACAGTGAGAAAAGCACAGAAGTGATTCACTTCACTGCCAGTTCACATTCCACTGTAGCCCTTTTTAAAATTCAACCCAATATCTCATTCTTTTATAATGAACAAATGTAATCAGGGATTTACCTAAAGGTGGGTGTAACTGAAATGGGCTGGTCAAGTACTTGAATGCACTTGGATTATTTTTTATTTCATGATTTGAAACAGTGATACTATTGGAGAATGAATGTTCTGAGACTGTTGGTTTGGCTCTGCATGCAACTTTCTGGTGCTCTTCCTAAAAATAAAATTATAGCAACAAGTGTGGTGGTTTCTTTTGGTGTTCTTTGCATGTTTGCTAAGGAAATCTTGGACTTGGTCCAATTACTGAACTAAATATTCCTAAACCTGGGGAAATTTGTCTCTAATTGATATTTTCATTTCTGGGGGGCAGTTGGTTCTGGTGGTTAATTTTTCACTTAAGTATCTGTTACACTGAATTCAAAATGCAACATTTTATATGTGTATTTCTTGCTGCTGTATCATATGTTAAATTTTTCAAATTATGCAAAACCCAGAAGTTTTTCTAAGAGGCATTTCTTTTTCTTAAACAATTTGTTACCTAGGACATAAATTATTTATCTTTTCACTGTTGCTTATTAAAAAGACTCCTGACAAGTTTCCCAGCCCCTGTGAAGTTGACTGTTTTTTCCCTGCCTCCGAGGAGCTTCCTAGTGATGCCAGTGACAGCTTTGTGCCCTACATTTGGGGTTTGATGCACTTTGCTGCTCAAGAGCTACAACTGGAGCAAAATTTCCCTTGCAGTAGGTGGGATGTAAGGGCAGCATTCAGGGAGCGTAGGGGGATGGAGCAGCAAAACAGTCAAGGCCTTTGTTTGTTGTAAAATTTTTTTTTATTTATTTTTCTGTTTGTCAATAGCTTTCTCTTTGTATGGAGAGAGACTTCAATGTTCCCAAAACAAACGTTTAGTTTTGGACTTAACACAGAGGTATTTGTTTTGTCAGTCTGTAAATGCAGCACGGAATTCTGTGGTATTTTCAAACTATGGCCACTGCTCAGCTAACTTGGTTTTGCCTGAAAGCAATGGTCCCTTGGGAAAAAAGCAGCTAGGATCTGAATGCTTCTAAAAATGCTCAGCTAAAGTGCTTGGAAATAAATGGATTAAGAAGTAATTAACATATGAGTTTCTTACTAAAGTGGGTTTTTTAGCAATCTATGCAAAAGCTGATGTTGACAGCCTAGGTCAGTGTGCTGTTCTCTGGGAGCTGGGCAGGTTCTGAACCTTCAGGGCTGGCTGAGAGCTGTGAAGGTGACAAACCCTGCTTGGGAGGAGGAGGTAGATCAGAAACTTCCTTTTTTCTAGAATGATTCTTCAGCAAAAGCAGGAAAGTCAAGATTTGCTTCACCTGAAATAGAAGAGAAAAAAGAAACTCGTGTTTGCTACAATGCAGTTTCTTGTAGTGTTCTCTAGTGCACTCAGATTTTATTTATTTTTTTTTAATGCCACATGATGCCTAAAAGAGACTCCAAGCACCTGGACAAATCTGGTCCTTAAAAACAAAGGAACAACAGCCCTGCACCTCGACTGTGGGATTAGTGCCTGGTGCACAGCAGCTTGGGCTGGGAGATCCCTTGCATTCCCTTTGTCACTACTCCCACCTTGCTGCCTTTTTTCTAGCACCATCTTCTGCACTGGTGCTCTCCTCAAAGTCCCCATCAGCTGACTCTGCCTCTTC
Source organism: Florisuga fusca (assembly GCA_038090715.1). Taxonomy (NCBI): domain Eukaryota; kingdom Metazoa; phylum Chordata; class Aves; order Apodiformes; family Trochilidae; genus Florisuga; species Florisuga fusca. Next base: position 76,711,756 of record JAAWXA010000001.1, on the reverse strand, counting down.
TCCCCCCCAGCCTTTGACAGCTGCATGAAAGCCAATGTTCAGATGTTGCTCCTGTAGCCAACCCTTCACCCCTCTTCTGCTGCTCTTTTTCCCAGTGCTGTGACACTCCTTCCCCCCCACCCTCACCACCTGGCTCCCTGTTCTGCCCCATACACACTGAGCATCTCAGCAAAGGGGTGCCCGGGCTGGGCTTCAGCTCCCAAGCTCAGAGGGGCCAAGTCTTCTGCTAGAGGGCAGACTGTGCCCTCACTGACCGTGTGTGGGGACTCCCCATGGGCCAGTGACACCTCCCATCCATGAGCCACTGCCAGAGCCCTCCACTTCTCAGCTCTCCAGGGTATTCTGGAGCTGGTAGCCCAGCCAAATGAAGAGTTTGGTATGCAGCTCAGACATGCTGGCTCAGTATTTCCCTGCTGTTGATTTAGTTACTGGATTTTATTTCTGCCAAATGATAAACAGCATCAGGAATTGTTGCTGTTTCATTTCATGAGATACAGGTCTAAATATTTGTCAGACTCCAGCTCATTTGTTTAGACTATGCCATTTGAATAGGCAATGTGTTAATATTGCTGAGGCAGTTAAAGTTCATAGCTCTTCATTTGTCTTGTTTTTGCAAAAGGCATTCTGTGAAACTACTGGAGTAGCAATGAGGAATTTCAGTCTATATTTCTATTTTTTACAGTGATTATAGATGAGCGCAGGGGCGATTTCAGAAACTCAAAATTATTTTCAATAATTTAAAAAAAAAAACCAACTTATGTTCTATAGAGTGTGTGTCAAGTGCTCAGAAGGCTGAAAATTAGTAGAAACCAGAGCAAAATGACAGTTCTCCTTCATGTTTCTTTTTCTTAGGCTTAATAAATTCTTTCAACCCCTTTCCTTCCTTTCTTCCTCTCCTTCCCCTGCCTTTCCTGCAGACATACATCATACAGTCTGATTATGCCTTTATTCTGTCTTGAGGGGGTACCTGAGCAAGTGAGAAGTGGCTCTAATGAACTGTTAATCATTTAACAGTGTCTGGTATAGTGTGAAAAAGAAGATGCAGCTCCTGAAATGCAGGCAGATGCATACAAGTGGCTAAGGCTGGATATCCATCCTCAACTTTGGGTTGCTTGGGTTTTATTTAGCACTTACCTATCCCATGGCAACTTTCCAAACACATTTTGCTGGAAATGTAACACAAAAAAGAAGGTTGTGAAATGAAGTTTTGTTAGCTATATACGTTGAGGGGCTCGAGGGACGTGGGGTATTTGGCCTAAAATTCCATTTTGGCAGCTTTTTGGAGTGCTATATGCATGGTTTTTGTTTTGTTCCTTTTGCACTGTGGGCTTCAAGACTCCAACCAATTAATTCTTGTAAAAAGCTTAATGTAGGCTACTCCTCAAGAAGGGGTCTATTTTAACATTCAGTAAACAGATAATCCATTAGGACAACAATATACATTGTGGCAAGTGCTATCCTAGGTTTTTTTTTGTCAGCGCTTATTTAAAGTCTTTTGATTTCCCTTCCCTCCTGCGGTGCAGTTTCAATCATTCTCCCTCCAATCTTTGTTCCCATATTCATTGCAAGCTGAAAACAAAGTAAGAAAGAAGCTCATACGTAGTGTTCCATTCTTGGTCAGTTCTTCCTCTATAGCACGCAGGCGGTTGTATTTGGTCACCCTTTCTCCGCGCAAAAGACCTCCCAACTTGATAAACCTGGCACCCAGTCCAACAGCCTTGAATGAGAAAGTGGGGATTTTAAAACTCCAGGGTTTGGGAAGTGAAGGCATTCTTGATAATTCAACATGGTATCCTGCTTCTAATTTAGGGCTCTTAGCTTTTTACAGATAAACCCCTGCCTTTAAGGAGAAATAAAATACCTTCACGTAAGGTTTGTCTGATGCAAACCATGATTTTCACTGGCACGTGAAAAGAAATTTTATTTGCAAACGTATCTTTAATACAAAGACTTAAATTCAAGACTAAACATATCAGGCTTAAACATTTTTGTCTAAAATATCATTACTCTTCTGAAATGTTTTAAGAAAATCTTTTTTTATAAACCAATGCGCCCAAATAAATCCTACACACTTTTGAACATACTCCCTGTTTTGGCAAATTTCCTGTGTGTTCTCTTTAACTCAAAGATTAACTCTCTGTGGGGAAAAAAAATCAACTTTCTAGAAAAAGCCCATTTTGTACAATGTTTCTTTCTCAAGCAGAAACACTGCTGTCTCCTTAAAAAATGATTCATGGTCAAAGCAGGGTTTTGGCAATTGTGCAATTGAACAGCTCTCAATACTTACCAGATCCACAAGGCTATCATCAGAAGATTCTCCATCTGGACTTCCTAATATGGTAATACGTTTTTGATCTATGTATAATGGGAGTGTAAAACCTTCATTAGTGTAAATTTTCTATATTTGACACAGAAATTATTTGGACTTTTCATTCTTTTTTTTTTTTTTTTTTACTTGTGGGCTACCTAAGCTTAAATGCAAACAGAAGTAAAACCATCAAAACCCATCTCATAAAGATGTAAACTGTATTAGTTTGGTACATTAACATTAGGTTTTCTTTTCAGCATGGATAAGGGAATACCTAACATCCCACCCTAATTTCTGTTTCTTGCTGATCTGTCTGGTAATGTATTCCACAGGCTAGGAGGTTGCTCTGCCTATTTTAATATGCTCCTTTCTATAGGAATGATTTTTCTTTAAAAAAAGTTTACCATCACGACCAAATGAAATCTCTTAAGTTGCTATTTACTCACTTTTATATAGTGATTCTGGGTTTTTTTAGAGAGGAGTAAGGAAGGAATTAGATATATTACATTTGTTCATCTGTATAAAAATGAATAAAGAAAAACTGATACAGAGAGAAATCTCACATATGAAACTGCTCGAGTTCTCAGTCCTGTTACACAAAGGCTCAGTACTATGTATTCAATAATTTATGTAAATATAATTTTAAACGTTTTGGACTTGTTTGGATTTCTTAATCATCAATACTAGTATTAGTCAAAATTCCTATTACTCAACTACATTGTTTGGGGTTTTTTGTTTGTTCAGTTCTGGTATCTAACTGTATGGCACTGAGCTGCAGTGCCAAGGGGCACCCACATTCAAAGCATCCACAGTGAATTAATTTAAGACAGTTGAAGCCTTGAATGCTGTTTCAAGCTCCTGAACAGAGAGGTGACAATCAAAACACAAATTGTAGTTTCTCCTGACAAGCACTTGCTTAATCAGAAACAACAATAATTAAATTAAAAGATGTAATATTTAAAGGTGTAGCAACACTATTTATTGACTTGCAGGGTGTGGAGGTTCAGCCTTTTCCTCTACTCACCATCCAGAAGTCCAGTAAGTTCTATGAGGTCTGACACCTTGGTTTCATTAATGTGTTTTAGGACAACCCCACTGCACGTTGGTATGTTTATGTTTTGATCAGTCTGAAGTCTGGAAATGTATGTGGCAGCATCTTCAGCAATCAAGTAACATTTGGAATGAAGAGCACACCAGATGTTATCCCATTGCTCTCGGTCCTGTACAAACAATCAAGTATATAACTGGGGTTTAAAAAACTAAACTCAATGAGAACCTGAACTGAGGAGGTAAAAAAATTGAAAAAAAAACAACAAAAACAACTGTTGATTCAAACCTAAGTATACTGTTCATATAAACATATTCTATTTATACTCTACTTTAAATCTTTCTACCTATAGGAAACATACAACTAGAATTTTGCTAGGATTTTAGCATTTTACTAGAACACATAAATTCTAATCTGGAATTAATCAAAGCTAATTGCACACAAATACAGTTTAAAATATTTCAAAGTAAATTAACTGTAGGAGTTTACTATTTCAGTTTCCTTCCTGAGTTTTATCTAATTCTAACGGAACACAAAATAATTTTCTATTGTTTTATTCAGAGGAATCATTCCTATGTTAATGTCTTAAGTGTCATTGTATTTGTTTAAATATAAAATAATGAAATTGGAGGTGGTCATAGACCCAGTGACAGGTATCAAGACAGGATGATCACAGCTGTAAGACTGATTCAGAATACAACGTGCCCTTCCCAGCAAAGCTCTTTATTCAGAGTCTTTGTTTCTTGATTTTAATGCCCTGTCCATGTGAGATTTAGGGACACACAAACAATATGAAAGAAGAAATTTACAAATTAATTCACTTCCTTTGTAGACACAGAATGCAAAGTTCTCACATTGCAACCATAACTTCTCTAGTTAAAAATTCTGCCCATAATAATTTTTGTTCTGCACATCAGACACTTTTGTACCTATATAGCTGCAACCTGAACAAGGGTTCATTCCTGTAGTGACTTCAAGCCCACCTTCAGGTTTTGACACCTGAACAAATGTTTAAGCTGAAGCAGTAAAGTGGTCTGCAGCCTGACAAGGAATTACTGAACTGGTACCAGAGCTAATCCTCCAGGACCCAATTATCTGTGGCAAAGATGTGGCAGGGGTAAACCTGGTGGATTTGTGAGGGGGGGAGAAGGAGGAGGAGAGAGAGGCATGTCCCTAAACTTTCTACTTCAAAATAGTTCAGTTTGTTGTAATTCTGCATGGTGTGATCTGCTGTCTGCACTGAATTAACTCTTCTAACTTTGATCACAGTGATAAATGTGTAATATTGCTAACACTTTAAAAATTCTGTCAAGCAACAGGCAGATTGACAGTGACAGGTTTGCTCTGGCTTTGGGTATAAATAGCAAACATAGAGAATGAAAGCAGCCATTTTTTGAGTGATTCTAAGGAATATACAACTATATTCCAAATAATACAGCATTAATTAATATAACATGATATGATGTAACATAATATAATGATATAATTTAATACATTATACAATATAAGACAATACAATTTACATGCCACTTGCATTTCATTATTTGATTTTTAAATTTGAATTATTTCTTCACCTGAGAAAAAAAGAGTAACAGAAATGACAGTGGCTTAGCAAGCAGAACCAGAAAAAAAAGCATTTTCTTGCTATTCTTTAAAACGTTTCTACTGACCATATTCTGTTCACATCAGAATTATTGTCTCTCAGGAATTATGTCAAAAGTATAAAAAAATTCAGAGCTATTGTTAACTACAGGTTTGCAGATGTATCATTAAATACATTTTTATAGTGATATTTTTGTGCCTAAAGACTCCAGAAAAAGAAACTTCACATTTTATGCTTTGTAAAAATGTGAAAAGTTCACTGATACACCAGTTAGCAGCATTCCCAGTGTTTCAAGGACCACCTTGAGATATCTTACCTCTTTTCTTAAGGGATCTATTAATGCAATAATAAAAGGAAATTTCTTAATCAGTTCCACATACATGTCAACCATTTCATCAGGACTTTTGAACGTTCCAGTGAGTGTTTCATATTTTCCTTTAGCCTAGGAAGCAAAATAAAAAGCATTTAAAGCTAAGGAAGGTAATACTTTTAAACCCCAGAGTACTGAGGCAAGCATACAGCTTTTGTGATGTGACAGTGGTGCCTCCAGTGAGGCAGTGGATTGTGTGCTCCTCAGGAACCCCCTTCCCTTGTGTGCTTTATGTCTCAGTGGTCAGCACAGTGTTATAGAAAACTCTGCCTAAAGCAGCAGTGGGTTCCCATGGGCTGGTGCCAAAGTCTCTGAAAGATGCCACTCCCAAAATAAGCAGGGGCAATTCAAGCATTTTCTAGGCAACGCTGCCAGTTTTACCCTACTTTACCATAAAGTGAGCAATAATTGACATTTCTGTAACATCTTGCATGAAAAATCTCACTTTTCACTGCCAAAAAAAAAAAAGTTATTTGCTTGGGCTCATTTTCATACAGAAAAGAAAAGGAAAGGAGTGCAGGGAAAGGGAAAGGAGTGTAACCTCAGTGATTAAAAATAAGAAATTGCTTTCCCTTGCCTCTTTCCCCTTTCAAAAAAACCAGACTAGTTTAAAAGTAGTCTCATCATTATGGGAAGCATGAACTGCAGTGTATGAGGATTATTAAGGCCACTCAGGCAAACTGTGCCAGAATACCCACTGGTTTAGTGACTTTAGCCATTCAGGAGCAGAAAGTTATTGCTTCAATAACAGAACCTGCTTTCCTAAAAGATACTAATAATGGAAGGTTTGGCACTGTAGCATACCCAGATACACTAATTCTCATGAAATATGAAATGGAATAGGGGGTTTCTTTTTCTGATCAGAGTCAAATCTGATTGGTCATGGAACAAGGGGCAAGAACTTTAAGAATTTAGCTGGAGATAAATAAACTTTGTCAAATAAAAAGCTTGAAAAATAGGAATTAAAAAACAAATGTTGATACATGGGATGAATATATCACATACCAGAGTAAAATTACACAGAAAGGTCAAGGTAGTTTGAAGAAAACAACAGACATAGTGTAATAAAATGGAGAAGGAAGCATCTAGTGGTGTGAAGGAATTAGAGAAATACACTCATGTAAATATTTTCTTGTTCTTCATCCTTCAAAGCAAGGTTAATAGAAGGTTATTTCATTTATACCTTGTGGTCAAATTAAAAACAAAACAAAACAAAAACCACACAAGATTTGACACTTAATATTCTCATTCAAAACTGTTTGAGGTGCAATGTGAAATGAAGCTGCTTTGTTAAACAGTGCATTAAAATAGCTGGCTATATTTGACACAGACTGATCTGAAAATGCTTATTAAATAAACAAACAAAAAAAGAATTAACTAGCCTGATGCAGGCAGGATCCTACCATTTGAATGATTAAAGTTACATCATGCAGGTAGCAGAATTTTCTGGAGGTAGAACACAAGCTGTAAATGGGGGCCTGCCCTGGTCCACTGAGGTGTACCTGTCACAAGGTGCCTCTCAGTGTGCTGGTCCAGCTGTGAAGAAGCAATATCCAAATTCTCACTGCTCCCACTGTAGCAAGCCCCCAGAAGGATGCCTGCATGTCTCAGCCCCTTGCACTCACCAGCCAGTAACATATTTGCACCACTCGTAGGACTGATTCAACCACAATTTATAAATGCAGAGACAATTCTCTTGGTTTGCTTGATTGACACCTTAAAATCATGGAGTCAGAGGCTCCCAGGTGAGTTCACAATATAATAATAAATAGTGTTAATAAATCACTGCATTCCTTTAAAAAACCCAACAAAATAGATATTGAAAATTACTTACATAATCCATTAATTCATGAGCAGCACAATTTATTGCTAAGTACATGTCTGTTCCTAGCTCCAGCCCTGTTTTAGTGCAAGCTTTTTGTATTAGGAGTAGCAGTTGTTCTATATTATCACTTTCTATTACCAGGCAACCTAAGTGTGATATTCTTTTGAAGGCTCGTGGCTGAAAGTTTAAAAAAAAAATAATTACTGTACTTACACACATGCATATACATCATATTTCTATATTTAATTTTAATTGTTATTTCAGTCTGTCTTCAGTCATCAAAATATAAATCTGTTCTCAGAAATTGCATTAGCAACTTTAAGGACAATTCTCTATGAATAAAGAGTAACGAGTTGCTAATGAGTAGAGAGCTAAATGTCCTTAGAAATCTGTGTATTCATGTAGTTCTCACTCCTATATGGCCAGTACTGGTTTACAAAAAGATTTTAAAGGCACTCTTAGCAACCACGTATTTGTCATGGATGCTACATAGAAGTTTTGTAGCTACTTTGCTACAAAAACACACTCTTCCCTTCTAAACAGCTTTTACTCGTTTTTCCCCAACTAGAACTTTGATATTGCCTCTATGGACTTTTCAAGAAACACATGAAATATTCCAAGACTTCTAGAAGGAACAAATTTCAGAGGAAAAATACCTCTAGCACAGCTGTGGGGAGTTGTCTGCCTCAGGAACAGTGTCCCTGGACACCAGCCACAAACTGAGTTATATTGAACAAATATTTATTGTGTCCTTCAGTTGTCAGTTTTGGCTTTTTTTTTTCGCCTAGTTATTCCAAACAATGTGTTTTGGTTTTTTTAATTTAAAGTCTGTGAATTTTGGATTATAAAGAATGACACTAAATTACTCAGAAAAAAGCAGGCTATAATACTGAGTTAGACTGGAGAAGTCAATTGGAAGGCATCAATTTTGGCAAGTTAGAGAACTAATTACAGCAGATAGAACAAAGGCCCAGCTAGAGAGTATATAGAATAAAAAAAGCATATAAAAATATGCTTCACATAAAAAATTAGGAAAAAAATGCAGGTCAAATTGTCATGAGATTTTGTAACAACCTGGAAGGAGAGACAATCTATTTTGCCTTGTTCCTGTTGGAGCACTAAGATGCAGCAATAAACTTCAAGAAATGCAGCAGTCTTCCTGCATTTGACATGAGATGGAGGTTAAGTCTGCATGTTCATGTGATTTCCAAGGCATCCATATGTTGTGCATTATTACATACTACTAAAAGCATTGTTTATTAAAACTCTGTACTTGTATAACCTATACAAGTTCTTCTTCACTGACTACTTTTTTTTTTTCTTTCCCCCAGCTTGGTGTTCTAAGAGTTTACAATTCAGTCTCACTGCTAACTCCTTTAGCCTTCTTCTGTTCACTCGACAGTGGCAAAAATTCTCATCTGATCATATTTTAATCATCTCACAATGAAAAGCAAAACTGGCCTGGCATTTTCTTGCCATTATTTGGAAAACTCATCTATAAGCTACAGGTTTTGAAGCACTAAGAAAAGATAATTTGAGTAATGTAAAATAATGTCCTGCACACTACTGTGAGAGCTACTGACTCATATCTACCACTACCTAGAACCCCAAACAGGACCTAGGAACTTCATGCAGCATGATTAAGAGAGGAGTTACACTCCCAGGTCTCACCAGTAACAGTTTTATGCTTTACCTAATCAAAAGGGCATGCTCCCTGCTGCTGCTACAGGCCTGCAAAATGCTCATGTTGATAGTTTATTAGGATTTCTATAGGGGAAAAATGACCAAATTCCACAGCCATTTCCCCTTACTGTTACTGTTCCACAGGAAGGGAAGGTACAGTCAGGAGAATCCACAAGATGTAAAATAGGAGCATTTGGATTTGTTGAAAGTCTTACCTTGACCTTTCCAAAATAGTAATGGAGGTTAATGTGTCATTTCTTAAGAAGAACATTTTGGCTCCCTGCTGGTTTTAGTTCCTTAACACAGTTTCAACTGAAAAATCTTTTTTCTTACCGGAGCTTTCTTCTCTGCACTACGTCCTTTGCCTTTCTTACCATCTGCTTGAGAACTGGACTGATGGGAGTGAAAGAAGAGAGAAATCAATTCCACAGAAAGTCCAAAACTGACAGACAAACCTCTGACAGACAGATCTAAGCATAAAATGAAAAATAAATAAAAAAAAAAGATGCCAGGAAATAGCTCTTGTTTTGCCTGAAATACTACCACCAACCAACCAGTTTTATTTTGTGGTTGTAGCTCATTTCAAATGTTTATTTCTACGTGGCCAGCACCCCAACCATCACTTGTTTTCCCAAAGGTTCTCACCTAGCTTAACAAAATACAGGGGATCTCTGAGACCAGATGCTGTACTTGGAGAAACCCAACAAGCTCACTTTGCCAGAAGCATATGCACATACTGAGACTGATAGACCACTGCAGTAGTAATTCCTTAAATAATACAGGTTGCAGTTGTGTGAGACTTAGCAAGACCAGAACCATATATTGTATATTCACTGTGCTACCATCCACTGCCAGTGCACTTGGGTAAACAGAAAGTCTTCCTATCCTCACAGCAATGTTTTATACTATCTTTGTTACTTTAGTATCACCAAATGGTTAAGTTTTTTTCATCTGTCAGAGAAATACATCTATTCTGTGCCAAAAGACTAAGCCTGATAACACAATAAAAGCTCCATGTTTAAGCTTAAAAAGACAATAGTAGTAGAAAGGCCAAATGAAGTACATCACATTATTTTTGCACTTTTTTATGGTACCGCTTTGTCTGGAGGATCCAACAGTGTCACCATTCCTTTATTAATATCCAGAACTCTTTCCATGCCCTGAAATTAAACAACATTAATCTTCAAAATAAGGGTAAATTATTTCATTTCAGCAGCTTAAAACAGGAGTGAACACTTATTCTAGATGTAGACCTTCATATAAAGTCTTCTTCAAAAAAACTATTTTAGACTTTCTTAACACAATTCCCCCCCCCCAAATGCAGTGAAGTGTCCAGTGATTAAGGGTTAGCAACAGGAACAGTTGATTATGCTAATGGCAAGAAAAGTGGTCTTTTCTTTCTTAGAAGGGATCCTTCCCAAAGCTAACAAGTAAGAAATATCTAGGTGTGCATAAAAGCTGAGAAGTATGAAGATGATAACCACTTTTCATAGTTGTGGCTGTCTATGATTTCCTAACTGGAAACTCTGAGAAGATAGAATGTCTTTACTTTGAGGACATTTCCAGGAAAAAAAAATCACTGTCTTCATTTTAAATATTGAGGAATGGAAGAACAAATTCAATTAAATGAATCCATTGGTTTTAACATAAGACTCTTTCTCCTTTTCAGCTCAAAGTTTAATGCTAACTTTTCAAATCCGCATTTCAGATTTTTTAAAACTGTGCCGGTAAAAGAAAACTGAAGGGGGCAGAAGTCAGTCACAGCTGACAGCAGCACAGACAGCTCCGGTGCTTGCACTGCAGCAAACAGCTTGCTGCTCCCTCGAGCACTCAGAGGTTTTCTGTCTTTAAGCACTACAGAATTAGCAACCTTATTAGGAGCTCCTGGTGAAAATTCCAAAAAGTTAAAGGAAAAAGAAAAAGAATCTAGCTCAGCTGTTTGTTCAGGTCACCAGCATTCAAAGTAGAAATCACATCCCTAATGTAGGCATCTTGTGCAGATGATCTTTAATGCAAAGTGTGGCTAAACAAAAAGACATGGTTGCTCTAATTTCTCCCATCCATCCTTTTGGCCCCCTGGATGGATTTTGTTTTCCCTTGTTCTCTCTTCCCCTTTCACTTCTGTCTTCACAATTTAATTTTTAATACTATTTACTCCCAAAGATTTTATGCTTTCTGGTGAATTCATTATGTATTTTGTTGGCTTATATGCTCTGCCAATCAAATGATATTATTTATAATCTAGTAATGTAAAATCACATTCTGATCAAAATTAAAGTATTTGTCATGTAACAATTTTCCTACATCTTCTTCAGTGAACTGTCTTTTTGCCTCTATACTAACACATACATTTTTAACTTCAAATCTTCATGAATCTTCTTTTAAATCTTCATCTATTTATGCTATGTTCCTTGTGTTAGAATTCTGCACTAACATCTGTTAAAACTTGGGCCTTGGCAGCAAACAAAAAATGAAAAACACATTTTGCAAGGACTCTGTTGAAAAGATCTCCATACTTATATACATACATAGTTTATCTGAAGTCTATAGAATACATTTATAAAACCAAATATGAAACAGTACCTGTTCTATTGATAACTGAACTGGTGGTATAAGCATAATTTCTTTCACTAATTTCAGTTTTGCAGATGAATTTTTTTCACTGTTCAACAGGTTAAACATTGGGATTGGTAGAGTCATTTCTTTAGGTGATTCCTGTAATTAGGAGTACCACGTGAAAAATAATAATCAGAATTATTTCTTATGTATTTTAATTATGACACAAGGTTCCAGGACTGCTACAGGCAATGTTCTTAAGGGTATATTCTATGAGGTATATTTAATACCACCGTCACAAGGGACTACTGGCTTCAAATTGTGATACCTGGGACAAAAGAAACAAAATTACAAAAGTCACATGTACCTGATGATGTTTCAGCAGTGCAATATGTAAGTACAGTGGGATATGGCTAATGGTGGCCCCAGCCTTAGCTGCAGCAAGTGATGTTGCCCCAATGGCTGAGCTGCCACAAAGCACTGATTCAACAGGTTCTGCAGGTGGAATCCTTATCTCTGCAACTGACACCTTCTTTCCTGCAAGACAGACAGTAGCAGTAGCTAAATATTTTCCTGCTTTAAAACATGTGCTTATGTATCACTGTTAAATGTGTAAATATGATATGGTAATTTCAGGATGTGCTCAATGTACTATAAAAGAATCTGTTCTTTATACTTAACCTTGCCAGTTTTATATTAAATGATCTTAACAGTAAGCAAAGTATCTGTTCTCACTCTGGTGCCAAATGTATTTCAGATTTATTTCTTTGGAGATCTTTCAGGCACTGAAATCTGTATTTTTATTTATCTATGTTTACATCCAATAATGTTACATAATTTTTCAGGTTCCTTTCATAAGCATGATTTCAGCATCCTTTATTGTCCTCCTTATATGCTCAGCTTTTGCATAAACAACTTGGGAAATAACATTATAACCTGACTGGGAGTATACACACTTGATTTTTGTAATAGTGGCTGTGAAAAAAATTTACATTTTTTTCTTACAGAATCCAACTTACAGTTGGATTTCTTGCTAAATTTTCAAAAGAATTCATTTCTTTCAGATACAGTAGAGTACTTTTTGTCAAAATGCTTGAAACCTAGCAGCTCTCATTAGCATATTTATTGCCTAGAGAGGTTACATGAACACATACTATAAGCACCTGTGAGAAACTGAAATAAGCTGATTGTCAACAATCACATGCACTGGGGATATTTTATAAATCTGACCAAAAACTTTGGTTCCTAATGGGAGTGCCATACAAGTTTTGACTTCAACAAAACATAAATATGACAGGATACAACTTCATATTTTATGATAAAATGTCAACATGACCTTAGCTGAACATGCAGAACAGATTATACATAATTTCCATACTTCACACAGATTCTATACCTCTTACATTGAGGATGAAGAGCTACACTTAAGACAGTAGTAACCAAGTACTGAGCAGCTCTGACAAACTGCAGTATTCTGCTTTCCCCTGCACTGCTTTGCAACCTTCACAAATTGCAGGATGGACACTGCCTGGGCTACTGGAAGTCATCATCTGTCAGTCTCCAGTAACAACCAGCTTTATAACTGGCTCCTAATAGTCAGGTGCTTAGTCTAACAATAATACTAGTAATGTCACAATCAAATAATTGTAAACAAGTAATTTATGTATCAGCAGAAGCTTGATTAGAAGTTTAGCATACAACATGACAATATCTGGCTGGACATGAGAACTGCAGATATTATATTCCAGCTTAAAGGTGAATTTACTGTGCACACATCCAACATATTAACTGGGAACTTTTACTGGCAGTGTAAGACAGTTGTAACTAAACTGACAAGAAATAATTTGCCAAAAATTGCCTGCTCTTCCACTAAAGAGTAACAAACTTCTTTTTTTTCTTTTTTTCTGTTTTTTTTTTTCCTAAGGGCAATGCATATATGAAGGTAAAATTTGGTTTTTCTTTTTTTGCCATGTATTTACCCTTACAGCCATGTACTTACCCATGTAAGTATTCACCCTGTTTCTCTATTCTCACACCATTTTTTGCTTTACTGGTTTTGTTTCCTCACTTCTTTTTATTCTGTACTGCCCATCATTCCCACCTCCATCCCCTTCCTTCTTTCTTTGCTTTTCCCCTTTCCCTTTTCCCCTTTTTCTCCCTTCCTCAGCATTAGCAAGAAACTTCCTTTCCTCACCCCTCCCATTCTTTTCAACTTCTATCTTAATTCCACTTCCATTTTCCTGTTCAGTTCTGTGATTCCCTTTTATGTCCTTATCATTTTCATTTTTGTTCATTTCCATACTCCTCCATTCTTATTCCTCATTCTGAAGAGTAATAACCTCCTGTCTAAGCCAACTGTAAAACAAAGGCAGAAACTCTGTTCAGCCAATGCATGTGAATGATGAGAAAACTGTTTTTCCCTCTCTCATTTCTGATGTAGAAACTGCTGGGATCACAGATAATTTCTTGGAGAGAGTAACCAAACCCTCTGAACATGAGAGACATGGGACAGGTCTGTCTCACATGACAATGTGTGGTGTTCTGAAGTATTCATGGATTACTTCAGAAAATATTTTAGCACCTTTATCAATATCTGTATTGCAAAAAAAAGAAAAATAAAATAAAATAAAACCTGGTTTTGATGCTTTTTTTTTCCCAGGTGCTGATGTTGCTGGTGGAGTGCATGAAGGAGGGGCAAGGGTGGCTTCTGCTCCTGCTGTTTCTTCTTGCTTTTGAATTGCTTTTTGTTCTTCTACCTTTGTTGTAAAGTATTCACTGAGGGGAGAGGCATAAAGATTGCTGGCTCAAAATACTGTTAAACATGTGTCAAGTAGATGCAGGATACAAGATAAAGAACATGGTAAGAGGTAGATAAAGGGCATCTATTTGAGTTCCTGCCATAGACTCAACGTGTGAAGCTGGAGAAGTCAATAAATGGCATTATTTTTTGGCAGTCACCTGCAGCACTGGTTAAACAAAAAGAACCACAAGCAGGTATTATAAATCTTAACATATACTTTTCAAAACACACTGGTTTGAAAGTGAGCTGTCTGCAGACAATCTTGGCATGAAGCATGTATTTGCTTTGCATGAGTAGTAACAGATCCTGTTGTAACTTCATGACAGCTTGGCCCAGGTTGCTATTCCCATAATCCAGTAAGTCAGTTGTATGCTGGTTACCTGTGACTGCAAGAGCAGGAATGGCTGGAAGCCAGCTACATGCACTCTACCCAGGCAAACTGCATATGTAAAATACATAAAGTAGTGTAAACAATGCATTAAAATCTTATGTAGACTCAATTCAGTTGGAAAAATCTCTTTACAGTTGAATCCTTATTCCCTTCACCAAAGGGAATCCATGTGGAAGTCAGTTAGGTCTGCTTGCTACAGCAAACCTGTTACCTGTAGCAGCCCAACCACCACCCCTACAGCAACCTGTCACATAGCTGAAAGAAACTTACAGAGAGGGTGGCAGGTCACACACATTACTGCTGCTAGGGTGCTGAAAGCCATGTCACCAGGTAGCTCCTCTAGTGTCACCATAAAAATGCGTTCAGATCCATCTGTGATACTTTTACCTTGGGTCTTTTTTCCTTATACAACCCATTCTTTTGTACTTTATGATGCTCACAAGATGAAGGATGACTCCACCAGAATCTGAAAACTGCATACTCATGTTTTCTGTGGATTTGCTCAATACAGAAGACACACACTCAACCATCTTGTACCACTTTTGCTCTGCAGAGCAAGGAACAGAAGTGGAGCTGCAGTCTGGCATTGAGTGAGTTTCTGAAATGGAGCCTTCAACTCATGAACGTGTTCAGGTATTCTTGTCTTGAGGGTCCTCATTTTTGTATTCCTTGTATGGAACTTTGTTTTAAAAAGCATGAGTCTCATATCATAGTTATGAAAAAGGCAGGAAACCATATACTGTACCTGAGATTGACATAATATCCTAAAAATATGGATATGAAAAAATAATAGTAGAAAACATTGCATGTTTAATGGTTTTCATTGACAATGTAAATGAATGGTGTATATTTCAAATGCAGTAATTTACATAATATGCAAGACCTACCCAAGCATTTTGTCAACTTGACACTGGTCAGTAGGCTCCAAGTCTCTCAACATTGTGTTCAGTGATTCATTCACCCATTTCACAGCAGTGTTAACAGAGTCCTTTCTTTCTTTCTCTTCAGCTTCAGCTGTTTCAGGTAAAGCATGTTCAGGTACTTGAAAGTGAGAAGATATTACAAAAGAAAAAAAAAAAAGAAAAGAAAAAAATACAAAGGCTTAAAACTCTATTTAATTTTTAACTTGGAAATGTAACTTGAAAGACTAAGTATTATCCTTTGTGTCCAAATCTACTGTGTGGTCCACTTACCCTTCATCTAGCACCCTCTCCTAGTTTTTCTCACTTTGGTAATCACAGATATTATTTACCTTTCTTAACCTAAATTATAACTACTTAGGGAAAACCTCCTGATGGTTCTGCTCCATGCACATATTTTGTCATCAGAACAGAACAGAATTATTTTAAAGACCATGCAGGCATTATGACATCTTTTGTAGCACTGTTGATAGCCTGTTGTACTGTGATTAATCAGCATTCATGCTTAATGTCATCCTTCATGAGAAGTTATATTTTACCTTACTTAAGTAACTTAAAGTTATCTTTCTGTATTGCTGAAGAATAAATGATACTTAAGAAAATTCACTTAATTAAGACAGCCTTGGCAAATATCAGAGTTCCCTGCATTAATAGTATTAACTTAACCTAATGTATCTGTGAAATGGTATTTAATTCAAGATTGAACCATAGTTTAAGTGAGGGAAAGCAGAAATAACTACTCCACAATAGCTAAAGAGGTGCAAAGACCTCTTTTTGAATATTTCAGCTTTGGGGAGAGATGGCAATGAACCATCAGTTTTGCATCCAGGTGCCAGACAGGTACCAGTGACTTAATTATCACCTATATTGGTCTATTAGCTCAGGCTAAAAAAATTGCCTTCACTTACACTGTGTTTTTCACCTTTACTATGTTTTTTCTCAATCACTGTCATACAAATAGAAATATAAGGGTCTGAAAATATATTTTAAAAAGAGAATGTCTAAGGAAAATGAACTTACAAGATCAGATATAGGGTATAAGGAAAACCTCCATAATCATTCAGACAAAATTTTAATACAAAGATGTATTGTCATACCCCACTCATAAAATAAAGGTAAGTATTGTCTGACTCATGGAAAATGAAGTTGTTATAGTTGCTGCCACTGTCAAACTTTTAATGACTTTTTTTTTTAGTTACAACACTCAACTGTTGAGTCACAGGAATTCATATCCTTTCATTAAAGATGGAAAAGAAAATGTTCCTTATGGTGTGAATATAATAGTTCCTCCCTCTAATATTGTACTATGAAAATAAATAACAGGAAGAAGAAGCAAATACCTTCTCATAGTTTTTAACTGTACAGTAAATTTCCACTTCTAATGTTGGCAGACCAAGTCCATCAAGAACTTTTCTTCCAACTACTCTGCATATTACTGGAGCTTTTGAAAATTTAGAAAAGTAGTTAGCCTTAAATGAAAGGGAAAAGAACTTTATTAAAATGGAATTTCTGTGAAATTACATTATTACATTAATGTCTTCAAATCAAAACCACCACTGAGCAAGCACATTTATACATTCCAGTATTCAAAATACTTCTTGTTACACTGCACACTAGTTGAATGAAACTATCTGGGGTTTGTTACATACTTCCTTACTAGTTTCATTCTTCAGTCTGGTGTTGGAGACACCCACCAACCCACGACTTACCAAATGAGAAAAACTAAGAGCTACACAGAAGTGGAATGTGCCAAACACTGGGCAAAACAAGAACAGATGCTATCAGTTCCAGTTCCTCCCACTGGTGATGGCAAAACACCTAGAGATGCAATGTATTACACTATGAAATGTTCCATTTCCACAGCCACTTTCATATCAAAGAACATACTAGAAACTACACTTTTTTTCTTTTTTTTCCCACGAGTTGCTCACTGTTGTGGTGTTGGGAATTCCAGTATCACCAATCGTAGAGGTTTCAGCAGGACTACTGTCTACAGTATTTTGCCAACAGGGAACTGATAAAATTGTTCTGATTCTTAACACTTCCATTGAACCCCACTTGCTTTTCAGGGCCAGCAGCACTGTTGCCCGGACTCTTGTAGCCACTGGCCCAAACCATACCCATGCTGAGCAGCAGTTTTATTAGGGATGCCGATCTGTGCCCTCCCACGGCCAGGTACCTGTGTTTTGGATGGAAACAAGCAACCAGCACAGGGCAAAGAGCCCCACGGCTGCTGAAATGCACTTGGCCCGGAGTCACAGAACCACCGCAGACCTTGCCCGAGCCACCAGGAAATTAACCTTTACTAATTAATGAACCTTAACTGTAATCACACAGACGTCAAAGCCCTCACACAACCTGTTGGTTCACCAAACCCTTGGGGTGGGCGGGCAGACTCCTCCCTGAGGGCAGGCACGGAGTCCCCGGTAGCTGGGAAAGCCCAGGAAGGGCCCGGTCCGGCGGGCACCAAGGGAAAAGGGCCACCTCATCCCTGCAGCGGGGCCAGGAAAGCCTCTGCTCGCCGAGGAGACTCCCCACCCTCTCCCCTCAGCCCGGGGCTGCCCCCAGAGCTGCGGCCTCTCCCTCAGGAGGAGCCGAGGCGGGCGCCTTGCGCTCTGCTTCCCCTCCCCGCGCTACCATCTCCCCGTAGAGATCCGCGGGGCGGAGCGGGAAGAGAGCGTTGAGCGTTTCCTCCAGCCGCTGCGGGACTCTCAGCTCTCGGTAGTATTCCGCCGCCTCCTCCCGCAGCCCCTGCAGCCTCCGCTGCTGTTCCCGCTGCTCCCGCCTCCAGCCCGGATCCATGGCGGGGCTCTGCTGCCCGCAGCCCGGGAGCGCTGCTAAGCGACGGCCGCTCCAGCTCTCGCGAGAGCCGCTTCCCGCTCAGCCCCGGGTGGGAGAACGTTCCCCTCAGGGAGCCGCTGGACCGGCCCCTCGGCAAACAGCGCTGTGCTTCCCCCCGAGCCGCTAATAAACCCCCTACTCCTGTTTGTGTGTTTGGGTTCGGTTCGGTTTTGCTTTGTTGTGTTGTTGGTTTTTGTTTTTGTTGTTGTTTTTCTTTTTTTTTTTTTTTTTTTTAATTGCCGTGGGGTGTTGGCGCTTCCCTCAGAGTCTCGCTACCGTCTTCCAAGTCGGGATGCCGCGGGCAGCTGCTCTGTAGTTTTTTTAAAAAGTCTCCGAACAACAAAATTGTGTACGATTGTCGCTCTGGAGGAGAGTCAGATGATGGTTTGCGAAATGTCTGGCGAGGATAACGCTGCAAAATGCCTCAGTAACCCTCCTTCTGCGTTTAAAAGCCCTTTACTTTAAATGAAAAGAAGCGTTTCACAACCCACATGATCATTTTTAGCCTGCAATTTCCTACAAAAACTTTCACTTTGTTACACTGTTCATTGGTAATTTTGTTGAAGTAACTGAAAATGGAGATACTTAAAAAGCTGTTAGCTGCACACTTCCTCTGCTCTAAAATCAATACGTGTAGACCTTTGCTCATTGTGTGTTCACTTCTCGAGGTTGGGTGATAATGAAGGAAAATCCCTACTGAATCATTTTCTTTTCCTTTCACATCCTTCAGAAATAGTATGGTACCTCTCCAGAGAGTTAAATCCTTTTTTTGTTGTTTGGTTGTTTTTTTATGTGTTTCTCTTTTAACCTGTTCCCTTGTACTCAGTTTCTAAACTAAGCCCCCCCCATTCCTTGAGGAGACTGGGAAGAAAATTCCTCATTACCTTTCCCCTCATTCAGAGCAGAGTGGAAAGCTGCTCCTTAGGGTCTGTTGCTGTTCAGGAGGGGTTTGTGTGGTCGGTGGGATTATAATTCACGATCTGTGCTCCATGCACAGGCCTGGAACAGAATACTCCTGTGTAACAAAATATTCCTGCAACAGAATTCTGCTGGTAGTGGTGCTGGTGTAGTACTGTGTGGAGCATCACCATACACTAGTAATACAACTCCATGGGAGAGCTGCACCTTCTGATGCATTTCTAGTGCTTCTAGATGAGTTTCCCACCTTCTGCCTCTAAATAAAATGCATCACGGAGGAGCAGCTTCATGTATTACACTGTTGGTAATAATCATCTGTCTGGAAAAGAAACCTGTCAAATTTGCCTTGAGGAATGCAATGAGCTGAAGCAGATTGATACTAAGTTTATTTAATAACCTTGCACTCTTTTTTTTTTTTTTTTTTTTTTTTTTAAAATACACCTTTTGAAATACTGCTAGGGATTCCCCTCAAGTATTTATCATTTTTCTTTCATGACCAAATGAATGTTACATGAATTATCTGTATGGCCATGTAATTTCCATTAACTGTAATAGTAATTGTAAGCATGGAGGCAGAGGATGGCTTATCCTATGATCCTACCTATTATGAAGCAGTTAACTGATTAAGGTTAGGATACTGCAAGCCACTTCATACCAGCAGTGAACTCTCTGCAACCCCATTATCTTCATTAGGCTTGTGTGGGTGTAATTAATTGGTGTTTAGTTAACAGTTGTGTTGAATGAAAAGAATTTAGTTCTATTTCTCTTAGTTTTATTGGCCTCATGGTGCTAACAGGCTAAAGTGTAATTAAAAACTCTCTAATCGAAGTATATGTAGCAAGCCCTAAGGAGCAAACCCTGTGAGCAAACGCCTGTGGTCGGTGTGACTTGAGGAAGGACCAGGTACAAATCACACCCTTTAATAGTTCTTTTTTCTGTTTAAATTATGAGGGTTTATATCAACATGTACAGCTAAAATGTACAAAAACAGCTGGATAAGCTTACAAACATCACTCTCCTAGGTATGTCCAGTAACACCATATTTGCATGTTAACAGATTTTCTTCCAATATCTTTTAGATCATATTTTGGATAGAGAGTAATATGGATCTTATCTTTCTTTTGGGAGCAGCTGGGCATAACTTTTTATCACCTCTTGCCTTTACTATAACCCTGTGCCAGGAAATAAATGATGATCCTCTATTCCTCACCTATGATAATGTGTTGTGAGCATTCCTTTTTTTCAGAGATGCTCCAAATCTCACCTAAGAATTTATTTGTAAAAACAAGTATAATATGTCATGCTGAAGTGTTCCATTAAGGATTTGCTTTTTGCTTTTGGAAATGTTGCTTTAAAGATATAAACTTGCCCCTTAAATCAATTAAGATCATGGTCTCACTGCCATCTGTGTTCTGGCAGGATTTTGCAGAGTAATGTGTGCTCCTGCCACTGACAGAGTTTCTTTGAAGTCAAGTCTGAGGATGTAAAACCTGCATGACATTTCCAATAAAATCAGGCTTGCCTTTTTAGCTTGGTGATATGAATTCTCTTGTACATTACTGGTTCTGAGGCATTTTAATTTCTTAAATAAAAAAGACTTCTTAAATTTTCTTCTTTTGACAGCAGAAAGGCTGCCGTGGACTGCTTTTATTTCTTCATACTCTGTATTCTGTGAAGAATAAACTGGAGAATAAAGCAAAATAAAATTTTATGTAGAAGAGTAAACAAATCTTTGGTCCTTTCACTGAACATAACATATAGATTTGGGTTTGAGTCTAAAGAAAAAGCTTACAAATAGTTGTGTAATATATAACTTCTAATTTCTAATACTAAATTTCTAATAATTATTTAGGGTGTTGTTTTTTTTTTTTTCCTCTAGCATTATTATTTTAATTTCTAGAGTACTCATGTAAGAGTTCATTTGCCTTGAGTAATCATTCTCCGCTCCAATGGTTACTTCAAGTTGAGTGGGCTTTAGTACTAATTTCTTTCTAAAGTTTGAGGATCCTTCCTGTGGGTCTGTTCATCTCCTGCTGTGTGAGGGTGAGCCAAGCCTTCTCCAAAGGAGCCTGCTGAACCAAGATGTGAGAGCTGGTGGGCTTTGTTTCATCATCCTAGCTCTAAAGGTGATTTGAAATGCACAGCATTTAAAAGCAAGGTTTTGAGCTGATTTTTGGGTTTACAGAAGATTTCTATCAGACATCTGTAATATAATGTGGGTTTTTTGTACTGTGTGGAATTTAAAAATTTTTTTACATGTAATGCAGAGGTTATTGAATGCCAGGTTCAGGCTTGGATATCAGGAGTTTACCACATGATTTCTTTTTGTGTGCAATTTGAAGTAATTTATGAGCTTCAAGGCATTATTGAAGCCTACCTACTTCAGGGAGCCTGACAGGATGGGCTATAGGGGTTTTGTCAGTATATTGTCAATATCATACTCTGAAATGTTTGTACACTTAGAAATATGTAGAGAGAATGTTTTCAGGCTTTGTGAAATTCATATTAATGATTTCTATGTCACAAAATAAAAATGTGTGCTCATACATCATTTACTGGGTATAATTGATATAATTTCAGAGGTGCTGTGGTAACGTGGCCATAATACCAATTTATACACAATAACAATAAAACTTGGAGACAGTGAGTTAGAAAACTGAGACCATGTACTTAAGTTTTCTTAGTTCTGAGGCTGAATAATTACTGTTAAAGAAAAACTCACTTATCCATGAATAAGCAGAATTTATTCTTGTTTAGGATATATCTTGTTGGTTTTTTTCAATGGTCAGAATGGATTACTTGGTGTTCTGTTTTGATCCTGCAGTGTAATGGTGACAGAGAAAGTAATATTTTGGTTAGAAGGGTGTTACTTTTTTCTGCTTTTCTGACCTGTCCGTTGCAATGAGATATCTTTCTCAAAAATATAATTTGATATCTTTTAAAAAGTTCTGAGCACCGAATCACCTTTTTGTGGTACAACTTTCGTTTTTCTCACTATAGGGAATTTTGAAGTGTTGTGGTTTTTTGGTTTGTTTGTTTTTTGGTTTGTTTGTTGTTTTTTTTTCCCAGTTTCACCCTCCAGGCATTACATCTTACTCTTTCCTTTATATTGGACTAGAAAGCCCCTAAATCTAGTCAACTATCTGAGAAGCAGTACTTGCAGTTCCAAATAGAGAAGCTTTTGGGGTAGTTGGAAGCAGTCTGTAGGTTATCTGTTACTGGTTAGCAGATAAAAGGCTTTCATGGCTGAGAAATGAAACCCTGCTAGTGCAGATGAACTGATGGTCTGTGGGATACATGGAAAGTGAAGTTTGAAATCAGCATTGCTTGCAAGTATGTACTAGTTGATGTGAATATTTCAGCGAGTGAGAAATAGTGATAATTGAGTTCTTTAGTCCTGTAGCTTGCTGACAGATTGTAAGAGAAGCCTTTCTGTTTCTTTCCAGGAAAGCAAAGCTGGTAGCAGAGGGGTTTAAGGAGTTCAAATAAAAATGTAATTTTTGCATTATTATGAAGATTTGAGCCTTTGCAGCATCCTGTGTTTTTTTTATTATTATTTATTTTTATTTTGCTTAAATACATTTTTTTTTTGGATGAACTGAGTATAGAAGAAAAGGAAGAATGGCATTTTTTCCCCCCATGGTATATCTCCTGATTTTTACAACCCTAATCACTTGGGGCATGTCTTGAACTTTTAACCTTCTTTCCCCAGCACTGATGCTGTGAATAATGGACTCTTCTGCTTGACACATAACTAGATTGCAGTTCAGAGTGAATGTCACAAACACTATTGCACCATCTGGAGCAAAAGCTTGGCTATCATTTTGGGATAAGCCCAGAAGATCATATGAATTTATAAGTGACTTCATTTTTTCGATTGTGCTAAATTAGGTTTCCTTAAATAAAATCTACTTTATTTTTTCCAAGAATGTGCCTTCTCTTTTTGGTACTTTTTGCACAAACCATCAACATTTTCAGATCTTGTATTAGTCATATAGCCATTTTGATCCTACTTTTTGCTATAAACAAGATTTAAATAGTCCCCTTGAGGCTAAGGAAATGCTGTCTGGATTGTGCAGGTTAAATTCTCAATTTTTCCCTATTCCTATAGTTATCTTTAATAGTTCTCTTCAGTTCAAGACTCAGTGTTTAAAAAAAAAAAAAAAAAAAAAAAAAAAGAGAGAGAGAGAAAAAAAAGGAAATATTGCTTATACATATTCTTAAAAAAAATATCACATTTCTCAGAAGCTAGATGTGATTTTCTAAAGTGAAAAGCTTTTCAGAAGGATTCATATGTATTCTGGAGGATACATAATATTCACAGTTTCATAGAAGATATTCAGCTATACCTCTGAATAACATCCAGCTGATGCAATGAAATATACCTTATTTTGAAAGAGAACAAATTTACTGACTGAAATGACTTCTTGGGGTTGTATTCATTCATCAAATACTGTTTTTATAAATTCTGTGTTCTGACTGCATCTTATTAAAAGCTGGTTGTGTGAGAAGTGCCAGGTTGTGAGTGAGCTCGAGCTCCTTTGATTTCCACTGCACGTTTATGAGCTTTGTAAATCCACAGCATTTCTTACAGAAGGGCTTCAAATGAAAGAGACCTATATGAACATGGTGGCTTTGCAATGTTTTGGAAAAGATGTGACTATTGGAGAAATAGTCCAGCATGGTGCATTTGCACAGAGGGGATTTGTTCAGATTTCAGGTATCCCTGTTTTCTCAAATTAATCAGTGGCTGATACAGACAGAAAAATAGTGACTGTTTCCAATAAAAAACCTTCCTTTATTTTCTTCTTTAAACAGACAGGTTTCTGGAATCATAAATATGTGGGCAAAGGTAGAAATATTCTGCTTCTGAATGTGACTTGTTTTTGGAAAATGTATTTGATTCTATGTAATGACTGAGAACTATCCCAAATAAGTCAAGTGACTAACATGATGTTTCGAAAAAAATTCTGTTTAATATTAACCCACTCTTTTGGATTCCTAGAGCACAAGGGTATGGCTCTCAAATGAGAGCTTGATCTTCCTTTCTTGAAGCTATGCTATGATGTGAATTACAGAACCATTTATGTTGGAAGGGACCTCCTGAGATTATCTACTTCATCCCTCCTGCTTGAGGAGGTTTCCCAGGTTGAGTACCTCCCCAGAGGGAGATGCCATAACCTCTCTGGGCCACCTGCTCCAGCATTTCACCACATTCACAGCAAAGCATATTCCTGTCTTACCAGTGTAATGTGATATTTTTTAATTTATGCTCACACCTCTTGTTTTGCCAGTGGGCACTCTGCTTCATCCCCTCCCGTCAGGTAAAAGTGATGAGACCTCCCTGAGCCTTTGCTTCTCCTGGCTGATGAGTTCCAGCTTCTATTTGCCTCATCTTCTGTCATGGCAGACAGTCCAGGTCCTCCATCACCTTTGTGCCCTGTGCAGAATTTCACTCCAGCAAGCCCCTATCTTTCTTGCATTCATTGCACTGATGGAAATATTATCTAAACATGTTTGGTTATGGCTATTGTGTTACTGTAAGATTATGGGCTGATGGAGCATAACTGGAATTGTGCTTTAGAATAGGATTCAGTCTCAGTCTCTAAATTTCTGTCAGGATTTTTATATTTATCCAAAGACATGCATGTTATCCAGTGAGAAGACTGCCTGTTTGCTGTGCACTGCACTGGTAGAAATGTGCCTTTCACTGATACAGGACTGCTGCTTTCTCATCTCCAGTTCTTACACATGCTTTCTGAACGTGAGGGGAAGAACTGATAGAAAGAATTTTTTGTCGGAAGCCCCTCTAGAACTGGAGGGAAGTAGTGCACATGCAATTTTATGCTTTGTGAAATGTAACCAAGGCAATGAGAAGGACAGGACGCAGGCAGCTTCAACCAGAAGGCAAGCAGTGCACTAGTGTGTCCTGACTTCCATCATAAAAATCACCACTTTCCTCAGCAAAGAAAGGTTCTATTTATTGTCAGATGCTGGTGTCTAGTGATCAGGCCAAAAGCAGTACTAAATGAACACAACTGTAACTCTCACAGTGTCAAACATTTATCGGTTTTGACTCTGACAGTTTATTAATTCTCAGTTACTGGCTCCACTCCCAGGGAGGGACCATCACACACATTCCAGCAGAGCAAGCTGAATGAATAAATAACACGGTGAAATTTATTTTGAGATGTGGTTTCTGTTGCTCTGGTTTAAAGTTAAATGGTATCCTAGCACTTCCAAGGTCAAATCCACACAGGACTATCAGATCATCTACTCTTGACCTCTTGTGGATACCAAGCACTGAATTGTTGTTTGGTTTTTTTTTGTGTTTTTTTTTTTTCATACAATCTACAAATTGAAAGGTCTGGGGGCTTTAATTTGAGATTAATTCCTGCCTGCTTGCATCAAAATATCTTAATAAGCATCATAGCTCTTGATTAGCAATTTGGGGTTTTAGTTCTACCCATATCCTGTGAGCTTTGACTATAATAAGCAAGAAAAAGAGCACAAGAACATCTGAAATTCCCTGGCTACTTGTCAGCTGATAGTAGAGCTTTCCTTTAGTGTTTCCTATTTTTAAATGGTCATTTTTTCAGAACTGCCATGAAGTGTTTGTGAAGCTACTGCACTAGTCTGCCTTGTAATGGGAGTTCATTCAAAGGCCATGTTGTTTCAGGACAAGCATCAGTAGCAATTACCACTTCCAGCTTTTCTCTAGAAGTGTGAGTTTTTGTCAAGGGCTTCAGAGGCAGACTGCTAGCCTCAGCTTCAGACACAAAGCAACAGCAGTTATTCTCCATTTCCTGTGTCCCAGTTCGTGATGTTGAAGTTTTATATAGAATTTCCACTCTATTTTTAACAAAGAAGTTGTAGGACTATTTGAAATAATTGAGCCTGTTGCAATTATTGAGTTTTCACACTATGCTTGCAAAAAGAATAAGAGTAAACAGTAATTCACACATCAGCTGAACTCTTTTACTTCACGGCTGTAAAACATTTTATCATCCAGCAAAAGTTTTAAAGTAATTCTGAGTAAGTTATATACTGGGCTTTAGCAATTGGTGGTTATTTTAGTTAGGTGCCTATATTACAGTTCTTTCAGCTTTTCAGGGAGCAAGCCCTACTGCATGCAGCTCTACTTAAGAAAACATAACCATGAAATTGTTTCTAAAATAGTAGTTCAGTTTCTGAAGCAGTCAGTGTATGTTGGAGTGAGTTCCTTACCAAAGGATCAGGAATTTCCCTGCGGTGCTTCCTCAGCAGCTCAGCATATGAACAGCCTGTAGTGGCCCAGCTGCTAGTCCAGCTCTCTATAGTATCTACAGAACTCTAAGAAGCTCCCAAAATTTATTCTTTATGGAATTTCAGATAAAAAGATTTGATGCTTATGACTTTGTAGTGGTGTGTATTGGTGACAGTGTATCTGTAGTGTAGAAAAATTATGATTTGGAAAACCATAAAGGATGAGGGTTTGTGCAGTCTCCAGTCTTAAATGAGCAGTGCTTATTTGTCCTGTCAGTTAAATGAGTGGAGATCTTGATTTTATACAAAATCTCTAGAGCCTACCTACTTTGGTGATAAAAAGCAAGATGTCTTTGGCTATGCTTTTGAGTTGTTCATAAGAGTGTGACATCACGTGCTTGTTAAATGTGACAGCATATGTTTCAGATGAAAAAATTAATTAAACACTGCCTGAACTGTATCTGTTATTGCAATTGCACTTGCGTTCAGAGAGTGATGTTTACATGACCTTTTCAAGGTATGGAGTTTTTCTGGCACTTCATAAAGCTCCAGAGCAGAGCTGCACAAAACATGGTCTCATTTGAGTCTTTGGCAAGTCACTCTAAAGTGACTAAATCAGAAGGGTATTAAACTCACAGCTTTATTCAATAACTACACCCACTTCTTCAACCCATTCTGGGCTTTCCTTCAGCTTTGTGTCTGTGTAGACAATATTTTAAGATTAAAAAGAAATTGCTCTAGTTTGGTTTCTAAGCAATAGAATAGGAAGGGAGGGAGAGGGGGGGATTCGAAAGAGATGATTGTATAATACAGTCTTCCAAAGCTAAAGTACATGACATACAAATTCAAAGTGAATTAGAGAACTCCCTCGTGTGAATTTGTGTGTTGCTGTTGTGCAGCTGCCTTAGAAAATCATGAAAATATAAAGTCTGCTGAAATTGGTGTTTGTGAAGCAAGATCATCCAGGAGAACTGCCCACTGCAAACTTGCCATATATGTGCAGCCACGTCCATGTACAGGAACTGCTGCTTTTTTTGCCTCTCTGTTCTTGAACCTCACTAAGAGCTTTCAATTGCTCTGACATTTTCAGCCGAGGAAGTAATAGTTGTTGCTGAGCAGTATTCTACAGGCAATTATCTTATCTGATCGCTGGAGCAATCCCCACTAGAAAGGAACCAATACGATCACGTTAAATCATTTACAGAAAGGCAAGGGAAACAGAGGGAGGAAGAAACAGAGGGAAAAGGGGCTCAGCTCATTAAGGGGTGCCTGTGCTGCAGAGTTCAGAACAGCAGACAATGAAGTTAATCTGTAAGGCAGGGCTATGGAGTTGCCTCCTGTAGCTGTTGACAGCTCTGAATCCTCTCCTCCCCGAGCCTATTGTGGCTGCAGTGCCAGGCACCTGCAGAAAATGTGCCAGAGCAGGGCAGGGAGCACAGGCTTTTCAATCAGCTGTCACCCCTCTGCTTCCCAGCAGGAGAGAAGCCAAGCTGAAGAACTAGATGAAAATAGTCATGTGAAGGGAAAAGGGGTCAGATATTGACACCTTACTGTTAGCAACTTTCTGAGCCTTGTATGATTCAGCTTTTTGGGAAATTCCTAAAGATCATGCATTTTTCTTGATCATACTGCTTTTTTTAGTTATTATTTTTAAATTTTTTTAAACCTAATGTCCTCTAAAAACCTGTGTCATCGGGACAGGCAAGTCACCAAATGATTATTGTCATCAAGTACATTTTAAAATATCTTTCTCTTCCTATTTCTGCTCCAGAAAGAAAAATAGGGCTTTTCTTTCTCTTAATTCTCTGATAAACAATGATTTGAATACCTCCAAATTAGCTGCTCACTTGCTTTCACCAGGGGGTCAAAAGATCAAGCCAGGCCTGCTACACAGGTTTCTAGATTTGATATTGTGCCTTAAAAGTCCATATCTAGAAACCTGTGTTATTTTAATCTTTCTAGAGTGCCCTTCAAAGCTACACATACTTGTTTAAAAAGGGAATGAAAGCACTTGGTTGTGTACACAGAGAGAGGAGGAACTTAAGTGACATGTAATCTATTGATCTTAAAGTGTTTACAAAGAAGAGGCTTTTGCCCATCCTGTGAAACTTGTGTGTGCAAGCACTTGTGTGTGCAAGCATATTCCTGTGTACCATGCACATGAATGTAACATTCTTTTGGTTTTTTCTGCGTGTGTTAAAGTTGTTGCTGTGGGTGCATATTAATAGCACGGGGGTCCTAGAGTCCCAGCCACACATTTTTGTGCCAGGAGTAGCACAAACACAAGATAAAAGAGACCAAACAGGTTAACTGTTGTTGCACCTGCACTGTGGAGTAGAAATATGTCTTGTGTAGCCTTACTGGGGCTTCTTGGTTACAAACTTTGCTGTGTCTCAGTCAGAGAATGGGAGATTTGTGAGACAGCTGAAGGTAAGGTCTCCTAGTTTTTCCCTGTCAGGTGATGTAGAGAAGTGCAGTGCTTCTCCCTCTGTATTCATGTCAAGGTTGAGGGGTAGGTTGCTCATTTAACAATGTGAACTAGCAGGGATAATGTTCATAGTGAAGTTTTTTTTTCCCCCCTGGTATGGCATTTACACGCCTCAGAAACAGTCAGGGAATGGAACCTCCTGGTATGTCAATGTGTGAGAAAATGACAATAGTGTTATTTCAGTTTCTATTACTTAGATCTGAGAAAGAGAATAACTTCCCATTGGCTGCAGAGCAAATCTGATGGGTTGGGATTTGAACTGACATCTTCATCACCCTCATCCCAGGTATTTTATGTGGATGATCTATTTTAATATGTTATTACTTTTGTATTTTATTTTAGAAGGCATTCATGATAGTCTGTGCAGCTGCAGTGTAACAATGATTTTCTAACAAATGAAAAAATCTTTAGTGAAATGTAGGTGTTGCTGGTAACATGTAGCTGTTATAAATGGATGGATAGTCCCAAACCTAAGGTAATATAGTCCTTATCTGGCCTTAGGGGAACAGCCCCAGTGCCATATTTTTTACCTTCCATTGGAGAAGAAAGGAGCTGATGTGTTCCAAGAATATATAATGAGCAGGGATTGGAGCATGCTTTTGGGAAGTAGCCATCAAATATATGAGGAATGGACACCCTTCCAAGTCCTGCCCAATTCTTTATTAAGAGATGTATTTGTAATTATTTCATTTTCTTGCAATTCTCATCTCCAAAAAACTATGTCAGGATTTTGGTCAAGTATTAATATGTTATGGAAACTCTTCAGTTAAAGAACTTACAGAAATACTGAGTACTAATGAACTGTCTCAGGGCTGCATTATCTTTATGAATAAATTCTCACTAGTAAATTGCTGCCAGTGGGGTCTTAATTACAGTAGGTTGTTCATATGGCTGTTATTTTTTTATATTCTTCTGTCAAAGGTAATGTGCAATGATTAAAGAACTTACAAGGAAAGAGGAGGGCAGAATGTTGTTAGACATTCATCCTTTTACATTGCTGCAGCATTTGATAGTTCCCACAACGGGCTGCAGGCTTACTGGATTAGGTACCTATTCTTGGATGCAATAGAAAAGAACAAAAAAATCCAATGAACAATCAGATGAATATGTGACTGTGTGTGTCTCCAGTGTGGGTTGTGCATACTTTCCCTTCCAAACGTCCCTTAGGCATGTTGCAGGTAAGATTGCATTTAGTTGTTCATTCACCAACACACTCCCCAAAAGGCAAGAGTTTGTGTCTGATTGTTTAAGACTTTGCTTCTGCTTTGAACATGTCTAGTTCCCTTGGAAAAACATTCTCTCCATCCCCATCCCCCTTTAGAGAAAACAAGTGAACTATTCATGCAAAAAAGTGTGTGTGTGGTTGGGAGAGTGGGGGGGCCTGCAATGCCACCGACAAACCCTATTGAAATGCATTGGCTGTTCATTTACATTCACACTTTTTTTAATAAAAATGTTAACTAATGATGTTAAATGCTTTGCCAAAGGTCCTGGCAGGTCAGTTGCCCAAGTGCCATTTCTGCCTAATTAGGGCTCTTGTGGCAGCCCAGGGGCCTCCTGATGCAGTGGGTGACAAGCCGGGAGCTGACAGCTTCAATCGGCTCCAACAGGAAGGTTGGGCTGGTCATGTTTTCTAACTCAGCCAGGTGTTAGCTGAATGTAGGGGGGGTCTTAGCCAGACCTGAGCATTCCTTTGATCTTCCTTTCTTTCCCTTGCTCTATTTTGAGCTCTTCCCTTTGCCTGTCCCGTCTTGTGTCAAGGTCAAGAATGAGCTTGACTAAATCAGCAATTTAATTTATCTCTGGGAGATCATTAGCAGCCCTTCTCCCTCCCCAGATAAACCTTAGGCACTGGTGCAGAAACAGGACTGGTTCCAGAAACCAGGCACTGGCCAGTCCAGATAGCAAAGGGAGAAGTAATAAATGCAGATCCTTCCATAAAGACAATATTTTTTCTTATCTGTTGCAACACTCTTCCTGATTATTAACAGTTATTAAATACCTCCATCAAAACAGTAACCCTGTTTAACTCTCAAAACCATAAAATGCTCCCACAATCACAAAAAAGCTTAAAAATGTTTAAAATTTTATTTAATCACTACTGTAATAAAATTATTCTCTTCAGAAACAAGAAGAACAGAATAAAGTTTTGCTTTAACCTCACCTCTTTCTTAGTAGCCATAGACCATGTTCATGTGGCCACATGCTTTTGATAGTTGGCCAGTTTTAGGTGTCTTGACAACTGACAATGTGAAATCAGATCATCAACAGGATGGAGTTGAGGAATTGGGATCAACAGGATGGAATTGAGGAATTCTTGAGGAATTGGCTCTTTTGAACAGATGTCTTCAGTTGGTCAGTCAATAGCCCTGACTTCAGCCGAGTTATGCTGGTTAATGTCAGCTCAGAAAATAGCCCTTGAAACATAAACACAGGGATGACCATTGCATAAATAAGTTTATGTATAAATGCTTTCCCAAGAAATGGCACAAAGCATTAGGCTGATCAAGGCTGAAATAATTTTCTAGAGTTCTTTAAGACAAATAGTTTTTCAAAAGATGCTCTGGTTTTCAGATCTTACAACTAGATTTCAGACGTCTCAAGTTAAGCTGATGAATTTCTCTTTTCCCTGTTTTACATAACAGCCAATCTGTGCAGGAATTGCTTTGGTTTCTCTGGAATGAAACCACGGGTGAAGTGAAGGGTTGCAGTTGGATAACAGCAGACAACGGGTTAGTAATGCTCAATAATACTAAGGACAGGAAATAATAAAGGAAATTATATAGCTTCAGAGCTGTAGCCTTGATGATAGGGTGTGTGGTTTCTTTTTTAAACAGGAAGACTCTAATAGGAAACAGTTGCATCCTTTTTTATTAATGAAGTTGAACCCTTTTTTTCTTTGTTTTCTTTACCTAATCTCTCATCCAAAAGACAACTCAAAAGAAATTCAGCTCTAAAGAAAACAAATACTATTCTGTTATATTTAGCAAAATTGTAGCTATGAACAGTAGAAAATTGGAGGTGACAGCTGAGAAGCAGTTATGCTTTCTGAGAGCAACAACTGAAGTGTAATTCCATTCCAGTATTTCAATAAAAATTAATTTTCAGTGAGGGCAACTATTACAGCAGCAATACATTAGAAACAGGGAGACCTAAAAGTTGTATTCCATAGTTTGTTAAGACAATATTCCTACCTTGCAAAAAAGATTAATATTGAAATAGGAAGGTAATGGTGGGACATGTAGGAGAAAATTTAACTAGAAAATCTAATGAATCACATCATTCAGTATTTTGCCCAATTTACTTTCTGGCTTTATACTCTACATCCAATTTTCATTACATTGTCATAAAAAGAAGTTGGAATGCAGGGCAGTGGCTGGTTGGGTGGCAAGTCCACAAGGTAATTTCTAGAGGTTGGGGTTTTTTTTTTCTGTTGGCATGATTTTTTTGTGTAAAACTAGTCTTCCTTTTATTGTGAATATAGTTTTATTTTGTTGATACTTGGAGTCAAAGACTATGAAGCAGAGTGCTTGCTGTTTTCTGTATTAACAATTTCCTGCAGGCTAAAGTTTTAGTAAAGTTGACTGGTTTTAGAAAGTTGGTGACAGTGACTTTTTTGCCAGATTGTTCCATTGTGATTAGGCAAATGTGCATTGGTAATACCAAAAATACCGATTGCCAATTTGCAATTACCAAATTGTAATTTTCTCTGTTCTGTTCTCTGTCTTCATATGTACTTTGGTTTCTCCTGTCATAAAATCTGCAGGTCCTCAGCAATTTCAGAAATACATTTACGTCTGAAAGAGTAGGTAACAGATTTTAGTTGCATGCTGAAAAATCTTAGTTGCTGTTCATGCTACAACATGCAAATCCCTCACTGAAAAACACATCAAACATACATCTTTAATATCTGAAAGTGCACTTTCTGGAAAAGTGAAGCTGTGATGAGAAATTCTTCAAATTATAAAGAGATATAAAATGCGGAACAGTGTGAAGGAAATGCTATTTAATTTATTTTTTTAAAGACAGTTACTTAAATCTCTCTTAGTCGCTATTTTCTTATAGTCACATAACGCAGCACATCAAATAGCCTTAAAATGTATAATTAATGAATCCTAAGATAAGTATGCAGGGAGGACAAGACTTCTCTGACAAACAAATTTCCTCTGCTCTGTGCTGTTCTTGGAATATGCCCAGAAACTCGTACTGCTGTAGCCTACTCCAAACTCTCTGGGATTATATGAACCTACAGCATACATCTGTCCAAGCATCCTGCCTTGCAGTTTATCTTTATAAAACAAAGTGAATTGACATCAAGGACAGAGAATCAGGTTTTGCTCTTCATTTCCTTTCCATTTATAAGGTTTAGAAGTGGTTTTTTACCCGTTTACTCCTTAAACATAAAATGTATGCCCAAGATGACTGTTGCTGTTCCAAAAGTTTGCTTCTTTGTGACTAGCTAGTTCATGTGTGTATTGTTCTGAGAAGTTCTTTCAGTATTTCCTATTAATTGCTGTAGGGTTTTCTCCAGGTTTTTTTCTTTGTTTTCCATGAAGGGATAGTAAGTCCTTTTATTAAAGTGTGTTATGTACAAATCTGCAATAAAGGTATGGTTGATTTCCTCAATCTGACCAATAACAAGAAGACATCCACAGACAGGAAGAATTTTGCCCTTCTGCAGAAATCTGCACAGCTCAGGGCAATTGCTCGTGCTCACACGAGGTGGAACTGAGTGTAGTACCAGAACTTATTTTGGACTGTGGCTGGCTAAGAGGACCAGTCATGACTTTGGAGATACAGTGGGTGTCAGCAGTCCTTCCTGCTCTCCCTGTCTTTTGCTGTAGAGGAAGGCAGTGCCACTCACCTCTTAATGGAGTCTTTCTAATTCTTTTGCAGTTTAGGGAGGGACAAAACTGTGAGGCCTGTTCAACGACCCATGAATCCAGTGAAGATTCACCCACTGACCTGCAGTTAGCAATGATTCAAGGCTCTAATGATTCAATATTTTTCCACTCTTTTCATGTTTTCAATTTTTTATTTCCATCTGTTAAAGCTAAATACAGTGACACAAGGTCTGGAAAGGTCAGGAGCCGAACAGATTTCTTTCCTCCAGATGGAAGCTTTAAAACAACAGAGAATAATTACATATAAATGCAAGAATGCTCAGGTAACTGATCGGATTTTATCTGCCTGATCCTTGCATGATGTGGATAGAAGATCGACCTGTCCCTGAACTCTTGGCAGCTTCATGGAATGACTTAAACAAGATCAGCTAAAACGATTATACTGGATGGGTTTTAATGATGAGTCAAACCAATTTATCAGCTTGTTTCTCATTGGTACTTTCATTCTAACACGATACACAAGCTGCTTTTCCAGACTGGCTGCATCTC
This sequence comes from Florisuga fusca, assembly GCA_038090715.1. Lineage (NCBI taxonomy): Eukaryota > Metazoa > Chordata > Aves > Apodiformes > Trochilidae > Florisuga > Florisuga fusca. Next base: position 76,677,367 of record JAAWXA010000001.1, on the reverse strand, counting down.
GTTGAAAATCAGTTTTAAATTTGGGAGTGACAGCTCTGTAGCATAATTGAAAAGTCACTTCATAACCTGTCCCTGCATGTGACATGCATGGTGTGATAAATCAGCAGCAGGCATTCAGAGTTGAACTGCTGGGATTCTTCTCCTTAAGAATTATTTTTTGTCAACACTATGTTACAAAACTTTACAGTAACACTGATGCAGGCTGAAGCCTTCCAAGCTCCAAGAATCATCCAGGGAAGTAAGGACAGAGTTAATTGGGGAAGCTGTGTAATAAATGAGTCTAAAATATTCCCATCCTGATCCTGAGTATCTGAAAAGATGAGAAGGAAAAATTCGGAGTGCTTTATTGTTTTCATCTAAACTTCAGGGGGGTCTGTTGAGGAAAAAGGATATTCCAGATGAACATAATAGAGCAAATTCCAGAATGATTAGAGACTGTGATGTCTAATTAATTAGCTTTTGTGACAGTTAATTAAGTGATCAAGAGGAGTATACGAAGCAATAAAATCTGGTTCTAGCATGTAGCAGAGCCAAATATTATTTATAGAGTACTGATAGTGATGTATTATATTGCAAAAGTTGCCCAGAAACATCTTCATTAATACAGTTTAAGGTTGGCACTGGTTTAAAACATGAGAACAGCAGTTAGGCCCATGGAAAAATACTGAATGCTTGAGCTAAATTGCTATCTATAGACCCAAGTTCTGCATTACTCTCACAATATCCATCCATCCTTGGGATGTGAAGTTCTACTTCCAGTCAGTAAAATAACCAGAACTTAGCCCAAAAGCAAAAAACCTTTTGTCTCCCAAGGAAGAAGATGGGAATTTTCTCCTATTTTTATTAGCTTTCCTGTTATATATAATAATTTTAAAAAGCGAACAGGTTTATATCTAGGGTGGCTTCTTACATTTCTGATTCTAAAATTCTGGGGTTTTTTTTAGTATGTCTCTAATGCTTAAAGTTTCCAAGGCATTAAGACTGGTGATGATAAACCACCACAGTATCTCTAGGACTTCCATCAGATTGCTTGGAGTACCCCTATAAAATTCTTGTCGTAAGTTTTAAATGTCTTGTCTGTATTCACCAAGCTGACTGGGGCTGGCAGCAATGCAGATGTCACTGCTGACCATTTGCCTTTGAGGAGCCATCTTCCAGGTTTTATTTTTGTGGGATGATAGAAGGCTGCATAACTTCCTGAGTGTGCCATCTTATTTGGCAGCAGGATGGGGTAAACAGTCCTGGCATCTCAGTTCTGTCTCCTTAGGACTGAATGGAAGGAGGGAAATTCAGCCTTAGGTGTGCATCGTCCTTAATCTTCTGAGGACAGCAGCTCCAGTACCCAAGGCCCCCTCTGCTCTCTAGAAAGGTCTCTTGCATGAAGAACAAGAGATTTCACCAGTGTTTGAACAGGTTTGAACGTGTATCAAGCATGCAGCCATCACGTTCTGGGACCCAATCGTGAGTGGGCTGAGGACACACACTGAGGACACAGCCCACATCTGATGCTATAATGCTCGCCTGCTTAATTGGGTTGCACATCAGATGGCACACTTGGGTGCTGGAGGGACAGAAGGCAGAGGTCTACAAGGAGAAAAAACAGGAAGAAATGAAGTGGGTGGAAATAGCAAATCAGGTTTCCATCACCCTACAATGACTTATGTGGAATGGGTAAGTGTTAATAGGGGATACTGTACCTTTTCCATCCAAACACTTCCACAAATATATGTGGTTTTTCCATTTCTCTATCCAATACAGAAACTGAACAATGTTCGCTTTTCATTTATTTATCTTTTTATTGAGATCTTGTGTAGCTTGTGGTAATACATTTCTTTTTTTTTTTTCTTTTTTTTCCTATTATTTACAGTTAAAGACTTGTCTTGTATCTCCAAACCTTTCTGATAGATTCCATAGAGAAGAAAATGATTCAGGGGAAAAATCTTTGAATGCTTTTTTTGAAAAATATTAGGACTAAAGCTACCTTAAAACTCCCTGCAGGTTTAATGAGAGAGCCTGTTAAATTTCCTGGGTATAGAAGAATAATTTGCTAAACAAAATCTCAGCAATCGTACTTTGGTTGCCTATCTTTTTTTTTTTTTTTCCCTTTCAGACTCCAGAATAAATGAAAAATTGATCTGTATGGTCACTGAAACATTAAATTGTCTTATCTGTCACTTGTTCAACATTGGCTTCTTAAAAGGGAAAACAACAATCACAATCAGCAGTTTCTCAGTGCCTAGAAGAAAATAGAAGCTATAAATGGACAGATGAATTATGTGCTTCCAGTGGTTTTCAAGGGAAGCATTTACTGAGGGAGAAAATTGTTTTAATCATATAACAACTAAGGAGTGTAGAGTTTGTAAAAACACGGAACACCTACACATAAACTTAATTTTTGTTGCATAGGAACATATACAAAGTAGCTTGCAACAAAAATGGTTGGGGAAACAAGCTCTTTCATTGTTTGGTTGCTATTTTATATCTTTAACAAATCTCTGTGAAGCACTCAGGGAAACCTAAACACAGTGGGTTAGTTGAGTGTTCAGCCCTTAAAGTATAAAAAAAAAAAACAGGACTGAATCTTCTTTAAAATGGAAATAAGTACAAATTTGGGTCATGTGGTGTTTATCTTTTCTTTCCTTGTTTTGAAAGAGTGGTGGAAAGGAGGAAGCCAGAATCAAATCCAGACAAAAGAGCAGCCTCTGCATTCGTATTTTTCATTTTGTTTCAGGGGAAATGAAAATGTGTCTGTTTCTAGATTTTCCTGAGGATCCAGTGAAGCAAAATACAGAGCTGCAAACCTACCAGGAGGAGGCACTGATATCCTGTTTTTGATTAATTAGTCCCAGCCATCAAAGCAGCCTCTCTGTCCTTTTTTTCTCTTGTCCAGCCCTTCTGCATCCAGTAGCAGTAGGAAACCAATTAAATTTTGGGGAGGGAGTTCAATCAGAAAGCTTTCAAGAATGGAACTTTTCATTCTCTCTTGGATAAACTAAGTAAATAAAGTACTGGACATCCAAAATGCCATAAATCATCAGTTAATAAACACAGAGATGCAGTATCTGAATCCTTTCTTATGATGGGAAGGTAATAAGCATCCTAATCTGACCCTAAAGTTAAGCTGGTTTTGACTGAAAGTCTCAAAGCCAGGTGAGGCTAAACTGAGTTACATCTTTTGTCATCATTGTAATGTACAAACCCAGTGTAATCATGGTTTTGTCTTATGGCTGCCTCCTGTGCTGGTGTGAGAGAACTGCTCAGCCTACTAGAGGTACTGGGGGAGAGGGGAGAAAGAGGGGAGATGATGGTTGAAGATAAGAAAGTGGGGTTGTTTTTTTGTTTTTAGTTCTAATGTGTTCTTTGTGGTTTAGTTCTAATATTTAAAACGATTTTTACACAAGATGGCTTATCTGTCAAACATTGCCATCAACATTTTCTCATCTCAAGAGAAGAATGTGGATGCATTACTCAAAGATGGGCTGGAAATGTGGATCCTATTCCTTCTTCCACTGGTGTTACAATAGATGTGTTAAATGAACTATGGTGAGAGAAGTGAACAGGTAGGGAATGTTTTTAGAAGGGAAGTTTTGTTCTGGAGTAGTTCTAAAGATTTTCCAAGCCCTTCTTGCACGCAGGATACAACTTTACATACAGCCAGAATTCCACAGCCAGAATTCCACAGCCAGAATACCCCAAATCTGCCTTGTTTTGATGAAGCCACACTGTGGGAGGTAGATACAGCCTGAGACTCCACAACTACAGTCACTTCAAGGACCAAGTTCAGTTTCTTTAGGGTTAGTGAAGGAAGTGTAGCAAAAGCTGCTTGTAGCTGGTGGTAGCACACGTGAAAGTGTTTGCGTTATTCCAAAGGCAGTGGAATATTATGAGTGAAAATTGGGAAGTTGTGGCAAGAGGAAAGCTCAAGTTCCCAGGTGGGAACTGCTACCTAGGGATTCAGACCTTGTGTGGAATTCTGGCAGCTTTTTCTACTCGTGAATGCCTGGGTTCATTTGACCATAGGGGAAAAAAAAAAAAAAAAAGGTGAACAATATCTGCAGGGACTGATTTCACTTCAGTCTGAAATAGCAGTCAACAACAGTAGCTGAAAATGCTGTAAATAAAGAGGAAAATACTTAGAGAAAGCAGATATATGTTGTGCAGAACAGTATTGCCAATAGGCTGCTATAGAAGCTTAAGTACAGGGTTAATTCATTAGTTCTCTGAATACTCATACAGTTTTCCCTGTATGAGGGAGGGTATTTGTTGATACCTACCTGTCTTTGAAGCACACTTTGAATTCTTGAAGTATTTGACTCTTGATTTCTCTATCTTTTCTAAGACACACTGATACTGCTTCATACCTTATGTAGTGGATAGCAAAACTTACTCAGCAGAAGAGTACTTTAAGTTGTAAACAGAATATCTGCTTGAGTTTTGTCCATCGTGAAATGCAAAATAACAAAATCACTTTAATTATACTAGATTACTAGGGATAGGGCAGACTGTATATTGTTCTACTGTTTTTTGTGTTTGCACCTCTAGCCGTGATGAAACAAATAAATAAATAAAATCAAAAAGATTTTCCAGCCTAGCAGATATTTAGGGTTCAGTACATAAAGAATAAATGCAATTGCACATGACTAATACAGAGCCAGGCAATGTAAAAGAAATGACTGATCTTTAAGATCAGAAATCCTCCTTACGTGTAAGGACTGTGAGGTTTATGTGCAGTGAAATATTTAATGTCTTAAAGAACTGTTGTCTGTGTCCCAGCAAATATGATACTTGGAACTAGTTGTGGTTGTCAATGCAGAGTTCAACTCTCATATAAACGTTAAGATCCTAATTATTGCCAATCTATTTTTTTTCTCAGCCTTGTTTTACTGGATTTTTTTGTGTGTGTGTGAGGAAAATTGTTAAAATGTGCTAATTTATTATGCTTCTCTGTATGCAGTGCTATTATTGGTTTTATGGGAGTTCCACAGAGGATCATGAGCATCAGTGGAAGCCTGCTGCATCCGTCAGCATGTGGAATAAATGGTACACAAAACCATATGGAAGCTCTCTCCATAGAGGTATTTCTCAGGTGGAGATGAAAAATCAGGCCAGAGAAAAAAATGTAAGGAATAACCAAAATTGTTTCTAACATGCCTAGCAATGAAGTAGAGTGGGGAGGTTGGTGATGAGGAAGGGAGTTCAACATGTGAAAAAATCTAGAAACTCAGAGTTTGTAAATAACAGCAGCCTTGAGGCTTTAAATATGTCAGATGCTGGCCTTCTCTACTGAGAGCAGCTAAAAGGTTTACAGTGCTTTCTTTGGGTGGTTGACATTTAAAATCTCAGCAATGAAATACTTACCTTTTTCATTTTAAGTAACTGCATACAAATGTGTATTTATGAAATGTAATTTTTGATTGCCACAAAGAGAGACTCATAAGTAGGCATAAATCAGTTCACAAGTGTTACCCTCACCCTAAGTACTTCTGTACTGCCTTTATATTCTGTAAATCAAGGAGGAGAAAAAGGATCAGAATTCGTGTGTTTGTTTCTGTGTCTTCAAGAGGTGACCAATAACAGCATCAGGGAAAAGGAAGGGTCAGCAAGAGGTTTCTTTAGGGCAGATCAGCCAGATCTCAGGGTTCTCATTGTATCTTTCTGCTGCAGAAAATTCATGAGAACCCTAAACCTATATATATATATATATATGCATATACACCCATAAGGCTCTGGTCTTTCAAACATGTGAGTTTCCACGTGCTGTGGCACACATTTCTGGGCAAGGTTAGGTGGTCAGCATATGTCTGGTCATTAAAGAGCTGAGTCCTGCAGCACACAGCCTTAAGAGGGGAGCAGGGCTCCTGCCAGCATTGGGTCCTGCTAAACAGCACATTCCCCAGCTGCAACTGCAGAGCCATGACCTTTCCTTTGCTCCTTGACCCAGACATCAGATGCAGCTGGTCAGATAATCACAGAGCAGACTGACCACCTGCATCAGATGTGTGGGATCCAAAAGTGGGAGAGCAGCCATGACACTGCCGTGTAAAAAAATGTGCAGTGCCAGCAGTGACAGAGTCTGATACAAAAGATTGAGTCAGTGCATGAGGCTTGACAGGTCTGCTTTATAGCACAGCTGGGGATTCACCAGATCCCACAGCACAGGGAGTGGGGAGGGAAGTGCTCTGTGTGCTGCCAATTCCCCCTCTTTGCAGAACAATCCTTGTGAGTCTGTTTCTGTGTGAGTGACTGTCCAGCTTGCCTAATGAGAGATGTGCCACAAATGCCACAGCTAAATTTGCCTTACAGATAGTGTGGAAAGCACTTTAGCCTAAGAAAATAAGATTTTTAGCCTCTTCCCCATTTATTTCATAGGGAGCTCTTGTTAAGCATTCAGGTTTTGAGTCAATGTTATCAAAGCTACATGTTTTGACAGGTTCTCTCCTGTGTGTGTGTATATGGAAAGGTTCTTCATGTACCTCCTAAGTTGAGAGATATAATTTGAACGGAGAAAATTATGGTTCATAAAGTGCTCTTGTTAAGTGACATGACTATGCTTAGTCCACTGCAGGACAGCCTACACAGAGAAATGCATATTTCCATACAAATTACAGTATACTGCAGCCAAGAGATCAATTAGAATGTCTGCGACCAAGAACTCTCAAGTGTCTCCATTCAGTCTGCCATTCAAACGAGATGAGAAATGGGTTCAATTGGTGTAAAGAATCTGAACTCTTTCAGGGAATGTGTGGCAACTGCTGGAAAGTGGCATTCCCCATGGAGTGGGACTTGCAGATTCTGTGAGTTCCAGCAGAGAATTTTAAGGGTTCTGTAACCTAACATTTTGTCTCCCGTTGAGAGAAAAAAATATAGAAGCTGCTGAATATTTTTTTTTTTTTTTTTTAAAGAATGAGGAATTTTCATTGGTCAAATATACCTGACTATGCCAGCTCTATCACATGATACACTGGTCAACTTGATGATCTTAAATCTATGTGATATTCCATTTGAAAGGAACCCAAAGCACTTTGCAAGCCATGTTGCAGATACAGCACCATCACCTCTGGTATTGAGATGCAGGTCTTCTGGAATGAAACATGACATGAATGAAACATCATGATGGTTTGAAAATCCACAGCAACAGTTCACAGATCAAATTCAGGTTTTAAAAAACTTGAAAATGTATTGTCTGCTCTTTTGATAACTGCCTGGAGACATTATCTGACCAGAAGTTGTCAAAAACTGTGTTTAGCAATCCAAAATGCCTACCTTTCATCAAGATCATCTAAGATCTCTCCCTTTGATTAGAACTATTGAGTTCAATTCTTTCTGAAGTCAATGAAAAAGCTCCCATTTGCTTCAGTAATACAGCAGCAGAATGTAATAAAGACAGGAAACCTATCCCAGCTCTCACTCCATCAAATCCTTTCAAAATAAAGTCACTGAAATGTAATAAGATTTAAATATTAAAAATTATTCTAATAGTTATTTGCATGTAAAATAGTTACATGGCAGCTAATAACATTATAGTATATACCTAAAGTAGTGTGGCTTTCATATACATTATAATGTTCTTTAAATATACCATTCCTTTAATATTTTTTATTCTCATCACACAGTGATTAGAAATATTTCAGCTCCATTTTAAAAAAACCATGCTCCTTCCAGCAGTTAGTGAAGCATTTTTTTCCTGGCTAGCTTTTCCTCTTTAAAAATACTTCTTGGCTTTAGAAGAGAGATTAAACTTAATAGAAACATGTCTTTTTGTAAAGATGCTGATTAAAAGAGTTCTTTTATTCAGAGGCAGGATTTCTTTTATTCATAATTTATTAAGGGTTTCCTGTGGTAAAGTAACTCAATTTTTTGCAAAGGGCAAAGTTCACAGGCTTTTCCTTTGAAACTCAGAGGTCAAAATTATCTGGTAAGCTTTTTATGTTGGTTGCGGTCCCAAAAGTTCCATCATATTTTAGGATGCCTCTTCTTGATCATCTTGGTATCTGCTTGCAAAAGAACTATTTTTAATGATGGCATGAACTGCTGGGTATCCAATTTTGAGCAACCTCTTCATAAGGAATATGGGAACTCTCTTCTGGTAGGAACTGGCTCTTGTTCAATATGAAATACGGGTCTGCAGCCAGTTTGACCCAAAATTCTCGGATGCAGTTGGTGTTTAGCAGCTCAGACAATTGACTGGGGTCAAAAGCTTCATCTTTCACTCCAGACCTTTCATGCTGGGGGAAAAAAAAAAAAAGAAAAAAAGAAAAAAAAGGGAGAATGCTTAGTGCACTCACCTGTCTCCTGGCACACGCCGATTTCATGCTGGTGCTTTGCCATCACTTCCCACAGACAGCAGGGCTTGGCTCCAAGATTCCAGGTCTATTCCCCTATAGAAAGCAGTAGGACGCCCTCCTCTGGGGTGCTGTGTCCAGCGGCAAGGACTTTATCCAAAATGTGATGAGGAAAGGGAAATGCTAAAATAAGGGAGAAGGGATGGATGAAGGTCATTGAAAGACTTTTATAAATAGTGTTTTATGGAAATGAATAGAAAATGGTGTAATATTGTATCTGGGAAATCATATGGAACAATCTGTGGGGTATTCCAGTGTATCTGAGTTTGATAAAACCCAGAAAACTGAACACATAAAGATAATGGAAATTGATATTTTTACATATGTATGTAAGAATACATGCATATAAATAAGTTGTGCAGGTTTATATGTGTGTGTGTGGATATACTTGCCAGGAGGAAAGCAGATTTGATTTTTAATAAGTGATCAGAAAAATATTTATTACTACATTCCAGGACACAGTGTAACTGCATTAATGGCTGGGGCAGCAGCACCTTTTTCTGTGGACATGCAGTAACAAATACCTGATTTGAGCTTTGAATGCTGTCTTCCCCAAGCAAGTTGCTTATTTATAAGTAATGACTGAGTATCCCTTTGAGCTCCTACATGAATAAAACTAAAACCAGCCTTTTAAAGCAAGGTGCTGCTTGTGCACAGCTGTGAGTCTGGACCTCTGACAGCCTGACATATCAGACTCAAATTCTTAAAAAGTACCATCCTAGATAAAATGCTACCTGCAACTCTTGACTTTCCTGGTCAGCATTGATTCCTAGCACTATGAAGCCAGATGGATTTTTTTTAAAAGGCAGAACTAGATTCCATGGAAAACAAAGGAACAGTGACCTGCAAACTGCTTATCACGGGGCTAGCCAAGACCTTGGATGAGTGTTTCAAAGAAAGAAAAGTACTGTCCCCTTGTCAATGTTATGTTAGTCATAATCTTTTTTCTTTTTCAGTTTTTGGGTTTTTTGTTTTGTTTTGTTTTGTTTTTTCTGTAGTGGAATGGAGAAGATGAGGCCTGGTCTCAGTGTTCTGGATGCTGACAGATCAATCAAGCACTAAGAAGTGTTTGATCTGCCCTCCTTTCCCCTGAATTTAAGATTCTGAAGACCTTATCTTTTCTGGTGCACCTCTGTCTGAGACCAGAGCTCTGAGCAAAGCAACAGAAGTTCCTGGGAGGCTTTTGGTGCTTTGGCCCACTGGGATCCACAGCTGGATACTGAGGCTGAGACAGAAAGGCATTGTTAGAAGGACTGAGGGAACAGCTAGGAAGCCATTTGCTCTTTATCAAGGCAGAGAAGCAACTGCACATGAGATCAATAATGTTATGTGCATAAATGCCCATATATATATATATATAGTATATAGTTATTCCAAGAACTCACCCCTTTTGGATTAATTAAAGAAAATGGAATGGTGGCAATGGTCTGACTGGAAACAGTCAACTATTAAGGAAAGCAATCATAATACAGTCAGTTTTGAAAAAATCCTATTAAAAATTTTTAGCACTTTTTTAAAACTTCCAATAAATACCATGAAAGGATAAAGCTTATACTTTTTTACCATAATAGAAATAAAAGCGATGAAAAATCGGTGCAAACATCCTCGGAGTATTGCATCTGTGAATCTTAATGAATATTGCTGTTGATACACTGAGCCACACGATGGCAGTGTGTTGTTGGATAAAGACGAGGGGTCTGCTATACTTGTCTGAAAATCCACTCACAAATTATACTTTTACCTAGTGTTACAGAAACTTGTGTCTTTGAGGGTCATCGAATCCTAATTTTAGCGCAAGAAGGATTTTCCCAAGGATCTGGTTATATATATATATCCACGAAGAAGCTCTTTGAAAAAGAACACAAGCTTCTTTCAACTAACCCTAGAGCATGAGAGTAATTTGAAGAGGTTGGAGCTTCTCCATTCCAGATTCCATGACCTTGTGAACAATAGATCATCTTTGGATGTCCCGTATAGCTCCGTGTCTCTACTCCTGCTGAAGCCATATTAAAACTGGTGCTGTATATGGTGAGAACTGGATTAGCCTTATAGTTAGGGACAACAAAGGAAGATGACAATTCTGGTGTGTTTTGTAAGAAGCTCCCCAGAATGGCCTTTGAAAGGTCACTTAGGAAAGCCTGGGTCAATTTCTTTTTGAAAGCTGGGCACTCTGGTTTCATCAGTTGCTGGTGCCTCTCTTGAGGTGGAGAAACAAGAAGCAATTAACTCTCTGACAGATAAGAAGGAGAAATGGAGTGTCTGAGTGCTTGGAGACTGATCTTTCCTCAGGGTCAATTAGTGATAACTGCTAAACTGAGTGTTTCTGGGAAGCTAAGTTTTGTGCAGAACCTTTTTCCTTCCCTTGGTCATTAACTGCTGAGTCAAGCACCCACTGCACTGCTCGTGGCTGTTCCTGGGAAGCCAAAGAAAGGGATAAAGCTGGTGAGGAGAATGATGCCACAAAATTGCTCTGTCCCATTTAGTTGTTTGCTGACACACTGGAAAAATTCAGATGTACCAGACAGGTAATTCAGTGCTGAAGCCTGAGGGATACTTAAGAAACCAAAGAGCCAGAAACAGGTTGCATGAAGTGCTCAGGGAGTGCCCTGCTGCCATCCCTCCCAAACTCTGCAGGCACAGAGAGCTTTGGGCAGGTTCAGTTTCCATGGACAATTATAGATCTATGCAAGTGGAATGGGACCAGAACTTCCCAGAATCATGGATGTGTTGTATGATTATGGATGTGATGTATGTTGATGTCAGGAAAAAGGTCACAGCACATGGCATCCTCCTGCAGAAGGTGTGTGGTCCATTCAGCTGGAAAAACTGGAAGCTTTTAAGCCTGGAGAAGTGGTTGCCATCAAACTCTTGTCTAAGCCCAAAAAGTTATTTCTCCCCTATCTGCTATGCCTTTTGAAGCTTACCCATGACTCCAGGACCTTTTACAAACCTATTATGTGAAGCAGAGATGTGCCCTTAAAAATCTAACAGTAAATTCCTTTTGATTTTCCAAATATTGTCATTTGGTCTCAGCCTTTAGGAGCTTCCAAGAAATGGTTTTGGTTGGTGGAGTGAAACACTGAAAAACTGTCATGTGATTGCATTTGTAGCAATGAGGCTGGGCCACCTGCTTTCATCAAGGAATAAAAATACTAAATTCCTGCCTTCCCTCATATCTCTCCCAAAGGATTTCTTTTCATGTTTCTAGTGTCTGTGATGCCCATAAGGTCATCTTCTTCAAAGGACTCAGTTCCCCACCTGTGCACCACAACCAAAATTTGAAAAGATATTCATGTCCCAGCTGTAGAATACGCTCTGGACACAGTTACATATTTTCTCAGTGAAAACTAGCTTGGGTACATGGGACATAATTAGGAAAGGTTGTAAAAATCAAAGTGTGATCCTTTTGTGTTCTGAAAAACAGACCTTCATTTAAAACCTTCTTGATGAAAAGTTTTAGGACAATATCTAAAGAGCTGCTGACTTTGTCATCAGTTTTTCCTTTTCATAAGAGTGACTCACAAATAGATGAGAAACAGCTTGGACTGATACCCCCCCCAAAAAAAACAACAAGGCAAAAAAACCTCAAAAGAGAATGAACGAATACAATTCTAAAAAAAAAAAAAAAGCCATACAAAAGCAATAGTTCATGAGGTAAGTTCCTTCCCTCTGCCAATATACAATCATTTACAGAATATTTTCAATTGTTTTTCCCTGTCTAAATTTTCCCATCTGGTATCTTCAGAATTTCAAATTTTTTAATTAGGATAAACATTCTTTTTCATCCTTTCATCTCAGCTCAGGTTTTTTAACAGTAAAAAATCATCACCACCTAGTGTGAGTCTGACCCCCTATTCCCCAAATTTTTGTCCAAGGTTAGGTAACACTGCTTACACACATATTAGTTGGCCACTCCCTTATGAAACTAATTAAATGTGTTCTACTCAAGCACCTTAATAATTTTCACTTTTCTCTGAAGTCTGTCCAATTTCCCATTAGGCTTTGTTACAGTCATCAAGATTAATAACAAGGATTTAATTCTGTTTCTCAGTTTCCAAGTCATCTTAATGTAGCTTAAGAAATAACACAGTAACATTGAGAGAACAGCAGGTCCAGTAAGAGATTAAAAGAGCAGCATGATTCTGAATAAGCTGTAAACTTTTTTTTTTTTTTTTAAATAAACCAGAAGGGCAACTAAGAAATGATTAAAGGAGCCATCCAAGGAAAATGCAAGTGCTAATGTGTTTCACAGACAAAAAAAGACTTTGTTTTCAGCAACCAAAATCTATGGAATAGTGCATACAAAATGTGAAACAAATATGTGATAAAAGTCAGGACAAGATTCATTTAACTGTGGATTCCAGCAGTGATATTTCAGCAGAGATTTTACAAAAGAAGGTGAGAATTTGGGGCCCATCTGTCCCTATGTTTCTCAGAATCTTTTCTATACAAAAAGGCAACAAGGAGCTGTTGATGTATCTTGTAACTGATGTTTATTTATGCACGTTGGAATATATTAGACACAGGGGAGCTTCTGGGGTGGTTTAGGGAAGGTTAAATTTTCCCCACTGAAGTGGAGCTGTGGACTATTCATTCCCTGCAGTTATTTGATAACTTTTTGCTTGTTGCTTTTCTGACTGGTGAGAATTTGAAGGTGGTGAAAGCAGCAGACAGCTTTCTGGTGCATTTCTGAGGTGGCACTAATGTTTTGGGTGAGGAGGTGAATAGTTTCTGTGACATGATGCATCTATATCCTGTGTTTTACTCCTCTAGGTCCTCAAAACTACTGGAATACATACAACATTAAATAATTACTATAATAAGAGTACTTAACAAGGTAGCAATTCTATAATTTTTGGTAGCACTTCAACTTAGGTTTCAGTCATATTATGCCTTGTATGTCAAATCTTCTGTCTGTGTCTGCTTTGACATGTTTGTACTGCTAACCCTAATTCCAGTCTCCTGACACAGTTGGAACACATAGGTGTTGTACATCCTAATGTTGAAAAGACAAAAAAGGAAGAAAAAGGGTAGTAAAAGCTACATGATTTAAAATGAAAAGTTTAAGCCAGTCAATAAAATCCAGAAATGAAGATACCAGAGCAGACCCCTGTCTGTGAGATTGCTATCCCCAAACCCAAGACATTTTATGTTCACATGCTTGGCTGATCTTCATCCTCAAACCTTTGTGCAAGAGTTTTTCAGTTGCTGCAAGGTATCTATTTGTTGGAGTCTAAGAATTCACTGTTACTTGCCTGGGCCTAATAAATACCCACGGGGGTCTCTTGCCTGCACGAAAGTGCTACCAGAAATCCCTAGAATGTCCTCAATGAGCTTAGTAGCATCATCCTTGATTTTCTTTCCACACCTGAGCCTCTTCTTGTGTTAACCTGTTAGGGGCTGCCAAGTGTGATTCTGGTGTGTAGTGTTGTAGGGCAGATGATTTTGGTAGTTTTCCAGTCACCTTTTTGGGAAAGTTCTGTCCCATTTGATATTCTTGCAGCATGTCTTCTAGTTTCTTGGCGTACATGGCTTGTTCATAACTAGTCAGGATTTTTTCTGATTAAAGGTGTGTGGTAGTTGTTGGAATTAAGGTGTTTTTTTTTCTTCTGCCCTTGAACATAACCTGGTAAGTTTAATTAGGGAGTTGAATGTCAGAAGAGCTTTTTTCTACAATTGTCTGTCCTCTGTTTCCAATTCCAATCTTAACAATTCCTTGTAATATGGAAGAATGTCTCTTATAAAGCACTTTGAACCCTCCTTGGTTCTTACACACCTCACATGACAGTATGAACTGAACACAGTGTTCCAGGTGAGACCATCATGTTTAACATAGCTCTGTATCTGTGTTTTTTTAAATTCTTTTCCTCCACTTACTTCTTGCTGGCTTCTGAATGGTACATTCACCAATGACTACAAGCTTCTTTGGTGGATTACTTTGGACTTCAGTGGTGTTTACAGGAAATCCAAATTATTTTTCCTGAAGCTACCCTGTGTTTGTTTTCCTTGTGTGGCATTGGGATGTTGTCAATAATCTGAAATGTCATCTGGATTGCTAGTGTCTGATTTTAGATATGCATCAGATTTCATAGTGCTGCTGGTCTAAAATACTGTTTTTGTGTTTCTGCCAGACTGGGACTAGAATGATCAGTTTGCTTCAGATTTACACTCTTGGAATTTTAAGCAGAACTTCATTGATTTCCTCCGCAAAGTGAAGCTTGCATATTCAGGTGGCTGAAGAAAAAGGCCACATCAAAGAGCACAAATTAATCAACTGGGACAGTGCCAATAGCTATTTTGTAAGTACTGGCTCTGTGTTTCTGGAGCTCCTGTCATAACATTAATGTTGTATGCCATGCAAGAGGATGCTCAGAAAGCAGGTACAGTGGGAATAACACTGAGAAGGAATGTTAGGAATGTTTGGTCAGTGATTGAGTGCTTACAGGTTTGGTAGAGGGCACTGTCTGAAGCCTCTGGGCTCCTTCACGTATGCCTAAGAAGTAAAGGTAAGCTATGGGTAAAAAATTATTGTAAAATTTGGGACAAACAGGGTTTGGTGTGTGCAGTGTGGCATCTTTTGTTCCTTTGTGAAATGCAAGGGCAGGATCACAGATATAAATTCTCTCTGATTGGGTTATCTTTTGTTTTAGATTTTTGTTGATGCTGCATTTGGGTTTTGGGTGTGGTTTTCTTTCTGTTTTCAAGATGCATTCAGCTCATCAGTTTGGCAATTGCAGTTTTGGTTCCCAATTGGATCTGTGTTTGGTCCTGAAGGGGCAAATCCAAGTGATATTTCTCCAAAATGGTTTTGCATTCAGGTTTGTCTGTCAACTCAAAGGCTGTGCATGGTTGTTTTGTAAGGAGCTGATTTCCATTTTGTTCTTGCCTGAGTGTGTTTAACTTTCATTGGCTTTAAAGAAGGTCAGGCAAGGTTGTTGAGGGACAAAACAAGCACTGCGTAAACAAAACAGATAATGAGAGTGGAGTTTCTGAGGATGATACTGTGCCATTCTGAAGATGTCCTTGGCTGTTCCAGAATGCTTAGATAGCAACAACTGTCAGGAATGCTTTTATCATCTTTGTTTGCCCAAGAGTCTGCAACCTTTCCTTTCAGATGCTGGCCTTACATGGTTTTCTGTGCCTCCGTCACCTCTTGAGTAGATTAGTGCAGGACATGGTATCTTGAGTAATACACTGCAGTCATTGGAAGCTCTGGCTGCTGTGGAAAGTGGCTGCTGCCTTGTTGAAAGAGAATGATCCAAGTGCTCAAAGTCCTGAACAGTCTGAATCCAGTGTGATTTTGAAATCATCTCTCTGGATGACTTCTTACTGCAGGAGTTGATGCTAGAAGAAGAATAGAGGCTTACGGCCTCACACTTTCTCTCTTCCCTACTTTAAATCTTGAGGGAGCTGGATACCAGGAGTAAGGGAACCTTGGACATGTGTTTAATTTGCATTTTTTGTGTGCTTTGAACTTTTGATTAGAGCATAATATTTTTCTGTTCTCACAGATTTTTCTGCAGAAATGATTGATTTCAGTAGGAGGGAGTGAGGAACCTCTACTGAGAAAAATCTGCCAATTAGTTAATTTGGGCCTTTTTAGCAGGGTTTTGTGGGTTCATAGATTTGTGGGGGGTGGTATGCATGCTGGTTTGTGGGGATGCCTGTCAGACAAACAAGTATGAAATCATGGTCAACCTTTTTGTCTTGTACTGCAAAACCAAATGTAGGTCATCCTCGGTTACTTTTAAACATAAATCCAGAATTGGTTTCAACTTTGCATCATAAGTCTGTTTAAGTTAGGCATAGAAATTAAGTGTCATCTGCTTTGGTGTGTATTTCAGGTTAATTTACACAAGCAGAATGGAGCAGTGGAGACATCCTGGCCAGCAGTTGACCAGAAAACAAAGGTGCCAGGTGGATATGTCTCCCTCAGTGGATTCATACTACTGGGTCTCTCTTTCCAGGTTCAGGGTGGGTGTCTCACACAGCACTAACAAACTCATCTGACCTTGTCAATGGATTTTGTACTGTAGACAGAGTTTAAGAAGATAAAAAATCTTAAAAAAAAATTTATCCTAAAAAAAAGTAAAAAAAAAAAAATCTTAAAAAAAGTTTATGAAGAAAATGATAAAATTGTAAATGCTTTCCAGGACTCTTGTTTTGGTCTTTTGTGATGTTATTTGCATGAAGGTGTTTAAAAGACCTCTTGCTGTTATAAAAACAAAAATAGTGCAGCTGTCTCAGGCCTAGATATTTAAAGGTATTTGAACACCTCAATACTGGGCACTGCCTGACTGCGATGAGCCTTGTAGCTAAATGGAGTCCTCAGCTCCAGAATTCCCTCTAAATATTTTTTAGGAAAGAGCTGAGTAACCTAGAGAAGTCCCAGAGATGCCAGATGTGTGGAGAGAAAATCTTACTAGCCAAGGCAGGAACATCAAGAACTCTGATGGGACTAAGATAATCTTTGAGCAATTCCTTTGGGATTCCTAATCATGAAATCTCTTTTGGAATTATGAGGCATTGATAGCAAGAGAAAAGTTCAAGCTTCCTTGTCCCCAGCACCTCTCTCTCCCACTGTATACATCTGGACAGCAAGCAACCTTTTGGGATGGGTCTGCTCAAGGGATCTGAAAGGATCAGAAAGCACAAGCACGGAAAAAAATGGGAAGCCCTGCATTAAATATCCTGCTACAGATCCTGAGGCTGAAGCTGGAAGCAGTTCATTAGCTGTGAAAGAATATCAGCATCTGCTGGTTGGCAGGAACTCAGCTACCTGCAGGCTTGGAAACATGCTACAATAGGACTTGGAGAAAGCAATAATCCTTAACTGGTGAACCTAGGGCCTAGAAGGAGGCCTGCCCATAACTTACCTATTGCCCCTTTTGTACCAGTTTAGAAGGGCCAGCCAAATACAGAAGCATTTCAAAACAAACACCCTATAGCGAGAAGATTAAGCAGTGAATTGAAATGAATTATGACTGTAATTGCCCATCTAGAATTGTATTTTTGCCTAAAACCCAGATAAAATAATAAAATGTGCCATAATAAGAGCAAACAACGGTATCTATCCATGTAAAACTTGTTCATCTGTAACACACTAGAGAATTTCACATGTAAGTACAACTGCTTCCCATCTTTGTGATAACTGTATGTATGCAGTCATTTGAAGTTCTTGAACCTTCAAACACCTGCAGGAAGACACAGTTTTAAGAGAACTACTTCAGGGCAGACAATTTTCTGTCCATCAAAAATCCTCGTAATTGCAAACAGTATAAAATCTTGCAAACACATGGGTACACAGAAACATCTATTACAGGGGAAAATGCTCATGCCAGTAAGGTTGCCAAAGGACTTAGAAATGGAAATAGCTTTCCAGCTTGCTTTCAAAAGCAATTTTACAATTACCTCCTGTAATTTTCACTGAACATTAGGTGCCTCTGTGAATTTGAAAATCCAGATTGGTGTATTGCTGTCTCTGAGTGCTCTAGATGCTGGACATTTGCTCTTCCTGATGTCGAGCAGTGGCATCTCAGGGAAAACAGCACTAAGTTAGGCTGTTGGAAAACCTAAAATTTACCATTCAGAATTAGTGAGTGCTTCTGAACCATCGTTCTCCCTGCCTTAAGTCTGGAGAGGTACTGAGTCCTCAAAATACCTATGCAGTGCTGTGGAAAATGAGTTATGGATGGATACCTGTGAAAGACTGACTTTAAAGCCTCTTGTTTGAGTTACCTCAACTGTAAAATCAAGATGATTAAAATTAAGTGTGCCACTTTGGCATTGATTAAATAGCAAGCATTGAAAAGTTTGAAGGAGGAAGGATGGCTATAAACAGTTGTTCATGGCAATATTTGGACTGTTTATGCGCTCATTGTCTGCACGATCCATTTATGACTGGAAAGACAATTTTAAATTAATGTCATTCCAAACACATTTATCTGTAGAAAGTGCCCCTCAGATCTTGCATCTGTGAACATAAAGATGTATTTGATACAAGCCCCCTATCTTCCCTGTGGCTACATACAGTATTTCATGTCCTATTAACATAATCTATCTCCAGAGAAGTTTATAGGCCTTGACAGACAGTACCTCGGGTGAGAAAAAGGATGACAGAGAAAATTTACTTTTACAAAGTCAATCTTCCTGGATCTGTTCTTGGACATCTTGACACCAAAGGCTATAAACATAGACTGGAATTTGAAACCATTTCTGCAATGACCTTGTTTTAGAAAATACTATTCTTATCTGCTTGCTCTTGCTCTTCTCTTGGCAGTCGCTCCTCTCTGTACATTCCTCACCATGTGCTCCTTATTTCTTGAACACTACCTTCATATTTATTTTTTGTTTACTACACTTTTTTATTTGAGCCATGCAGTCTGAAGACCTACTTTGTGCTACTACCACAATTATGTTAGTGAACCATTTGATTTGATACAGGCTTCTTGTCTCTGGCTGTTTCCTTTCCATTTCTTTAGAAGAAAGCTTTTCCAGGAGGAGGACTGCTCCTGCATTGAGCGCTGCATTAAATTATACTTTAATGGCAGTAGTTTTGTACATTCAAATTTAAAATTGCCCAGTCTTTATATTAGGAAAAGAAGGTCACTACTTTCTAAATAACAGAGCAGTCACACGCAAGCTTAAGGCAAAGGATTGAAAATAGGGATTCAGTCAGAAATACAGTCCTTTGGCAGAGAGATGTCAAATGGATTTGAACAGTGTTTTTACACATATTTCACTGTTGATAAACAGTGTCAAGAACTTCTTTTTGTATGAAATGGTATGCTGCCATTCTGAACAAACCAAATGCAGTTTCCTGTGGTGCTGGAGTTTTATATTGTGCTTGCACCCTGCCCATATGACAGACGTCGTCTGCAGAACTGATTTTAAAGTAGCACCTACATTTCCTTTCATTGCCCTGTGTTTCAAAGCCAGGAGACCTTGAATGAACAAAGATTATCTGAGGTGTGGACACATTATCTCAGTGCATTTGCTCTGTTTGGGTTTCAAAACGTCCTTCTTGAGATCTGCTGGTGTTGCCAGATCCTGACAGCAATGCAGTCTCCTTTGAAGTGTGTTCTGACCTTTTTTTTTTAACCAAAAAACTCCCCAAAACCCAAACTAACAAAAAAACCCAAAATCCTGAAATGCCAAGTTCTTATTGTGTAGCAGACATCTCAAAGCATCTGAATACAAATCCTGTGACAGTCATTTTGGTGACGAGGAACAATCAGAGTTCCTGTGTAACAGCTCAGATTAATGAAGTGCTAGCTGAAGACTGTCTGTCTTAGAAATACTGGCCTGTGCTACATCCTCTGTTATATAGTCCCCAAGATACCAAGGCAGCTATGACCTGACCTCAGTGGTTTAGGGCCTGATTTAAAGTTTTTGAAAGCAATGGGAGATTTTCCACTGATTTGAATACGTTTGCTGTCATGTCTTAAGTAGAAAAAGGCATGGAATATTTTTGTAATCAATAAAAACCCTGACACACATGCATGCATAGTATACTAAAATAATCAGCTTTGTTTTTTTCTAAATTATAATCTTCACCAAGAAATAAAAAGCAGATCTTTTATTGCAACTAAGGGGGTCAATGCTGTGTGATTCTTGTTTTGGCAATGAAAGGGGGTAATTAATATGACTACACTATGTTTCTTCAAGGGATTAAAACATCATGTTTATGGTCCTTGCTTTTAAGAAAGTAGAAATATTTGAAGGAATACTACTTTTTCTCCTGAACAAATTTTTAGTTTGTTGAATTGCCAGAACGAAGCAGTTCAGTAATAATTTAGGCTGAACACTGAAAGGAATGTCAACAACATTCTTTTCTGCTGGCAAAGAAGACTAAAATAATAAATCATTACTGAAAATACCAGAGTCAAATCCAACAGACTTAGTAACAGAAAGGATGTTTCTTGTATTGTCCATGGCAGTTTAAAGATTTTGGCATAGTGGTATTTAAATGAGAATGGACAAATAAAGATCATCTCCAACTCACAGCTTTATGAATCGTCAAAGTAACCCTTAAATAATGTTTTTTAATTTCAATTACATTTTAAGTCAGTAGAGCTATGCCATTTTCTTTTTCTTTATCTGATGTTGAATTCTGAAGTCCGGAACAAGCTGTATTCTCATTTACATTTGTGTAAATACAGGAAGTAGCTTATTTTTTATTCTATTTTTATGCAGCTGTTGCAACTAACTCAACATTCATTTACAGGAGCTAAATGTATTGCATATTTCAGTGATGCTAATCTTGTGTAAGAGGAACTACTTTTCTTGGAAAGAGTCATGACTTTGTTACATGACTTTTGGTTGTTACATGTTATACAGTTTGACTTTTTAGGTACTTGCTACCACTCATGGTAATTTTTCACCTTTGCAGGAATGACTGAACAATTCATAGTTTTTATTTTAGCATAATCCATGTCTAAGGATCTCCAAAATCTGTTATTGATGCCTTCTTCAGAAAGATTTTACAGCAAGTGAGAGTGCTATGATCTTACTGACTTGGCATCCTGTTAGTGATGAAAAAAAAATTCATCAGAAGTCCCATGTAACCTGTGGTGAGAGAAATTAGATACTGAGCAGAAAACCTCACACTGTTAATTTGGGATATTATGTACTTTCATTTAGATGTGTGTGCCCTCATTAAAGATTCCAAAAATAGGACTACGTGGTAGTTAACTAAGAAGGTACAGAGAGAAGCAGCACATCAAGATTTTGAGAAAATGTCAGTGATGTTTAAGACATCATTCATTTCAGACATTTTAACCAAAAGTAAATAAATTACTCATAGTGAAGAGTTAGCCTTTTAATTTTTACAAATGAGTTAGTTACTGGAATTTTCTTAAATGTTTTGTAAGAACATAGTTCAACCAGTACATTCATGCTAAAATATCTGCTTCCTCTATGTCTAAGAGTATTTCTATATTTTCCTTGGTCTTTGTGGTTTACTATGCTTTCTCTACCCATGACTAAATAAATGATACCATTTGATGATCTGAATATAATTTTCTACTAAATTTTCTTTTTAAAAGTGCTATGCTCTAAAAAAAAAATACAATCCAGTATCAGTTATATTAACAGACATATATATAACAGACATATTATATATATTGTATTGTTATATTATACTCTCCACACAGTTTTCAAACATCTTAGGGAAAAACCCAACAAACCTTAAGCTAACATGTACCTAAATGAAACCTAAATGTTTGTTTCCTGTGAGTAACCAATCTGTGGAAAATGTACATAATTCTAGTTTCAGATTCTCCCCTTGGATGCAATTTGGTTTTTTTTTTAAGTATCAAATGAGTCCTGTGTTGCTTATCTTTCAGCATGCTGCTTTTTCTTTCCAGTATTTAATTGGAGAAGAGGAAGCTTCAGAAAGCAGTTAGGTAGGTGCCTGGAAACTCTCATCTGTTCTGTGTGTTTCTGTGATGACATTTTTATGTACCACAGGTGCACAGTGGGAGAATGTGCTCCGATGTCACTGGTTGAGCCTGATAGCTTTCTGAGTCCTTTCCCCTTTAATATTGTCAAATTCTGTATACTCAGGCTGGTAGAGNGACAGTCTGAAGTCCGGAACAAGCTGTATTCTCATTTACATCTGTGTAAATACAGGAAGTAGCTTATTTTTTATTCTATTTTTATGCAGCTGTTGCAACTAACTCAACATTCATTTACAGAAGCTAAATGTACTGCATATTTCAGTGATGCTAATCTTGTGTAAGAGGAACTACTTTTCTTGGAAAGAGTCATGACTTTGTTACATGACTTTTGGTTGTTACATGTTATACAGTTTGACTTTTTAGGTACTTGCTACCACTCATGGTAATTTTTCACCTTTGCAGGAATGACTGAACAATTCATAGTTTTTATTTTAGCATAATCCATGTCTAAGGATCTCCAAAATCTGTTATTGATGCCTTCTTCAGAAAGATTTTACAGCAAGTGAGAGTATGAAATGATCTTACTGACTTGGCATCCTGTTAGTGATGAAAAAAAAATTCATCAGAAGTCCCATGTAACCTGTGGTGAGAGAAATTAGATACTGAGCAGAAAACCTCACACTGTTAATTTGGGATATTATGTACTTTCATTTAGATGTGTGTGCCCTCATTAAAGATTCCAAAAATAGGACTACGTGGTAGTTAACTAAGAAGGTACAGAGAGAAGCAGCACATCAAGATTTTGAGAAAATGTCAGTGATGTTTAAGACATCATTCATTTCAGACATTTTAACCAAAAGTAAATAAATTACTCATAGTGAAGAGTTAGCCTTTTAATTTTTACAAATGAGTTAGTTACTGGAATTTTCTTAAATGTTTTGTAAGAACATAGTTCAACCAGTACATTCATGCTAAAATATCTGCTTCCTCTATGTCTAAGAGTATTTCTATATTTTCCTTGGTCTTTGTGGTTTACTATGCTTTCTCTACTCATGACTAAATAAATGATACCATTTGATGATCTGAATATAGTTTTCTACTAAATTTTCTTTTTAAAAGTGCTATGCTCTAAAAAAAAAATACAATCCAGTATCAGTTATATTAACAGACATAGGTTTCAAGAGCATTTCTAAAGCATGTCTTTTTGAAGCACCTTTTACAACAGCTTAGCCTTTTATTTTTGGATAATATTCTTAGAAATAAAACAACCAAATCATATAATGTTCATATCCAGGAAATGTTAAAGGTTGTAAAACCTGCCAAAGTATGTTTACAATGCTAAAAATATTTCCAGTATTCACCAGGCACCTATTAAGAGCATCAGAGGGCTTTTAGTTATTTTTCATTTCCCTTCAAAATCCAAAATGTCCCTGTCCTGATGCATTGTTAAATGTCAGATGGAAGCTGGAAGTCAGTGGAATTCATTAGGATTTACTCCAGTAAGTAAGCAGTTTGTTCAGCCTTAGGTGGAGATGTGGGTTCCTCCTTATACTGCAAATAATGTCTAGTAAAACTGATATTATAATTTCATATAATTTCTCTTGTTTACTTTGCCAACCTGCATTTCTTCATTTGACCTTTAAGCTTCTTTTTACACTCTTTACATGTGTGTCCCTCAGTGTGACCCTCAGTGTGACCCCTTCTACCTCCCAGAGCCAAGGTGAGGTGGGTAAAATCTAATGCACGTTATAGTGCTCACTCCTCTGATTCATTCTCTACTAATCTGGATGGACGTTTTTATTATATATATTGTATTGTTATATTATACTCTCCACACAGTTTTCAAACATCTTAGGGAAAAACCCAACAAACCTTAAGCTAACATGTACCTAAATGAAACCTAAATGTTTGTTTCCTGTGAGTAACCAATCTGTGGAAAATGTACATAATTCTAGTTTCAGATTCTCCCCTTGGATGCAATTTGGTTTTTTTTTTAAGTATCAAATGAGTCCTGTGTTGCTTATCTTTCAGCATGCTGCTTTTTCTTTCCAGTATTTAATTGGAGAAGAGGAAGCTTCAGAAAGCAGTTAGGTAGGTGCCTGGAAACTCTCATCTGTTCTGTGTGTTTCTGTGATGACATTTTTATGTACCACAGGTGCACAGTGGGAGAATGTGCTCCAATGTCACTGGTTGAGCCTGATAGCTTTCTGAGTCCTTTCCCCTTTAATATTGTCAAATTCTGTATACTCAGGCTGGTAGAGGGTATTTTTAAGGGGCAGAATTATTGCTTGCTGCAAATAACATTGCAATTTTGGT
The DNA here is from genome assembly GCA_038090715.1 of Florisuga fusca. Classification (NCBI taxonomy): domain Eukaryota; kingdom Metazoa; phylum Chordata; class Aves; order Apodiformes; family Trochilidae; genus Florisuga; species Florisuga fusca. Next base: position 76,653,309 of record JAAWXA010000001.1, on the reverse strand, counting down.
AATGATATTTAATTCAGTAGGCTGCAAAGCAAGGCTATGAATAGTGATATCTATACATGCCACCCAAAGGGTGCACTGTGTTCTCTGGAACAGAGGCCATAAGAAACAGAAGGCAGAATTTTGTCCTGCCCTACTCTAGTCCTTTGGTTATAGATTTGGCTGAGCCATCTGCCACTTGTATTGACTTCAGTGGAAGCCAAGATGTTCATCCACCTCATTAAGCTGTGTACATGTTAGCAGGAAACATGGAACAAAACAAAATTTATCATTTGGTGCCTCTTCAGCTTTGTTTCTTTTGTAACAATAAGCACTGTATGGGAAAGTGAGCCACTGTAGATGCACAATCTGGCTGATATTTTAAAAATGCCCTGTCAGAATAACATTTTTTACTCTATATAGATGGGTGCTTATCTGGAGAATGATGGTGGTATAATCATATTGTTATAGAATAAATCTGTTTCTTCTGGGTTTTTTGTTTGGTCATTTATTTTGGGGTTTTCTTTGGTTCTGGGGTTGTTTCTAATACATCTAGGAGGATGTATTAAATGATGAGGAAGAGGGGATGTATTTGAGGAAAAAAGGAGTCCAGGAGTCTGAGAGGGAACTTTAGGGACTGAACCCATATTTTGGTTTTGTTCACACACCACCTAGCACAGTCCATTGGGCTCCACAAACAGACCCTTCAACATGGCTATGATGGGCTTATTGGACACTTTCTACATAGTATTGTTTGTAAAAGAAGAGAAAAAACAAAGGGTGTGAGCAGTGGTGTGAGCACTGGATTGCCATTTCTGCATTTGAAGGCACTCTCCAAATGACTGTGTTACCAGAGACTTGTGAGCATCAGCCCCACAATTACACTGTTTACAGTCTAGCAGATTTGCTGTAAAAATGCAATGCTTCTGTGAAATGCTAGAGAATTTCATGCAGCTTCTGTTCCCTGGGTGATACACTTCCAACAGAAACTGGGATGCCAGGAATGAGAGCTGTATAAAAGTCAGATGAAAACTGTATAGTCTGTTCTTTTTGAAGAAGCTCTTTATATCCTTATGTGCTCAATGAGATGCTTTATTGAAAGGCTGTGACAGAGAGGAACAGTTTTTCATTCTTTTCCTTATGGAGATTTCTTGAGTATTAATATAAAAGGCTGTTTTTAGGAAATGGGAAGATAGCAACTGCATCTAGGGAAGCAGATTGCCAGTTGACTCTGTAATAAAAATAATTTCTAAGTTTTTAGTAAATGAACCAATAAGCAGAACTGGAGAGGTTTAAGTCCTGCGTGCCAAGAGGCTGTGCAGCTGGAACAAAGAAAGAAATGCAACAAAAATCATGCAGGTGACAATAAAGATCAGGTATTGTATGTTTAATGATGTTCCAGGTAGTCTGTAAGAGGAAACTCTTAAGTATGTAACTATTACCCTAGGAATTTGAATTGAGCAGACTGGCATAGTGCCTGATGAGGGATGTTTACCTGCTTTCTCTTTTTTTAAATGTATCTTTTTGAAGATACAGCACTCTTTGGTATGGGTCCTGGGCTGAGGGATTTGGACTTCAGTGGCTTGCTGATCTCTGTGTCTGTGTGTGCCCCTTGCTGTCAGGTGCACCAAAAGCTTTACTTAAATGCCCACTTTACTTCCAGATCTCTGTGCCTAGTGTTTAAAGCCTCCCTGATTCTCAGTACTACCCCACCAGTGCCTCACTTAGACCCTTGTAATCATGTGTGAGGAGCACACAGCTCTTCTCACTCACTAGCCACAGTTTTATGTAGCTCTCACAGCATGTGAATACAGCTCTGAAAGGGCACTGTGGTGATCTTCAATTTTCTCATGAAATTTTGATGGATGCTAATGGATGACATCTATATGGCAGCTCTGCTGACATCAGAGCTAGGTTAGACAGCTATTATTCTTGTACTCTCAGTTTATACCAGCATATCTGAACCCTTTTTATGAAGAACTGAATGGTTTGAGGCTGCAGTTTCCTGGGGATCACCTAGAATAAGAAGTGCTCTGCGGAGGCAAAACACAGTATAGTAAATCACTGTTCTTGATTGTGCTTGAGAAGTGTTCAGTCCCAAGTAGATGCTTGAGAGGGAACTTGAAGGCGACCTCTGCCCCAGGATACTGCAGAAATCATGCATTTCCCCATAGGGTAATCCTGTAACAAGTGCTGGATTTGGTCCTTGACTTTAACACTGACAGGTGTCTCAGTTGGCTGACTGAACACCACTTGGATATTTCAGAGGCAAAAAAAGGTTCTTCCTTTCTGCTACTACTCCCCTGTGATGTACTAAGCCTGGTGATGTTAGTTCAGTGAGAGGAGAAAAAATCCCTTAGCAGACCCCTACTAAAATTGAATCACATAGAGGACAAGCTAATGAGCTCAGAGGTGTTTGTAAGCACAGATGTTCAGAGAATGGAGATGACTTGTGCAATCCTTTTCAAAATCCATCTATCTGCAGGTTTTTTAACATCTTAATAATTACCTTTGAATTCCTATTGTGCTTATAAAATCTCAACCTTTAAACACACAGATTCTAAACAATCTATCGAAATGACCATAAAAGTGACAAACTTCCTAAGGAATAAATAATAAAAATAATGTCTCTTCAGTCCCAGAGCAAGATCATTTGTACAGTAACCTTTTATAAAAGTTTTTTTTTCTTTTTTATTTATTTTGATGAAATGTACCTTGTATGTTTCTAAGGGAGGTGACAAGGGAAAAATAATGCATTATTTTATTTTTTCTGTGGTTTTTTTATCTCTATAGATAATTTTGATCTATATAAAACAGAACAAAATGTAACGTGCCTTAGTCCTTTGGTTTGTATTTCAGATTGAGAATCTAATTTTATCTCAAATGCATTTTTTAACTTGGTTCCTCCTTAAAAGGCTATACTAAACTCTCTGGGATTATTTCTGAAACTAGCAGTCACGTGCCTTCAAATATTCTCCTGCATTATTCAAAACACCTACAGCTGAGTGTGTAACTTAGGCAACCTGGCTTGATGTTGAATAATGCAGTCACTGCCTTGACATTCAGAGAGGTGCCTGTACCCAGCAAATGCTATTTTTATGTCAGTTGTGTTGTTGCTTGAAGTACAGTGGCAAATTAAACTGCACAGAGTATTTTTTTTCCCCTGAATTCATACTATTTGGATGTGTATCAAGTTTTCCTTAATTGTTTGTTTTCTTTTCCCTCCACATTCGTTAATTATCTCAGTGCATTCTCAGAGCCTATGATTAATTGCTATTGAAGTTCATTTAATCTGAAGCAAAACTTTCTGCTATTTAAGTCTCTTGTCAGGAAACCAAGTGTTTGAGTTGTTTGGTTTCTTATTTCCGAGGCTGTTTAATGACAGCATAAATATTCAGCCTGACTCTAAATACGTAATTAAAGCTGACTATTGGCCAGATGTTCCCCTTTGTTGCCTGGTTTGGAGCAGAGGGAAGAGCAGGAAGTCCCAATAGCAGCAGTCCCAACACACGTTGTCCCACTCCACACTGTCCTTGGATTTTGGCAGATGATGCGAGTGGTCCCCATGTAAGAGAGTCTGCAAGAACAGAAGCTTATAGCTGACCTGGATGGTGAACTCAGATGCTGTTCCACCATCCCCACGTGCTCCTTTCCCGTTTAGAAAATCCTTTTGTGCTGCTGCTTGTGGGAGGTGGGCTGAGGAGTTCAGCTTTTCCCCTGGGAGAGGCAGTGGGTTTCAGGATGAGATTGCCTTCTGAGACTGTACAGGATTGGTGCAGGCCTTGGGGATGAATCAGGTGTGTAGATGTGAAGCAGTTTACTGCTTTAATTCTAACTTTAGTGGCACACCTTCTGTCCTCAGACGGAATAAAACTTACAGGGAACAGAGCTAGTGGCATGAGAGGAGGAAACCAAGGAACAAATAGAGGGAGGTGCTGAGTAAGCACCTGCAGTGTCTGGGGTTTTGATTCAAAATTCCCTAGCCCTTGGGTGTTTCATAGGGATCCTGGCTTGTGTGGGTGATGGTTTTGGTGAGGTGACTCAGGAGAAACTTTGGGTAGATTTTACATTGTGATAAATTTCACAGTGACTTCCCAGATTTAGCAAAGAACTGACACTGGGCTTGGTGTTAATGCCTTTATTTATTCCAGGTGAACTGCTGGCAGTGCTTTCAAAATGTGAATGGCTGGAAAGTAAAGGGGAATTAGACCATGAAGCATGGGAGGAAAACGTTTTCTCGGGCTCCAGGATTGTTCATGGGAGGAGACCAGCCTTGTTTTATTCTCAAATTTGTAATGGCTTCTTACTTACTTTGGAAAACTTTTAAAACTTAATCATGTATCAAGTGACAACAGGGGTGGTCTCTCTCCCAGGTGCTGGAACGCGTTAATAAGCTAAAAATCATCAGAAGCAGGAGGTTCTGGCCCGATGACACTGCAGAACCACTCTTGTTCGTTCTAAAGGCAAATAAAGAGAATCCCATGCCGTACAACTTGCCTCGTAATTCACGATTTCGAGGGACCAGCTACTGATTTCTGACTGCAGGTTAGCTGTAGCTACACCCCCCCTGACACAGCAAACAACCAGCATCACCTGTGCAAACAGCATCACCCGGTGTCCCTTAGCAGGGCTCCAGGACCCTTTTCACCGCTGAGGGTGTCACGCTCGGCCGCAGAGGGGGATGCTATCACCATGAGGTTTTTGGTTTTTTTATTTTCTACTTCAGTAGCCGTGCAATCAGCATCTGGCTGGGCTGGGCTGGGCTGTCCCCCTGAGCTCCATCCCCCTCCCGCCGAGGTCTCCGCCACCGCCGAGCTGCAGCCGCGGGTCCCTTGTGCGGCTNNCTCCCTCCCTCTATCCCTCCTTCCCGGCGGGGGGGCCTTTGTGCCTCTCTCCTCTTCGCGGGTTGGGGTCTCCCTTTCCCAGCAGCGGCCTGGGAGAGAAGGGGGAGGGCTGGGGGCTGGCAGTCAGGGGTTGATGGTGTAATAAAGGAAGGCAGATGGGCTGAAAAAGAAAGACCTTGCGGTGGGAAAGAGCGCTGGCTGGGATGAGAGCCGTAGCATCCTGGCACAGCCTCGGGGACCAGAGAGCTCCCAGCGAGGCGGAGGGGGGGGGAATAAAACCCAAGTGGTTCTGTTTTACCACGTTAAGGGGTCAGCGGTGACTTTGCGAACTGTTGACATATGAGATGAGGCGATCTTAATCTTCCTTTGCCTGAAACACGGATTCTGTGGTTCTCGTCCTAATAAAAATAGTATAGACTTTGCAGGACAGGGATGGTCTCTCCTTGTGTGGGAAGGGAACTGGAGGAAGGAAGAGGGTTCCTAAGATACAAATGATATGGGTGGATAACCCCAAGGGAAGTGCAGACTCAGCCTGATTTTATTTGATCATTCCATCTCTTCTTCCTCCCTCTCTACTGCAAAGATTTGAAGAAACTGTAATGTTGAGCCTAATGTGCAGCCAATGATGTATGGGGAAACCTAAAAGGTTGAGTTTATAGCGATCATAATGGGATTTGGGGAATATTTTGAGTAAAATAGCTTAATTGCAGTGCAGCCGGAATGGAAGAGTCATAAAATATCTATTTTTAAAAACCCAGAAAACAATACTTAGAAACTAATTAAATCTTCAAGATGACCTGCCCTACTGGCTTCCCTCCCTCATCTCAGAGCTTCCTAAATAAAGTCTCATGCCTTTAGGTTTGGAATAACCTGCAACAGTTTTCTAGCATGCAGCTGACAAAGAGAAGAACAGCCTGACAGATTTGCTTGTCTTTTAGGTTTCAGGGTATCTTGTGTGGGTTTTTTCCTGCAAAGTTGCAACCTTAGTGCAATGCAATGCTGAAATTAACTAACTTGTGACATAGGGAGTATCTATGCAGGAGGGATTTTGTTTGAAGACAGAAGACCATGCAGCAAAGCAACAATTTGTTATGTGGGAGATCTTTATGTTCTTTCCATGCACTGCAATGCTAAAGCTGTCAGAGAAAAAAAGGCTTCAGGATCAAACATGATGTAGTGAGTGTTGTTGCATTGACAGTGTTGAAGCTGCAGTCACTTATTGCAGCGTAGTGCAATGCATAAGAGAAATGTCTGTATGTAAAATACTGGTGGTGTGTGCAGTGCCTGCCAGTCATTTTTATAGCTTCAGTTAGCACAGCATTGCGGTATCTGCAGCTTGCTGAGGATGAGCTTGGATGAAATTGTTCATACCCAGCAGTTGTTGCATGTGAAGCTTCTACTTATACTGACTTTTGCCATTTTAAAAGCTCTTGGCTTGTAATTGGGGGATGCTAATTCGGCCGACAAGTGTTCATTTCTGGTACTGTGACTCTCTAGGCTTTCAGGCTGAATATTTAGTTCATTCCCACTGGGACAGCAGTTGGTGTTCAGCAGAGCTGCCCTGCTCTGTACCTGCAAAGTTTCCCTAAAGCTGCAGTCAGCTGTAGTGAGGCCCCAAGAGGTATGCTCTGCACAGAGGTTGCTTTAGTTGATGTTTAGTTGTGGTGTAAGGGATTTTTATCCCAGTCTAGAGGGTCTGACCAGGATGTCTCTCAAACACAATGGTCACCAGGAGCTGGAAGAGGTGTCCTCAGATGTTGGAGCAAGTTCCAGCATCCTTCTGGAGGGTGGCTCTGCACAGGAAGGACCAGAATCTGCCTCAGCTAAAAAAGGTCTGATCTCTGTGTGTAAGTGTTGAGATTTAGGATCTGGTTTGCTTTCTGACTGCATCATGTAGTTGGGGTTATATGTAAGTTGACTGGTGTCACATCTTGTGCTCTTTCCTGCTGTATGCTTTTTTATTCATTGAGTTGATGTGACCTGCCATGGCCAGCTTCTCCCATTTTAATGGGAACGAAGTTGAAATATTTGAGTCTCCTTCTGGATGCCAGATCTGCAGTTGCAACTAAGTGTGGATTTTTAAGTTTTTATTTCTTTTTTCCTTTTGAAGCTATGTTTGTGGCAAAATATTTTAAAAACCTCATTCTTTTAGGATGTTTTGAACTATTCTTTTTTTGCTGTCCTCTACTACGGTTTCAATTATTCTGTCTATAATTGCACCACACAACCATTCCATTCTTAAAAAAAAAAGAAAGTTTTTTATATCCAAAGATCCAAATCACTCCTTTTCCTGGACCTGAATTGGTTCATCCTTTTGACAGTGTGTTAGATGGGGTTTCACAAGTGTTTGACTTCACAGAATGCACTGATTTTGTCTGCAGAAACTTCTCTCTTTGGCTCTTCTGGTTTGTAGGTAGTGTGAAGGAGCATCTTGGGTATTTTTTGGTATTTGAAAAAATGGAGCTGGTTCTCAGGAAATGATAAGAGAAAATGTGAAAGGAATAAAATCCAATGCATTCAAACGATGCTATTCCAAACAGAAGAAAAAGAACAGTTGTGATTTTGGATATGAGTCAACATGACCTTTTTGGAGAGTTTGAATACATTCGTTTTATTTATTTTTCTAAGTAAAATAGATGCTGACTTTTTCCATCTGCAGCTTAGTGAAATCCTTAGACTATTTTGTTTATCCATAAATTACTTTAGTTGCTTAGTTAGTCAGCTTCTGTATGGCCTTTCAATCAAACAGCATTCCTAGTTGAAAATGTGTGATAGTCCAGGGTGTATGGCTGTCATGCATGCTTGTTCAGCTCTGTTTCTCCAAAGGTGAAAGAAAGAGAGAGGAGGAGGGCTTGGAATCTGTTTCAGGTCTGAAGTCCATCGGTTTTGATTGTAGATGGTGCTCTCACTTCACAGATGTTTTACTGAAGAATGTGCAGCTGTTGGGTGATGTAAGGTCACAGATGTTGGTGCTGTGCTGAGGGAATGCTGCTGCCAAGTATGAACATCCATGATCTGAAACACCTCTGATATACCTGCTGATTTTTTACGGTGACAAATATTCTGGCTCCTGGGTCATTAAATCCCAACTGCCTCTCACAATGACCAAGCACATTTTTGGTCTTAAAAAAAACTAAAACATTCCAGAATTCTAATTACTCAAAAGATGTTAACCATGGGCCATGTGCTGTGCTGTTAAGAATCATAGTGACATGCATTTAGAATAAACAAATGTGAATTTCAAGTTTTGCCATAACTGCTACTAAAGCAGTGACTTTGCAGTGGTTTGAAATTAGGATGGCAGTGGTAATGGGTATTAAAACAGGAAATTCCTTCAGAGGCTGTCTCAGGGGGGTTTGGGAAAGGTTTTCATGTAAATGAAAAAGAAAATGCAGTCAGTTCTAATAAAGTAAGCAAACGAATAAACTAAAATACTCAGAATATGAAGGCCAGCATTCAGGCTAGAAAGCCTTTGTTCTTTACCCAGGACTTTACTGAATGATCTTACTCAGGACTGCATCAGGGTGTGTCAAGGACATCAGAGGATGGGTTTCTGCACTGCACTGGCTTGTTCCATCATTAACCTGCTGCTCTGGGCTGGTTGCATGTGAGAGTTGCTTGGTGCTTGCTGATCCCAATGAGTATCTCTTTTGTGATTGATTTGCAGGGCTCTGGGCATGCAGATCAGTTCTAAAGGAGCCTTACTTAAATGGACAGCAGATCTGGAGAGGGTTTTTCTCAGATCTGTTGTTTCTTATGTAATTTATTCCTCAGTACCTGAGTCAACACTCTTAAGAATGTGCTCTGCAGGTGCAGTTTCCGAGGGATACTGAGAAAGATTTCTAGTAATTCTTGTCATTTGGAGTCCAGAAAGAAGTGTGCATGTGATTGGGTTTTCATAGTAGCAATTTTGTCTCATCTTAAGGAGTTTGATCACTTAGTCTCTCTCTAAAGAAAAACTCTTGCAGGAGCTTATCCAACCTGCAGTGGTTTCCTTGGAGGGAAGGCAGATTGCTCTCCTTATGCTACTTCCTTCTCCCATAAGGAATATTCTGGGAACACTGCTTCAGTTTATCTGTTTCTGGATTCACCTCGTGTTCTTAGTGCTGCTCAGGACCACTCTCTAGGGTTGAAGCTGTGTCTGTCTCAGGGTTTTACAGACCTGAGCACTCCATGGCCACCTGTCCCATGCAGCTTTTCCTTGCCAGGCTCTGTGCCTTTGTATTCACACTTCCTTTTTCTCCTGTTCCTTGTGAGGTCTGAAGAGTGAGGGTCTCTCTCTCCGCATTTTGGGCAATTTCTAATAACAACAATAAAATCACAGTTTCTTTATTGTCTCCTTGTCATTGCTTGGGAAGTGCATTCCTGTGATAATTTGATCTTGAGGATTTCATCCTCAAGCAGGACTCTTGATGCTTTCTCCAGGCTTAAGGATCAAAATACCTGTGGTTACACCAGGCTGACTGGAAACTAGCCCCTTTCCCTGGTGCCAAACAGATCCAACAAATTTACCATCTCTTTCTCAAGTTTCCATGGATACCTTAGTAGAGCACACGCTGCAATCAGAATGGCAGGGCATGGCATTTACAAAAGCTTTCAGTGTTGTCATTATGGAACTCCTGCATTCAAAAATCAGCCTCTTGTAGTAACTCTCTTACTCAGCCATGCTCCTGTGACAATTTTAACCACAGGAACTGTACCATCTGCTTGACACCATGACACTGTAACTTCCCAGTTGGTTTTCTGGCTGCTCAGTGTCTGTTCTCTGTGTGATGTGGATGCCCAGTCAGGGCATTTTAATGTAAGCTGGATGGGTGCTAGTATAATAACCTCTGGAAATGGATTTTGGTTGGTAACTGCATGGTTTTATGATCTGCTCTTCAAATATTAAATATCTACTTGCTTCTCTCCTCACAGGGTATTTACCTTTAAGCCAGATAGCTGATGTGTTTTCATGAAATAAAAAGAAGAAACAAAAATTATTTTTTCCGTTATCTGTGAAATGTCCCTCAGAAGCTAAATCAATAGTCATAAACTATGGATTCACTGATGACTTTACTAACAAATTGTCACATTTGACACAATTTTTAAAAAAAGTTTTGTAATAACTAGTATTCTCTTATTTTCCCATCTTTGAACAAAAAATGGTTTAGTAGTCTTGAAGAATATGAAGGGATCATGATGATTACAATGAGCAGCAATAGTAGCAACAGTTTCTATAGTTTGGCTCTTCTTTCTTTGAATTATTATTTTTTCTTTTTGACAGGGAAATATGTGTTTTCTTTTTGCCAAAAATGTATAAAGCATATTTGGGATTCCTGAAGATTGTCAAAATGAAGAAAATGAAAAACGTTTTCCAGTATTTTTCCCAATTCATGTTTCAGGAAAAAGGAGTGGCTTCATTCATCCAGCTTGATGCATTCCAAGATACTTGAGAGTCTTGCAATGTTTGATAACTACAGTAGCCTATATATATTCTAAGCAAACAAGTACCACCAAACTGTGCTTCTTCTATGTGCTGGATGCACAGTCTGGAAAGGCTGAACAATATATTTTTTTCCACTTTTTGAATAATATTCCTTTGGTTATCTTGATCTAGAAAGGTAGATCTAGGATGGTGTTGTTTCCAGTATACAATTGCATTTGGAGATGGTTCTTAAATAGGAACTTGCAGTACCATGGGGATTTTTATAACTGTGATATTTTGATCTTGCTCTTTTGAAAGAAAACAAGCAAACAACCAGCCCACTGTCAGCTGGTAAATGGTGTTTTTTTCCCAATGAAGTTGATGAGATTAAGAAATGTTGTGTTTTATGAGCATGAATTTTTAACAAGTTATTAAGTGATCTTCTCACAGAACCTAGGTTCTGTATACCAGTGTTTTGCTTCCTATTCCTTATATATTTGTTTGGAAGCAAGGAGGGAGGAGATGAGAGATGCAAGAAAACAGTGCTTGCACAGAGGCAAATGGTGCAAGGCAGCTTGAAGGAAACAAGCTCATAGAAAGGGCTTGTTAAAGGAAGAGGTTCCTTGGTGCATATTAAAGGTGTCTTGTTACAGAATTGTATCTGTGGAATACTTAGGAAAAAATCCTGGAGAGTTGTCTTCCAATGATTCTAGCTGCAAAATCTGTTGTTACCCCATCTGCATCACAACATACAGCCTGCCTTTTCCATCATGTAAACTGGGATCAGTTTTGTCAGTCCTGGCAGTGGTGTGTGTAGCTGACATCTAGGAGGAGAGCACTCACTGCGGGGTGATGCTGGTGAGATCCCCAAACCCCAGGTTCTGGGGTCTGAGCAAGTTCCTAGCAAGTGGGAACCACATCAGGCCTGGGAGGGAAGAGGGAGATGACTGGTGGAAAAGCTGGGAAGCTCTCAGGGCATTCAAGGTGGAATTGGATTTAAGACCGTACAGTGTAGATGGTGAATGGGTTTGAGTTTAAGGCAGCTTCAGGGTCAGGCAGAGCTATTGGTAAACTTTTGGTTGAGGTTTTATGGTTTTTTTGGTTGAGGTATGCATGGGGGTGTAATAGGTCTGGGAGTGTAATTAGTCCAGCTTACCAAGCATTAACGAGGTCAGATCAAATTCAGGTTTAGTTTAAACTACATCCTGTCAAAAAGAGGAGTGAACGTAACCCCTGTAGCATTTGCAGAGGGTTATTGCAAGTTCTTGTGTGTTTCTTTCATCTTAAATTAAGTTCACAGAAAATAAGTGGTGTCTTTTGGTTTCCCTTTGCTGGCAAGGTGCATAAAAATTACTGTTATCCACAGAGTGAGTGATGGGATGAACCTGGGGTCTTCTTTTGATACTCTTAACAGTAGCATTAAAAACTTATATTATCTCGAAAAGCTTGAAAGCATAGTGGAAAAGTAATTCCTCCAAACTGTAGTCATTATGAGAGGCACCATAAAAGCATAAATGAAAAAGGTCAAAGTTGTAATGAGGAACATGTCTTATTTTTAGAATTTTTTCCAAAGAATTGAAAAATTATTATTATTATTTTTACTTAGGAAATTACTGTTCTCTAATTGGTACCAGTGCAATGAATACCAGCTCTTTGGGTGACCAATTATTAAGAAAGGGTATCAGGAAACTTGGATTTGTATTTGCTTTGGCTGTACTCACAGAAGAGAAGGGGGTTGCAGTCTTCAGCAAACCACTGGATGCCTACTGGCATTTTAAAACAAAGGACTCTGGTTTCATTGGTGGTAATAGCAGTGGCTTTGTTTCACTAGAAACAGAAGGGTCTTAATCCTGATATGAAATATGAGGTCTTTATATTAAGCATAAGTAGGATTTTTTGTATTTGCTTCTCTCTGACTTTTTTGTGGTTGTTGTTCTGCAATTATTTTCAAAGGATATCGTTGTATTTGCAGTGAAGTGCTCTAGGTTGTCATATTACATTTGGAAGCCATGACAGTCTAATGCAAGCTCTGCAATAGGAAAAGCTAATAAGGTTTTCTTAACTTGCCAGCTAATAGCAATATGGGAAGTCCTTCTTTGCCTGTTATGCAAACACCATTAGCAAGCTTTACTTGCAGAAAAATTACTTATGCTCAAAATTATAAACAATTTTGGAATGAAAAATGATGTTTTGATTCCATTCTTTTGTTGCCTGATGGGTACCCCCTATCCGTATTTCACTTGGGTCATCCTTTTCTGAAATCCAGAGTTATTGACTGAATAGAAAAATGAAGAATCTGGCCAAGATTTTGGTATGACCACCAGGCTGACTGAGGTCATAGCTATGGATAGCAATCACTTTCACTAGCTGCTGGATGGCTGGAAATTCCAGAAAAATGGTTATCAGATACGTGCAGGTGTTTGATCTGAGAAAATGAGTATTATGTGCACAGTACATTCAGTTAACATGGATTTATTGCACCCATAAAGATCAGCTGCAATAGTGGCATTTTTAGTACATCTAATGCATCCTTGCTAACCTCTGCACCTGGTTCATCAGCCTACAAATAAGTGGGAGGCTGAATGGATTTGGCATATGGAGCAGTGCATATGCATTATGCATCTCAGAAAGGGTTATTGCAGCTTTCCTTGGGAGGCAGGGGGGTGAACTGCAGGAATTCCCAGTCAAGAGTTTGGGAGAAGCCAGAAAAGGGTGAGGGACCTAGGTCTCTAACCTCAGGCAGAGCTGCATTGAATTCATTGCATCGAATATAATGGATTGGGGGGGAAAAAAAAAAGCCCTGATTTCACAAGAACTTCTTAAAATACTAGAAGTATGCTCTGAAATGGAATGGTGTTGGTATTACTGTCGATTCGGAAATCATTAGAAGAATTTAATGAGCAAGTGTTGGGTTTGCAGCCACTCTGGCAAGATAGAAACAGTAATGAACTTAAGATACATTAATTGGGATGTAATAGTACCCACTGGTGTTCAGGCATATTCCTACAGAGAGCTGGTTTGATAGTGACTCTGGTTTGCAGAACAGCCATTAGGGATACAGACCATGATGAGTTTCTTTCTGTGCGATGTGCTCTAGGTGGCCCTGCTCTGGCAGGGGGGGTTGGACTAGATGATCTTTCGAGGTCCCTTCCAACCCCTAGGATTCTATGATTCTATGATTCTATGATTCTTTCACCATCACTGGGAAGTGAGGTCTGTGGAGGTTCAGAAATTGCATTTCTCTCCCAGCCAAGCCCCTTCTTTTGTAGTCATGACTAAACTACTGCAGAATGTGCCTTAAAAAGGTCCCCGTTGGGGTTTCTGATGGCAGACTTGGGGCTTGATACCTTATTTTATTCTTTTTTAATTTCTTTCTCTTGTTGTAAACGGGACACATCATGAGACATATTCAGAAACTTCTCCCCTGAGTTGACTGCATTTTTGTGCTTTAGAAGTATAGAGTGCTGTAGGTTGGAAGGGATCTTGGAGATCATCTACTCCAAGCTGTGTGGTGTAGCTGCATTTATATGAGATTAAATATTTAATTAAAGCCAAATTTAATAAAAAGAGCTTTTGTGTAGCTACCGAGGTTTTTATTTAGTACTACCTTAGTGATACGTGTCTGAGGTTTTGCAGTCATCTGTCTTAATGCAAATTTAAGCCTTCTATCTTAAAGCTGATTATCTGTGACCATAGTTGTCCATGTCTGATACTTTGAGTGGTTCACTAAAACTCATTTATCTGGTCCTGAATAGGAATGCATGGCAGGGGCTTTCAGATATTCAGAAGTGTCATCCAGAGGAGATCAGATTCCAGTAAATGACCTTTTAAATTAAGTAGCAAGCTTTGTCCTTCTCTCTAGATCTCACAGAAATTCAGATTCAGCTGAACATGCTGTTAGTGAAATGTTCACACTACACTAGCTGAGTTTTTGTAAATGCTGTGGACTTTGCTTTTACTCTGTATTCTGTGATGTTAAAGGTTAATCCTTCATTGCAATTTTGTCACCAGTGGAGTTGGAAATCTGGAGTGTGGCTGATCATTTACTGAAAAACAGAACAGGCTAAACTGATTAGCTATTGTAGGAGACTACAGAAAGCATTATTTCATGTGTTTAGATTAAGAGAAGAAATAATTTAAATTAAGTCTTCTAAACCTGCAATTCCATCTAATGATAATGGACATGATTCACTATTAATACAGTATTTGTTGATCTCATTATTTTATGAGTCTTGCAATTGTTTGGGTAATTGGGGAAAAAAAAACATCTGAAAAAAGTGCTGAAACAGGCTTCTCTGTTTTCCCTTTCTCCTTTGGTAACCTTGAAACTGCAGTAGATGTTCTTTGGCAATTGCTTACCTTAGCACTGAAGTCAGAAATTGTAGTGATGTGCTTAAATTAATTCTATACACATCTACTTAAATTGTCAGAACCCCTGCTATAGACAGTCATATTTCATGTGAATGATTATAAGCATCAATGTGCTCATCAAGTGATTTGTGTCCTACATAGAAGGTTATGATTTGAAATATTTGTGTAAGTATTGGAAGACTGTATAATTTGCATTCTAAATCATATTCCTTAATTTTTTTTTTTTGGCAGATAACATGTCAAGAATCAAGTATTTATTTAACACATGCTGTTTAGCTGGGTTTTGTCACAGTGTGCAATATGACACAGGTAGAGATCCTGGGTAAACATGGGAGATAAAGCTGGAACTTGGTGTCTGTGGGACACTACTTGTAAGCGTTAATAAGTCATCCTGCTTTTAAGAACTGTTCCAAAATCCATGTCACTATACAGCATATCTTTCAAAATCTTTTTTTTAAATTTCTTTTTTTTTTCCCCTCTTCCTCTTTTCCCTTTTCCTTTCTCTTCCTTTTCCTTTCTCTTCCTTTTCCTTTCTCTTCCTTTTCCTTTCTCTTCCTTTTCCTTTCTCTTCCTTTTCCTTTCTCTTTTTTTTTTTTAAGATTTAGATCATAGGCTGGACTTGATGATCTCAGAGGTCTTTTCCAGCCTCAATAATTCTGTGATTCTCTGATTGCAGCACAGGTTGCTAGCAGCCCTCTTCCCACATTGTGTCTTGAGACAGATGCTTTTTTCTTCCAGATCACCCAAAAATGTGTATACTGTCACAGAGGTTTTTCTGAGTTGTATATGAGCTATAAATAACTTCTCAAGGCTGATAACTAAAGAGAGGCTGGAAAATAGATGGCTCAAACAGGTAACAAACAGTATTAATCACAAAGAGAAACACTGAAAACACACAGCTGGGGATTTGATGTCTACATTTTTGTGCTCTTAAGCCAGCATCTTCAGAGGGGCCAATGAAAAGTTTCCAGAGGTGTTGAGTCAGTATTGCAGTGTCCTGGTCTGCTCATGAAGTGTTGGTTCAGGACCAGTCAGCAAGAGCAGCAGGATGCAAGGAACCTGTTTTGTTACTCATTTGCCTTTTTTATATTTTCCTTTTTTATTTTTTTTTTCCCCTCTTTGCTGAATGACTGCATTTCAGTTCTATGAAAAAAGCCATGTTGATGGTACAAAAATTAAGAAGAAGAAATAGCACGAGGAAGGTTGTTAACAGCATCTGAAGCTGATAACAGTATCTGATTCAAATATATCTTAGCAAACCAAACAGATTCTGTGTGCTTGTCATATATGGCCTATGGCTTTTTGTACTTCACCCCAAGAGGAGTAACATGATATATTCTTGAAGATCTAGCACAGGAAATGTGAATATGTGGCTTCTGCAAATGCTTCTGAAGATCAGGCTGAACATGCATATTATAATTTGAGAAAAGCATTCTTATAAGACCATGATTAAGATTTGGAGAAAGATTTGTTTCCTGTGGGCAGATTATTCCGTAGTTGCCTAGTGCAGAGTTTTTGCATTTTAACACATCTGAGTACCAGGAACCACAGGTTCCTTTATGAGGAACCTCCTCATAAAGTAGAGGAGAGCTCCTGTGTCATCTTAGAATAATGCTTTGACTTGTCAGCCATGTCTAGGAATTACATGCTATGCATAAATGTGCATTTTATGATGTGGCACATCCAAGTAGGTGATAAAAATATGATGAAATGTTATTTAATATAATACTTATTATGGTTACCAATATGTAGAAACTTATTAAATAATTCTGCTTTACATCCAATTAGCTTGTATTCTAAAGAAGAGAATTCAATAAAGGCTTAAATATGAGGGCAGAGAGGTATCAGCATAACCAGGATGTGTGGCATCTCTTCTATATTGCATTTTGATAAACTATTGCAGTCTTCAGGAGAGAGTACATTATATAAAAATCTGCCCGAGTCATCAGTGCTTCATTATTTTAATAAGCTATTAACTTTTCTATCACCAGTGGAGTAAATACAAGAAGGGAAAATACAAATACAAATAGTGCAAAAATACAAATACAAATAATGCATTACAGCATTTGTCACTCTTTTGGTGTGTTCCTTTAAATGAAATTTCTGTGCTGTATGCAGAGTAGAAATATTTCTTGATTTGTTAATAATACTTTCCTTTTTCCCAGCTGGATTCTGCCCTTCAGTAAAATTAACAGCTGCAAGATGTTTCAGTGCCAAGTATATTGAAGAATAAGAACAGAGACAGTATTGGGAAAGTTTCAGAATAAGGATGATGAAATAATTGCAACTTCTTAGTGCATTGTCAAATTTATATCAGCTTTTTTTCCCTTAATATGAGTCTGTCCTGTTTTTCATCTCACAGCTTGTGTTTAGTTTCTACATTGACACTTAGGCCATTACTCTGTGTGTGCAGTCTTCAAAATGCTTGTATCAGCTATTACTTCTGAACAATTTGGGAAGAGTTTCAAAGTTATATATGGTAATCTAATAGGCAAAAGAATGAGAATTAGTTATGAAGGTCAGACAAACATTTTGAGCCCCAAACTGCAGACCTTATGTCTTAGCATATTGTAAGGGCAAAAAAAAAAAATTTTACATCGAGGCTGTGAAGTTTGCTTTATTTCAGCAGATCTGTTACAGGAAAATAGTGTAGCAGTATGCAAAGGGCCTGTCCTCGTCCTGCCTACTGACACTGAAGATTTGTTGTTTCCTTTCAGATGCAGTTTCCACATCTGCTTACTCATCACCAGCCAAAAGTTTGGGAGACCCAGGAATAACTCCACTGTCTCCATCCCATATTGTGGTAAGAAATGCACTCTTTACATAAAATGCATGTTGACATTCCTTTATCCTGCCTGTTTAATGGGCTGCAATTACTTTAGGAAATTGTAATTGCCCCATGTGCAATGCCTTTTATGCTATCCATAGTCTTAAGGGAGGTTTTGGTCACATTGGAGTTGGAGACACAGTTCTCATTCATTTCATCCAGGTCTTGGTTTAGCTTTTTTTTTGTCTGCTTGCTTCGGTAATAGATTTCCTTCTGTGTATTTCTATATCAAAGTTAGGAACTTCATCATCTTGAGGGTTCCCAGGTCTGTCACTGTCTTTTGTCACTGGTTTTGTTTAGGCAGCCCCTGAAGTCTCATTCTATTCAGTAAGACAGATAGATAGAAATGATATTCAACAATAAAATATAAATTCCCAGACAAAAAAAAAATCTTCAGCAGAGAGAGAACCTTGGAATAGGACTGTTTCTGTTTCTTAAGTAAAAAAAGCTTCTTTTAAGCTTTCAGAAGTAAGCAAATGACCCATAAAGTTAGTGTGTTTTAATCTCATGTATATCATGTTCATTTTGTTGAAAAATTCCCATTAAAACTAGGTCCCATCTATTTTTAAGGCCTGTATCTGTATCATCTGTAACACAGTATACGCACAGTGTATTTCTTGATATTTCAAGGGATCATGCTGAGGACAAATTGGTAGCCTTGTCAGAGTTCCTCCTTAGATTTCTGAATCAAGTTCAGAGTTTTACCACATTTCACTTCAGGATTTCCAGATTATTCTTTTATTAATTTTTGCTTTTATTCCCTTTTTTCATGTAGTCTAGAGCTTCCTTCTTTTATTTCTGTCACTGATGTGTTGATATCCTCTTCCAGTTAGATTTGCTTCTTCAGCTCTTTGAGGAAGACATAAATAACATCATTCTGGTTGAAAATATTATTTAAGAAAACCTAAATGAGGCTTTAGTTATTTGAGCCCAAACCTTATAACTCTCATTACTCCATTTCTATAGGCTGCCTATGGGGTTGAGGATTTATATTAGATGACAGCACACCAGGGAGTGGTACAGTCCCTCATTTGTTCATGTTGTGCTTTATATCACATCACTATGATTTGGGCCATAACCCTTTCACCTTGTAGTTAATGTTCCCACGTTGCCCTTGACTAAGATGTTCAGGGATTTCGGGATTATAGGTAAGGACAAGGAGAAGGATTCAAATTCACTATAAGCAGCTGAGCAGCTTTCCACATTCTAACACAGTCAGGAGGAAATAATTCATATAGTGTTTACAAAATAAGTGTTCTGTAAATTCTTCATAAAAATGATAGTGGGGCATAAACTTATTGCTGTATATATTGCATTGTATATTGAATTTCCACTCATTGGAACGTGGAGCTTTCTGATATCAGCTTTGGTCACAAATGGAGTCTTGGGGCAGTCCTTATTTCTGCTGAAGAGATATGCATGTCTCAGAGAGCAGAAATACTAAAGGGTAAGACAGGTTACAGATATTCTCATGAGTGACTCGGTGTCTGTTTTGCTTCTGCTACTTAACAGAAGGACTCTGATGCAGATGATGCTGTAGAACAATTATTTCTTGTTGTTGTGGCTATTGATTTTGGCACAACATCCAGTGGCTACGCCTACAGCTTCACCAAGGAACCAGAATGTATTCATGTAATGAGGTAAGGGCTGCAATGCAGCATTCAGTTTTCAATTGGTCTAACATGGATTGTCTGCATTAGCTAGAGATGTACAGGAGCCTGAATTGTCCAGATTTCTGTTTTGTTGCCACAGTGTACACCTTTCTTATGGTTATGTTTTTGGTTACATCTGATTTTATTCTAATTTGCTTTAATAATCAATGTGGACGCATCCTCTCTCTGTTCTTTTTCTGAGTTAACATGTAGAGTTGTGTAAAAGGAGGGATAACTGAGTGATTTTTCAAGGAGCACTGATAGTTATTGGGAGGATGCCCTTACCTGAGAGATCTAGTAATTGTGTAGTTTCTCTCAGAGTCATGGCATTTCCCTGGAGCCACCTATCCCCTGCAATCCTGCTTGTATACAGGTGCCTGTACAACTTTTAGTTACTTGTACCCAGAAACTGTTAGTTCATTTGGCTGATTCAAGCTTTTTAGCATTAAATTTGAATCATATCTCCAGTAAGGAACCAGACATGATTGTGAAAATTAAGGTTTGATGTGAAATCAATCCTGTATTATTATGTTTGCAAGGGACAGACTTTAGGTGCTGTTGTGTAGGGTTTCTTAATTTTTTTTATTTCTTGATTAAATCAAAATAATATAGATGTATGCATATAAATCTAGTGCAATAAAAATGCAAAGACTATAACTTCATGTACTTGAAAGGGTTGGAAATAACAACAAAACCAACTACTATTATTATTATTACTACTACTTAAAATGGCTACATTTTAACAAGACCAAAATATCAGTAATATCAGACATAACCAAGGTGTGTATGAAAAGCTTAGCCATAGAAGTTCTAAACAAAGCTTCTGCTATAGCAGTGGTTCATATACTATTTTAGCACTGTAATACTGAGGACAAAAGGGAAAAAAAGACTTGACTTGCTGTCCAGTGTGATACACTGTCGTTTTTCTAAGCAAAGATGCTAGCTGAATGTTGCTCTCTAAATCTCATCAGACAGCACTGATTTTGCAGTCCCCCTGCATGGTTGATTTGTATAAGGTTGTAAAGTATTTCAGAGATCTAATGCAGCTGGGTGATGTGAAATAGTGTCTAAAGGGAAGTAAATTTTGGGATGGTATTGGGCCCCCCAGTTGCAAAGCCAGCTGCCATTTCCAGGATGGACAAAAAGCCTTCTCTGCATCCCATCCACCTCTTACTCAGCAAATGATGTAGGAAGCTGCATGGGGCATGAAATCCAAGGGCTGGCATGTGCTGCTGGCTTAGCCCAGGGTACAGGGGTGTGGGATTGAAGCCTGTCAATTCCTGTTGTCTTTTGACAGCAAGCAATTAACCATATTTCTCAAAGAAGCTGGATAAAATGTGGGGAGGCATCTCTGAAGTCCTATCTGAGCAAGTCTAAATCCCGTGTACTGTGTTGGTCCTATGGGTTCTGTGGAGATTTTACTGTGTGAAATCACTGCTGCTTCTAGGGATGTCCTTTAAGCACTTTGGACTCAATAAGTTGCCTTGGGACCTGGTTTTGCTTTTAGGTTCACTCTATACTGCAGTGATTGCTGACTAGATTCTGCTCCTGGGGTACCATGCTTCCTGCTGTAGAGTACTGTGACATTGAAATCCAAGTGCCATGTGGCCAGCTGAGAGTTTATTCCAAATCTTAATTGACATTTTTTGGTTCCTAACACCATATTTTGTTTCTTAACCAATAATGGTAACGTGACTGTCGTCTCAGACCTGTGTAGATACATTGTACAAGATACTGATATAAAATTAAGTAAATTAATTCATATATTTCCAACCAGAAGGGAGGAGCATATTTTTTTGGGGGGGAAATATATTTAGATTTCTAACCAGTATTTCAATTAAAAATATTTTAATACAAAAAATTATTTTTATTTTTTTAAAAATAAATATTGTTAGAGAAGGATTTTTAGGAAAACACAACTGAAAATTGATACTATATTTATATATACACTGATATGTATTCATATATGTACTTATGTGTAAATATGCATGAAATATAAATCAAAGTATTCATCAAAATAAGACTTCAGTAGTCCAGAATGTATTAAGTTCAAACTCTGTGTATAATGAGGCATACATGTACCATAATGTACAAATATTTCAGCAGAGTAAATGTAACTTCCTGCCTTTACTCAAGAATGTTTACATTAAAATAAAGCATACTCCTGATGCATGGTCCTCTTTGCTTCTGAACATTTTTTCTACCTTCCCTTTTTAGTGTTGATCCTTTCCAGATCCTTCCATTTAGTTTTCTGACTGCATTTTAACAAAGCTGCTTTTCTGTAAATGTCTCAGTGATGGGTTTATTTAGAAGGTTTTGCTTAGGAAAAGAGCAAACACAGAGGCCTTTAGGACCAAGTTGGATGGTAGTATCAGCAAAATTGTGATTTTAGTTGTGTAGTAGACAAACTAAGTCATGTTTTTGACTGTGTGTGTTTGCTGTGATGCCCAGTAGTTAAAACATCAGATTTATAGGCATTGACCTAAAAATGTTCTTTAAGCATATACTTAGCTTTAAATGTATGAGTATCCTCACTCAATTCAGTAGACTGAAGCAGGTGTTTGGAGTTGGGCATGGAGTTCTCGATGATCAGTGAAGGACTTCATCTTGATCACTGAACATTAATTACTGTTTTATCCATTTTAAATGGTCCTTCACACCTGTTAACTCTTACTAGCTGACCACAGCTTCTGTAGAGACAGTTGTGGTTACCTTTAAGCTCTTGTTGCAGAGTAGTAGTAGGTGTTACAAGTGCTATTTTTTGCTTATCTTGAGAGTGAGTGAATGCACATGAACAGCCCAGCCCCGAGTTGAGCAGGCAGGGCAGTGCCAGAGCTGTAATGAAAGAGATTTGGGTGCTGTAGTACAAGTTGATGTTGCCTTTGAAGGGAAAACATGAGATCTGAGACAGTTCTGAAAAACTCCTGTTGATCTATGTGCACTTACCTGAAGTTATAAATCTTTTGGCTGCTGGTTAAATAGCAACAAACTGAAGGTGAATGTTTTGCAGGTGGAATAAAACGCATGTGATTGTGAAACAAAATGCAGCCTGTCTTTGGAAGGAGGGAGAAAGTGGTCTTTTTGCAGTGTAACTTTACTTCAACCTTCAGAATTTTCCTTTTCCATCTCTTCCTTGTTGGATTGCAATTTTTGGCAAACACATGCCTGTCTTTATTCTGCAGACACAGTCCTAGAGCAGCATTTGGCTGAGTTTTGATGACCCTGCTGCTTGGTTTCCTTGACTGTTTTGTTGCAGGTCTGGATTAAATTCTCTTCACTCTGCACCATCACTCTCTTTGCTCTGTCTGTTAGCCAGGTCCATGTGTAAGGAAGGGCATTTCTCTAACCTTAGTATAACCTTGTGATCTTTTTCCACGCTGTCTTTTCTCTTGTCTCTATTTTCACTTTTAATACAGTCAGATTCTCTGTGGATAAATGGGTCTATGCTGCTCTGATGAGCTACTGCACTTCCTATCACTCTAGAACTGGTCTCATGTCTGAATTTAGGCAGAAATTTACCTTGAGTAGATTTTTATCTCTGACCTTGCATTGAGAAAATATCCCCCACATGCATTTAGGGTACTGCTGGCTTGTATTAGGCTATTCTTACCATCATCTGTAATATTGGAACCCTGAAAAAAGCCTGCAATTGAAAGTGTTGAAATCCCAGCCCTGCTGACAGAAGTGTCCACGAGCTGGAGTCAGAAGAGTGTCAACCTGAGAAGAGTGTCAAAATCAGGAGTTACCACACACATGTCTTTAGCTCCAGATGCTGCTCACCAGAAAAGATGTCACACAAGAATATCTCTAAAGCTCCGACTGCAGATGGTGAAGTTGGACCTCGCATTCTGTTTCTTTATTGCTCTTTCCGTGAATGAACTGTAATACAGGCTGAGAACTTCAGAACTTGCTGAGCAATTACCATGTCTAGTTTCTGTCAGGAACTCATCAGGAAGTGATGCCATCAATTCTCTGGGTGGCTTGGAAATTTCAGTCCATATCACTGAGCATCAGTTTATCTTCATTTAGACTGCACCGTAAGCGTACTCAATCTGAAAAGAGAAAATGTGCCTACTGTGGAGAAAAATAAAGAAGTATTGTTATTAACAACATCCTATTTATGGAATTTCCTACCCATGACTCAGAGTGAATCATTAATGATCCCAAGTGAAAGTGATATCAGTCTGTCTCCTCTCTGGTTGCAGCGGATGCGTGGGATGTAAAGTTCTGGTGATACAGGCAGTGTTTTCTGTTCATGGGCTCTGGGATCCCAGCTTCTTCACATTGGAACCATATGTTTGCTCTAACACTTACTCAAAGGTTTTGGAGTTGACCATGTACATCTCTAGCAGCAGGTTAGAAGAAATGACCTGGAGCAGAGTCCTTGCATGCTGATGATAGCTCAGGGGCTGAGCAGCAGGACTAGGAAGGTTTAGAAGAGTTTTTCCAAGTGGGTGAAGGTAGAAAACATTCCACTTATCATCATCATGCTCTTTCTGTTTCTAGAGCAGTGCAATTGTCCTCTACACTCAAGTAAATTTATCGATATGGGATTCCCTGCCATTGCTGATGCAGAAGAGGTCAGGTTTTGTTCTCTTTGGTCTAGTTGAATGGTCTGAAGGGCTCCCAGCACTTCAGGAGATCTTGTTCATACTTAGCAAAGGAACCCCTTGGACTGCAGTTTTCCATTTCAGTTGACTGCCTTGGTCTGGAGTTCAGTTAATTTTCAGTTGGTTCAACTGTTTCTGAGAGTGAAATGGAAAAGAAGACCTTTTTTTCCTACATGATTTTCCCATGCCACATAAGGAAGTAGCACAGAACAAGGCAATGTTTTGGTGCCTTGGAGCAAGGACTTCAGCAGCAGTAGATTATAGAAGTGTGTTTTGCTATCTTTAGAAAAAGCAATCAACACGTGGTTTAATAATGAATGCAGCTGCCCACGTGGTCACAGCTTGGCTCCTGTTGGAGCTGCATTATCATTATGTCTGATAGCATAAAGAAGATTTTCCACTGATGCCTTTTTAAGCAAATGTACGTGTATGTTTCCCATGCTGAAACTACTTGCATATGGGGCAAGGAGGAACAGTAATGCAGATTTCTTGTTCTTCCATTATGTTTGTTTGGGGGTTTTTTTTGATGGAGAAGAGAGAAGACTGCTCACAGCCATCTCTCTGCTGCAACTTTACACTGTCCGACCTTGTCCTGCCATGCCGCCTCTCCAGTTCCTCCTGCATTTAATGGTGGTTCCCCTATTCAATGTTCTTTCTTACTTTTTTATTTCTGTGAAAGAAACCTGGGTTGCTTTCACCTTAATACCTTTGTATGTCTTGGTACTTCCTGAAGATACTTTCGTAATCTTGATAGGAAAGTTTTATTCCCTGTTTTAATGGGTGGTGGTGAGAAAAATGCCTATAAGATAGTTGGGGGTTTGGGAAGTCTGCCTTCTTTTTGACAGAATAAATTTTTTACAGCATTTTGGACAAAATCCATCAACTTCAGGTGGATAGGAAGTACAATGAGGAGACCTCAACATCTGCAGATGTGTATTCAGAGTGCCAAGTGTCCAGGAAATTAGGCACATGAAGAGGTGTTGGTTGAACTGATTTGTCTTTCTGCAGACAGCATTCTGTGTCAGAAGAGGGGATATAAGATATCTCTGCACTGGTGTTCAGCTGATTTAAACAGGTTCCTAATTCAAAATGGGGTAAAATATCCTGTACAAGTAAATACTCCTGGAGTCTGAGAGTTGTGTAAGACATTTTGAGCATTTGTTTTTTCATTCATTGTGCTTACTTGGATTTTTTTTTTCCTTAAAATATTTATTACATATTTATGTTCAGTTTTAAAATGTAGTACTGTTTCCTTGTTAATTGTGTGCAGCTTACTTCAGGGAACCTGTATTCTTATAAAAAACAGGGTATTAATATGTCCTCAGAAATTATACAACTAACTGTGAAATTTATTGAACTGACTGAGATTAAAATTACAGCCCCGTTTTCTTGGACGTGAATAAATACACTTGGTTTTGGTATTACAGGGCCTGAAATTAATATTTTAGAAGGTGAAATTGGTGTGTGCAATCTTTCACCAGATTTTTTCTTGTGGTATGCTGTTTTTGCTGCTGCAAACTCTTACTTACTGAAGCTGTTTCATTTGCTGCACAGACGATGGGAAGGTGGAGATCCTGGTGTATCCAATCAGAAGACCCCAACAACCATCCTCCTGACACCAGAGAGGAAGTTTCATAGCTTTGGGTATGCAGCAAGAGATTTCTACCATGACTTGGATCCCACTGAATCAAAGCACTGGTTGTACTTTGAAAAGTTTAAGATGAAGCTGCATACTACCAGTGTAAGTAATAACCAGTTCACTTGGGTAACTGTGCATCTGCTTCTCAAATTATCTTCCCGTGGACAGAACTAGTTTTTTGCCTAGATTGACAACTTGATTTCAAGCAGCTCTGTTTCTAAATATAGAGAGCAAATAAAATAAATTAAACTCTTCCATTAATGTTGTGATTAATTTTGCTTTTCACTGCATTTGGAAGTATATTTTGCCAGCCTTTCTTTCTAGATCTTAGAAGTTCAATGTCTGTTTTGCTTAGATCTTCATTCCTAATTTTCCTGAGCTGAAACCTCTAGCTCTCTAGGGAGTATGCATGAAGTTGGTTTGTTTTATAAATATACTCAAAAAGCAGAAATGGAATACAAGAGCCAGATTGAACTCTAGTACAGAGGAGCAAATTTACCCAGTTTACTGTCAAAACTGCAAGTGCAAACCATGTTGTTAATTTGACATAAATCCTAGAGATTACATTTAAGCTGTTGTTGAGTTTTGGGACTTGGCCAATCCTTTCTGTCTTAAGGTGTTTTGTATGTTGGTGGGAATCCAAAGATCTGTGCTTTTAACTTCTAACTTGGATTAAATATCTTGCATATGCAGCTTTGTTGCAATCAATTACAGATTAATTTATTGTAATTACCTAATATTTAGTCCATATTCCCTTTTCTGCCCGCAGTAAACATGGTAGGTGTTTAAAAACTAAGTCTAAAATAAGCAGCAAATGTCATGCTCCAGGAAATTCAAGTGATGAGTTAGATTCTCTTCAGAACAATTTTGTCACTTTTTCCTAACCAGGTGGATAATGAAGAATTCCCTTTCCTCAAGCAGTGGGAATTAATTTCATGTTTATCTTTTACTTTTAATAACTTCTGTTTTTTCTTCTTTCATGTAGAATCTTACCATGGAAACAGACCTGACAGCTGCAAATGGCAAAAAAGTCAAAGCACTTGAGATATTTGCTTACGCTCTGCAATTCTTTAAGGAGCAGGCATTGAAGGTAGAGTAATGCTTCCTTATCTAGATTTTCTGTATTTATAACTGGTATAAATATGAGCTTAACACTCCTAACCTTGCCAAGCTTTGACCTCAGTAATGTTTGATGTAAACAGAGCAAGGCAGCTGTAGAAACTCTAGGCAGGCTGTGGACTCCAGAGAGCTCGCAATAGCCTGAAGTGATTTCCCTTGCATAGGGGAAGCTTGATTCAATAATATTAAGTGTATCACTGCAATGCAGAGTTCTGAATACCTTCTTACTGTCTTTGATATTTTCTGCTCCTTTTTTTTTCCTTGAAAAAACATTGATTTGAAAATTTAGAAGTGCAGGAGCTGAACTTCTGTAATTGAATTTGAGATGGTGCCTTATCCTTTTCCCCTGTGCTTCTGCTGCTGAGACACTGGATTGTCTGTGTTCATGCAAGGTTTACCTCATGGTAAAGAGTTGACATTGTGAAATGCAGTAGCATGAGCATCTACTGATGTCTGCTGACCCAACCTGACTTCATTGTCTTTATTGATTAAGCAAAGGGAAGTCTCACAGATTGGATTAATTTTGTAATAGAAAAATTGTTAAGAGTTCATGTGGTGGCTTGAATATCACTGCAAGTCTGTATGAAGATGACCTGTTCAGGTGTACAAGCCAGCAAACCTAGTGTGGAAATGGTGTAATTAGGCAACTGCAATGATCTGTACAGGGCACTTGATTGCACCAAGAGGTTCAATAAGTTGGCCCGTGTGGGATTCTGTACTGGCATAGATTTATGGTCCCCATTATCCAAACCAACTTAATTGCCTGTGCACGACACTCCTTTATTCAGTTTTACACAGGTAAGCACATGCCAAAAAGCCATGATTAGGCTATGGGATTTTGGACCTCTGCTGACCCTTTGCAAGGCTGAGTTTCATATTGTGCTGTGATGTTATCTGGCAGCCCTGATACTCAATGCACATTTATGCAGAAAACTTAACATTAGGGACAACAAAAAAAGGCAGACATCTGTGAGGGTTTAATTTGTAAATTCATGCTGTGTTCTGATGGACTGCCTCCATTTATGTTGCTTTCTTCCTTTTTCTTTCCCTTACTGTGGCTTGTGTTGCTAAGGAAATCGCATTTTATTTCCCATTTCCCATCTGAAATGTTACAATACTAATTTCTTGTAATACTCTTTTTCAGTCACAAGTTTGGGGGCCCTGGGGGGGATTTTTGTTTTGTTTTGTTTTGTTTGTTGTTTTTCTTATTAATTTTTTTTATTCTCCAGTGAAAGACATGATCACAGTGAACAGTTTTGGAGATTTAAAAATCGTAATGTAAACAGTCAAATGTGACTCAAGTACACACTAGCTTCAAATGCACCACTGTAACATCAGTGTAAGCACAGTAGTAGCTGGGTCAGATCAGTTGTCACCAAGCAAGTATTGTTTAAAATAGGCTTGTTAAAAAACTAACCTTTGTTTTTGAATGGGTTTAATTTATTTGCTGGGAGATCTTCGTCTGTTCTTTAGGGCTACAGAGAGAAATAATCCTTTTGTTGCAACTGGAAATCCTCATCTTGTCAAAGACTGTATTTAACTATATTTTGGGGTTGATGGTGGAGTTACAGACCTGAACCTGTGCATAGTCTGAGGAAATTTGCAGTTAATACCAATGTTGTGGGGTGCAATATCATGTATTTGCTGTGCTGCCTGGTCAGGGCTACATCCTTTATTGAAGTTAGTAAATAAATAGCTGTGATTTGTGAATTTCTGCTGAAACTAATTAGGCAGGCAATGTAAATGAAATGCTACTTAGGACTATGATCTGTCTGTTCCTAGTGCCCTGTGCAGTATAAAGGTGCTACTTTCCTAGTGTGGATTTTTGAACTGCAAAGCAAACATACCTTGGCACAGCATAGGCAGAAACATTTTTTTACATTCTAAAGGCCCGTTGTTCACCTTTCTGAACCTTCCCCTGTTTGGATGGAAATCTGGATAGGACATATGGTAGGGACATTTGACTTGGAAACTTTCCCAAAACATGTCAGTGTATCACCTAATTTGCAAATGCAATACAGGCTTTCCTCTTTTTAAGGGAAAAAAAAAAAGGACAATAGAAGAACTAAATTAGTCTTGAATGTTTGCTTGAAGCAAAATTTTCAAGGAGCAATCAGTCTTTTTTTTTAGGGCTTAACTTCCCCTTGTTAACTGAGCTGTAAAAATCTGATTTAAAAGTAAATGATGTATAAAGAAGTCATTGAAAAATCCAGATTGTAAAACATAACGTTCACCAGTGATACCTCATATATTTTTCTGCATATTAATCAAGATACAAGTGTGAATTTTTCAAGCTAACAGTAAATAATCCCATTCTGTGACTAAGAGTGTACATACACATTCTGTGATATTCATCAGTGCATGAGCTGCTTTTGGAAAAACTAAATTTTTTTCTTTAGGTGAAGCAGTAAACTTTTGGGTAGGCTTCCTTGACAAGGCATCAACCCAAATCCCAGCTTTTGGCACAGCAGAGCACTCTTGACAGGTTAACACTAATTCTGATTTGCAGCACCCATGTAAATGCTAAAAATTGAAAAGAAAAACTTACTGTTACTGGAGCCAGCAGAAAATAATGTTTTCTTATATATTTGACACCCATCAGTTTACATTCACCTCTGTTTTACATAGGAGCTCAGTGACCAAGGAGGCTCAGATTTTGAAAACACTGAAGTAAGATGGGTCATTACAGTGCCTGCTATTTGGAAGCAACCTGCAAAGCAGTTTATGAGACAAGCTGCCTACAAGGTAAGATTTCAGTCTGAATGTAAAAATGCTCCTTTAAAGCCCTAGTTGATAGGCTAAATGATAAACTGTACTTGGGACAATTAGCTCTAATAGAAACTGTATGAAAATGGTCTAGAAAAGAGTCAGATTAGCAGCATTGAAAGAGATATTAACTTCACCAGGCAGTAGCTTTAAGTCATATTTATTCATCTCTTAAATGCTTTTTCCTTTCTGTTTACTTGTATATATTGCTGTCCCTCAGTGCAGACTGATACTTCAGTCATCTTGTATGCTTGTATTCCTCCTGAATTCAGTGTGTGTGGAACAGATGCACTCTTGAGAGCTAAGAATAATCTGATTTTAAAATACTGGACACAGTCTTGTTTTATTATTTTCGTTAGGTCATCACAGACTTTCAAAGTAAATAAAAAAAATGGCAAAACAAACAAAAAAACTAAAACTAGCAGAAGAGGAGAGAGTGCAAAAGAGCCTCCTCAGTGGGACTTTTTTCCCAGTTCCCTTTTTCCCACAGTAGGAATGAGAGGGTTGTGAACCGGATAGTCTGGATATAAAATTAAATTCAAATGTTATTTTCACCAGTTAGAGTTTTATCTGCATTTAACTCTCAATATCTGCCCTTTCCATCTACATGTCCATTATTTCAAATTCAGTTGGTGTCTTTGTTAGACGCGTTGTACACATTCTTCTTTTCATCAGGATTCTTTATTTTTCATTCTGTTTTATTTCCTTTTGGTCAGAGACTTGCGTAACCCCTTGGCAGCTGCGATGCAATACACAGTGTGTAAAATATCTAGCAGTAGTGAGTAGTGTGCAGAGTGCTCCTGGGAAGCATCCAGGTTTTTCTAACTCTGTTTCTAACTCTCTCTAATGTTGAGCAACGTTTTTCTTAACAGTCTGTATTGTGGGATTGCTAAAGATAGTGCCAGAAGCAAAACACTCTTAAAGTTCTGATGGAAGGACACGGTTGTAGGTAAATCTGAAAAACTAGAGACCCATTTCTTCTCTTTGTATATTGTTGTCTGCCTGCTGTCTGTGTGCATGTGTGCTCGTGAACCGGGAGCTGTGTAAGGAGCAGGGCAGGCAAAGGTAGATCTCTTGGCATTTCTCATTTGTGGCACAATGGAATGGTGTTAAATAGTGTCTGTGTCTGTGGTTGTGTCTGTGATTGTGTACTTTTATTGGCAAGCTTGATAAATAGCAAGGACCGACAAGACTTTTAGCTGGGGGTGTGTGATCAATTGCAAGAAGACAGAGATGTTTAGGGAAAAAGTTGATGTTTACCTGACACACAGTTGATTTTTTTTTATTTTTTTTTTTTTAAGAAAAGTTAAGAGTTCTGCATTGCCATTCAGTCTTTCAGATTCCTATTGCTGGATCCAACATATCCCTCAAAGCAGTATGTCCAGATGGATCAGAAGTTGCAGCCCTTGTTGGTAGCAACTGGAACATGTGAGCATCATAATGAGAACTTGTTGTCCTAGGAATAATCAGGCTATTGAGTGCAGAAAAATGTGAAAAGGCAGCGATGGAAACTTTGTTACTGGAAGCACACTGAGTTACTACCACTAGTTTAAGATGAGAGTTATCTAGTGGGCATGAGCTCTGGAAATCTTGAGCAATGTATGGCAAGTTAAGCAGCTCTAAGAGAACAAAAATATTAATAGCTTCAGTTATTGGATCACAACATAAAACCAAGCTTTTTTGAAATGGTTAAGGAGTTGTCTGGGCAAAGCTTAAAAATACCTGGAATTAATAAAGTCAAGTAGAAAGTGTTGTAGATCTTCTCCTGCTTTCAGCATCCACCAGATTTTGTATAGCCTGCAGTCTCAGTGCAACGCTGGCATCCTCTCATCTCTGTCTTGCCTTTAACAAAACATTTCTAAACTGCATCTCTTAATCTGCCCATGGGCTCCCTCCAAGCTCCCTTCCAGCTGCTGTGCTGCTTTCTCATTTGAATGAGTAATCTGGGTGTTCCCTTCAGCTCTCTTCCTCTCTGCTCCCATCCAACCTATCAACATTCTGCTAATTCTGTCTGCATGACAGAATTTCCTGTCTCCACATACTGCTGAGCTTTCATCAAAGCTGACTTTGGATCTCAGTTACTGCAGCATCATTTCTTGGCTTTGGCACCTGTAATCTGGCCTGTTTTGTATCTCTTTAGACCATTACCACAAACGGGTTTTATAGCTTCATATTTGACAGGAAACCAACCTACATTTGACTCCTTCATCTGTGTCACCTTGGACATAAACTGCATGTTCTGGACATGAATATCTGTAATGCTAACTCATTTTCCTCCTCTGAACATACTGCTCGTCATGGCTTTTTGCTGCTGCCCTGCCTGCCCCATGTGTATTCATCTATGGTGCTCTTTGTATCCTTAACTATTTTCATACTTGAGGTGTTACCTCTTTGAAGCAGGTTTTTGCTTATTTATTCTCTTTTGTCTTGTTCTCTGGGGCCTTCTGAGGGACTAAGTCTAGTAGGCTGTAGAGGAAGTGAGTCTTCATAGCTTCACTTTGCTGAATCAAAACTGTTTTCTTCCTGGATAACAGTTCACAGTCAATTCTTGCCATCCATCGTGCTTCATTTCTGCGTGTCCAGAAGTAGTTCTAAAGATTTGTGACACTTACTGGGATCTGATAACGCTTGGAGAGAGCTCTGTGGCAAGAACAGAGTTTCATCTTGGGATGACCAACTTTGGCTTAAGTTTTCTTTCCTAAAGCTGTCTAATGACAGGGTAGCAGATTTCTGCTCTAAACTACATGAAAAGGCAGTGATACTCAGGCATGAGCAGCACTGGGAAGTTGGTGCTTTCTTTGAAGCAGTACTTGTTAGTGGGGACAGATGAGGCAGAAGTATGTTAAGGCATCAACCATCTTGATTATTTGTACCTTCTCGGGTTCTCTTGAGTCCATGCTTTCACTTCTGTGATATTAATATCTTTTTAATCATAAGGTTTAAAATACTTACTGAGTAATATGACTGGATCTTGTAGCAATGTTTAGGGAAGGATAACTAACTGAGGAGTGCTGATTACAGAGTGGGAACTCAGCACAAGAAGAAATGTGCTAATTGAGGTTGATTTACAGATTTTAATTACCCAGCTAGGTTCACATGTATGCAGAGGCAGTTGACAAAGCCATCTGCTAATCCAGTTCTGTACATTGCTATTTGTCCACTTGCATGGCACAAGTCAGAATAGTTGGATGTTTTCCTTTTATTTCACTCAGCAAGCAAATTAGGAGCCTTTCATAGCATTCTAGATAAGAGTAGGTAGATGGATCTCTGTCTTACAAAGCTGTGAAATGTATTTCTTGATCCCTGGAATTCCCTGAAAGAGAAATGGGACAAATAGAAATAGCAAAGGAAATCAGAATCTTCTTTCTGCCTGTCAGAAATACAGTGCTAGTGGGGTTTTCTGTCCAGAAGAAGAAAGTTAGTTTTGAAAGCTTTGAAGTAGAATCAGGAGGAGTGGGGAAAGTGATAGCAGTTGGCTGCAGTGCAGACAAGGTCTAAAACAAGTGGATAGGATTGTTTGTAGTAAGGTCATAAAAAGGACAATGAAAGAGGATAATAGAGCAGTCTAAAAGACATCTTAGGTGCCAGTATCCAATTTCAGAGAAAAGAAGAACAAGCTGAAAGTGAAACGGTAGTGAAAAACACTTAAGGCAAAACCAGAAAGCCCAAGGCACAAAATAAGATGCAACTAATAGAAAATAGCAAGCTTGTAGTTTTTTCAACAAACCTGCTCTCAGTCAGGGCTACTTGTGGGTCTTCAGGAAAATCAGCTTGAGCCACAAGGACCTACAACAAGGGTATTTTGAAACAAAGGGAAGAACAGGAGACACCGGGAGAATATTTAAATAGAGAGCTGGGCTTTGCTGTTGTGGTAACTGGTGCATGCCCATGGTACAAAAAAGCATTTCTAGAATAATACAACATGAAAAATTGAACAGCTTATACGAATTTAATGGCTTCATTTTTCTAATGCATGCTAGTCATAAAGCTTGCAAATAATGTCCTTCTGCACCTTGGGGGATATAATGTAATGCAGCAAGAAGTTCTTGGCAACATCACTTGGAGCTAAGCTTTCATTTACTGCACAAATCTGACCTGTGGCAAGAGTCACTTGGGAGTGAGGTGCAGCAACAACATCGTGTGGAAATGTGGACTCAGTGCCATTGTGGTCCCATTTACCATCACCCTGTCAAGAACCGTGACCTTGTCTTTAGCATGTTACTCTTCAGCAATATGTGAGTAGACTTTAGTAATGCTAATTTGGATTTATTTGTGGTCTTAATACCTGTGATAATTTTTGAGGGATGAAAGGGCGGGGGCTCCACAAGGTAAGCAATTTGGAGATTTTGTGTAGCCCATTGCACAATGAAAATAGTAATTTCAGATTCTTGTGGCTGTTCCTTCCTTTGAAGGGAATCTAAGATTCTTCTGCTTAGAAAATTGTTTCTACATATCTGGGATTACTTCTGTGGCCAAAATGGGATGGACTAGATGTGATCTCCTAGTCGAGGTCTCATGCAATTACTGGTAGTCTTTTCAGTTGCACAAATATAACAAGTTTTTTTCCTCTTTCATAATTTTAGGAGTTTCAAAGGTTTGTGTTATATCTTACATTAGTAAATTTTACTGTTTTTTTTTTTTTTAATTAAGAAAGGGAAATTCTAATAATACAAAATCCCGAAGACTTGATGTGTATGGGTTTTAACAATAGAATCAAACACTGCTTGCAATCTCAAAGAATTTTGAGATCAGGTTGAAAATACAAAAATAGGTGATAAAAATAATGTATAAAATATAACAATAGAAAAGCACTGGTGAAGCAGTCTGTGCTCTTAACTGGGTAACAGCAACCCCTGGAAAAATAAATTGTCAGTCTGGCCGTGCTTAGCAAGGGCATTTATCTCAGTAAGACAGCCTAGCCATCTATAACAAATTGGTTCATCTAACCAGTGACCACAGAAAAGCAGCAGATCTGACTGTAGACAGTGCAACTTCTAAAATTTATTATTCAGAGTGTGCTGAAAGTAAAAGTCACACAACATTACAGTTTCAGATGCCACATTTATCTTCTTGCTTCTCAGAATGGGATAATGCCATAGTTTCTGAACAGCCTTAAAAAAAACCCCTCCCTTAAGAGGGAATGATGTTCCAGGCTGTTCTTTATTTCCTATCATAAGAATAGCTTTATTGATAGCTAAATAAAGGAAACATCAAAAGGATTCTGCTTTGGTCCAAACCAGGTTGCTACGTGGCATGATCAGGTGTATGGATAGCCAGCTTGATTATTCAGAGTCCAAGTACCCCCATTCCAACAAACATCAGCAACAACTCCATTGTAAACCTGAGCTGGATACTCAGGAAGTGATGTGTTTGCTTTAGTGGATTGGTTCACAAAGTTTGGTTTAACTGGCTTCTTAAAAGTTGCATAGGAAGCTTGGAGCAGACCAGAACATAAAAGAATTGAGCTTCAAGTCCAGGTCTGCTATTTGTATTCTCATGCTTTTAAACACAAGATTTTTTTTTTTTTCTCTGTAACCAAATACAGGATAATTATGTCACTAGGACTTCAAATTCCCTGTGACAAAACACTGGACTGAAAGGTTTTTGTTTTGGTTTTGGTACAAATTCTGTTAGTGTTGTAAACCTGTGCATCCCTGATGCATTAAAGTAATTGCTTTCCCTTTACTGAATCAATTTTTAAAGTGACTGATGGATGGTGTTTAAGGCTAAAGGGCTGCTGAAGAGTGTTGTGCTCTTTATATTCTAGATTTGAAGAGCAGCTTTCAGATTAAAAAAAAAAAAAAAAAAGAAACTGTGACAAATGTTCCCTTTTGTTCCTGAGACACTTAAATAAAAGTTCAAATTGCAGACATGACCATACTCTGTAGGGAAACCTGTGAGGCCCTGAATAACTGCAGGCTTGTTCCAGTGAGTCTGGTCCTGCTGTCATGCTGTCAGGCACGATGGGCTCACTCTCTCTGCCACAGGATTTGACATGGCATTCACAAAGGCAAGCAATGGGAAACTGTGGAGGTCTTCTGATTTCTGGAAAAGATTCCTACCAGCAGTTCTGGTCTTTCTCAGTGTACCTGCACCATTTCAGAATCTTGGAAGTGTTCACTGGAGGCATTTAATGGAGGTCATCTGCTCTGACCTTCCATTTGAAGAAGGGTTATTGCCTACCCCAGGTTGGAAGTGGCTTTGTTTAGTCAAGTTTTAAATGTCTCCAAGGATAAAGCTGCCTCTCTGGGCAGCTTTTCCAAGTCCTGCCTCACCTTCCTTGTGAAAAGTTTTTTTTGTAATACCCAATTTGGACTCCACAAACTGCAACGTGTGGCTGCTGCCCCTTGTTACAGGGGCAAGGCTGAGAAAAGTTGTGTTCTGCTCTCTTCATAAATGCCTCCCAGCTATCTGTCAGCTTGCTCCTTGGCCACCTCTTCACCAGTCTAAACAAACCCACTCCCTCAGGCTCTCTTTACGGAATATCTTCTCCAGCAGCAATCCTTGGACCCTCTCCACTTTCTCCAGGTCTCTCTTGAACTGAGGGGTGCATAAGTGTTCACTTTGGAACCTTATTCATTTTAGGACTTGTTCTGTAGTTCTGACTCAGGGAAATCAGCAGTCACAAATGCTTCCTTGTTATTTCCCAGTGTAAGTTCTCTAGTAGAGGGCTGTAAGTGATTCTAGTGGTTTCTTTGGAATTAACAGTAATAATAATAGTTTACACAATCATTACATAGTTTCATTCCAGCTTTTTGAAGTTGGTATCCAAGAGTTTCTCCTACTATAAAATTATATAATTATAAATAAAATGCTAATCTAAACCTCTGTCCCTTCAACGTACGTGTTCAAGAGAATGCACAAACTCTTTAAGAGGCAGGAGAGTGGAATCAATGTATATATTGTCTGGTGAAGTTCACCAAACCAGCTATATATGTGCAAGTGTGAGGTACTTTACTGTCATCTAGTCTGATTTCTTTCAGGTTAGAGGATTTCACCGAAAAACTCACTTTATGGGAGTTCACAGCATGTGAGTTCTACCTTGGAAATGTGAGCAGCAGGAAGTTCAGCCTACATGAAGGCTGTGGGAAGGCTGTGAATTTTCTGTGGGCTTGTTGCTTTGTATGAAAATCTGGTATAGGCAAGTCCTGGGAATTCAAAAAGCACTGCCAAGCCTACACTCGGGTATTTTAAAAGCAAGGGGAAATGATATAAATACATAGTAACAGTATCTACTTCTTCATGGCAGAAGGGAAGATATTTGGGCTCTCAAAGAGAGGTCTCAGGATAATCCTAAGGACAATTTTAAGGCTGATTTTTACACTGGGATTCATTCTTTGACTTTCATCAAGTTAATCACTTGTGCTAATGCGAAGTGAATAAAAAAACATCACAGGGAACTCTTCCAGTTTTGTGCCCCCTCCATTATACCACCAGGTTTTCCATTTTTCATCTTTCATAATTTATATTTCCCTCATCTGCAAAATGAAGTTGCTACAATTTTACCAGAGCCTGAGATTTCATGGATGCTCTCAAGCAGTTTTATCACAGAGAGATGAGAATCTTTGTCCTGTCACTTCACTGTACAGATGGGGAAGCTGGCACTGAAGGAATTCTGCAGCTGTGATAATTATCCACTATGTTCTCACTTGTAAAAAG
Organism: Florisuga fusca; assembly: GCA_038090715.1. Taxonomy (NCBI): domain Eukaryota; kingdom Metazoa; phylum Chordata; class Aves; order Apodiformes; family Trochilidae; genus Florisuga; species Florisuga fusca. Next base: position 76,616,439 of record JAAWXA010000001.1, on the reverse strand, counting down.
CAGAATATTATCAGTGGCACCTGATCAGAAGAGGAGAAAAGGACAGCCAGTGCCACAAGCCTAATTTTAGCTCAACAGGCAACAGCAGTGTGACAATGTAGGCTTTTATGTGGAGTTGTAATGTATGTGCACGTATGTATAACAAATGTTATTTAAAAGACAGCAAAAAGCTCTTGGGTTCTGTGAAGCAAAAGTGCCTCAGTGACATTGTAGGTGTCAGATCTCTGCAGCATCAACCACTACTCGAGCATTGTATTGACAAGATTTAAAAAAGAAAGGAAGAAAGAAGTTAATTACCAGTTTTCATCTAGGCTCTTCAATCCTGAGGGTGAATTTTCTGAAGGAGGGGAGCACCCAGCAGCTCTTCCTCCTGCCTTTGGCAAACCCAGCCTCTTCACTGCAGTCTCCAAGGGGAATCTGGGTGCTTTTGAGAATCCTGTTTGTTTTGTGGCTGTTGAGCAATTTTAAGAATCAGTCTTTGAACTGCTAAGTGGGCTGAGCTCAATGGGCTGCCTGACCTCACTCTGCTGTATTTATTTGTGATACTTGGTGTACAGCAGTACTCCCATCACTGACTAGCACCAAAGCATCAGAGTATGTGATGGCCTGGTGATTTTCAAACATTTCTGTGGAGGCTTCTTAAGTCTCAAGGCTGAAGATCAGTAAAACTGCTTGCCCTGTGCTTTTTGTGGACCTTTGTGGTACCCAGTAACCCCACTCCCTGCCAACCCAGCTCCCCTTTCTGTGCCTCTTTGTGATAATGCTGAGTCTTTTCCCATGTTGCTCATCTTCTTTCCTGGCATGCTCTGCCACTGTAATTAGATCTCAGTCATTTATTTGTGGCATCCCAGTTTGATGCCATAGAAGTGGAGAAAGTGCTAGCTAGTGAAAGAGGAGGAGGATTAGGGAAGAGCTCACTTACTAAGGCACTAAGTGGATGGTGTTATCATGAATCCTTTAACACAATGAACTGATTAGTTTAAACAGTGTAAATTTCACAAGGCCCTTAATTTCCAACTGCTGTTTTGTGTTGCCTTAATTCAGTCACACAATACTTTCTTCGTGCAGGCTGGGCTGTGCTTAACTTGCAATCATGGCTTTCCTATTGTTGCTAATTATAATAAATAGAAAATGGAAAATGGAAAACAGAAAAATGTTGATGTAATTAACAGCTCCTGCTTTTTTTGGCTGAATGATGTTGCCCTACAGAGCTTAATTTCCAAATAAACCTCATTATCTTTATGGTGCTATTTCATAGAATCTCTCTTTTAGATTTTATCTCTGGTGCCTACAGATGTGGTTTTAGTGGTAAAACAGATGAGAAGTTTCTTCCTACCACCCAGAAGAATGGATCTGCATTCATCTGGTCTCCAGTGTTGCTTCAGAAGTGATCGGAGGAGTTGGTGGAGGTGGCAGAACTGGGTGCCCAGGGCTGTGCTGGAGCTGTTCTACAGCTTCTCATGTCACAAGCAGAAATTGGCACTTGCTGTCTGGTCAATATTAGCATTTAGCTGGGACAATGACCTGAAGTTCTGGGGTTGTGGAGTAAATTCCCCCCTCATTGTGAGTTCCTGCACATTTTAGTCTCTGTGCCTTGTTTTTCCAACTGTCTAATGGGGGTTGTTCTTCTCTTGCACGTATTTATTTATTTGTTTAGTCTGTTAATGCTACATTTTTGTATCTGGAAATGTCTTAATCTTAATTGTGAATGCCTTGCCTATGGAACTGACAGAGTACTGAATTAGGTCTTGGATGACTACATGATTTATCAAAGCAGTCAATTAGAATTCATTCAATCAGATGTCATTCTTAGTTTGTTTCTCTTTCTGAAAGATTGAATTCAACTGCTGTGAAAGTATTATAGGATATTACTCTATACTTAGTTCAGAAAATATTTGCTTTAGTGGCTTTCAGTGCATAAAGGACAAAGGTACTAGTGTGTGTATTTTACAGACAGGTAATCTGAGCTGGGAAGGAGCAGAGAGTCAGCCAGGATAATCTCACTGGTTAGTAGTGCAACAGAAAGTAAAATAAACTTCTGAGTTCAAGCTCATTTCTTATTCAGAAAGAATGCACTTTTAAAAATTTGTGAGTATATGTCAGAATGATTTACTCATTCAATGACCTTAAAAGTGACTTAGTAAATGTTATTAAGTGGGTGAAAAATAGGCCTCAATCAGAGTACTTTCTCTTGTTTTTAGAACTGACCTGCCCTACTCTCTGGACCAAAGAGGAATTAGGAGGTCAGTGTGGCCTCTGTGCTTTTGCAGTGGTGAAGACCACCACGCTGCCAGTTAACATCAGCATTAGGACTGAAGTGAACCCAGCTGCAGTTTGTTCTGTCCCTGACTGGTGGAACAGCAGTGCACTGGGACCAGCTCACAGACCTGCTTTACTGGGTGAAAATCAGGGGCTCAAGCTATATAGAGTGTGCTACTACAATGCTGTGTTTGAGGCTATATAGATTATAATATTTAAAAAATAAAATAGATCAAATGTAGAAACTAGTTTTTTAAAAATAATATCTTTTAATCTGTAGTAATGATGATTTGGTGTATGGAATGGGTGAATATTGTTTAGTTCTCTGGCAGCACTCAGACTGGGCTTCAGTGTTTGCTAATGATGAGTTAGGAATGATGACACTGGACAGCTGATGCTGTTCAGGGTGTCAGGAATGTGCTTGTGGTCGGCTGTGGCTCTTCTCTGGTGACACATCTCTGGCTATAAAAGCAGAGCTTAGTTCACCAGGTTGAGAATTCACCTGTGTGAATGGTAAAGTTATTGTTGTGTCCCAGTACATGAGGCTTTGAAGCATTCTGAGGTTTGCTGGTGAGGATGTATCTTGGCCAATGAACAGCAATGCACTGGCACCAGCTCATAGACCCAGAGTGAGTGAAAATCTGGGAGTTCCTTTGTCAAAGCCTGAAATCCTAGTGCTCAGGCAGCTGAGCAAAGTGATTTTGGGGCAGTCTTCTAAAGCAGTTCTTTTTGTAGTGATCTTTTCTTTGTCCAGCTGTATGAACTCAGCAATGTCCTACAAATAAATTCAATTTTAAGAACCTTTTGCTGCCCAAATAATTTTTGTAATTCCATGATGGGTTTTCCATACCTGTGTTTTAGGGAAAACTCCTGTCTGCTCCTCTCACATTTCCTAAGTGATAACTGTGTTGTGATGCTACTGAGGATAATGGGAGAAAGAAAATCTCCTTAGCAGACTTGTGTCAAGACCTGGCTCTCTTATAAAGTCTGCTATAAGCTGCCCTGGGCAAAACCAATGTGGTGCATCTCCCTGCCATCTCACAGTCTCACTGCCAGGATGGTCTGTGTGATGTTGAATACTGAGACATCATTTTGGTGTTTACTTCATGACAGTAGTTTTTGGGCAGCAGCAGGTGAGGGCATGAAAGTGGGACAGATAGGGAGGAACAAATGTAAAATAAAGAAAATTCCCAGACTTCTGTGGTTAATATTTTCAGTGAATGCATCACCATTTCTTTGTGTTGACTGCTTGCTGTTTTCACTCCTCTTTCTCTGCACTCTTGATACTTTTCTCCCATCTGCTCCTTGCTCCTCAGCTGTGATGATGGGACAGAGGCACTGCCTCCTAAGTCTCCATCTACTCAGAGCCTGCATTAAAGCAGCCTCATTGGTCCATCCCTCCCTAGCAGAGCCTGTGTTCTCATGTTTCTTTCTCATCTCCCCCTCCCCCATTCTCTCAGTGATGAGTGTAGATATATGTATGTACAGAAATGTGCTGTCTCTCGTGAGCTAAGTTGAAATATTGCATACACCAGCTATCAGATATAGTCAGTATTGATCCATAAATGCTATATGTAAATATATGAGTATATGAAAAATAGGTATGTTGGGTGCCCAGTACCTTTCACTGTACAAGATTCTTTGTATTGTCTTTTTATGAGGTGAAATAACACAATCTACATTGTAACTGGCCCTTCAAATTTGGTAAGGAAAGCTTTGTAACAAAAAACCCCAACCTTTTCTTCATGAAATTCTGTTAGGATCAGCTGTGCTTTGAACTGTTAAAAACTGCTGTTTGTATTGAATGTTTTCCTCAGGAGATATTTTGAGTATGCTAAAATAATATCTAGAGAGAAAATGTAGCCAGAATAGCATCTGCTATACTTAGAGGGACTGAGAACATAGGTCTGAGCCCATCTGCTGCAGGTCACTGGCTTCCCCTCCTGACATGCAGGCTGCAATGGGAAAAGTTCATGGTCCAAACCTACTGGCTGGAGGAGGGGAGCAGCAGATATTGTTAATGGTTTACTGTGTTCTTTTAGCTTAACCAGCCGTGAAAATTTGTACCAAAATTCCCCCTAGTACAGATGAGTTGGCAAGTAATAAAATCTTTTTTTCTCCCTCACGTAAGGAAATACCAATGTATTCTGCACGTGCAGCTCCATTCTTCTCACCTCTCTACATATTTTCTCATGTAGCCTTTGGATTTTAATATCCTCAGCAACAAACTGTTATTTCCTTAAAATACAATTTTCTCTTCTAGTGTGTAGGCTAGACATGAGAATAAGAATTGCTTTGCCTGTGCTACTAACTTATGCTGGGTGCATGAAGCAGACTTAGACTAAATTCATCCAAATTGCTGCATATTACAAAAAAAAAAATTGCTGCTCAGATTCTGAGCTCTAACAGGGAATGATAATAGGTTTATATATGAGAAAACTGCAGCAGGGTAGTAGGGAGCTATTTGTTTTCTGTGCCCTTTATTGGAGAGGGCAAGAAGTGCTGGCCTTAAAATTTCAGCAAGATTCAGATTAGGCTTTTAACAAAGCTTTCCAAAGGCAAAGACAGTAAAGGGCTGAATGAGTTTGTATGCAGACACTATACATTTTTTTAATTCTTTAGCAGATAAGTATCTGTAAGGGACTAATTAATGATTCACCTTGAATGTTGCCCTTTCCAAAGCAGCAAATTAAAACTTTGTGTGTAGCAGAGCTCATCTGGAGATGAGTGATGTTGAAGTGAGCTACCATGAAACCACCCTGCTTGTGCCTAATACACCCAGACTTGTTGGAGGAAAGATTTGGCTTGTACTAAGGCACAATTCAAGAACTTAATTTTCATCCCAAGTGCCACTCCAGAGCTTTATCTGAGCCTGTACCTACCAAGATGATTGCATGCAAGTGAGGTGATGGCAGGAGAATCTAGTTTGGTCCTGTGCTTGACTGATAAATCTCTTTATGCCTTTTAGGGTTACTCTGGCTGCTGTAAAACTGCATTTTCAAAAATTTGAAAGTTTAGTTGCAAACATACTTTTAAATATGGTTTTTTCAATATGTGTTGCCATATAGTTGGCAAGATTTGATATTCTGATTTTGATATTCTGTCATTATCTATACAGCAATCTCCTTCCCAGACAATTCCCCTAAGTTCAGATCATGCTGTTGAGTCCAGTGGATGTAATTATGGCACAAGGTTTTGCCCAGCAGCAATGAAGGATGTAAAGGGACCATAATCCCAGTGATGAGGTGTGCTTTTAAAGTAATAAGCAGCTATGACTAGCTTAACCCTTACTTTCTTATTTTGGCATTTATTTGTTGTTGCTTTTCAATTTTTTTTGTTGTTTGGTTTGGTTTGGGGGGTTTTTTTGGGGTTTGTTTTTTTTTTTTGTTATCAGCAATGAAGATGCTTACTATAATAATATATATAAAATGGACTGGGTAAAATGGAGTCAGTAGATGTGAAGGACAAGGTTTACTCCAGTATTGCTTTTTGAACAAGCTTTACTTTGAGTTTTTAGGTGCAGGTGTAGGCTAGCCAGCAATTCCCACAGCCCACAGTGTGGCTGTAGGAGGGAAGCCAAAGTCCACATTCTGTCTGTGTGAGTCTGCCTTATTTTGGGGATATGCTGGAGCCACACAGTATGCTGAAGTGAAGGTTTGAAGCAGACAAATGTTCATACATGTATTTGTTTGACAGAATGGGTTAGTACTCAGGCACTTAACTGAAAAAAATAACAGCAGGTAACCCAAAAGCTGGGCAGAGTTAAAATATATTTTTATCCACTCTAACAGAAAATCATACAGTAGGCAGAAAAGGAATGAAAACATGGTTTTGCCANAAGAGACAGTACCTCCCCTGACAGCCTGTGACATTGTGCCATACCTCTGGGCAGGATGCTTCCCAGATCCAGACCTTTAGCAAACACCAGCAGCTCCTTTGCGCATTGACCCTCGGAGGGTTGATTGAAACCTGGGAGCTGGGGAAAAAAAAGCTTGTTCACTGGCTGAAAAGTGTCTGATAGGTTTTGGTATTTCCCAGCCCACTCCTCTGATTGATTGTCTCTCGCAGGCAGGAATGGCATCTCCTGAAAATCCTGAGCAGTTGATCATTGCCCTGGAACCCGAGGCTGCCTCCATCTACTGCCGAAAGCTCCGTCTGCACCAGATGATAGACCTGAGCAGCAGGGCTCCTGTCAATGGTTATAGCCCAAGTGACACCATTGGAACTGGATTTACACAGGGTACTTTTTCTATTAACTCACTTCTTTAGATTATTTGTCCTAAATTGGCTTTGCGCACGAGGGCTGATTTCTTATCGTTTCTTGTCGACTTTACTCTTTTGAGATATTTCAGGTTAGCATCAGTTGGCTTTTGTAAACTATTTTTTAGTAATTTAAGTATTTTTTATTAATTTTTAGTGATTTATTTTAGTAATTTAACTGTAATTAAATCAGTTCAGGCATTGATTCAGCAGGTAGGCTGGCACAGACTTGAATTTTAGCATGCAAGTAGCTTTATTGCCTTGTGTTTATTAGGATTTATATTGATTAATTATTAATTTATTTATTAAAATCAATAGTTCATGTTGGATTAGTTTTTCAATTGTTGGGAATAAATATGTGGTTGATTAGCTGCATTATTGAAGCAGTGTTAAAGAACTGGATCTAGAATGAGACTTTTAGTCTGAGGTACTTAGGCAGATGCTTTTTGATGTCATCTTTATGAAATACTAATTACTGCCAACAGTCAGGGGAACACATAGTATTGGAATAGCAATGGATTAATCTGCTCGTAGAAGAGCAATTGCATACAGCACTTCTGATTTATTAACCTGGGAGCTGTTGCTAATACCATGCTTGAAGATTATAGTGAGATTCAGAGACTGGAGCAGAGTGTAAGTCACTTGCCAAGAGATCCTTCATCACCAAAGATTTTTGAGCATGGTATCCTACCTAAGATCAGAGGAAACTAGGAGAGAAAAAGAAAACAAAGCATCAGTAAGATGTGGTTGCTACATAATGCACAGAGTTGCCATCTCTGTGAATTTTAACAGTAGCAGTGATATTGGTGGTAGTGTGCTAAACTTATCCCAGAAGGAATTTTTCAGATGGATTTGTGGGGCTTTTACCACATTTACAAGGTCAAAAGAGTACAGGAAGATTAATACATGTACAACTATTCCTGTACTTAGCAGAGGCTTTCTTTTTTTTTTGTAGTTAGGTGGGGTCACTACATCATTCTCTCAAATCCATGCCTCTCCTAACCAGCACTTGTCAGATGTGTTCAGTGTCATGGAGGCCCACATGGAGCACAGGACACAATCCCTTTACAGGACACAGTCCCTTCAGGGGGACCCCTCAGCTTCTGTCCCCCTGGTTCATGTCCTGAACAATTCCAGTTCCATGTGATTTTCCATGAACTCACTTTCAGACTACACAGGGATTTGCTTCTGGGAAAATAAAGAGTAGAGTTTTTCTGTTTTGTTAAGGTTTTGAAGCTGGGCAGAATCTGACAGATCATGGATTTCTGCTAACAGGCTTTTTCTTGGGTGAGGGGTAACATTCTCCTTCTTGACTTTGTAATAGTAAAAGCTATTGGGCATGAGAAAGGCTTCATGTCAATATTAATGAAAACAAAGTTTGGAGGTAATTAATTTCAGGTTAGAATTAAAATTTCATGAAGACATGGCAGGCACCCAAGATAAGCTGAGAACAGATTAAGGAGAAAGGCCCTTTAAATATAAACTGAGGGAAGCACTGCAAAGGCCATATTATTGCTGTGAAGTCAAAACAAAATTTTTTACTGTTCATAGTAGTCAGGAAAACCTTATTTTGGGTCAAGGCTGTCTCTTGAGTTCTTCATCATTTAAAGTGGCACTGGGTGCTGCTGCCTCAGCCCTGTCTGGGTCACAGATAGGGTCTTGACAGGGAGGGTGTGGGGTGCATGTGGAGCCATTGGTGTTTGCCTGATGACAGATGCTATAGCAACAAGAAGCAAAAAACATTCAGTGATTTGCATGCTAATATTTTCATAAAGAATATTTTCACACCTGGCAGGATGCCTCCCTGCTGTAATATTTCATAGAAGTGACCTTGAAGGTGGGTGAAGGTCACACAGGGAATGATTTTTGATCATTTGGTAGTAAAGGTTGATTAAGAAGCACAACAGTAAAGGCTCTCACTGTTCTGCTATCTCTGCACAGATTGTTCTGCATCTTTTGAATATCTGAGTAGCAATTAAGTCTTGTAAGTTAACCAATTGTTATAATATTATTGCTAGATTATGCTTAATCATGAATTGGGCTAGACTTAAAATATTACGGGTGTCGGGCTTAGTCCTCAATGTGGCCTCAACAAGTTTTAACTCAGAGAATCACTGTTTCTGGCTGCTTTCTTGGAGGCAGACCAGCATCCTGAAAGGCTCATGAGGCTGTCTNTCTCATGTTAGCCCATTGTTTTTTTTCAGTTAGTATCAAGGAAGATAAGGGTGACTGATAATTAAAAAAATTAATTTTTTTCTCCCCTTATTTCTAGGCACAATGGTGTAATGTTGCCAAATCTAATGCTGTAATTTTTGTTCGTTTGTTTTGTAAGAAATTATACAGATCTGTCAGCCTGCTTGCACTTATTTCCTGCAGTTTATGATAGCAAATTCTTCATGCTTTCTTATACACAGTGATTTTTTTTTTTTTTTTCCTCTGTCAATGACAAGGTAAGGAGCACGTCCGTCGTAATCGACAGAGTCGAACCTTTTTGGTGGAAAATGTCATAGGAGAGATCTGGTCTGAACTGGAGGAAGGTAATGTCCTTTCTTGAATAAACTTTGCTCTCACTGGTTTTATATTGTGGGCAAATGGTGTATTTCCCACCAATGTGCTGCTCGTGGCATTGTTCTCCCTGTGATTATAAATAGCAAAAGAAAAAAATACAACTTCATGTGTTGTTCTTGGTAACTAAAGCTGATCTGCTGTGCTGCATGCTCTAGCAAAATGTGGTTTATTAAGGAGATGGTAGAAAAGAATCCAGATTTTAAAATGCAAAGAGGATATTTCCCTCAGAATAGTCCTTGTAAAAGTGCCAGAGCATTCATTTGGTAGAAGACTGGAATGCGCACTAGCAGCATGAACAGTTCCACTAATTGACTTTTCTTCTGTGCTAAATCAATAGCTTATGATGTCTGAATTTTATATTTCTTATCAATCATTGCATTATAATTACTAACCTAGTCTTCAGTATAGACATTCTTGACTTTCAGTAATTCATCGTCTCCCATAGTGACTGTGATGCTGCAAAGCTTTCCATGCTATGTGGTGTTGTGATAACACTGGTGTAAATACCATTTGCCTCTTTTTTTGGTAAACCAGGTGATCGTTACATCGTTGTTGACAGTGGAGGAGGCACAGTGGATATAACTGTCCATCAGATAAGGCTCCCTGAAGGACACCTTAAGGAGTTGTACAAAGCAACAGGTGATATTTCCACTGCTTGCTTTATTGATGTAATATTTTCACTTCTCAGTAAAGGCAATGTATGTTTTTATTATTTGCTACATTTTACTGACAGTTCTTCCTGGCATAAGACCAAAACTGAAAATTAGTATAACCTAACTGCTGGTCAACCAACAAGGGTAAATCACTTCATGCTTCTGATGCTTTTGGGTGGTAAACCTCACACTGGTAGAGTGAGAAACTGCTATCTCTTGAGTTACTCCCAGTCAGGTCATGGCTTCCTGTCATGTTCCTGGTCATCATCTTCTTGTCTTTTGAGAGGTAACTTGTGCAGTGATGTACTGTGTAAGTGAATAGCCAAGTGTCACACCAAGGTCATTGCAAAGTGACTGTTGGCAGAACAGGATTTTCCCAGATTTAAGACAGGGAAGCTTATATATTCCACTAATTTCACAGAAAGTGTAACAGGATCTATAACCCCCTGGGAAAAAGAGAATGATTAGTCTACAGTAAAGATATAAAGTACAATTCTGTGAATGGTATTCCCTTCCTGAACTCCAGATCCCCTTTGACCGTGTCCCGTATACTAAGCTGTTACCCACAAGAGAAAACCTATTATTTGTTCCTCTGTCTCCATACTGACTTAGTTTCCATTTGTGATTATTCACAAGCATTCTCAGTCTTTGTGGCTTTAAGACTACCTCAAGAAACAGCCTGGTGAGGTCAAATGGAACACTGTACATCAGGTATATCTAGTAAATGTGAGTCCAACTCACACTTCTTCATGTGTGGACAAGGAGGTGGTTTGCTCTGCAATGTCTAATAGACATATTTCTGTGTTTTATACTGATAGTGTTACAGTGGCTATGATGGTATAGGAGTAAAAGCGAGGCAAAGGTAAGATTTTGTTCTGTATTAGACCAACTGTTCTGTTAGAAAAAGATGCCTTTTTCTGTTGACCTTCACCCATGGCAGTCCTAGTAGTGTCAATCTGATGTGTTTGGTCAACTTGAAATCCAGTAAGCAGTTTCAAATATTAAAGCTGTGGGGTTTTTGTGTTACAGGTGGACCATATGGTTCTCTGGGTGTGGACTATGAATTTGAAAAGCTCCTGTGTAAAATATTTGGAGAAGATTTTATTGAGCAATTTAAAATCAAGCGTCCTGCTGCCTGGGTAGATCTGATGATAGCCTTTGAGTCCCGTAAACGGGCAGCAGCTCCAGACAGGACCAATCCACTAAACATCACACTGCCTTTCTCCTTCATTGACTATTACAAGAAGTTTCGAGGTCACAGTGTAGAACATGCCTTGAGGAAAAGCAAGTGAGTAGCTGACTGAACCCAAATGGATGCAGAATTAATTATATTAATTAAAAAAATATTATTACTGATAGCAAATGGAAGTGATGAGAAAGTAGAAGTGAGCATTTTGCATTTTTGAAGTCATATACTACAGGACACTTGGGGATTAGTAGTGTGAGAGAGAATGAGCAAGAGGGTCTGTGGATCTGAGACAGAATGATTGGGAGAGCAGAAGATGTGATATTTGATACCTGTACATTGGCCTCTGTCTGTGTTTTTTGATCCAGTGAACACTGAATGTAGCATGAAGGCTGAAACTCCTGCATTCTTACTAAAGTTGTTGGTAAATGTACTTGGAACCTAAATGACTTGGGGTCCAGCTTGGAGCCACTTCATAGATGAGGCTGAGGTTCTGAAATCATTAAAAACTTCTGGAAATATTCCCCCTCACAAGACCATTTCTTTCTTATTAATAGTCTTAATGGTGAATCTCAGTGGGAACGCTAAATGATCCCTTCAAATAAAATGAAATTATTTGGATAACAGGATAGAGTATAAAGGTGACATATAATGTGTATGACTGCAGGGGAGATTACTGAGCTATACGGCCGTGCATCAGTGATGGAATAACATCTTGCCTGCATTCACTTAACAAATGTTATGCCTCATTAAAAATGCTGTGCTCCCTTCTGCCTCCCCAGGCTTCCCATACTTGTTTTCCTTGTGTGTTTCCAGTGGCTTTGGCTGCTACTGCTGTAATCTAAATGTTGCCCTTCTGGGGATGAGTCAGTGCTGATTCAGATGAGCAAGCACTGGGTTGACTGCCAGCTGTTCAGGAAGCAGCTGAGCATTGGTAAGGCAACAGAAGGCAATCAGGCAAAGAAAACAACAATTAGACAAGCAAAAATAACAATTCTCCCTTATAGTTTTACATTGCTGCAGTTGGTTTGGGACTCGGGTGAAGTGAGGCCCTTTCTTCCAAGCAAAATGCATGCAGATTCTTTAAGCTCATTCATTTATTTGTTTAGTGTATCTTGTGAGTGCTTGGCTGTTCCTTACAACTCAACTGTAATGTTTTAACATCCTTCTCAACTGTTCTTTTCCAGTGTGGACTTTGTAAAGTGGTCCTCTCAGGGAATGCTGAGGATGAGCCCGGATGCAATGAATGCTCTTTTCAAACCTACAATTGACCAGATCGTTCAGCACCTTAGTATGTATCTGCATGTAATTCCACTTTCTGGCTGAGCTGAAACTGGAGCATTGCTCTCCTGTTTCAAAGCAGTAACTGGGATTAATCTCCTCCTAGTATGCACCAAACGTAGGCAAGGAATTTAGTTATGAAACTTGTAGTTCTCTGCAAAGTAGTTAGGGAAATAACAGAAGTAGGGGACATAACCTTAATATGTATTCCTACCCAGCTCTAGTATCAGTTATTGAGTAAGATACATTCCTGTTAGTTCTGAAGGTTCAATTATTCTGTGCTTCCAGGGATGCAAGCATTCAGAAGGCTGAAATGCATTGACCAAGGTCCTGCTTTTCTTTTTCCTGTTTTAGGCACCAACTGCATAATGCCAAAGAAGTGCCTAGTTTCTGATTTATTCCTTCTATTAAGACCTCTAGTTCATTTCTCCTTCGTGGAAGATCACATTTTTTCGTAACTGTTCTAATCACTGACATCTGTAAAACACAAATATTAAATGATGCATCATGTAGAAGTACTTCCAAACATGGCCTGAGCAGCACTGAATTTATTTCTCCAGTAATGGAAAGTGGCATGGGCTCATTGGGAAAATTATTATCTAAAGTCTTCCTGGTGAAAAGATTGGATTTGTGTCAAGTAGAGTGAAAAATACGTACTAAGCAAAGTAGTTTTGTTCTACACACTGAAAAGCACTAATTGGATCGTGTTTGGAATGAAATATCCAGCTTTGCCCACTGTATCTGAGAAATGATTAGGTAAATTTTTAGGTTACAACTTAGTAAGCCAGCCAGCACAGAACAGTTTATACATGAGCAGGGAGGGAGAGGTGTAGAATTCCAGTAGTTGTGGTTAAGATGGTAGGGTCAGAAATAAAGGAATTTAAAATGGGGTGACTTATCAGGAATACGATAAATGGTATGTGAATTGGTTAGGTCTGGGAATAATACTTTGAGTGGATAGATAATGCATTTTCCTACTACCCATAATGTAACTGGCAGGGCTTCTTCACAAGAAATCTGTGTCTCCCTTTACTGGTAGGAGCTAAATAAAAATTCTGCTTTAAATGCTACTTTAGAAAGATTTTATGCTTTGAGGTAAGTTTCTATTCACAGGGAAATAAAGTATATAGAAGTAACTACAGAAGTGGAACTAATGCATGCTGAGAGTGTGAGCATAGATGTGGCAGTTTCAGATCTCATGTGTGTGCATGGAACATTTGGTGGACTCAGTTGTTAGAGGAGTTTTACCTGCCTTGTTCTTGTCACAGTGGATTTTTCCCTATTGAACGGGCTCTGTTTCTGTTTAGGTGATGTATTTGATAAGCCAGAAGTGACCAATGTCAAGTTTCTGTTCCTGGTGGGTGGCTTCGCTGAATCCCCCTTACTCCAACAAGCTGTCCAGAGCGCTTTTGGTTCAAGGTGTCGAGTCATCATTCCTCAGGATGTGGGGCTCACAATCCTCAAAGGAGCGGTTCTCTTTGGTCTAGACCCTGCTGTCATCAAAGTACGGCGTTCTCCTCTCACCTATGGTGTGGGTGTGCTCAATCGTTTTGTGGAAGGGAAGCATCCACCAGAGAAGCTTCTGATCAAAGATGGCACACGCTGGTGCACTGATGTCTTTGACAAGTTTATCTCAGCCGACCAATCTGTAGCCCTTGGAGAAACTGTGACCCGCAGTTACACACCTGCCAAACCTTCTCAGTTAGTAATAGTGATCAATATCTATAGCTCAGAACAAGATAATGTCAGCTTCATCACCGAATCCGGAGTGAAAAAGTGTGGCACTCTTCGCTTGGATCTCACAGGAACTGATGCTTCAGTGCCAAACCGGCGGGAAATCAAAACACTTATGCAGTTTGGGGACACTGAAATCAAAGCCATGGCCATTGATGTTGCCACCTCTAAAAGTGTAAAAGTTGGTATTGATTTCTTAAACTACTAAGGGTCCGTTTTCCCCACCACAGCCTGTTCGTGAGACTGATTTTCCACTATTCCATTTTTTGACTTTCATATATCATGTAATCAACTTGAATTTCAGCAGGCTATATGAGAACAGCTAGTAAGGTGGAGTACATCATGTTTGTGCTCTTTGATGACCAAAGATTGGATTTTGAAAGACCTTTAAAAAATCTTGGGACCGAAAGTTCCAGAGGTAGAAGTTCCTAAGTTACTCAAGCATGCTTAAAGATCTACCTTTATTAAGTACATACTGATTATTGTTGGGTCCTGAAGATTAGTTAAAATAGATAAAATCACAATCTCTGTGTTACTCTTTTTCTTCTTCTTCCCACGAAACACCCTAACCCATATGATTGTTCTAGGGGCTGTATCTGTGTGGGGTATCAATTTAAGCAGCACTGTCCTCTGGCAATGGGAACAAGATAGTAGTGTACAGTATTTTGTTCTTTGAACACCCTGAAAGGAGGTTGGAGTGAGGTCACTTCTCCCAAGTAACAAGTGACAGAAGAAGAGGAAATGGTACCTCAAGTTGTCCCAGGAGAGGTTTAGATTGGGTACTAGAAAAAATTTCTTCACTGAAAGGGTTGTCAGGCACTAGAACAGGCTGCCCAAGGAAGGGGTCGAGTCACCATCCCTGGAGATAGTCAGAAGACATATAGATGTGGTGCTTAGGGACATGGCTTAGTGGTGGCCTTGGCATTATTAGGATAAAAATCGGACTTGATGATTTTGAAAGCCTTTTCTAGCCAAAACGCTTCTATGCTTTTGCTCTGTGCTTTCAAAATTTAAAGTGTTGAAATGACTCAATGACTTAAGAAGTGGGAATTGAGTTTTTTGTATTCTGAGATCCCACTGAAGAAAAATTCCTCAGAAATCCTTAAACTTGGATTCAGAATATATGTATCAGGAATCTAATATTGCTTGCACCAATTTGAGAACGAGGCCTTTGTTGTCAAAGCTCTCAGAAATAGCAATTGTATTAAATAGTTAGCATTACCCATATTACACTTTGGAAAATAAATAAGAACAAAGCTGTTTCCCATTTTGAGTCTTGTGAACTTACCGTTCTTAGACTCCATCTGAAATCATAGAATCACAGAATGGCTGAGGTTGGAGGTGACATCCATGCGGCATCTGGTCCAATCTCTTAGCTCTAGGCAGTGTCAGCTAGAGCAGGTTACTCTGTCCAGTTTGAATTATCTCCAAGGATGGAGTTGTCTGAACATCTCTGGGCAAGCTGTCCCAGTATTTGACAACCCTTATTGCAAAAAAGTCTCTTGTTACATTTAGAAGGAATTTCTTGAGTTTCAGTTTGTGACCACCGACTCTTGTTTCTTCACTGGATACCTCCCAGAAGTCTGGCTCCATCTTCTTTACTGTCTTCTGTCAGAATCTATATACATTCCTGGCATTCCCTGAGCCTTCTCAAATCCAAACAGTCTTGAGTCTCTAAGCCTCTGCTCACATGACAGATCCTCCTTAATCATCTTCATGACCCTTTGCTGGACTCAGCCCAGCATGTCCGTGTCTCTCTTGTACTGAGAAGCACAGAACTGACCCCTGCACTCCAGATGTGGTTTCACCAGGGCTGATTAAAGGGGAATACTCTCTTTCCTTGACCTCCTGGCAATGCTCTTCCTATTGCAGCACAGGAGGCACTCTTTGGGCTGTTTCACAAGGGCACATTTCTGACTCGTGCTCGACTTAGTGTCTACCAAGACCCTGAGGTCTTTCTGCCAAGCTGCTTCCCAGCCAGTTGGCCCACAGCACATACTGGCACTTGAGGTTATTCCTCCCCAGGTTCAGGACTTTGCACTTCCCTTTGAACTTTATGAGGTTCCTGTCTGCACATTTCTCCATCCTGTTGGGATCCCTCTGACCCAGCTGGTTTATCAAGCACTTCTCCAAGTGATTGTACTTCTCTCCTTGGTAATCCCTGTTTTAAGATTTGGAAGTACAGTTAGATTATGGGTGTCCAAGAAGATTTAAACACCTTAAAAGAGAATATGTCAAGATCAGAAGTACTGTAATGCATTTTTGAGTAGCAAACCTTGTAAAAGAGTAAAATATGTTTCTGTGTGTAGTTGAATGGCCAGTGAAGTGGAAGGCAGAAGCCAAGAGAAAATAAGCTACAACCAGTATTACATAAAGCATTCCTTACATGACCATCAGCACACAATAGAAAATACAGTGAAATATAGTGAGGGTCATGGTAACATCACTTTTCCAAACAATAACTTTTTGGAAATGTTTTCTTAAGCACGTACACCTGGAAAGCTGCTTCAGCAGCCAGAAGAGTTTTTATTTTATAAAATTTTATAAAATTCTGCCATGAATTAACTTCAGATTCGAGTCCAGATTCCTCTCCCCATTGTCAGACTGGTACCAACCTGTAGAATCATCCTAAAGTGCTGACATTTCAAAATATTTATACAGAGCTGCCTGATGACCTGCTGGAATTCATTACATTTTTGGAACTTCGTAGTGTTTAACAACTGTTAAACTAAACCTTCATTTCTAATAAGTTGAGCACAAGTTAAATCCATTACTGACACTTAGAAAATGAAAGCTTCATCAGTTATTTCACTAAATTATGTTTAATTCTGCACTTAAGCTTTCTGTGTTTAGCCTGGAGTTTTGCCACAGTAAAGAGCTGCAGAACTGCTCTACTGCATTTTGCCATTGGGTTTTTGTGTCTCCTGCAGAATTCCATAGTTGAATGTGAAATCTGTTCTGCATTCAGCTTTAAAAAAAAAAAAAAAAAGGACTATGGAGAATGCTAGTCACAGTATCTGGCTGGATACTTTCTATAATTACAAAGCGTGCTTGCTAGCATTCAGTTTCCTGCTGCCTGCTAAATGCTTTAAAAGCTAAATACTGGGATTTTTTGTGTGTTGCTTTCTATGGTTTACAAACAAGAGAAACTTTAAGATGAGTTATGAACAATATAATTTTATGTATATACAATATTTAAATATTGTACAGACTCTTTCTTTCTACAGTGCTATTTTCTTGTATAAAAATGCTCTTTGCCTCTGTTGATTTCATTCAGCTGTTAATTTTAAATAACATAGTTTCTCAATCAGCTTCTGTAATTACAGGCTTTTAAAGATGGTAAGATACGAAATGTAAAAGGCTGATCTTATAATAATAGGAAAGAAATGTTGGTGTGTCAGAGAATACAACATTCTTCCTGCAATGCAAGTCGTACCAGTTAAGCATATTACACAGATGCACTAGTATGTTGCTGGGATTTTAATTTCTTTGTTTCAGATGGTGACCATTCCATCTCCAACAGTTCATCATAATAATGGATGAATCCTCCTGTAAAACCAAGTTAAAAATTAAATATACAGCTTGGATATATAGCTTCTTCACTAGCTTTTGGTTTGGTTTTTTTGTTTTTTTTGTTTTTTTAAGGGTCTTCTCTCTAGTGAAAGAAAACCAAACCAAAAAAACCTAACAAACATAGAACTACCTTCCAAAGACAGGCAACACAGATTTATTGTAGCTGCAGGTAATGCCCAGTCTCTGTCTACCACTACCACCCATCAAAAGGCAAAATTTTAAAAAGTAGGCTTTGGTGTCTGCATCCTCTGTTAAACTGAATTGGTCCAATTCTGCACAAATCTTTTTCCAGTGGCCTTAAGTTAACACAGAATTTGGTCTAATAAATGACTTCAACTTTCCTCTGCCCCCTGAAGAGGAGTTGAACTGCAGGATCAGGTGGCCCATGATTTTTGTGCTCTTTTCAGCCTTTCTGCAGGGAATCCCTTAGGGGTGGTTTCTGCAGCTCTTCTGAAGCATGGTTCCCTTCACAGTAGCAATTTGCTGCCCTTTCGTATTCCCCTTTTTTAAGATAACTTCTGGATCCAAGCAGGGCTTGTTGCTGAAATGACTCTACTGTAACTGTAAAACATGAAGTTTGCATATTTTTGCACTTGCTCGTTCAGTCTGATGAGAGAACTATCAAGCTTATCTTTGCAGAGCACTGAACTACTGAAAAAGCTCCCAGCTGTCCTTGTTGTCCTCTTTAAATCTAAGAATGGAAAATTAGCTTGTCTCTCTAAAGAATTAGAATTGTAAGTAGAATATTATGCTGTGGTCTGTAGTCTATAACCCAGTTAAACAGCTTTACACTGTAAGTGGCATGTGGATGCCCATTTTGATAAAGGATGTTAGGCTGTGAAATTAAGATGAAATTTATTAGGAAATGAGTCATTTGTAGAATAGGAATTCTGATACTTTTGCAGGAGATTGCCTGCAGAGCATTTTTTGGTAGGGGTTTCAGATGACATTGTGCAACTTAAATGTTGAGAAGACAAGGCTTGCTGTCCTTGGAGAAAGCAGAAGGCCTTGGCAGAAGTTTTGTTCTAAGCAGCAACTTGCAAGTTTGGGTTCAAGTTATTTATCTCTAGGCTGAAAGTTAGCAGCTACTTGTGCTAGAATGATGAATTGTGCTAGACTATGATAAATGTGCAGTGATGGTTAGGATGGTTTACATTGGTATGAATATACCAATATTTATATACAGGAGTTTTAATGCATTATTATGAGAAGGCTAATTATATATTGCAGAGATTTAATTGCCAAGATAAGCTGCATATTTATGATATGAAGTGGCTTAAGCGGATGAATAGTATAAAATTGTTGGGCATAAAGTCACAGTACTCACCTGCTTGAAATAGTCTTAAACTATACTATAAAACCAACCATTGTGGTCTTGTTCACCTCTGTGCAAGATAAATTCAGATTTCACTGATGTTTGGAGCTGTTCACAACTTGTCTGGATTGTATCTTGAGTGTTCGTGTGTCTTCAACCATGTCAAATAAAATACAGTAAAACCAATTATTCTTTTTTGGTGTTAGTGTTTTTACAAAAAAAGCTATAAAGAGAATCCTGATTGGTGTTGGAAGTGAGACAGGCCAAGTGTGGTTATAGTTGTGTTTGGGTACTCCTTCATACACACACAGGAGCAAAAGAGACATCAGCCATATGTGCAGCTTATCAGGTTTCATCAACCTCTAGGAAGTGTGATCACCTAGGAATCTTGCCCAAAGGCTTGCAGGCTGCTGTGCAGCCCGTACAACTCTTCTGCTTCATTTTTAGGTCACTTGTGCACTTCCTAAGGAGACTCCATATGTGCCCGAGGAAGAAGTCTGCTGCTGGGGATTACTCAACTTCCACTGAAGTCGGTATAGTTCCAAGCAGGGCATCTCTTGGAGCCAAGACAGAAAGACTTTGGACAATGCCAGAATCAGATTAGGTATTTTCTTCAGCAATGCTCTTAGAGAGCCAGGAAATGAAGTATAAAAATTGGAACATCAGGAGGAGCTGGTGTCTCTTTAGGCTTGCCAAAAGCGATTTTATTGACAAAATGGTAGTCAGGCTAACAAGCTGGCCAATAACCAGGTATATTTGCATGAGAGTATATATGGTTCTTGTATGTGTATAGACCTATGGATGTTTAGTAAGGTCTAATATAATAATATATATTAACATTATCTATACATATATGTGTATATATGTATAACATTAACATTAATAACATATATATAAATAATTTATCTAATAAATAACAGTTTGTGCAGTCTTACATATCTCTACTAACAGTTGCAGGCCATGTCCCTCTGAAATTTGGCAACGTTAGCACTGGCTCTGGAGGTGATTCAGGGGTGTCTGTGACCCCTTAGTCTGCAAGTGCTGCTCAGACACAAAGATGCAGAGAATGAGCTGAGTTGCAGAGCAGCCACAACTTTTGGAGCTATTTGCTGCAATGAAGATGTTTTACAGGTGCTTTATGACTATAATTATAAACACCATCCTAATAGGCTAGGTACTGTATTTAACTTGTAATGAACTTGATTTCAGCTAAACATTCAATTAATGTTACTAGTACAATGGGAAATATAATTACAGTCTTCAGAGGCACATTAAGAACCGATTTTTGCTTTCAGCATTCTAGTGCATGGCTCTGGTTTCCAGGGCAGCTTCATGTATGTGCATTTACTGCCAGACTTTGTCTCTTTTGCTGGACTTCCTAAGTCTTAACTTTTTCCTCTCGTGAGTGTGTTTCTATCAAAATTGAAATCCCTGTCTTGTTAGGAAGGAGTTTACATGAATCGTTGGTTCTACCAAAATCAGATAAATCCTTGCTGAAACTTGCAGATGGTGTTTTCATATTCATAGCTGTGGAATAACACAACTTATAAAACAATATTCATGATGGCAGTGTCTACCCTTCCCAGAGAGATTCTCTCCTTCCAGTTTCTTAAGCATCTCCATTAAACACCACCCAGATGTCTCTCTCAATGACAGTGGGTTCAGAATCCCCTTTCTCAGGGCAAGAGATGATTGATTTTAAGAAACATTTGGAAAAATCTGAGAGCTGCAGGTGCTTTGTGTAACTGGGAGTCAGGCCTGTTATTTGCCAGCCTCATTAGGTTCTGATGTTGGAAAACTTAACTTTTTTCAGGAATAAATTCTGGTTTATTGGTTCTGGTGCATCCCTTGTGTTCTAATACACAGAAACAGTTTTGTGACGGGACTGTTATAGCATGACAATAAAGCATTGGAGGAGAAGAATTTTGTGGGTTTTTTTCCCTTCAAATTAGAGGTTGGAAAGTGGATAGTCAAAGGAAGAAGTTTGCCCTACAACCTGTGCTGTTCTACAGATGCAAAGAGTAATTTCTTGCAGCAAAACCATCCTGTGTCATCTTGAAAATACATTCACAGCAAACATCAGGAGTGCTGAGTAGCCTCAGGGTAGCTGAGATATGTGAGATGTATTTGTGATTATCAGTTCATGACAATTCTGTTTTCATACCTGTGACTTCAGTGTGTGGATGTTAAAGATACTCCTTGTGTAAGCACAGAAATGGCTTTGTTGACTTCATAAGCCAAATGCTCAGAAATCTGGCATAAATTTTGCTACGCTGCTGGACTGAGGTACACAGACAGTGCAGGAAGCATATTTCTCAGATTTTGGAAAAACTACATACAGAAGCTCTAAAAGAGCTCTGACAGCATCAGGAGTTTTTCTAATAGGTAAGTGTTTAAAAGTGAGCCTGCATTTGAGATTTTTCTTGCAGAATTTCATTGATCTGCTGTTGAGTTCTTAGGAAACAAACTGTTCGAATGAAACCTTGAAGTCTAAATTCCCAGTAAATTCACTTTTCATATCTTCTGAATTTTAGTGTGCTAAACATTTATGTCTAGGATGCTACATCACTGTTCTAATAGTAAAGACAGTATTAGTAATAAACTGTGTTGTTTCTATTGCATGGGAATTTTACTTCTACCTTTACAACTGATTTCACTGAAACCTTAACTTCTAGTTACTGATGAACACATGGTGTCCCTCTCTTTTTTTAATTGATCTTACATTGTAATTTCTCTGTAGCTTTTATAGAATCATAAAATCATAGAATTGGCTGGGTTGGAAGGGACCTCAGAGATCATCAAGTCCAACCCCTTTCCTCACAGTTCTTTGGACTGCAGAATTTGAGACCCTTGTTCCCCTATTCAAAGCTCATTCTTTCATTTTTCTCAGACTCCTCACTGGAAGTAAGTTCAAACCATTTAGTATCTTCTCTTGGAAACATAATGTCCAAATTCAAACATGCCTTGGCTCTGAAATCCATCAAGGCAAGCTAACCTGCAATCCAGACTTTTTGGGGGTTTGTTTTTGTTTTTTTTTTTCCTCCCTTTCTCTTACTTAACCAAATGCTGTCTTGTATTGGCTTTTTTTCATTGTATTTCAGTATTATAAAGGATGGCCCAGAAACCCATTTGCTGTGATAACCTGTCACTGCTATAAAAGATTCCTTAGTTACAACTCCTTATTTTGCCACTACTGTTTTTCTCTCTGCATTGCTTCATGCACTCCATCCTTGCAGCCAGCACCAGTCTGAACACAACAGCTATTTTAATAGCACACCGCTTACAAACTGGCAGTCTGCAACAAGACATCACCTGTGCCCAGTTCAAACTGTTGTTTGGCAGCCAGGAGGCAATTTCCAATGTGCCAATTTTGACAGTGCAATAGCAGTGACATGAACACTTAAGCAAGGGAGCCTTTCCACTGTTTAAGGGAGGGTTTTGGATCTCATTAAATTCAATAGAAAGGTTTGTACTGACTTCAGGGGAGCTTTGAGTCTGGCTGCCAGCCAAGATCTCTAAGTCTTTGTAGCCAGAGAAATACACATTCAAAAACAAATAGATTTTGAGAAGCTACCTGGATTTAAAAATAACCAAAAACCAAGACAGTAAGATTCCCTCAGCATCACTAAAGGATATATCAAAAGCAGCTGAACACATACCACATGATACAAAGGAACAAAGTTCAGTGTATTAGGTTAGTCAGTAAATGCAAACATATTTCTGCAAACCAAGAAATTCTGTATCTTCTTTGTTTAACACACTGTTGTGTAAGTGCTGGCTGTGATTTTGAAGTCGTATCATTTTTCTCCTTTTTCAGGGACAGAAATAATAGGGAAAAGTTTACTAGGTGCTGGATCCCAGGCATGCTGGCTTTGTGCCCAGAGCAGAAGTCATCAAACTAGGACATAGTGTGCGTGTACCATCTCATGACAAAGATTTGTTTTAAGAACTTTGTAGATTGTGACTGCTGTGATCCTATCCTTCTGTCAGTGTCCAGAGGTGAGCTTACCTCAACGTGGAGAAATGAAAACTACAGTATAAGTTTACTTTGGGAATACCATGTGCTGCAGCAGAGCTAACAAGTAGAAGGAGGATAGTGCTGGATTGAACATAAAGAAACTTAAGGAATTGGCTGGAGAGGTGCATAACCAGGGTTTGGATGGGGGAGGACAGAGGCATTCGTGTGCTCCAGCAGTGACTGGAGATCAGGGGAGGTTTCAAAGTAGAAAGGAGTGGTGAAACTGACAGCTGTGAAAGCCAGTTTGCTAAGCCATAGTCATCTAAGGAGTTAGAATAAGTCCCTTTCCTCAGGACAACAAGGAGGATTTCCTTCCCTCTGAGAAATAAGCTCTGCACCTCTAGCAGGAACTTCCGTCTGCCATCAGCTGATAAGAGCAGCATCAGACTGAACATATCCTCTTCCTTTGCAGTACAAAGAGCAACCTCAGTGCTGACCTAATGATTCCCCTGCACAAGGCACTGCACTCCCTACATGGGCCATCCTTGTGTATTTGCTAATTCATCCCCAGGCTGCAGCTGAAACACTGAAGTGCTTTGAGTTGTTTACAGAGTTTTACTTAATCTCTGCCCCAGACACACACACACCTTATCTAGATGGTGCCAACACCTCGAAATGAGTGGAATTGAAGGAATTTAACTGAGCAGAGCTGAATCCATTAGGACAGTTACTACTCCTGCCTGTAATCTGCAGGGGTAGCTGTATTCAGGTGTGTTTTTCCACAAACCTTCCTGCAGCCTTCTGCAGATGGTTTTCTGCCTGTGTTCAGTATGTGAGCAGAGGTCCCAAACAGCAGCAGTATCTGCAGGGTGCTGGGAACACAGAGCTGCCTGTCTTGTCCATGAAAAAGTCCTTCCCAAAGGGTACAGAAGTGAGCAGGAGAATTTATCAGCTAAGGTCAGCAAGGCCAACGTTTAAGCCTGATAATTGTGTAAGGCATTTGGAAGAATCAGGTAACTTCACTGGGAGTCTTACCAAACACATATAAATTAACTTTTTAGTTATTTGTTTTTGTCTTAGGGGTGAGGCACATTAGACTGAAGATCAAAAGGATTGAGGGGATGTTACCAAAATACACTGAAAAACGTCCCACAGAAGCATCTATCATCTCTCTCCTTCAGAGCCAGGTAGTACACAGTATTCAGTTGAGGCTTTAGACTTTCCACCTTTTTTCTTCTCTCTCTCTGTGCTGACCCACACAGTTTTTTTGATGACTGCAATTGCAGCTCTGTCAGAACATCACAGGAGATGCATATACCTGGAAAAGATCTCAGACATCAATACTATCTCACCATACTGCAGCAAAACAGTATTAGTTCTGCCTAAAATTCTCATTACTTCTGTTAAATCTGGTTTTAAACCTTCTGATGCTGCAATGGTGCCACCTACCCATGTAATTTATTTGTATATTGCCTTTCTAAATTTTTATGTAGTATCTACCCCGACTCTGTGCCTGTCTTACCTCTGGAGAACATGGGAACATTTAATTTCATTCCTACTTCTGCCAGTTTTTATATAGTCCTATGCTTGCTCTGAATCTAATTCTCTTATCCCCAGGTCTTTCAATCATGTTTTATAGGCCTGCAGTCTTTTTTCTAGAACTCTGTTGGTAGCTTTGAAGATTGCTGACAGTGGATGCTGGTTTCTTGTAGACAAACATCTCTTTGTTGGCAAGACATTTGGAAACCACTGCTGAAGTTGTTCTGTGTGCACACACCTGGAGGAATTGTGTCTTGCATATCCCACTATGAACCAGTAAGCCTTGGAGAAGCATCAACAAACAACGAAATGTGAGTAGTTGAGGCACGTTGTGTCTTTGACTTTTGCAAACATTGATGAAGGGCAGCAATGTGGGCACTCTGAGGGGTGCGTGGTTAAGCCTGAGGAACTTGTCACAGGAGTTCATATTCTATTAGCTGGGTGTGTTTTGGGTAAAAATTGTACCTATGAGGTAACCACAAATCATCGTTATGAAACATACTGTGAGTTTTGCACTCATTTTGCTGTTAGAATTTGCATTGCTGAAGTGTGTTCCCTCAATTCTTTTACTGCTGAAGTTCTGAAAAAGTACTTGTGCTTCACTGACCTGCAGTGTGTTGGGCTTTTTAGCTCCATGAAAAATGCTGCAATGAAAAACCCTTCAAAGAGGGTGGGAAATCTCATAATTCCCCAACAACTTGCTGGGGAAGTTTAAGCAGGATACACTGAGCTTTGTTTTTTTAAAAATCTGATAAAATACTCACAACTGCAGAAAACTGTACTTCACTCTGAAGTTGAAACTAATTTCATCTGGTAGTCACCCATTACTTTGGGCTAGGTGTCAGCACCTCTGGTCTTTAAGTTTCCTTTACACACACCCTGTGATTAACATCCCCAAGTCTTCTCGTGTGGCTGTTACAGGACATGCTGTGCTTTGGGAAAGGACAATCTAAATTAAGTGTATTGGAGGACAGTGCTTTAGACTCAGTGCTATAATTGTTATTTTACTCCAAATTGATGGGTGTGGGTGAATCACATGCTCTCTTAGGAGATTCCCCATGCTCCATCATCTAGATCTATGTGACAGTGTACAGTAACCCTGGGTAGCACTGGTTCCTCTCTGCTTATCAGATGGAAAAAGCAGAGTTGCTGTAAACAGTAGCACAGCTCACTCTAGTGCAAAGTGTAATACAAGAGTATTGCTTCATCTGCCCTATTTTACTTCTCCACTGAGGCCTTTTCACATTTTTTCCATTCCCAAAAGCCCTCACGTGAACAAAGAAGTTGATGGGATTGGTATAAGAAGCTCATGTGTCCAGAGAATCCCAAAAGATCTGCCCTAGAGATATGTATGGTCTGCAGCTGGCCTGGGAGGGATGGAACAGATTGAGCTCTCTTGGGTACCAAAGCAGAGCAAAAACAATTGGGGCAACTCCCCATATTTATCGAACACTTCTGAGGGCTTTTTGTGTGTTAAATTATATTCATCTCCCCAGAGTACTATTAGCATATTCACCTACATTTAAATAATTAATTTTCCTGTTATACGCCAACTCTTAATTTTTTGTTCTTTCAGAATTATTGAAATCTGTGACAAGAGGCAGTGATACAAGGAAACGTTTGGTTTCTGGTTTGTTAATCAATTCCATAATATCTCATTCTTCACAATTGCTTTATTTAATAGCACCAATTTCTGCTTTCAGGTCTTGACTTCTCTGTTAAGCATTTAAGTTTCAGATTTTTTTTTAATCTTTTAACCTTTATCCCTTTGAAATTTTTTTTTTCTCAGCCTATAATTTATTATACAGTCTCCTGTCAGAGGAGGTGGTAGACTAGGTGATTTTTACTGTATTGCAAATTATAATTATTATCGTTATTTGCATTAGTAATGGATTCATTCTTATCACTGAAAACAATCCCATTATCTGATCAGACAGTTATCTTCACACTGTCCGTGATCATATATTTTCATTAGGCACCTCTTTCTCTGGGGGTCAAAAGGAGAATTATTCTTTAGTGCAGACACGTTTCTCTTCTCTTCACATTTTCCTTGAAGAAAAGGAAGTTTTTAATCCCCTGCAATTGTCCTTTGCAAGAAAAATATGTCCTTTTCTGCTGCCATGTCACTGTCCCCTCAGACCCAGTGAGGAATGGCACCTTGCTGCTAGGATCTGCCCCTCGGTCTCCTTCCAGCTGCAGCCACCAGGGAAGGGTTTGTAACCCAGGTTCACTGGGAGGAGCCCAGAGGCTGATTTTCATGACCCCCATGAAGACATTTTGACTCTTTTTTGAATTTAAAAAAAAAAAAAAGGCTTAAGGATCTGCAGTCTCTCTTTATTACAAAGAAGAAGCCTTCATTCCTCAGCTCCCCCTGCATTCTGTGGGAGACTTGGGTTTGGAGATGGATGACTGAGGGCTGAGGTTGCAGTGGAACAAACACATCCTCCTGGCTGACTCCCCGCTGAATTTGCTGTGCCTCTGCAGGGACATAAATAAAGGTCAGGTTGCACTGGTTTCCAAAACTGCAAGCAAAGGGGAAATTAAAAAGGTTGGTCAGGTCCCAGACCCTTCCAAATGACTGAGAACAGCCTTGGTGGAGCTGAAGGTGGTGGAGAACCCCTTAAATGCTCCTCTCTTGCTCATTTTCTATTCTCTTACCAAATGAAATGAAAGCTGGTTGGTCTTTGAGTAAGGAATTAAGGACAGAAGGGGAGAGGTTGTCAGTCGAAACCAAGAGTTTGGGTTTATTTTCAATAAGCTCCATCCGAAGTTCTGTAGCTTGACTCAGGCTGTGGTCAGCAAACCCGTTGTTTGGTGTTCAGATGAGGGGATGGCTTCTTCTCTTCCATCTTCTCAGGCAAGACACACACATGCTCATTGTGTGTTTTGCATCCCATGTGATTAAACTGATGACTCGATGTTCCTCTTCCATGAAAGACCCTCTTCTGAGGGAGGAATGGTACCGCTCTCACGGGAGACCTCGCTCCCCAGAGGGGATAATCAGCACTCCCAGGGGAATCCAAACTGAAACTGCACACCCCAAACTGAGGCCAACAGCCCACCAGCATTGTTCATTGTTGTTCTTTCTAATGAGAGTGAAACATGTTTACATAAAATTACATGCAAAATTATATTAATGAGAATTATGCAAAAAAAGTGCATTGCTCTGGGGGTTTAGATCCCCTTTTTTCCCCCTTCACCTCCCTAATTGTGAAGCAATTATCCACTTAATGCAATTAAAGGTAAGATTTTTCATAGGATATGTACCACAATAATAATTACATGGGCCATAGCACAAAGTGGGACTTGAATGCAACTTTTGTCTTTGGGTCTCACATAATATATATCTTCAGGATGCTAACTAGTGTAGTAGCCACTCCATTGTTGTTGTGTAATTGACTACAACATTTAGATTAATTTAAAGAGAGCTTTGCATCTTGTTTCTGTTTGCATAGAGGCACAATTTAGTAGGGGCTTGTAGGCCACTATTAGTATTTTTTCATTTAAGGCTGTGGGAGCATCACATCAGCCCTCTCCTTTCTGCCTCTGCCCCCTGCTGAAGCCTTCTGTTTTGGCTGATTAAAAATGCTGATGTGTTTTACTCTTTCATTGTCTTCAAATTTGAGAGCATTTGCAAAGGAAAAAATTAGTATCTGAACTTATTATATAATTTTTTTTTTTTTGCAAAAGACAATATTTTATTCAAGCAAATACCTCTTTTGTCAAAGTAACTATTTCTAATTTTTAAAAGTAAGAATATTTTAACAAGTCTAGCTTCATTGTTTCACAATTAAATGCAACTATACAGACTATATATATTTCTGAAGTATAAGGGTGTGGCAAAATAGCTTGTGATTTACACTCGAATTAAAGACAAAATAGCCTTCAGGCATAACATAAAATTCCTAGTTGCAGCCTCTGAGGACACATCCCCAAAAGGTATGGAAATAAATACGTGTACACAAATGTTGTCAGCTGTGGGTAGGTGATGAAAGCTTAATGTGAAAACTAGATTAAAAAAAAACTCAAGATGTTCAGGAAGGAGAATTCATCAATGCCAAATTAAGATATGCTCAAATATTTCTTGAAAGATAGAACCTCATTATCCACTGGTTTATGGAGCAAAGTAATGGCTACAGACAGCATTGTCTAAAGACAACAATGAGCACTGCTGTATCTCAGTAATAATTAGAGTCACATGAAATCTTCAGTATTTTTTTGATTGTTTTCGGATGATTTGTAATATAGGAGGGAAATACATTGCACATGACAACTTAAAATGTAATGGAAATTCGTGGCCCAAGTTGCTCCCACATTTAAAATCCTGATTGTAACGCTGCCCACCAAGAAAATAATAGTAATCTTCAGCAGGAATTATAAAACCTAAACTACAGCACAAAGTGTTTTTCACCAAATTACTCATTCCATATCCACAATTATAGCCTATTTGTTTTCTTATGCTGATAACAAAAGATAGATTTTAAGATCTGCACTGTGTTACTCTTCCTTTAATAAATAAAGTAAGCTTTTCAAAAGCTGCAAAACGATGCAGATAAAAACCAAAACATTTCTACATTTTAAAGAGTCAATCAAAGGCTTGCCATGAATGGTGTGATATTAAGGTTAAAAAAAAAAAAATCAATTTAGTGTGTATTTTTCAACATGATTTGTCACAAATAGCATTCGTGATAGATAAGAATGATTATATGGTAAGGAGCATAATTTATATATCTCAAGCACTATGCTTTTGTCACCGACATCGTTAAGGAATTTGACACGTTTGCAGGAGAACAATATATGTCAACTGAAATATATACCAATTAGCCATAAATGGGACACTGAAATGAATGATGCATGTGCATGCTGTACTTACTTGTAATAACGTGTGGTTTAAAGTCGCTTGCGTTTTCAAACAAGAATTCTTTTTATGTTGTCATTTAAAAAATCTAATATTTCAAAAGGTCAGGAATAAATAGCACCATTAGCATTAAAAGCTAGCTAAAGGGAACGTAATTTGTTGTTCATTTAACATTGCATTTTATGTAATAGCTTTGTAAAGTGTTTGGAAGGGGGGGAGAGATTTTACTCTGCTAAAACAAGATGACAGCAGCTCCAGTTCATTATTAAAAGGAGATTTTTTATTATGCTATTGTCAACTTTAACATCTTGATTCTGTTAGGTGTTTGTTAAAATTACATGGGCTGCTGAAGTGGCTATGGCAAAGGATAATGCAGAGAACATCACAACTGTCAAAACAATTGTGTAGGCAAGAATCAGCTTATACTAAGGTAAAAGAACAAAAGACAAAGAAGAAACTCTTCTGCAGTGTTAGGAAGTTAATAACCCTCTTGAGGTTTCCTCAGCAGGAGGTACTGACATCAGGAAGCCAAATTCTGGAGGAGACAAATAGT
Organism: Florisuga fusca; assembly: GCA_038090715.1. Taxonomy (NCBI): domain Eukaryota; kingdom Metazoa; phylum Chordata; class Aves; order Apodiformes; family Trochilidae; genus Florisuga; species Florisuga fusca. Next base: position 76,586,702 of record JAAWXA010000001.1, on the reverse strand, counting down.
CAAGGCTGAAGGAAGCAGGTGATGCCAAAGGGACTCGGGGTACACAGAGCCCCAACATCAGATGCCAGTTCCCATGTCTATGGCTCTGAGTGAACCCTTAACTATTTATCTCCCTGTAGAGGGGACATGTTTTCCTTCTTGGACTTTAAGTCTGGAAAAATGTCTTGCAGCTGGATCCTCTGCCTCCTCACAGCTGTTGCCCCATAGCTGCAGGAAGGTGAGAAAAGCTTTGCTGGAGCAACCCAAAACTGGACTTACCTGATGCAGGACTAAGAGTTTACATCCTTGAATTTATTAAGCCTTAGTCTCTTATCCTGTTATTGTAAGACTGACTACAGATGGGAAAAACTGGAACCAAAGTGTTAGCCTGTATCCCTCACCAACAGCATGGGGTGGGAAAAAAAAATCCATGGAGTCAGAACTTGGCTGTGTGCTCACTGCACTTGCTGCTGCCCTGGAGGAGCTGCAGAGGGAAAGAAGCAATATCATGAAAGGAAGGCACAGGTAATATTGTCAAGGTGGAAAACATAAATTTTTCCCTCTTGAGAGAATTTGGACAGGAAATTGGTTTAGCACTTTAATGCCCTGCACATCTATGACAGTGCAGCAAGGGGCATCCCCTTTAGTATTTCATGTATTTGTTCCCTATTATCCTCCCTAGAGCAAGGTTTCAGGGACAAAGAAAAGAGTGATTCTTCAGATTAAAAGTGGTTTTGTATCATGCTCCTTGGTCAGCACAATTGGATGGTGCCTTTTAACCTGGGTAGGAAGCACATGGTCCTTTTAAAATGTTTTTAAATATAAAAACAAGCCTGCACATCTCTGACTAAAACTGAAACTGCTGGGAGATATTCTCAAACCAAGGAACACTTTGGTTTTCACATAAAGAACTTTTTCTACCCCTGAGCATGCCCCCAGGTTGCCAATCTTCAATCCTGATGGCTCTTTTTCTACTCTTTACAGCCCTCTCCCTCCTGTGAGCACTGGCAGAATGCACTGAATTAACTAAACTGCTTTTTCTGCTGCATTAAAAGAGCAGTGCTCCAACACAGAATAAAGTGGTTTCAACCTCCACTGCTGCAAGGGGAATCTAAAACACTCCTAGGGGGTTGATGTCCTTCAGGACAAGACATTCTGGGGCAGGAAAGGTCACACAGAGATGCAGAAAGAGCAGAGCTGCCCCAGTATGGGGAACCTCAAGAAAAACTGTTGAAGAGAAAAGGTCCCAAGGAGCAATAGATCTCCAGGGCTCAGCAGTTCCATGGGTTTCTTCAGTGAGGATGGGGTTCCTCTGGCAGCAGGGCAGAAGCAGCCCACTTCTGCACCAGGCTGAGGGACCTGGGCAGGATTATGTAGGGACAAAGATGAGTTTGAAGTGTCCACGCTTCAGCTGAGTGTTTTTATCAAGAAGCCATTCCCTCATTGCATTACTTGTTTTGACCATGGCATCTGGCAGTTTGGCTCAAGGCTGAGGGCCAGGACACTTTGGGGATTGTTCTGTTTATAAGCATTTTAGTGAAACTTCCTCTAACATTTGAAATTTGCTATGCAGCTTTCTCGAATTAATTCTCTCCAGATCCTGTGGTACAAGCTTAGTTCAGCATCACCACAGCAGAACATGTTACTTCTCCATCATGCTGACTTTTCCATCTCCTGTAAGTAATTATAAGTAAACTTCTGTCCTTGTTTTTGAACCACTTGTCCTCCTATCTCTGCTTCATCTTTATCTCACAGTAATTCTGAGTTTAGCCTTCAGTTTGATTAAGAACATCTGTTTTCTTAATCCTCTCCTGTTTACAAGCAGGTCTGCTTTATCTTGGTACTGCCCTAGAGCCACTGTCCAAATTCTATTACCTGGCCCCTTTTCTCCTCCTGTAAAATCAAGGTTTTGGCTCAATCACTCCTAAAATTTGTCTGTGAAGAAGTATCCACCCCCCAAAAAACCCCAGCAGAAAATCTCCAGCACATATCAGCGTATTGCAACTTCAGACTCCAGTGTTTTATGCATGACAAGGTTTTATTGGTAACAAGGTTTTGGGCATCCACATGGGTTGTTAGCAAGGAGTAAGAGTTTGCAGAACATTCTCCCTCACATTCTCAGAACCACAGAAATGGTACCTGAAATAAAAAAAACACAGAACAAAACCACAATAAACCAAGCGCCTTGAGTTGTCAACATTTGTTCAGATTATACAAGTGGGCTTTTTTGTGGTTTTTTTTTTTAATATAAATCAATCTGATTGGTCACAATGCAAATGAACACAACATGCTTTGAGCTCCTAAGTTTGAAACATAACTGCTGGGGAAAGCTTAGATGGACTGTATTCCTTCTGGTTCATTGCTTGCCTTCCTTTTGCTCTACAGTTTGGGGTTTTTTATTTGTTTGGGGGTTTTTGTCAGATTTTATGCTACCACCACTATGTAGATGGCACAACTCCTTGTGCAAATGGCATGAGACACCAAACAGAGAGTAGAAACTACAACTGGACTTAGGAGCTCTGCTTAAGGTAATGCTTCTGGATTGAAATAATATTACTTTGCTTGAAACTGTTCTCATCTCCCATGTTGTCTTTTAAGTGGTGGCATTTTAACTATGAATTTCCATATGGATCTAAAACATATCCTGTACCTCCTTTTCTAGATACCTAATCATGAGGTGGATGAAGTAACATAACTGATCAAGCAAACAAGGAGGTTGAAAAGAAAATGAGTAAAACTGGATGAGAAACTCAGGTGTCACAAATTGAGTACCAGGCCATATGCCTGTTGCCCTCAGCTTTAGATTGAGGATTTTAACTGCAGCTTCCAAGGATTAGTGCTGCTCATTGGAAGGGTAGGCTTTCTATCATGGGTCTTTCTTGTCAGTCACAATCTCAGAGAACATGAATACCAGTGGCAAACTTCCACTGGTTCCAGCTGACAGTGATCTACATGTCCCAACACAAGCTCAGACACAGATAACCAGTTCTTGTGGACAGTCAGTAGGAACATGGCAAGGATGTTGCTGATAATCCAAGCCAGTTCTAATATTTCTCACCCAAAGAGTCATACAGGAAGCTCACTCTTTTGAAGCCTGGAAATATTTCTTTTTCTTTGAAGCTATTTAGGGTGAAGGGTTGAAGTAGTAGTGAACTGAACTGTGGATGAACAATGTCTTGAAAGGAAGGAAATAAAAGATTTCCTTGAGAGTCTTTGAATGCTTTAAATAGCTTTTCTTGAGAAGGTGCTTTCACCCCATGTATAATTTTGTCACATATTTTCCCAAGTAACTTTCAGGATTTTCACAATGGATATACTTACTCTGTTCCATTTTGTCCAGATTGTACTGTGATAGTTGCAGCTCCTAGCTTAGGTAAAGTTGGATTTATCTGGTGGTTGTTCCAAAGAAATTTAACCTTTGTAACTGTTCCAACATCAACTTCTGCATCGATGAAGCCTGTATAAATGTTGCTTGGCCGGAGGGTTCCCCTGTGAAAAACCACATTTTATGTATGTGAGGCACACTGGCTTTTAATATTAATTACTAATCTTGTGACCTGATTGGCTGTGGTTACAAGTGAGCAGAAAGTTAGCAGAGAAATTATATTTAGCTTCTACTATGGTAACAACATTATTGGCAGTTTTCCAGCATAATACATCCCAAATCAGTGTTTGTCAGAAGAAGAAAAGGCCTTGATGTGCTGCAGTTACACCTCACAAGGAAGACCCAGCTACAGGACAAACCCTGTGGAGAAGCTAGACCTTGCTCCCTGTTGCTCATGTAGGCATTTTTTTTTTTATATTAGTGAAGTTTTCATTTAATGTTAGTTAATTTATATGGTACAGATACTGGATTTGTTTGGGAAGAGCCAAAGAATTATGTACCAGGTGCTCAGTCTGGGTCTTCAGCAGATGCCCACACTTGTGCATCCACTCTCGGGTCACTGTATATTATAATCTGGCCACTTATGTTGCATCTATATAACAAGCTCTAAATTCTACAGTTTGAGACTAATAATGGCTTCAGCTACTACATCTCACTGAAAATGAGCCAAAATTTCTTTGATCCTCTTCCTTTCTTCCTCCCCCCAGTACTCTTCCATGTACCCCCTGTTGTATAAAGCCAGGAGTGTGTGATGCCTTTATCACTGCAGAACTATGATTCTCTACATGACCTGAGAAACACAGGAGGGGCAAAAAAGCAGAGGACCAACAGAACCACACAGGAAAAAAAAAAAAGAGTTTACTAAACAACAACTACTATACTTTTAATAAGCTTCATAAGACAGGATTTTTATTCCTTCCCTTATCTTTGCACTTCAGAGGCAGCATTTACTTTCCTCTATATTGTAAGGATTATGGAAATAATCCTTAGTGGAAATAAGAGACAAAACACTTTTGTCTTTTTGTTTCTTTGCTGGATCCACAGTGGTGCCTGGCAGGCCAGAGCAAAATTTGCTGGGGAAAAAAATTGTCTTCCAGCAACTGAGCTGACACAGGCCCTGCAAACAGCAGCTTGAGAGTATTGGAGAAAAAAAAGTAGAACTCACATCAAAATACCTACTCCCTGTTCTTCTTAATTTCAGATATTTTACTTGAAACAAGAAAAAATGGAAATAAGTGAAACCTCATCAGGCAACCAAGCAGTTTCAGTGTAAGATTTAGTGAAGTTATGGGCCCCCAAAAGTAGTAGTAAATCATGAGGTAGCTTTAGCAGCCACATTTTTCAAGCCTGTGGAAGACAAAGACATTAGTACTCTGCTAGTGGGGTGGAATAGTAAACACCACCAAATTCTAATGTTCTAAAATCCTGCATTCTAAACTTCTACCTTCAAATTCAGAATGACTCAATTGTTACTGCATTTACATCAGGGAGCTGTATCTGGAGATAGAATGTGCTGTGTAAAATAGGACAATTTTAAGCAGAAACATTAACTGAAAATATTAATTAAGCATTCTGCAATTGAAGTTTCTTTTAAACTGAATTTTGAACTTACTTGAAGATCTGATGCTGCCTTGTGTTCCCATCACTTCCATACAGGGCAATATTCACATATCCTTTAACTTTACTCTTCCCAGAGAGGGTCACAGTTACTTTATATCTCCAAACTACATAGAAGAAATACAGCAAATTACATTGTACCCAGGGATAAAAAGCTTCTGAAAAAAATGTTTATTTTTGGCCTGCACAATATATTTGAAAGCAAAAGGAAATTAGCATTGCATCACAGACTGCCTGGACTGAAAAGGGTTAATAGAATGCTCTCTCACACCTGAATCTTGGTGCTCCCTCCTCTCCCTTGGGATATACCCATGCATAAGAAATACAAAAACACCAGTGAGTCAGATCTATCATTATGCCCTAATGAGATCAACCTGAGAAATTGGTAAACATTTGTGTTAGCTTCTGGGAGAAATAAAAAAAGAAAAATGCTTGTTCATAACCTAGCAAACACAATATAGATCTCAGCATTTTGATCATTACGTTTTTCATAGGCAGTGAAGTTGCAAAGAAGAAGGTGTTACAAATAAATATGGATACATAGCAGAATATAAGCAATGTAAAAGACCAAGTGCTGGGTCCTGCACTTTGGCCACAACAACCCCATGGGGAGCTCCAGGCTGGGCACAGAGTGGCTGGAGAGCAGCCAGACAGAGAGGGACCTGGGGGTTTGGATTGACAGGAAGCTGAACATGAGCCAGCAGTGTGCCCAGGTGGCCAAGAAGGCCAATGGCATCCTGGCCTGTATCAGGAACAGTGTGGCCAGCAGGTCCAAGGAGGTGATTCTGCCCCGTACTCAGCCCTGGTGAGGCCACACCTCGAGTCCTGTGTCCAGTTCTGGGCCCCTTAGTTCAGGAAGGAGATTGAGGTGCTGGAGCAGGTCCAAAGGAGGGCAACCAGGCTGGTGAAGGGACTGGAGCACAGATCCTATGAGGAGAGGCTGAGGGAGCTGGGGCTGTTCAGCCTGGAGAAGAGGAGGCTCAGGGGAGACCTCATCACTCTCTACAACTCCCTGAAAGGAGGTTGGAGCCAGGGGGGGGTTGGTCTCTTTTCCCAGGCACCTCTCAGCAAGACAAGAGGGCATGGGCTTAAATTGTGCCAGGAGAGGTTTAGGTTGGATATTAGAAAGAATTTCTTTACGGTGAGGGTGATCAGACATTGGAATGGGCTGCCCAGGGAAGTGGTGGATTCTCCATCCCTGGAGATATTTAAAAAGAGACTGGATGTGGCACTCAGTGCCATGGGCTGGGAACTGCAGCGGGAGTGGGTCAGGGGTTGGACTTGATGATCTCTGAGGTCCCTTCCAACCCAGCCCAGAATTCTATGATTCTAAAAGGAACATAAAAAAAAAATCAGAAGCTTAAGGAAAATAATTTTTGCAGGTAGAAACTTTCTTCTTGCACACAATTTTCAAAAAGCATCTCTTCTCCCTCTAATTGTTATTTACAAAGGAAGAACCACCGTGTCAGAGCTGATATTTAGGATAACCTGGGTTTTAAAGGAGGTTATCTGGTCCATCCACGTCTCAAAACAGGGGCAGCTGTGATCAGCTTGCTCTTTGTCAAAGGAGATTTGAAGAACTCCAGAGACAGAGATTTCACAGCCTCTCTGGGCCTCTCTTTCAGCATTTATCCCCTGTGATTGTGACAGTAGTTTTCATACTATTTAATAAAAATTTAACTTGCTCTAATATCTATGCATTGCCTACCCTCCTGTCTCCATGAATCTTGTAGAGGAGCTCCCTAAACATCCCAGTGACCTCCACTGGACCATGTAAGTTTGTCAACATCTTTCTTGAACTGGAGGGTCCAACACCAGCATTGGAGCAAAAAAGAAGGCATGAAGGACTGAAGAGCCATTGCATTGCTATAAAGTTTGTTGGTCTTTTAAATTAATTGTAAAATGGGCAAATAGAAAGGTCTGTTTACAAGGAAGAGGAGCAAGGGAAGCGATCAAAACTTACGAGGAAAATCCTTGGCCTCTCCAGTATTCAGGTAAAGTTTCAGGAAATCAGAGTTAATTTTCCCTTTGAATTTATCTGCATAGTGACCCATATTTGGGCATCCTTCTTTTGGGCATGGGAAACAGTTTCCCTAGTGAAAAAAAATAATGATCTAGTAATAAAATTATCCAGGCAGCCAAGAAAAGAAAAATTAATCACACAACTTATTTTTACCATACCATCTAACTGTTCCCATATCACAGCAACAACAAATTTCAAGTAACCCTTTCTGTGACTCAAGCAAGATCCTGTAAGCCACCCAGCTTTCTCAAAAGCTCTGATATTTCAGGGCTCTGGGTTTTTTTCATCCTGTCTAACTCAAGCCAGCCACATCAGTGGTATTTTTGACTAGTCTTGACCTGGAGCAGGGAGGAAGAGTTGTCCTTCCAGGAACTGGTGAGAAAGAATGGTGTCTCCTTACACCTTCAGGTTGGGTCAAGCAAAGCTTTCTCACAAAAACAAAGCTAATTTTTGTTGAGAAAGCAGCTTTCTACCTTGGTCAGAGAAGCAGGGGATCACCTTCTCAGAGTGGTCTGAGAAGCATGAGCTCTATCACCTGCTCAGACCATATAAAGGTAAGCACTGTGTAAGTTTATACCTCTGCCTATGGGCTATAAGCAGCCCAATACCTCCCTGCTGCTCTTGGGCTGAAGTTCTCTATCTTCCAGTCTGAGACAGGGAAGGGCTTCCTGACCTGGTTCATAAAACATTACCCTTGGTCCCTGAGGCCATCATGAGTCACCACAGGGCTTTGACCATGGGCTGAGCCCATCAGGCCATCCTGTGTTATTTGCTTGTTGTTCTGAAAAGATGCTCAAGCTATGTTTGAAAGCTCATCTGCAACAGGATGGGATTCCACTCATGGCTGTTTGATAAACACATTTGGTGGTTAAGGGGACAGGCTCTGCTCTTACCCCTTCCCCGGTGTGATGGAGCAGAGAAGGGCTGAGAAAGCCACACCAGCTCTAGTAGCTTCAGAGCTGTCACATGCACACAGATTCAGGACTATCCCTGTTTTGTTGTTGCCTTTTCCTACTTTGACCACATCAGCTGCCTGAGCTAGAATACTTCAGAGTGCCTGAGAATTTACTTCTCTCACAGGTACACCTCGGGTGCAAGCTAGCATAAATAAACTGAATTTTAGATGTCTAAATAAAAGCCATATTTTTGATATGGTCCATCCTGAGACTCAGAAGTACTTACTGATTCAAAGAGCTCATATGAAGCACAAGAATATCCCAGAAATCCATCAGGGTAGATAATGCTATCTGAGTAGTACTTGTAACTCCGTAAATGATTACAAGCCACAAAGTCCCGAGTGCCTGTGAAAAGATGTGCCCAGGTTAGCTCTTCCTTTCTGTTATTATTTGAGGAAAGATACTTGCACATCCATCACCGTGTCATCAGGATGCATCATGCCTCCTCCAAAGCCTTTCATGATTCTTAGAGTATCAAAGGCAGGGTTTGAAGTTTGCTTTTGCAGCAGATTGATGCTTCAAGGAATATCATTGACTCGAGAAGTGTAAAATGTGAACTTGAAAAGCTTTGTGGACTGTGTAGCTCAGCCCAGCTTCTGCCCTCACAAACAAACTCCTGTCCAAGTAATCTGACCGAGTTTCAGAATGGAAATGAGAACTGTCTGAAGTAGGCAACAGCTGCATTACCATAACAATAGGAAACCCGATGAAAAGTCTTTAGCAGTGAACTTCCTAGGGCAGTGCCGATTGGCTCCAGCTGAGGACTTCAAAACAATATCATTATTATCATTATCATTTGGGGGGGTGCTTACAAAAGGGAGATTCTTAAAATGAAAATAATGAATGTATTATTTTCCTTAGTGTTGCTTTTATTTTCCTGACTTTCGGTTAAAAAGAAGATCATATGCAACACAGTTATTTCTTTGGGATTTAACTCCCCCTTATTGGTCACAAGTTTCTTAAAAGAAAAAAAAGTAATGCCTCCAGCTCAATTGAATAAAACCTGAAGAAAATGTCTAGTTACCACAGAAAAGTTCTTGGATACACAGACTTTAAGGTGTTTGCAGTAATGTAAGCAAGATTTCGGATAATATACTGAAAAATATCTATAACAGAAATCCTGGGGTTTTTTTTATTTTTTAGTATTATGTGTAATTTGACTTTCGAAAGACACAAAATTTTCCTGGTGTTTAGAGGTTTTATCAGAACAGCAAACGAGTGGTTTTGAGCAGCTACATGCCAATCTTTTTTTAGCCAATTAAAAATAGACACAATGATATCCATTCAATTCATGCCAGCTTGTAACAGGTAATTAAAAAAAAAATGAGACTGATTGTTCCATCAGAAGATTTACAGCTGAAGATCCCCTACCAGCAGCACCTGGGAGCCTCCTTGCCCCGCTCCACCCAGGGCTGCTCCTACACTGGAAATAAATGAGATGTGAAAAGTGAAATGTGTTGTTACTGAGCCTTCAAAATTTTTTGGCTGTTTCAGTAACTTTTGTTTCTGCTATTAGATACTTTTTTTCCAGAAGCAAACCCTTTGTCTTGGTTGGGCTTGAATAAGCTCTGGAAATTTTTTTTTTTTTGAGGACAGTCACAGTTTTGCTGCACTTTGTCACGGGTGGACACACCAAAACCAAATGCAAAATGCCCGCGGGGTGACCTTCCCCTGAATTTGAAATGCCATCAATCTACTTGCCTTCCCAGATGCCATCGAGATCGACAATCTGTGAAAGAGAGTTCTTCCCACACCCTGGCATCTGCTTCCCTCCGTTTGGATAAAAGTCAAGATGTCCTACAGCTGGGCTCATGCCAAAACCTGAAACATTTAAAGCAGAGGTAAGAACACTTTAAATTAATTAATTTAAAATTAATGTTGCCTCATACCTAGAGCTGCTGGCTGGAAGTTTTTCTGTGCTTGGAATTTTAGGATGTGTATTGGGAGTGAGCAGGATGGGGTATTTGTTCTCTGTCCATGTAGCAAAACTGAGTCTTGGTGAATGCTTAAGCTACTGAAGTGACACAGGGCATAAATAATTTGGTGTTAATACAAGAGAGGTGAACACCTGTCCTAAATTAGGGATGGTGGGAGTTGTATCTGTGTGGATAACATCGACAAACTCTGCATCAGATTTATCCAGTCTGACTTCAGTTGGAGTGCCTTGAAAGTAAGGTTGGGCAGGGTCCAATCCTGCAAGAAAAACACTGGTGTTCTATCTAGATAAAGAGATGTAGATGTATCACTTCACATAACATATAATATTGTATATGATGAATATCACCTACATAGTTGCCTATGATTCCTGCTACCAAAGCAGCACAGGCATTAGTAAAAGGGTGTTTTTTTTTCTCACTTATCAACTGGCTTTTCTCCCAGGCTGGAGTAAAGGTTTTCTGTGTGAAGCCTATTGCATTTTACTGATTTGCATCAATATCTAATTCCAGCACTTGGATATATATCCCTCTGTGTTTTTTCTTTTTTTTTAATGGAACTTCTCCTTAATAATATTTCTCAAATTTAGGTTACTGTGTCTGCATCCCATATAACTCATCCTATATAATGGGTCTCCATGGTTTCCACAGTACCTTGTTTGAGAGTACAGGAATTGATGCAAATAGCACCCCATGTGCTTGGATGTGCTGAAACCAGCCTGCCTACCCCTGGCTCCAGTCAGATGTCAGAAAAATATGTAGTTTTGAAGTTGGAGGCTTTCCTTTTGATCCTAGCAGAAAACACAATTAATTTGCCTCTCAAATTGCTGCAGCAATTTCAGGAGCTTGTCAAGTCTTACGAATTGCATAATTTTTGCTACCTAATATTTACACTCTACATTGTCCCCGGGCAGCAGATTTTGTTTTGCTTTTAGACTGAATTTTGTAGTTTATTAGTCCAAGGATCACCAAGCCTGAAATCCCTGAGGAAAAACAACAATTGAAAAGGATTTTGCTAATAATATCCAAAATTGTCTTTTGTGTATAAAAGGTCATTTTGCTTAATGCACACTGCCCTTGGTGCTGCCTACATGATGAATAAGGAGATGAAGCCCATGGCTTTAAACTCTGGGAGTGCTGAATATGTTTTTAAAATAGCTAAAGAACGTAGACCTCAGGGTGAGTTACCTGGATTTTGAGAAAGGTGTGGTTTGCTTGCAAGTTAAGCTGATGATACCTCTTATTTTTGTTCTCTCAGGGAGACTGCTGGAGGCTTTAAAATACCTGAAATGTCATCTCTGCTTTGTGAGGTCTCTGGAATATCTTTTTTAGATATTGCCTATTTGATTGCAATTTTCTTTTTGTTTTGTTTTAAGGATTCAGTTAATTCAATTAAACAATTTCAGAAAGATGAGGGCTATGCCTTGAAGGACAGGGCAGGGATATGGTGAGTGGTTAAGCAGTGGTTGTGTTGCACAGAGAGCTTCACTGTGCCTTTCAGCCATACCTGTTTTCATCATTTATGTTTTGCAGTGTTGCAAAATGACTCCTTCAAGAGTCATTTCCTCTCAGGTAGTGTAGGTAGAGATAGGACAAAAGATGCTGAAAAGTGAAAACTTGCTGTTGGATCAAAGGGAAGATGACAATGCTTCTGGCCAATCTTTATTGTTATATCTTGTGAGACATGGACACTGTTTATGGGACCACTGGAGGATGTCCATGGTCGGTGCATTGAAGGTGACATGTTGACAACTATAAAACAACCCCAAACTGTCTTCTCTGAAAGAACTGAATAAGAAAACCCAGCTCAGCAGAGCAAGAGGGTCCCTCTCAGAGCATGGAGCGTGGGACTCACAAGAGTCAGGGGGAGGTGAAAACTGAACCACTATGGCTGGCCAAAAAGAGGCTAAACTCTATATGGCCCAGATTACCCTCTACAAAATTACAGCCTGCAGTCAGATACCACTGTAAGAGAAAAAAAATAACATTTTGTTAATCTGCAATGTCTTGAGGTGGGGCTGTGACTCCCATCCCTGACTTACCCGTTATTCTGCCGATCCCTGGCTGCCTCTTCCCAGCCTCACCAGCTACATGTGCACCCAGGCTGTGGCCAATTATGTGAACATCAGCTGGAGAGTAGTCATATTCTCCCTGAAAATATAGCAATATAAAGCATTACTACAGCAGCAGCAGGGAGGAGTAAAATAAGAGCGGAAAAATTACTTTTAATTTGATGAGAGGAATTTTACTTGGGAACTCCTATGGGATTTCAGGATCTCTTTGCCAACTTAGGTACTTGTGTCTGAACCAGGTTTTTCAAAACTTCTTACTGAGCTGCTGCCCTTTTTTGGAGGCTGTTAAAACTCTTGGCAGCTTTGTCAATAAAGTCCTGAGATGCTCTGCAGCCATTTTACTTCCTAGAACCGTTAAGGTTCACAGGATGTTTTTTTGACTTGCAAGATTCAGCGAGGCAGGAACTTTCAGTTACACCTGGCAGGTCAGGCAGCCCACACAGCTGGAGGAGGACACAAAAGGAGAGATACCTTCAGCCTTTTGGGACAGTAATTGAGCAGCTGCAATGCAGGTGGAGAGAGAGAGACATGGGTCAGAGCAGACCTAGACCCAGCATATTAACTATTTAAGTGATTTATAGTTCATTTCTGGGAAATGTGTATTGAAAACACTTTGATTAAAGGAAGATTTCAAGCCAAGCATCACTTCCCACATGAAGGTGGTTAAGAAAGGGGGCATGTGGCACATTCTGTAGGTTTGGGCACTGTGCAGAACAGCTTTTCCCTGAGCAACTAAAGTGCTCTGATTTGTCTCCAGATGGTTTTGTTCACTGGGAGCAGTTGTATTCCAGCTGCTGCTGGCTGCCAGCTGGTTTCCTGCCATTCTTGAGAGGTGTTTGGTAGGTATAGTCTCCATGAAAAGGGAGTTAGTTGTTTGCTGTGTCAGTTACCTCTCCATATTTAAAACATACACTTTAAAAAGTTTAAAACCAACACTTTACATCTGTTAACATCTATGGAGTAACTGTCTGGCTGTTTGGAGATGTCATGTAGGAGCTGACGTACATAAGCTGCAAACCCCACTCTTGTGATGTAGTTCTCTAATTTAAAAAAAAAAAAGTCTGTTTTCAGCAAAACTTCTAAAAAAAATGTTTTCTGCTGCTTAAAGTAACATTCACAGAGGCTTCTGAATATAATGTCTTTCGAGTCAGCATTATACCTCTAACTTTATAAGCACAAGATTCTTACCATAAGGACCTTTATGAAATAAGCTATTTCAGCGCCGACAACACGGACGTTGTTTGATGCCTGGGTGTACTGACACCTTGCCCCTCTCTTCCAGCTGACACAGATGCAGTTCACATCTTCCACAGAAAGCATCCTCTGGTTTGTAAAACAAAAGCAAAATCCAAAGAGGCCCACAGTAAATACTACCTGGAAATCATTCGTGTTGCTTATTACAGCTCAACTCAGAAACACTCTGTGAATTTATTATGAGAACACTTGAAGAAGCAAAACTCTAGCAGGGATTTGTGGTCACGCCTGCATGCAGGTCCATGAGTACACACACAATACTGAAACAGGGTGGTGTGCTGCAGTTAATGGCCACAGCATTATTTCAGCTATCCAGAGCAGTATGTTTAGAGAAAAAAAAATAATACCAATATTGGCACTTTTCAATTTCACTGAAACTTCATATGCAGCTCTGAGCTCCACTCATGTACTAATTCACTGTAGTGATTTAGAAGTACTTCTTTAATTCAAAATCAATTAAAACTTTTATTTTTGATGAAAATATTTTTTCCAATACAGATTTATAAGGAGGAGAGTATCTTTTTCTGAGAGGGTGTATAAAATACTGGTGTAACTGCACTAATTGCAGAGTTATGGCTTTATTTGGGCATATGGATATATAGGCAAACATTTTACTGTCTGCCACAGAATCTTTCTGCTTTTCTCCTCTAAACTCGAATGCTTGGCTAAGTGTATTTTACTTGAGCAGCTTTGGTATAAATATTCTTTTTTGCTTTATGTTCAGATTTTATTAAGCATCCCTAACTAGTTAGAAGTGGCAAAAGACAGAAAAGGCAATATAAGTGTCTATGGCTCTGTTAAGTGGTAAAAATAAAAGTACAGACAGGATTATTACTTCATAGGAAGGCAAGTAAATAACAGATACACATAGGAGGACTCATGTATTTATAATTCTATTTGCTCCTCTCTTTACTAAAAAGATTCACTGTGACCATTTTTTTTTTAAATAAATTCTAATATTGTGATAAAACAAACTGCTGTAAAAGAGAGATAGTTTAAAGGTTGATCTTGTCTCTTCACCATCATGAAAACTGAAGGAATTTAAGGCACTAGCTGAAGCAAAATAGGAGTTGCCTTGTTGATTGTGAAGTTCTAGATAACATTCTCATATAATAATGGAAAGTAGAAGACTGGGAATTAAACACCTATGTGCTTCTGATGCTCTGAACAAATTATTAATGCAACAATTATTCCTAGATGTTCATAAAGTGATAATAACAGATTTTTTTTTCCAACAAGAAACTGTTAAATAAATTTCCTTTCTCTTCTTTTGACTTAGTGTCAAAGAGAAGCAGGTAATAGAGATATAGTAAAAGAGAAATACATTGACTTTAGTGGACTTTCACATTGTTTTTCATACTGTTCTCATGAGTGAAATAGGAATATAGAATTTTTTAAAAATTGTATCTGTGAAGTAGTTGAAAAACTATCAAAAAGTGGCATATACAATCAGCTGCTATTTTGCTTTATGTGCTGAATAACTCAGAGTTTTCATTAGATGCAGCTGCAACAGAAAGCATGCATGTTTATAGGATTTGACAAGACCACAAAGCTGGGACTGCAACTTCATATGTGGACAGAATTAAGAAATAACTTGGGTTATTAGTGCAAAAGCCAGTAAAGCAGAGTGCTTTGCTTCATTCAAGCAAGTCCTAGGTTGAAAGCTTTCTTCAAAGTCATCCCCTTGAGGTCCCTCCTGGCTGTATTTCTACAGCTTTATTGCTTCTCCTAATGGTCAGCCCATGTCCTCAGCCCCTAGCAGCCTTTTCTTTGTGACAGACTTTCCACATCTAGAAGCCTCTCACTTGTCTGGAGAGTTACGATGCAACAGCTCCGAGTCTGCAGTTATTTCTGGAATTACCTTTGTTTCTAAGCAGTATCTTGCCCCAGGGTTTGTGTTGTTTTTACCAAGAAAACAGGCACTTATTGAGCCAAATCCTGTTGTCACTCACTTCCTTAAAGAGAAGAATTTGATGTATTTTATTTAGCTTTGCTACCTAGGTAAGTTGCTAACAACTAGAAAATAAGTGGCCTTTTTTCCACCTCTTAACAATCCAAGTGCCACGAGAGAAATTGCTTAGAAATAGAATAAACCAACAGTTTATAGGAATGTTTTCATAAATGCAAACTAAGGAACTTCACAGGGTCAGGATTTCCCTGTGGTACATACCTTGCACATGTCTGACACCCAGCTTTCTTCTCCACTATCTATAAATCCATGCACGATGAATCTGGTTATCCTGCTTGCATTAAAATTTGAGGACTCTATTGTTGAGACATCAGCTGGAAAGACCTCCTGTTGTAGATATTAAATTAATGAACATTTAAATCTGCTTTCTGTAAAGACTTTACCAAAACTGTAAAGATCTAAACTAAGCTCATCTGTACAGGCATTTAAAAGTTAATGAATGTTAAACTTGTCTGAAAGTGTCCACGTGACTATGGGTTGAGGTCTGTATCTCCATTCAAAGCAAGCTTTGACACATATCTTAGGGCAGCCAAGACTTTACTTTTAATGAGTTTTCCTTTCACCTGTGGAAAAAAAAAAACCCAGTAACTTTAAAAAAGCCCACTTTCCCAGCACTTCTCAGTGGCCATACAGAAAGAATGGGGGAGGTCTGCTTTGTGAGGGCTGGAGGAGGGTGGGAATTCTGTTGCAGAGACTCTGCCAAGGAGCTAGAAGAGGTTGTTTCTTTGCTGAAATGGAGATTTGGCCATTTCTAATATTTCCAGGAACAAAGCTTGAGTCTGTTTTTATTCTTAGTGCATGTAATGTACTAATGTTTAAATCACAGCAGTTCTTACTTGAGGGTCATTGAGATTTTCTTTTGTGTACAGGTGGAAGTGGATATCTATCTTTTTTGGATCCCAGGGCAACTTATAGACTGGTCTTTCTGTAGTCCCAGACCATGGCAGATCATCTGAGAAGCATCCAAGCCTTTCAAAACAAACTTCTTTGCCTGTAGCAAACACATCAGATTGATAATAGATGAATTGAGTAAAGAAGTGAAGCAGGCTTGTCAGAACGCAAAGCATCTCTTCTCTGGAGGTCTCTTGATCTGTTTCAAATCATAGAGTTTAAAGAAAGCAAAAATCAGCAGTTGACCTCTCTTAGATCTTCAAAGGCTCCAGTTCACCCCAAGAAAAGAAGCCACCCTGTTGCTCATCTGCAAAATACTCAATAGAGTTCCTGTACTATAACTTGTATATCTTTCCCCAGCTGTGTTTTGCTTAAGGCAGACAGCTGATGAGTTTCTCCTAATACCAAGCCAAGATGTTGCAAACAATCAGCAAGAACTTGAGACTGTTCTCAACAGCTGACTACACTGTACACAAGAAATGTTATACAATACAGCCAGTGGCTTCTGCTCAATGTAAAGCTGTACTGTTATAAGGTGGCCCACCTTACTTCTGTCCCATTTCCATCAGTAAAGTACAAGAAATAATTTCCTAGGTTTGGTAGAGCAACAGCTTTGCTCTGAGATAGAAAGCACCAGTGCTTCCTGCAGGCTGCTGGGGTTGGATTCCAGGAGTGGAGAAGAGGGAAGACAACACTCACAGGTGCTCTCCTTACTGTGCTTATACAGAAAAGTGAATCATGTAACCTCAATCAGCAAGTTTTAAGGAACCATAGTGTAGAATAATATCTTGCAAGATACAGCACAGGGAACCCACACAAGTACTAACCCCATGTACTTACCTTCTGCTGCCTTGAGCAGAAATAGTGCAAGTATCCAAATTCCAAGCATCTAGAATAGTAGAAAAAGAAGTAGCTAGGATTTGCTAACAAGTGCACTTAGCTTTCTGGTGCTGAATTTTCTCAAGGTGAAAAGGATGCTGGGTCTGTCTTCTCCGTGTATCTATGAGCACCAGGTGAGATATGTCAGTCAGCTTTCTGTTTGCTCCATTAGAGATTGTGGGGCTCTTGAATCTACTAAAACTTAATTCCAGGGTGATGTTTGTCCTGTTGAGGCTACTGTTCTAATTGGGTGTACAGTAGCTATGTTAGAAATAGCATAAAGATACCTATGTGAACTGCCATTCCCTTTATACTGCTGTGTCTTGGGAAACCATGTACCTGATGAGGTAAAAGAAAAACCCCCAAACCCAAAATACTTACCATGCAGCCTTCAAGCTCCACACCAATGTGCTAGCTTTGCCCGTACTTTTTATAGTCTGCTTTATCCTTGGAAATGTTCCCAGAAAGATAGGAACATTTATTTCAGATTATAGTTTACTGGTTAGATTCTCTGAAAATTCTAAAATCCATGGACGCAGATTTCTTGAACTGGTGGGCTGGAGCCCAAAATAAGATTGGAGCTCCAGAAGCAGGGTAATTTCCAGGCAGCAACACATCAGGAGTGGGGCATTAAAGAGAATTTTGTGGGTCTGTGTGGCAGAGCATTTAGGAGCTGCTCTTGGCTGGGAAGGATTTTGGTCTTAGTGTGGTGTGTTGGGATGAAGGGGTGTAGTGGAGGAGTTAGTAGGGAAGCACATCATCTTTAAGTCCCTCCCTTGCCCTGCATCAAGTGACTTTGGATGTGGAATGCTCCTGTTCTTCTGGGAAGAAGGAATGCTCCTTCTTCTTTTTTGTGAGCATTTCCTGACATCAGCTGAATCTGGCAAAGCCTTATCCCTTTAAAAACTTGAAACTTGTTAGTGGACCTCGTATGTCTTTTCATAGTGAAAGGATCTGACCTTCTCCGGGAGTCCTTTTCATTTAATTTTTTAAATAAGTAGATACAAAATGACAATTGTCTACCCCTTTGGATCCTTTCTGTGCTCTCCCTGTAACCCAGGTTTAGAGAAGACCCTTCTCTGAGAGGTGAATTGAGAACAAACTTGCTGGAAACATATACCAATCACATACAGAATTTTACCAGATATTGTGACGTGGCTGCTTTGAGTAGCAATGTTACAGAACTCAGTAGATTTCTCTACTAGAGACAACAACTAAAAGGTGAAAAACAATGTGCAAATTATCAGGATCATGTCTGGGAACCCCTTGGTGCCTGTTCCTCCCTAGGAGAAGGCCAAAAGTAGATTCAAGAAGAAATGAGACCTCAGTTAACTCTGTTCTGTCAGTCTGGCTCTGCTTTTTGGCTGTGGCCATCTG
The DNA here is from genome assembly GCA_038090715.1 of Florisuga fusca. Lineage (NCBI taxonomy): Eukaryota > Metazoa > Chordata > Aves > Apodiformes > Trochilidae > Florisuga > Florisuga fusca. The sequence continues at coordinate 76,568,366 of JAAWXA010000001.1, read as the reverse complement.
TCTTTGCAGAGCTGACATTCCCTAATCTCCACCTCTGGGAACAACCATATGGATCCCAGCTGTGTCTGTAGGTATCACACTGCTCTCACCCATGCTAGTGGGGTTTATTTCTTGAAACTGTAGTTAAGCTTTAGAATTTTTTCAGCATCCTTAACTGAAGGAGTATTTGAAGTTGTTAATATGTGCACATCATTGATACCAGACAATCAGTGCATGTCCTGGTATGCTGATATTTTTTAAGGTTTGTTCAAAATGAGGAGGAAACAGTCTTTCCTGTTTAATTTAAGAGCTGGTGGAAAACATTTGCATCAGGGTTTTATCATAATTAACCTGCTGCTTTTATTCAACACAGCAATAATGGAAGGCAAACTAAAAAACTGGGCAATTTCTTTGACTATGGTTGGATGGGTTTCAGCTGCTTGCTTCTCCTTTGGGAAGAGCGGACAGGGCTGGAAATTGGAGATGTTCTGGTTCTTGCAGCCTCACAGCCAGGGACTGCTAGAAGAAAGATGTCTTTCAAGAGAGGAAAAAAAAAAAAAAAAAGGGCCTTTATGTTTCTGTAGGCCTGAAGTCTGGATTAGAAAGGAGGCAGAGGGGAGGACTGGATTTCCCATGCTGCAGGACAGAGCCCGGTGCTTCCCGGCATTGTTCCCATTTCCCTGCCACCTGTCAGGCCCTCAGGGGACTTGCAATGCTCAGGACTGCAGATCTGTCTTGGCTGAACCTCAGACTTGTGTTTAATTATGCTTTTAATTTCATCCAGGCTCGGTTAGTGCTCAGTCAAGGATGCTACACTGATTGTTGTCCTTTATGAAAAATAAAAATTAATTCAGATATTGATACTCATTATAAATAAATTCTTAATGCTGTGTTTCTACTCCTGTTTCTTAGAAGGTTATCTGCCCAAATGCTTGTATATCACTTATCAAACACAGGGAAACAAGAGTGAATAAATGATCAAATAGTTCTTCCTATTCATTTACTTAGGGTTTGGGTTTTATACTTCAAAAAACACCTGCTGCCTTAGTCCCTCAAAGCTCAAGTGGTTCACTCCTGCCATGCTTTGTAGAGCAGTAGTGTTGAATTTCATGTCCCAGGTTTTGCAAAGCCTGGAGTTCTTCAAAGTTTCTCTCCAGGAGTGTCAGTGGGCACAGCAAGGGTGTGTGGCTGAAATTAAACAGTAGCCAAGTGCTGTGATTTAGCTGTTTAGTTTCTTTAGGAACACTTGAGGTTTGGTTTTGCCTATTGCTTCCCTAAAAATGCAGTGGTATCCTGGTCTTGATCCATTCCTGCCTCATCCCCACAGCATCTTCTGAGGGCAATGCTCTTGTATGGGGTGTGAAAGTTCTGAGCAAGAGGAGGCTGCAGAAAGGAGGTTTTTGGGACTATTCCCAGCCCCAGGAGTGTGCTGATGTAATGTGCTGCCTTGAGAGTGATTAATTGGCAGAAAATCTGGCAAATTATTGACGTGGTGGGAAAAAAAATCTTACCTGCTTTTCTTCAGCCACTAGTAGAGTAAGCTTGTGCAGTGTTACAAATGGAGCTTAGTAGGTATGATTTCCACTTGCTTTCATAGTTATGAGCACAATAAACTTGGTTCAAGCGTGAAAAACGTAGACAAGTGTGTTTGCAAAAAACTGGAAAAAATAAAGGAAGCAACAGGCAGTTTAAATTTTGTTTTAATAGCCTTGTGTAATGACATTCCCAAAAGAGGACTGATGGTTTGCTCAGCTGCCCTGTACAGAACAGTTCAACTCAGTGACCTCTAGCAAGGTGTAAGGAGCTGGGGAACTCCATATGTCACAGTTCCACGGCCACATAAAGTTAACCTGAGGAAAAAACAAAAAAGCCCCCCCCCAATTTTAATCAAGATTTATTTATCTATTTTCTCCCAAAGAAAAATGAAAGGCTGTCAGCTTTCACCTTGAGGGCTGTTAGTTTGATCCATAATCCCACTTAAGCCTTCCTAAAAGCCTCCTGTACAGAATATTAGCATCTGCATATTAACAGTAACAAGGTGAATTTCCTTCTTTTGGGGACCAGCTGTAAAATTGGAGTTTTAATGCATGAATAAGATTAATCTCTGGATTCACAAACGTAGAGCTCCAGAAAAAGTCAGAAAGGTGTCTTGTTAAGCTTCTCTTCTGTTTTAAAGCTAGGTGCTTAACTAGATATTCTCAATCAAAGCTTTGCAACGTGTATTAAGAGCTCACACTGAAAAGAGATTTCATCACCTTCTCTAAATAATCCATGCCAATGCCAAACTATCAGGAAGATTTTTTCCTAACATCTAACTAATATTTCTTCATCTTTTTAGGTCAATTAAGCCTTGAGCTAAACACACTGAATATATGGAGCAGTTCTCTGTGACCTTTCACAGAGAGCTTATACATTTGTCTTTAAGCTGCTCTCTAGGCTTTTCTTTATGGAGGAACACATTTCCTTCAGCTGCTCCACACAGACTTAGTTTTCTAAACCTCTTCTTCCAGATTTCAGTCTGTGTTTATTGTTCCTGAGGTATATTTCCAAACCTGACACTGCTTCTGGTCACTTTCTTATCCCAATTATTCAAACTACAGTAATGACACCCTAGATCTTCTATAGAATACTCCTGGGGATGCACCTGGGAATGAAACTTGCTTTATCTTGGTTTGTAATTGTTTTGCTGTGGCAAAACTGTGTAGATTCCAAATTATTCACTGTTGTACTCATTTCCAGACAATTATTCTCTGGTTTGTACTCTAACATTTGATTTTCTGTCCAACGCGTAACCTTGCCCTTGTCATTACTGAAATTAACATTGTTGATGGCAAACCATGTGTCCAATTTATGAAGGCCATTTTTAAATCCAGTCTCCCAGAGGTTTTGCACTTCTTTCCCATTACTTCTGACCTGTAAAGGGTTATACTTACCTCTGTCCATCTTGTCCATGAATTATATTAACTGTTTCTGCTCCTAGTCTTGCCCAGAGCAGAGTAAATATGGTTTTATTCCACAGAAATTCAATTTTTTTTATATTTCTGGGCTTAATTTCAACATCAAGGAATTTTGTATAAACTTGGTCTTGAGAGAGGACTCCACTGCAAATAGAATGAAGACAGCAATGCTAAATTGAACAGTTTAGAGACTGCTGAACTAAATCACATTCTCCACAAGATTTGAGTTCTCCTCTTTGTTACAGTAATTTGCACTTTTTCTGAGCTGGGCCAGGACTCTGGGGTGTTATGCTCTGAACAGGGAGAGGATGAAGAACAATGCCAAGAACTTTTAAATGTACGTGTGGCAGGAGACCACCAGGAGATGACACGGGGGAGGCTCCAGCACCCCAGTGTGCTGAGGTTTGGAGATTGCCTGGAGCTCTCCCTGCAGTGCTAGGTCTTCAGGGAAGATTTTATAGATGAGTTTGGTCTGCAGTGAGCAGAGGATGGAAGAATGTGTGGAAGTGCTTGTTTCAGAGCAGGTACAGAAGGCAGTGGGAGATAATAAGAGCTAAGAATGTAGCTCACTTGCCAGACCATAGAAATGTGCCTTTTATTGTAGCAGTAATGGCTTTAAATATGTTATGGAGGGGAAGGATGCATCCACTTCTATAAATTTGCAGAGAAACACAGAACTGCTACTGTCAAACTGTACTCCTAATTTATTGTAAAGTCACATAACTCATGGACTTCCATTTCCTTTTTGCAACCATCTGCTCTCAGAGACCTTAACTGTGGAATAGCTTTTTTAATATTTGTTATATGTAGTACATCTGCAACACATAGTATGTGTTTGCACTGCTTAAATATGTGGAAAATGTGTAGATTAATGGAGCATAATTAAATGCTATAGGGAAATATTAATTTATCTTACCTGGCAATTTCATATTCTTTTGTGTTCCCCTCTGTGTCATAGAAAATTAGATTTATGTCCCCCTTCATATCCTTTACACCAGACAGTTTGACAAATACTTTGTGTCTCCAAGCTACAGAGAGAAAAACAAAACTCAGTAGATATTTGATATGAGAAATCTAAAAATGCTAGTATACTAAAATATAAATGCTTGTATAACTCTTTAACTCTTTTTTTCTTTTTTTTCTTTCTTTTTTTCCTAACTAGAATTCATTCCTGTTAGCACAAGGAAGACCCAGTGAGCGTGAATTTTGATAACTACTGTAGCATGTTTTTGTTAGGGAAATTAGCACTCGTTTATACAAGCAATAGAAGGAAACCACATCAAGACAATCACTTTTGAAACATAAAATCAGCTGTAGCAAACCTCCACTTACTAGCAAAAGGTGGGTCTGCTGCTGTATTTAAAAAATACTTTTGATCTACCCTCTTCAGTTTTGCTGGGAATCTGTCAGCATAGTGCCCCATCATTGGACATCCCTCCTCTGGACATGGGAAGCAGTCTCCCTAGGGAAAACATCAGTTATTAAGGAGTACTTTTTTCATCCTAGCTCTGACAAAATAAAGGCTCAAGATGCTCTTCTGATGATGCAAAGCAGTGGCAGTGCTATATGTTGTCATATCTTACCAACAAAACCTTATAAACTTGTTCCAGGCAATGGCTTCTGCACCCATGCATATACCAAGGGATATGGAAGGAGCAAGTTTAATACCTATGTGGATGATGCCTGAAACCCCCTAATTCAAAATATTTTTCAGCTGGAGCCTAGGACAAAATATAGGCCCATTTTACGCTCTCAGTGGAAAGGAACTTGCCTGCATCCACTTTGCAACACAGGATGGTATGGGAAAAAGGAGCATCATTCCCAAGTACATTTATTTAAGTGCTACATTTATTTAAGTGCTGGGCATTTATTTAAATGCCCAGTGCAAATTAGAGAACAGTGTATGATCTGGGGGGCTCAAAATTTCTCTTTCAGCCAGGAATTAGTAGGGTAGGTACATCTAAGCTTCATCCATACAGCTTTACACCCATAAAGCTTCAGGGTTAGAATTGCGTGGTTTGGGGTTTTTTTGGTTTTTTTGGGTTTTGGTTGGTTGTTTTTTTGTTGTTGTTTTTTTTAGTTGTTTGTTTGGCTGGTTGGTTGGTTTTTCCTTTTTTCCTGTTTGGTGATACCATCTGTTTCAGGATTCATTTTCCAGAGTGGAATAATTGTCCCTCACTGCACGCTTCCCCCTGCCAACCCACACCAGGAGAGCACAGGCACCAGCACCCACCTGCTCTGTGCATGGAGCCTACTGTGAATGCAGATGCCTGGATTATTTTTATTTACAGCTCCCCCATTCCTGGCCTGAGGTACTTACTGACTCAAAGGATTGGTACTTCTCGCAGGGATATCCAAGGAACCCAGTGGGATAGAGGATGCTTTGAAAATAAAACTCATGGCTGCGTGAGTGATGGCATCCCCCAATGACTGGAGCATCTGTTGGAACAAAGTTTATGAGCATCCATGAAACAACCTCCTGTTCTCCTGTGCAAGACTTGTACTTGCCTCACCATGGAAACAGCCAAGGCAGGGAGCAGAACAGCAGCATGGTCCTGTAGTCATTTTTGTCTGAATTTAAACATTTCTAGCTGCAGTAGAAGCTACTGTTTTATCAGTGCTTTACCCAGAGAACTGTGTGTCAGTTACCCCAAGATTTCAAGTATTGGGGATACTTGAAGATACATTGGTCTGCTATGGTGTAATAGTCCCTTTTAAGAAGACAGCCATATATATACATACATATAATTATATTTATATATGTATAGACATGAGATGTCACAGCAGGATGACCTTGCAGTTTTAAAAGACTTAATAGGGCCAGGAGAATCTACCAGCTGTATGCCAGCCTCTCCAAAACCTGTGAAGAGAAAGAAGTCTAAGGTGGAGAGGTGAGGCTTGTACAGTCCCTGAAGACTCTGAGTACTTTTTCCTTATTTATGCCTTGTAAGTGACTGCAAAGAGCAGCATCTGCAAGAAAGAGTGGTGTTATGCTGCTGGTTCAGTCACAACACTGGCCTGTCTCAGCCTGGAAAACTCCCCCTGGGGTTGCTGGACTTGCGAACTCTCCCTTCCCTGCCTTTTTGTGTTCTTCAGATCCAGTTTCAAATTACAGAAGCAAAGCTGTAGGTCTGTATTATACCTCCTTTCCCTAGAGTGCTCCCTGTAGCTGATCCAGAATTTATTGTTTCTTATTTCCTTTTCTTACTTCTTTTTTTTCCTCTCTCAAGCAGACAGTAACTATCACAGTTCACATTTCAGGACTGGCTGTAAGTACTATGCATGTTGGGAGTGTGTGTGTTTACCTGCAAGAGTTACTTCAAAATCACTTTCTTTCATCTCCAGAATTAAATCAGTGCATCCAGGCATCACAGTTCCTCCATTTGGGTAAAAGTCCAGGTGTCCACTGGTGTTATAAATTCCAAGCCCTGAGATACACATGTGGTGATGTCAGTGTCTTGGTGACATGCCCATCCCTGGAGATACTTACTTGCACATCAACACTTACCTACAGTAGGAAAGTGAGCAGCATTACTGTGAATAACATCAACAAAGTCTGCATCTGAGGGATCCAGTCTCACCTCAGGAGGAGTACCTTCAAAATAGGGCCCAGCAGGGTCCAAGCCTAAAAAAAACCCCCACATTTATTGGTTGAGGGAGAGAATTGTTCCATCTGTTAATTTGTCTTTGCCAATTTGTAACATCAGATATTCAGTATTTCATGAGACATGCTGAATAATAATTATGTGAATTCTAAGCTAAACTGAAAAAAAAAAAAAGTGTAATAACATAGTTTTGTAACCTTTCTGCAAAATGATTCCAATGAAAGTGAAATATTTTCCAACAGACTATATAATGGTATTGTATTGCTATGAAGGAGGCATTTTATTACCTGTGAGCTTATTGCTGGCCTGCAAAATTTTACAGATAGGAAAAACTGAGGATTCTTGGTGTTGCTTTGTCTTTGAGTAAGGCTTGGTGTAACCCAGTGAATAAAAGTAGTGTTAAAAACATATTAACTATGTTTGCCCTTCCACTGAGTCTTCCACTAAAGAGCTTTTAACCTAACTAGAGAAAGACAGTGTAAGAATCCCCTTTCTTTCTGGGAAGCATAAAGTTTGCCTGCCTCCATGCAGGGTGTCACCAGCACTGCCAGTGGTTTCATTGTCGTCTACAAACTTGGGGGGTTGCAAGTTTCTTTCCTTCAGAAATGTGTTACATCAGGTCTGTCCCCTGGTGAACAGCCTACCTGTTATCCTTCTGATCCCTTGGAGCCTTCTCCCAGCCTCTCCTGCCGTGTGTGCTCCTAGGCTGTGGCCAATTAAATGGGTTTTCCAAGGAGGGTACCTGAATTTTTTCTGATCATTGAGGTGGTGGTGGGAGACAAGAACACAGGCTTTAAACAGCAAGCAAAGAGGGTGTCTCATGTTATGGGCCCTTGAGAACATCTAGTCTGACTTCCTGCATAGCTAACAAGGTATGAGCTCCTTGAGTTAATTACTGTGTTTTAATTATACTGGAACTTGATAGAAAATGATCCAAACTAGATTTTTAAATGCCTAGTGATGACAGAGTCACTGTTGTAGTGTTGACATGTAGTTACTGTATCCAATTCCTCTTGCTGACAAATTCTGAATCTTCTTTCTCATTTGGACCAAACCCTAATTTCATAAAAAATATTTTTATGTACTCTATTATCAAGCCCTTTTCTACCATGTCTCTTCTCCATGTGTTTGCTTAGAATATGTGATCATATCACTCAGTAATATTTTCACTGGCCAGCCCAGGTGGGGTGACACTCATTCTCCTCCTTGCCAGGTGTCACCTGCACAACACCTGAACTGCTGAGATATATTACACATGCATTGAAGGTAGGAATAGAGATTATTCAGGGTGTAGGCTGCGTCCAAGGGGCCAGGGGACACATTCAGGTATTTGCTGTTTTGTTTTGTTTTTTAACAACCACAACCAACAAGGATTGGTTGCTTATTATTTAGCATTTTTTACAGTAAGTTTTGTGTTGTTCTGTGTGTACTAAAGTAAAAGCAAATCTGCAGGATAGGCCTGCCTACCTTTATTGTTAGACTGCATATTCTTCTGGTTATGTTTTACTGCAGTTTTTCCATTTACAATGCAGTTTAACATTTCCTGAAGTGAAACTCCAGAAGCTTGTAAATTGAGGAAAAGAAATTCTAAAGATTTTTCCATTTTTGTAATGGCAGATAGAGAGGCCTGGACTGCAAATGGTGCAGTAATAGAGGTATTCAATGGTAACTGAACCCATCTTAAAATGACCTGGGATTTGTACATTAAGAATGTAAATGCATGAGGCTAGATACAATTTTCCAATGTAGAAGCAGCAGATTGTACCCTGGCAGATTCTAAGGAAGTATTTTGTGAGGTTCAGGTGCTTGCAAAGTTGGCACTTTGCCTTTTGGGCTCTGAACTATCATGCAGCATGTTGAGATGAACACCTCCTGACAAGGACCAAGGCTGTAGCCAGGCAGGGTTCTGCTTTCCAGCAGTTCTGAGTACTCCGAAGTCTTTCTGAAGTCAGTGAGAGATGCTGAGACTCCTAAATTTTGCAACTGAGCAGCTCTGTGCTGTAGGCATTCAGGTGAGCGTTTCCCTTCACCAAGGTGAAGTTAAGGACAGTTTATCACATGCCTGTAGACAGCAAATACGGCATCACCTACAGAAACACCTCCTGCTCATTTCCCTGCTGCTAAATCCAGGTGGTATTTCTAGCACACGGTTACAGCTCTGGCAAAATGATGTTAGCGCTGAGCTCTCAGGTTTCCATTCAATGCCTTCTGGCCTCTCTCATCCTATGGAAATATTGCCACCTACTGGTCCGTGATTAATCGGCACCTTTTTTTTAACCACAAGAGCTTCATTTGTATTTTTTTTTGTGTCAGTGAGCAGCCCTGGTAGAGTTGATAATGAGTGTCATTGTCATTGTCACTAGCTGGGTCACAACCTCACGCCTTGCACAGCCCTTTCCGAAGGACTGTCTGGCCACACGGGCAAGGTTCGAAATCAAAGCAGCATCAGCATAACCCCACTACATCCAGTCCAGAGCTGTAGGTGGTAAAACTGTCTCTTTTACCTGTAAAGTTTTTAGGAAATAAGCAACCTCAGCCCCAATGACACGGATGTTGTTCACTGCACTGACGTAGGTGCCTTTTGCACCATCCTTCCAGTCCACAGCAATACAGTTGATATTTTCCACTTCCAGTAACAGCTGATGGGGGAACACAGAGAGGAAGGTATTTAAGGAAACAAAATAACAGAGGTTCAGCTTAAATCAGAATTAAAAGGTAGTGTAGTAATGGAAATTCTCATTCGTTACTAAACAGGATTCTTCCCGGCAGCCCCTGCCACACTGAAACATGCATCTTCTTACAAAACAGAGTACAAGTCATTCATCCCCCAAAAAGTGCCAAGGATGAAAGACCTTAATAAAAATATTTCATCTTATAAGCCATTTTTATACATATTTGAAATATTCAGAAAAGCCACACAGCTGTACAGTGATTTCTATTTCACTTTCTTTGAAGGAGGTTGGTAGCTGAAGTGAAGAGCATAGGAAGAAGATTTATTTACCAAGCACGTTTACAACTGAGAAAGTTGTGTGAGACTGGAAAGATTTGGAGTAGAGCAGGAAGTATCTATTTCAGCAAAGAAAGTTAGTGTGTTGGCCACTTCAGTACCCATCACAGTCTTGTAGAGGTCAGTGATTTTTCCACTGGAAGAATTATGTATTAAAGTCTAAAGTGGTAGTTTTATGTGACTAAGACTTATTTTAGGTTTGAGAAAGAAATAGAAGTGGAAAGAAAAATTAGTTCATGAAAAACTGCTGAAGGTGAATGCTGAAGAGAAGCTTGAAGCACCAGTGCTTTGAATTCTGGACTCCTTCCTGTTCTGTAGGCACCATAAGTTTGCAGAGAAGAGAGGAAGATCAAATTGTTGTTTCTTTTCAACTGAAAAACTGTAAAATTGATATCCTAAATTAAAAGTTGTCATAGATTTACAAACAAAATTAATGCTTCAGATCCGTGACTTAGCCAGGGCTTTTTCTAGCATGTCCTTTTCCTGCCAGTGTGGAAGAAGAAGAAACTAGAGCAGATTTTTAAAGAAATGAACAGTGGTGAACCAGAAGAGTATTTGTAGACTGAAACTTGAGCTTTATAAGCTCAAGGACACTTCAGTTCCTTTTAATGGAAGAAGCAGTGACTTGACATGTCTAATCCAATGTTCTGACATTGGTGTGGAGACTGGGGATGACTGTGTTCAGTTTGTTATTTTGATCTGATCCGTAGGGTTTGGGAATGGAAATTCCCCAGAGAAGTCCTAATGTCACAGATGACCAAGAAGCCATGACTATGCTGCATCTTCAATAATGGGAATATTTTGTCTTATGTAATATTTGCTTCTTGGTTGGCAACTGCTGCTATTTAATGAACTGCAACATGGAAATCAGTGCCTGAATGATACTGACAGTTTGCAGTTATAATTGCTGATGGAAATCAGAGGATACTCTCTCCTACCAAGCACATTTCTACCACCCAGCCTTCTTTTCCAGTGCTGCCAAATCCATGAATGATGAAGGAGGTTTTCCTAAGTGAGGAAAACCTGGAGTTTTGGATGGTTGAGAATTTTATTGCTGAGATCACCTGTGTGTAAAAAAAAAAAAAAAAATCATAAAAAGTTAGGATGTGTTATCTATTCATATTTTAAAACATTTAAAAATAGTCAGCTAGGTCATCCCATCTGTAGGATTCAAGGGACTACTGTGAGCAGGCAGAGCTTGTGATTTTTGGAACCCAAGGGACATCTGTATCTCTCCTTCCTCAGTTTCACCATGGTTTCCTAAGTTGTTGTGTCTATGTGGTTTCTGCTGCTCCTCTCTTTTGCTTAAGGCAGGAAGACCTCCCCTTACGTAGAATATGAAGCTGTCTTAGAAGGGCCACAGTGTCACAAAGTGATTGTTAGCCTGAATTTGGTAAGTTCCTCCAGAGAGCAGCCTACCAGCTCCACATCTCCTGGTTCACCTTGTCCTTTTACTGATCTAACCTGTGGCTTCAATATGCTGCTCCTCATCTGAGCTGCAGGGGTTTTTTGTGTGTGTGTGTTTTTTTGGGGGGGGTTTGTTTGTTTGTTTTTTCTTCCCCTGGATGGGTGAAGTTTCCATGCCTGTTTTTGTCATTAGCTGTTGGTGGAAAAGCTGAAAGAATTTCATGCGAAAACATGCAATAGGGCTGAAGCTGAGTTTCCTCTGAGAATGCTATCTGACTGTCTGCATTGCTTTCAGACAAATAGAGGGGCTGTGATGTGGGAGCCTGGGTGTGGAGCAGCTCTGCCCCAGATACATTTAAGTACAGGAAGCAGTGCAAATTGTATTTTAACTTATTTTCTCAACAACAGAAGTGCTCAGTAACCTGCTGCTGAATGTATTTTGTGTCCTCACATGTCCCCCCTGCTCTGCAGATCATTAAAGTTTATTCCAGGTATGACTTCTCTTTCTTAGAGAGCCTGAGTTTGAGTCTCAGTGTGACAACCAGGACAGCTGTAAGCAACGATGTCTGCAATGACAGTGATGGCATCATAGCCAGAGGAATCCCAAACATCCCTGTACAGCTCAGGGGACACTAGGTCAGGCAGCTCAAAAGGAATTTAGCAGCTTTGTAAGCTTTTGCTGAAGTGATGTGGTCCTAGCTCCTGGTGTTACAGGTTCCTCTGCAGTGCTCTGGTCAGTGTTTCAGGATGCAAGAAACTTGAATGGTTCTGTCTTATTTTCAGAGTGCAGAGAGGCAGGCAACAATGTCAGATCACTCTGATTTCAAGGTGGAAAGTGGTTTTGGAAATGGCATTAAATCACTCTTCAGACTTTTCAGAAGTTACAGTATCTCCTGACTCAGCTCCCATTTGCTCTCCCAGCTGAAGCCTCAGGAGGTTGCTTTGTTTGAGTAAGTCTTCAACTTCCCTTAGAGACTTCCACACATGCAAAAGGGAGTCACCAACAGCCCATGTCCTTGAACAGGAAAATGTCAGGGAAGCTGTTGTGTCCTACACTTCATTCACAACTTTTTGTATTTAACTTGAAGAACATTCATTCCTGTACCTTAAACTATCTTCTTATTCTGACCTGTTTGCCTGTGATGACTGATACAGACTTTTTAACAAATTAACAAACATTTTTAGGTTTAGTCAGTTCTTGATGATAAAAATGAATGTCACCTGTGAGTTATTTCCTGTTCCTCTGGTGTAGAGATTGAAGGTGATGTTCATATTTTCTGGAGAGTCAGGCAGACCTGTCAGAAGTCTCCCTGGTACCCCAGCCCAAGGTGGGTCATCTGTAAAACAGCCAAGCCTGTCGTAGCAAACTTCTTTACCTGGAGGACAAGAAACAGCTTGTTTATATTTTGGATTCTCTGATGCTTGATGGTGTATTTAAGACTACAACAGTCTGAAGAGCAGAAAATTAAGGATTTAATTTCATGGTTAATTTTGAAACTAAGATTCAATCTAATTTCCTTTATGGATATTGCCTGAAGCAGGTAACACAAGGGGAGCTAAATAATTTCAGGATAATACACATGAAGACCCAGACACTGGTTTGACATCATCTTCTTGGTTTGTAATGGAATGATTCAATTTCTTTTAAAAGTCTTCCAAGATGTGCTTGTTAGAATTTCTCCTCTGTGCTCCCTACTCCAAATCACAGTGTTCCCACTCATAGGAAGGCAGGATATCTATACAGTGACCTTGCACTCTGAACAAAACCATCATTTAGTTCAATATAGTAGTTTTTTCTAGATCAAAAAGGTCTCTTGTTCACTTATGTTCAACTTTTAAGTTTTAGCAGTCTGTCATGCTAAGTACCCCATTGCTGAGTGGTTCTTTGTATACAGCAGTCATGTAAAGACAGCTCATGCACTATCTTGATAGAAGTAGGACACGACTGTGAATTTGCAGCTCAAATTTGTGTCTCTTGTATTATGACTGAAATTTAAACAGAACAGAGCATTTTTGCACTGGATCTACTCACATTAATAGACATTTTCATACAGTGACCCAATGGGCAAATGATATTACAACTTCATTGTAAAGGAAAATAGCAGTCATCATCTCCTATATATTATTTTGTCTGAATTCATCTTCTAGTGGTGGTTTATTTATAGATATTGTGTCTCACCTGCTACTGTGCCAAGGAGATAAAAGGCAATAATCCACATTCCAACCACCTAAAGCAAATTGAATATACAGGTTAAGATTTTTATTTAGAGTGATTTTTTTCTTTAAGAGTGTAACACAAAGAGAAATGGAAAGAGGGTAACCTCATACACTGAGCAAACTCAGTTTTGCTGTTCACTGCATTTCTTGCACAGCCAATACTGCATGCAGGTTGCTGAGGAAGTGAATCAGATCACAAGGTCCTAAATTTTTTACCAGCTCTGAGGAGAGAGGTGGGAGGTGTGTTGGAATGAAGACAGTGTTCCCTGTAGCTTGGTAAAGTCTGGATGCTTGGCAGCTTCAGCCCCTCACTACAAGAAGGACACTGAGGTGCTGCAGTGTGTCCAAAGAAGGGCATCAAAGCTGATGAAGGGACTAAAGCAAAAGTCTTACAAGGAGCAGCTGAGGGAACTGGGAGGTTTCAGCCTGGAGAAGAAGAGGCTGAGGGAAGACCTTATTGCTCTCTACCACTACCTGAAAGGAAGATGCAATGAGGGGGGTGTTGGCAGTTTCTCCCACATAAAAAGCTATATAACACGAGGAAATGGCCTCAAGTTGTGCCATGGGAGGTTTAGATTGGATATTAGGAAAAGTTTCTTCACTGAAAGGGTTGTCAGACACTGGAAGAGGCTGCCCAGGGCAGAGGTTGCATCAGCATCTCTGGAGCTGTTTAAGAGACATGTAGGTGTGGTGTGGAGGGACATGGTTTAGTGGTGGCCTTGGCAGTGCTGGGTTAACAGTTGGACTTCATGATCTTAAAGGTCTTTTCCAACTGAAATGACTCTATGATATTATTCTTCAGATTGTTTGTGCTGTTTTTTCCCAGGGCCCTTTGTGTTTCAGCACTTTCGTATCTCAGATTCCTTTCCTCCTTTCCCATGGCTAGGGATTCCACATATTTCACCATTCTCCTCATCTCTCATTTGCTTCACTCACTGTTGTCCATTCCCCCTTCTAGGTCTTTCTTATGGCACCTGCTTCCTATTTTCCACATACAGAATTTCTTGTAAAGCAGACATTTTGACCTGTCGCCCCTGGCCACTGCAATACCTTGAGAAGTAATTAAGAAAAAATGGTAAATTTAGCAAGTATAATTTTGCTATGTGGGAAACTGTCTCCAAAGAGTATTTTTAGAAATTTGGCAATGTGAGAAAGCTGGAAAACCCACACTCCTGATGTCATTGACACTACTAAATGTTCTCAGAAATGAAAGAGAAACAACAGGTAACTTCACAGCATTTGGAGCTTGTGTGTCAGATACCAGACAGGAGACAAAGGATCCACCTCTCCAGTTTTTTTGGTGAAAGTTACAGTAGTTGGCTGTAATGATATGGCTTCCTATCCAAGCTAAAAATGGGATGGGTTAGATTTTTGAGTGGGTCTTTGAGCACTCTTTATTCAACTCTGAAGTCCCTGTGTGGTAATAACTCGTTGTTCATGTGGTAGGGCAGAGAAGCAAGGCTGAATATCTAAGCAGTGAGCTGGAGGTATCAGCTGCAGAGTGAGAGCAATACAATTTCTTTGGAAATACAGTTCTATTTCCAGTTCTAATATATCCACTGGTGAAGTCAATAGAGAAGAAAACCAGCTGCTCAGGGACAGAAGATACCTGGCAGTCAGTAGAAGGGATTTGTTTATTTTTCATGGGGAGCTCTCATAGTCAGGAGATGTTCAGTCCATGAAGGGAACACTTCAGGAAGGAGAGTATAATTTCATTGCAGACCCAAAATCAAAAAGGCAGCTAATAAGTAATAAGTTTAGAAAATATGGGAGGCTTGCCAAATACAAGTGATCAGTAATTTTCTTTCAGAGGTTCTTCCTTTTAAGGCAGAAAACAGAAATTACAATGTAGTTAGGTAAGAAATAGAAGATGCAAGTTTCTTTCTTTGGGTGTGTTTTGGTTTTGGGGTTTTTTGAGTGTGGGATGTTCATTCATTCTGTTTTTAAGAGGTAAAGCTTGGGTAGGAGGCAGTTATTTAGTGGGTAGGTTTTCTGTATTGGTCTAACTTAATGGCAGAAAGATTGCAAAGTGGTTAAGAAATTATGTCTTTGTCAAAAGAGTTGAAACAGCATACACTTTGATGGGTAAAAAATTCTTTCACTGGGCATTTAAGAGGCCTTGTGCTGAACAAGAGGAACAGGAATGACTTGTTTGTGACTGTGATCTCAGCCCAGCCAGTATTGCTTGTGAATGCTGAGCTCAGTTGTTACACTCAATGGACAGAGGACATGAACTTTTGATGCACAACCAGCACTATACGTTTCCAAATTGTTATTCAGCTCAAGCAATAAATATGGAAATATTCATAGAAAATAAAAACCTACACTGTAGCAGTGATTGCCTTTCACTGTAGGCCTCAAGTCACCTTCTGGACACTGTTGCTCAACCTGTCAGTCATGGGCCACCAGTGAGATATGAGAAAGTCAGCAGAATGACTGTCACCAGAGTGTTTTCAAGTCCCACAGGTACCCACACACCTTCCTCAGGACATCAGCAGCAACACACACAGAGGTAGAGTCTATTTAACAGAAGAAAGCCCGAACCTCAGAGCTGTTAATTACTAGCATTATTAACTTAATAACCTAACTGCAGTAGATAGATTTGTTTTCTTTTGTTTTTTAAACTCAAAACAAAATATATTATTTATCTAATTGCTAAGAATTTTACTCACCATTCTCTTATCACCCTTCATTCCTCACTATTCCTTGGTGAGCAGTAACAGAATATAAAGTAGGCACTGTTCTCTTTAATCAAGATTGGGTAGCTTTGCTCTGAAAAGAAGTAATAAAGAAGAGATTAAAAACCTACAGGTCAACTTGATTAAGTGAAAGGAACTAGAAGAAAACAAGAGGATGAAAACGGGGAATCTTGTTAACTGGTAATAGCTAGAAGTCAGGCAGATTTCATAAGGCAAACAAAACAGCAGTGCCAACATGTAAATTTATGGCCAGTAGAATTAGGACATCAGTTAAGAAGAGATATTATATACATTGTAGAATAAAAAAGCTGTGATGGTTTTGGTCCATTCCCAGATGAAATGGACCAGAAGGTGATGATGCAGCTCAAGTGAAATGTGTATACTTTGTCTCTCTTTGCCAGAACCAGCTGATGTTCACACCAAAAAAGAAGTCTTCATGGTGATAGTCTGTTCAGTCAGTATTTCTAGTTCTGCTGTAGAACAGCTGCTGGAACTGTATATTATTAAATCAATGGACTTTGGTAACTCCTATCTTATATCCTTAAAAAAATATATAAAAAGCTCTCCAAAAATTTATTGAAATATTCTTTTATTGATTAGTAAGAAAATTCCAGATGTGTAGTTTAAATAAAACAATATGCTAACAGGTAAAAAAAAATAGAATGAATCACTTGAAGAATGTCAGAGCAGAAGAGTTCCAGTCCAATATCAGCCTCATGAAGAACAACAAAACTCTCCACATGATTCTCAGTATAGAAAGAAAAATTGTGAAAAACTATTAAAAGATTAAGTTGTGTAATTGAATTCAGTTACATGACTTGACAAATGAACGTGATGCTCTTATAAGATCAACGGTCTAAGTCTCGTGATACTTGGATTTTAGTAGGATCAGCTCTGCTACTTGGTATTTTGATTAAGATGTTAAAATTATATATGTGCACTACTACAACAG
Organism: Florisuga fusca; assembly: GCA_038090715.1. NCBI lineage: Eukaryota > Metazoa > Chordata > Aves > Apodiformes > Trochilidae > Florisuga > Florisuga fusca. The sequence continues at coordinate 76,551,543 of JAAWXA010000001.1, read as the reverse complement.
CTAAGTAGATTAAAAATTAAATGCATGGATTAAGTAGGTTTAAAATTGAGTAATTATTGTATCTCAGACTAGAATGGCACAGAACTAGAAGGCAGCTCCTGGGTTTACAAATAGAGTTCTTGCTGCTGTGCACCATCACACCACGTCACATTGTGATCAAGCTGTGATCATGGCTTGGTAGCTGTGGGTTTTGACCCTGTAGTTCCTCACTGCTCATGATGGATCATCACTAGTTAGGGGTTTAGAGCAGTCAGTTCCTGGCATAACATTGCATGCCAGTTTTTAACACTGGTATGGCTGGACATGAACTCATACTGAAAAAATACTGGCATCTAGACTAAAGGGTTAATACAGGAAAAGCACAGGTTACCAATGTTGGATTTTTAATTTTTTTTTAAATTGTTTGGGAAACTAAATGCTGTCACACGGCATAGCATACTCACAAAATGGAGGTGAAAATCTGAGCAAACAACTGAAAAGGCCTTTGAAGGCTTGCTGATGTACTGCTAGTGACTTTTGAAGTGCCAAAGGATTTGTTAAGTCTTTTTTCCACACACACACACACACAAAAAAAAAGAAAAAAAGAAAAAAAAAAAAGTATTTTCAGTGTATATATTGTATTCAATATATGTTTCACTTGTGCTGCATGCACAGTTCAAGAGGGATTTTGAGGAAACAGTAGCAGTGCTTCTTGGACTATCATGAGAATGGAAAAGAGGGGATGCAGAGCAAGGAGTGAAGAAAGGACTTTTTTAGCCTAGGATTTTGAAATGTAAGTGTTCCCCAGAGATATAACCCGAGCTGAGAAGAAGAGGTATCTTAACAAAGCAGTAGTGGTAGAACAAGAACTAGCCATGAAGAAAATGAAGTCTAGTATGTTATCCTGAAACAACCAGCTGGAGTCACAGAGCAAAGAACCCAGGTACTTTTAAGATGCATTTTTATCACATTTTGATGTGACAGTGAGAAGTTGCCTGGACAAGGGTCGATGGCTTAAGTAGTGCCTTCCACTTTTTCCCTGTGTTTCAAAGAAGCCAAATGGAAGTTAAAGGGTCACTTCAGCAGCTTATGCTGAGGTGAGGGACAGCTTTGTTAGAATAATTATGCTCAAACCAAGCAGCAGTAGGGCAGAAGCAGCTTGTTCTGCAGTAACAATCTGCAGTGCTAACTCATTTTCATCTGTTGGCAGAGCTAAGCAGAGCATCTTCTGTCTTTCAGACTGTCTTATGCAGTCTTTCCAATTTTCAGGCCTGCTTTTTCCCTTTCTATACTGAAGTTTAAGTTCTTCACCTTCTTTCAGGTCTTTTTATTTTTTATCATTTATGGGTTTTTTTCCATCTTTTCTTACTTTACCACTCTGACCATACTTCCTATAATTCCTGCATTGGCACTGTCCTCAAAGATAAAATGTTTTTTTTCAGTTAGGTGTTTTTAATATTTTATTTTAAGCTTTCATATTTTTCAGTAGTTTGGCAAAGTGCTCAGTTAACAGTGTAAAGGTAACACAAAGGAGAAGAATCCATCTAGAATTTTGCATATAGAAGTTACATGTTAAATTTGCTGTTCTTTCAGTAAATTTTTGCATGGCTTTGAGCCTGAGGCATTTAGAAAACTCTTGCTAATTGCGTACCCAGAGATTGTAACATTACTAAAAATGGTAAAAGAAACTAAAGAAAAAATATTACAGTAGTATCTTAAGGCCTCAGGAAGGGGATCACAGACATACTTATTGATAAACACATAGGTGAAAGGAAAGTATAATTTTTTTTTTCTTTTATTTGAATGAAATTTTTGTAGAGGTTCTTTACTAGTATGCAAAGAATTGCATCTTTTCCAGGTACAGTTTCCCATTCAGTAACTCAGATACATCATTTGTCTAAACTATCAAACATGAAAACAGGTAGCACAGTACTGGACAAAGGGCTGGTAATTCCAGCAGCAGAGCAATTGGCATAATTGATAACTGACTTAATTTAACCTCCATCTCCTCCCCATTAATAGCCCATAATAGGGTCCTGATTCTGGATGAAGGCTCTATGGCAACTACTTCAATACAGATGACTAGTAAGTAACAGAGCATCTTGGCTTTAGCCTCTCACCTTTTCTGCTGTTCTCACCTCACCAGCTGTTAGGTACAGTGAAGTTCTTCAGGACGAAACTAATCTCTTCTGAACAGCTCTGAAATCCACAAAATTTAACATTAGAGAAGTCAATTTAGTAGTGAAGCAGAGACGTTCAGAATCCTGTGTAGATTTCCTTCTCCAAATCACCCAATATGAAGTTACAACCAGAGCAGGTCAGGGATTACTTACGTTGCCTGGTCTGGGTAATAGGGTTTTCTGAGTATCTACTGACCTCTTAAACTGCATCTGAGACAGTGGACTAGGGCATTAACCTGAAATAATGACTCAGAATAGTGATGCAAATTCTTTCTTGAGGCGTTTAGTGTGGGAAGTGTTCCAATGAAAGGTTAGTAAGTATGCAAAGCTCATATATATATATTTACATTTATATATATTTGTTCATCACTGGAGGATGCAGTAAGATTTGGGCTTCTAAGGTGTTAAGGTCAGCTTCTTAGAAGAAATTGCAGGAAAATACTGAAAAAAACCTATGACATATAAAGTCCTTGGTTTCCCACTTTGGGCCTTTTTGCATTATCCTTGATTTCCTAAATAATAGGGTTCTCACATTGACCCTACACTGCTATTCATACATTTAAGTTTACAGAGACAATTATGGTCATTTAATCTGTCCACAAACATCATAAAGAACCCAACAAACATGATGCAGTTCAGGGAGGAGGCTGTGCCAGTTCCATGCCAACTAGGGAGCCTTCAGCTCCCTGCAGTCACCACCTGGCCCCTTGTCTGTCTTTCCAGCAGGACCATCACTGCTCTTCATGTTTAAGCTATTGTTAAATTTAGCCAGTTCTAAGACTAGCACTATCTGTCTTTTGCCATTTTTGAAGTGCAGGATAGCCCTTGCTGATGGCCATCTCCAGGTTTGCTTTCTACAGCAGGCTACCAAACAATGTCTTTTTTGCCACTTTCTTCCACGTAACAGCTCTAGAACTCTTCTCCATTCCCATTCTCCCTTTAAATTTGCAGTGTTTCTAACAATTATTTAGCCTAATTTATCCTTGTTTTTCATGTCAGCTGTTGTGCTTTCCCTTAAAAAAAAAAAAAAAGGAAGTCCAGATTCCATGTTCAAAAACAGTCTTTTTTTTTTTTCTCCTTTTAAAAACCCAGAGGCATATTAAATCTTAAATTACCTTAGCCCCACTGAATCCACCCTGTTTTCCCAGCTGCATTACATTATCAGAGCCTAGAACTTTTCATCTCCTGCTGGGATTTCCTGGTATTGAGAAGTTATCAACCTTGGAGCTGCTGCCAAGGTGTCCCCAGGATCACTCTGCCTGCTGCTGTTTGCTGCTTTTCACCTCCTGACTCAAACCATTCCCTCCAGCCTGTCCTGTTTCCAGCAGGACTCCTCACCAGTCCTCTAGCCCCAACCAGCAGTTAGTAAGGTCACTTGCCCAAAAACCCTACCAAGTTTTCAGCCACTTACCACTCTGAATGCAGACAGGGTTGCTGCTTTACAAGCTCTGTTGAGCTCCCTGACAAATCCAGGTTGCTACTGGCTCTTTTCACTTGGAATCAGTCCCAGGGTGATGGGTGGGGACCTGCCCACACAGTGTCTAATTATAAGCTTTGTGTGGGTGAGGGAGAACCTTTGTAAGAATGATACCCTTCTTGCTGGATGTAGCAGATGTTGCCTTGTCTCTCGTCAAATCTGATTTATCAAATTTATCAAGTTTATCTAATTCCCTTGTACTCAGGGCTGGTGAGGCCACACCTCGAGTCCTGTGTCCAGTTCTGGCCCCCTCAGGTCAGGAAGGAGATTGAGGTGCTGGAGCAGGTCCAAAGGAGGGCAACCAGGCTGGTGAAGGGACTGGAGCATAGATCCTATGAGGAGAGGCTGAGGGAGCTGGGGCTGTTCAGCCTGGAGAAGAGGAGGCTCAGGGGAGACCTCATCACTCTCTGCAACTCCCTGAAAGGAGGTTTTAGCCAGGGGGGGGTTGGTCTCTTTTCCCAGGCAACTATCAACAAGACAAGAGGGCAAGGGCTTAAGTTGTGCCGGGGGAGGTTTAGGTTGGATATTAGAAGGAATTTCTTTACGGAGAGGGTGATCAGGCATTGGAATGGGCTGCCCAGGGAAGTGGTGGATTCTCCATCCCTGGAGATATTTAAAAAGAGACTGGATGTGGCACCCAGTGCCATGGGCTGGGAACCGCAGCGGTAGTGGATCCAGGGTTGGACTTGATGATCTCCGAGGTCCCTTCCAACCCAGACAATTCTGTGATAATGTGACAGTTTTCACCTCTCACAGTTTTGTCACGGTTTGCAGTGAACCAACATGAGGCCATTTCAGCCCTCAGAGGGGTTGCTGTATGTAAAATTCATGAGATGAATACTTACCTGAGGTAGCTGGTTACCTTCAGGTGCTGGTACAGGGGATGGGCTGAGCCTCTTCCGTGGGGAAATTCAGAACAGGAGCTTAATTTCCACACTCTGTGTCACTTGCTGGAAATCACCAGTTATGTTTGTTATCTGTCTGACATACATGCCCTGTGAAGCAATCCCTTGTATGTTTTCATATAATCAAGCCTATTTATATTTTTAACAAAGACCAAGCTAACTTCTTTTAAAATTGTGGAGAGTAAGACAAAAATGTGTTACAACTTGGGGTCAATGTAAGTGCCCAATATTTATTAGCTTTTCTAGTGGATTTACCCAACCTCTGTGTACTCACGACCAATTTGACTGATTTGTGTCCTCTCAGGCCCCGTGGGATTCACAGGTGAGGTATCTGTACCAAGCCCTTCTCATCAGTTGGTGTGCTCTGAATATAACTGGCACTGACTTATGATATTGTGATCCATTTAGCCCAGAAAAACTACACTTTCATTCAAAATTGTGTCAGGACTCGAAAGATAAGGTGATGATAATTTTGCCATTCACCTTTTTCTCTGTAATGGCTTTGTGACTTTTCCACCGTGTCAGTCCCAGGTTCTCTTCTGTGCTCGGAAAGTTGTGTCACAACCATGTCACAGCCCAGGTCCTTCAGTTCCTGGTAAAGACCTCAAATGACTACACTGCTATCTACAGGATGAGTGCTGCAATAATCACATGTTCAGGGAACTGTGGAAGAGCAGCTTTCCTCCTTATACAAGGAGTGATTCAAGTGCCTAAGGGCAGGAAGTAACTTGGGTTGAATCTATGGTTCATGTCAGAAGTCAGTTTGTGGTCTTGAGATATGTGCATCGTCTGAGGGAAGATACAGTTTCAGAAATAGCAGAGAAAAGATGTTTTTTTCATGTGCTGAGGTGTACACTACACAGTCAGCCCGCCAGACATTGTAAAAACCAAGTCAAGAGTGCCTCTTGTTCCTTGTAGCACATGACCTTGGAGCTGGATCTGGTTCTTGTAAAGTGGTGCAAACCAGTGCCATATCTGATGATCACCATTAGAGAGAAGTCTCAGAGGAATCTGGAGGAAGCAGTGGCTAATCAGTGACTGGATATCATTGATGTAGCTCATTAGATAAGTCTGGGGAGTAATGAGGTTGGGGAGCCATGGAAAAAGGATAAGGAATGTCATGTGCCCCATCTGTCACAATATTGGCATTCAAGTTAAATGGAAAGCAGCCAGTGAAACTGCTGCCTCTATTAATGATGAAACATCTTTAGCAATTGGTGAACATCTTTGTGTGCAAATCAGACCCCTCTGAAATGCTTCTAGGGGCCTAAAATTTCTGGTTATGCTCAAATATTTTGCTGTATTTGCAGAGAGTTGTTTCTTTGTGTATCAGTGCTTAGCACAGTGCCACCAAGCCCTCCTTCTCCCCAGTTACAAATTGAAACAGAGGTACAGGCTTGCAAGAATACCTCTGGGGACAAATGTACACAAAGAGCTGAAAATGGCATTTGGCAAGAATATAAGTTTCCTAAATTTTCTACTTTTTTTGATCAGCTCTCTATGTTGATAAGTGGCAACCTGGTGGATACAGGGAGACCATACACGTTTGCATTGTTTCACTGTCAGTGAATACAGAATACACAATGGTGCAGATTAAATTGAGGTAGGTCAGCATGGCAAGTAGGAATTATTAGTAAAAAGAATTTCTACCCCGTGTTGAGGGGATTGAGGTCTAACATCTTATGGTCAATTTTTCTGGATCTGGTTTTATGTTTTAAGAGGAGCTGCAGGTTTTGTGGACAGTGACATAAGCCTGGTTTTTCAGTTGCCTCTGACAATAGGCAAGTGAACACATCCAGGTGGTTTTATAAATCTCAGCTTGGGAATTATCAAGGACATAAATGCATTCTGATAGTGACCTTCACATAGGCAGGAAAAAGAGGATCAAAACACTCAGTGAGAATCATGTTCTCCAAAGGAATCCCAGCCACTGAATTTCAAGTGCTGCAGTATGTAAATTACCAAGGCTTTCATAGAAAGCCAAGTGAATAAAATTGTAAAAGCCACATTTTTCTCTCTCATTTCAATTTTAGATTGAAGATGGTTAATGAATTTCTTAGCTTGAATGGAATTCACCTGGAAGCAGCTTTGTGTATTCCATCTCCTAGGCAATTGTTAATATGTGTAGACAAAGACCACTCACCTTCCTGCAGAACCTTACCTTTAGTCTCTGAGTGGCAGAGTCAAAAATTAAAGGCTTTCTTGGTATTTCTATTGTCTAAGTCAAATAAGTTCATTCTGGTCAAGTGAACAAAACTTCCACTGAATAGAGAAAAAAACCATTTTGATTTAGTGTATCCTTTCCAGCAATAAAAGGAATACTCTGTAAATGAGAAATCTTTGACCTTCCATAATACACGATGTCTGCTAATTAATCAGTCAAAGCAAACAAAGATAACAGTAACTTCTGGTTTTGTGAGCTGGGGACTTGCAAATCATAATATCATTTGAAGGAAACAACACTAGGGCAGTATTTTAGAGCAGAAGATGAAAGTAACCAAAGACAGTGAGGAGTCAGTAGGGACAGTCAGGCTTTCTACACAAGTAATGAACAGAATTAAAGGGAGCAGGGTTAAATCCATTATTCTGAATGGCTGATCTGCTATTAAGGCTAGAACATTGAACTTCTTTGAAAGAAGCAGATGAAAATGGTAGAGAATAACTGTAGATTTTGCCTTGAAGATTGAGATGCAAATACAAATCTTCGTGAATGTATAGACTGGTAAAAGAATGGCTCTGAACAGCAAACCAGTCACTCAGAAAGTATTTACCTTTCTGGGGCTCTAGACATCTCCTACGTTAGGCCCCAAGCTTCCATATAGTAAAAAAAAAAGGGGTGGGGGGAATTACGAGACGAAATGGGGGCTGACACCAGTGCCATACTGCATTTTTATATATTGCTTATGCTTCCGGTGTTGCAAGACACTTGCCCCATCCAACCTTGTGGTAGCTGGGAGGAGAGAGATGTTTTTCTGCAGCACAGCAGTGTGGGTGTGCTCTGTTTGTGCAAAGGGTGGTGATGAGGCACGTTCTTTCCGGAAGTTTTTAGATCTTTGATAATTAAAGATAAAACAGATCCAAGGAATCTGTTCTTTATCCTGGAAAAAAAAGACAGAAGAATAGAGTTGGACATGCTATCAACTTCTGCTTCCTAATTCTTGGAAGTGGAAGAACATAAAGCAGCTTGGAGACAATTTGAAATCATGAAGTTAATACAAAAGAAGAAGAGAATCACTGGTTTTGTAGAGAGCCCATGTAGGTGGATTTATTGAGAAGTCAGTGAGCAATTGTTTACCCTCCCACAGGCCAGTCCAACCCCAGTCAGCTTTGGGTTTGGAAGATTAACTCAAAGATTTTAATTTTTTTCTTAATTCTAATGCACAAAGATTTAATTTTTGCTTCTGTCCCAGGAGCCTGCCAAACAGAACTGTCAGAGCTTACACAGAATACTCTGACTGCATTAAAATCTCATCTGAATCACTTTCCCAAGATCTTATATTACCCTCCATATAACAGACAGAATTTTGAGAATTGGAACCTGCTATAGGAAAACCGCATAATTTTCATTGAGACAAGAAAGTGGGGGAATGGTAAGTAAACAATTTATCTATAAAAATATCCAGAAGGAAATACAAGAGAAGAGAGAGAGGTGATGGCCCTGCGACATTGTTAGCTGGGAAAACAGACTTGCTCCCAAGCAATGGGATCTTACAAGTGTGTTGGTAACTCGTATGATAAAACGGTCAGCTGAAAAAAAATTTTAACAATATTTCAGATCTACCAGAAGGTACCTTCAGGATGTGTATTCTCAGGAACTGAGTGGCTGTAATCATTCAATCACTTCGGGCACATCAAAGATAAAGACTCTATTAAATGTACAGCAAGAAGTGAGAAAAACTTATCAAAATGCAACTATGGAAAAGAATAGGCTTTTCTTGAGGCAACAGGAGCCTGAAGAGAGAAATAAAAACTTGTAAAAAAATCATGTGGGAGCATGTGTAAGAGAGATCCTGCAGATTACCTAGAAAGAAAGAAAAAAAAAAAGCCTGATGTATTTTCCTGGATAAAATTATGGAGTTTCCCATGGTATTTCTATAAGGAAACATACTGGCAAGAGTGGGCTATAACATGATATGATCAGTAAGGAGATAATCTCAAAGGCAGAATGAAGGCACAGGGGAAGGGTATCTGTGCAAGTTTGTCAAGCTTCATCTCTAACAAAGCTGAAAGATCAAAAGGACTTCTTGAATGAACTGATGCAATAGGTTTGTTTCCTGCAAATTTGTGATTCAATCAGGATTTTATCAATATATTCTAGGATATAAGAGTAGCATGAAAAAAATCTGAATAGTTGCAGAACTAAAACAAATAGGATCAACAGTGGGGAGACCATTGCCTAAACTGAACACTGAGGTCACTGTTTAATTTTATTCTTTTGTTTCTAGGCTTGCAAATATTTATGGAGGACTTTTTCTTAGACTGTGATTTTTGGAAAGAAGACAGTCTTCTGTCTACTCTGCTAATCAGTAGAGTATTTCATTCCTGGTATTGGAGAACTCAGATAAAAATGGCATTTGCTTTCTCATTAGCAAATACCTGAATATCTCACTTTATGACTAGCATACTATTTCCCTTAAAATTATTTTTCTTGTGTTACATATAAAGTAAATACAGATGATGTAAGTGGAGCAGAGAGTTGGTATTTTGGATTACTCGTTATTGCTGTTCCTTTCTTCTATGAAAGATTTAAGAGGTTTGTTTATATCTGTGTTTGGTTTACCCCATTGCCAAAAGAGTGTCATGAGAGAGAAAAGGGACTGAGGCTGAATGCTTTGTAATGGCTTCGCTAGTAATTTAACTCTGGCACAATTTCTCCAGTGAACAAATGCTTAAGGAGTACTAAATGAAATTCTGAAGCACTCAGAGTATTGCAGAATATTTAAATAACATAGAAGACTGAATGGAAATCTAAATATGTCAAAAAAAAAAAAAAACCAACAACCCAAAGAAAAACAATAGAAAAAATGATGCAAATTTGATTTAAAAAGCTTTGTCTTGCAGCAGGACAGCCAAATATATCAAACTGTGTGTCTCACTTGACATTTTGAAGATGAAATTTAAATTGTTTGAAAAAGCTGGCTTACCTTGCAGTGAAGATATGAAAGAATTACTTGTTCCAGTCTTTGTCAGAGGTAGATTGTCTTGTGAAATATCAAACCCATGTATTTTTTTTGACTGACTCCATTAATACAAAGTGATAGTATCCAAAGGTTTCATACCAGTATCAATTTTAATTTTTAAAATACAGAAAGAAACAGAAGAAAGACTATTCTTCAGCAACATGGGGCTGCTATCACTGTTTGTTTTTTGGTTTTTGGGTTTTTTTTCATCTTTAGCTCATAAAACCTCTTGCTCTGTCTACTGTTGTATAAGCAAAGAATTACTTTTTGTAGATGTTTTGCATTGATGTTTACTATACCAAAGAATGAAAATTAACTCAAGAAAGAGTGTAAATGAGAGACAAAAATGCAAAACAGAACAACACAAGGGAAACAAATTAATGCAAAATTTTATTTTTAGATGCACTGATTTTAGATGCACTGATAGGAAAAAGCATATTTTTAAGTGTGTGCTACAAGCTGGACCACACTTGTAGCAGAAGTTGTTGGACCACAGAAGCTGCTCTGTTTTGTCAGAATGCTATGGAAAGCAATAGCTTAAAAAGAAACAAAAAGAAATCTTGTGTTTTTGAAACTAAGAATATGATTAATAATTAATAAAAACATCAAATTAATTTATAGAATTGCAAAAGTGGCACAACCAAGTAAGGAGGCAGGAGGGGACAGACTTTATTGAAGTTTTGAGTTGAACAGGGCATTGTCTTTTTCTTGGGGGAAAAAGTGGCCTCCACTGCCCTGCTCACATCTGTCTCATGTCCTTAAATCTGGTGCCCTGGCCCTGCTGCACACCTTTTCATGATCCTGAGGAAAATATTTCCATTTCTTTTGCTTCAGTTCCTGACTGGAAGGAAAGGTAGATAAGTCTTCCTTTTTCTTTCACTCAGCCTCCTCTCTTTGTCTGACTCTGGAGAGACCCATGCCTGATTTCTGCAGGATGCTGTGTTACAGATGGTGTAATTACTAGCTATAGATATTTCCCAATTGCATGGAAGTACCTGGGGAGTTGTTTGCTTCCCCAGGGGAGTGCAAAAGAGGGGAGTCCCTGTTTACCCAAGAAGAGGGCTTGCCTTAAGAGTTTTTCTGAGGGGCAGAGGAGGAGGATTTCCCTGCTTGGGATGGTTTCTGGATCCAAGTGCCCATGGGTGGAGATGATGAAGGTACCAAAGCAGTGAACCTGAGAAGGTGGACATAGAGCTTTGTCATCTTGGCTGCAAACCTCCTAAGCAAGCTCTTCTGGCAAACTTCAAAGGATGTGACTGGATTCTGACATCTCAAAATTCTTGCTGCGTAATTTGAAACACACCTGTTCATCACTCACATTTATCCCTGTGTAATGCATCTCATTAACACCTTCTGGTTAACCTCACTGGCAGTATTCTGGAATAGCTTGTTGTTAGGATGGGACAGAACAGAGTTGCCCAACGTGATTCACACACAGGATTCCTGCACTCCAATGATAAGCCTCCCATCAGACTTAAAAATCAGCTGCATGTCTTAGGCCACAGTGGGCAATTAAAAACCGAAAGGATTTTTGTGGGTAGCTTGTTTTGAAACAGAAACAATCTTATCTTATTTGGGCTGATGCTGGTAACTCTTAGTAGTCTGGTTTTGTTAGCCAGTATAATCAAAATGCTGCCAGACTGGGGGGCTCAATGATATGTAGAAATGCCAATAATGCAGCTCAGGCCCAACTTCAGTGGCTTCAGAAAGGCAGGGTAGAGGTGGAAATATCTGCTTTAGTAGGAAATAGAAAATAGGTGTTTTAAAAGCTGCCAGAAAATTGAACATCCTCAGTAGTGCAACAAAGTTGTGATAAAGAGGATGCCTCTGCCAGGTACAAGTCCCAGCCCAGCAGTGTTCAGCAGAGCTGAAGAGAGCACACTGTGAGTTCTTTCTCAGGAAAAAGGCAACAGTCAAATATTTTACTGTGCATTAAGCTGTCCTGCTTGGCACATGGTGAAATTTGATGGTCGAGTTTCTCTAAGCATACTGCACAACTCAGAATGCAGTCCCAGCTCCTATGCAGTCCTTTTTCTTTTTTAAATTTTCCCTTTTTTTTTTCTTTTTTTTTTTTTTTTCTTTTTCTTTTTTCTTTATTTTAAAATTATTTTTATTTACTAATTTTTTCTTTTTTCTTTTTTTAAAATTATTTTTTATTTTCTTCCTCATTATGGTTATTTCTTCATTACGTTTTGTTATTTTTTTTCTTTTTTTTTTTAGTTAGTTGTTTCTTTTTGGGTGAGGTAATTAATTAACTTCATTCCTAAGGTATTTCAAAGGACAATTGTCTGGAACATTTTTTCCCTATGTTATTATTTTCCCCTTGTCTCTGAAACATAATCACACTGTGTATGATTGTGCTACTGGTAAAACACGTGTAAGCTGTCACTGTCACTGGAATTCACAGCAGTGTAACTCCCTTGTAGGGATACAAGCTGACAACACTAAATTGGAAATAGTTTTGTAGAGGGCTGGGCAAATTTTTCCTGTCTATTGAAGGAACCTTGTTAATGGTTTGCAGCTGGCTGAGGAGGTGTTGCTGTTCCAGGGGGTTGCCACAGTGGGCAACCACAGCATCACTTCTGGAGCCTCAGCAAAGCACCAGGGACTGCCACGTCCGCGGCCGCACGGTTCCACAGCCACAGAACACAGACCTGGGGAGGGAGGAAGAGTTTCAGGATATATTTTTCAGCACAACGGAATATTTTCTAAGCAGATGCCAAAGATTATCAGTAGAAACACCATTTTTATTTTGTGTTAGGTCAAAGAGTGTGTTTGGGTAGTTAGAGAATGTAAGGTGTGTGCGTGATCTCATTTTTTCTTGAAGAATTACTTTTTAGGAAATAAGTATGAAATTCTAAGACAGGCTTGGATTAGAAGACTGATTCCATTAGCCTTTTAATGTGGACAAGGTGTGTGCTTTTGAAGTGAATCACTCACTCCATTTTCCCCATGTACCACACTCTGCTTTGAACAAAAGAGAGGTCTCAGGACACAGCAGTTGGATTGGTTTTGGTTAAAACCAACCCGAGAGGTGTGCTCCAGGAGTCTGCCCAGTGTTCTGCAGATGCCAGTGGGCACCTGGGCTGTGGGATCAGGTTAGAGGCAGCCTCAAGTACCCCACCAAGGCCACATATACTGTTGCTCCATGCAGAGCTGTTTCTGATGTGCTGCAGTTTAGGATAAAACCTTGTACCTGTCTTAGAAGTGCAGGGCTACAGCCTCCCAGAATTTCAGATTTGCTGTCTCTGTCCTTTGGGGAAATCTGACTGCAGTGCTGAGCTGGTGAAATCACTGTAGTCAGCCAAACACTCAGGTAATGCCATGAAGTTTGGATTTGGCTTTTATTTTCAATACTTAAACCCACTTGCTTTAAAGGGCATGATACCATGCAAAGGTGCTCTGTTTCTTCCACCCACCAGACCCACTGAATGGAAGATCACTAGATTATGTACTCACACATTTCCATTTTCCCCAGATATTATTGTGACTTCTTCAGCTCCCATGCAGCCTCTGTCTGCATGACCCAGATGCTTTTTCCAGAGAAACTCAACTTTTGTAATGTTCCCAGAAATTTCTGTATCAATATTGTTCCAGTAAGTTTTGCCTGGTTCAAAAGTTCCCCTGCCAAAAGAGAAGCACAGGTGTGATGCTCTCAGTTTATTATAAATGAGGAAAAAAACCCTACAGTTTAAGCAGAGGAGTGGGCTGTGGGATGCTGTGAGACAAATACTATTTCTGGTGAGACTTAAATTTTTTTTTTTTTTTTTTTTTTTTTTTTAGGGTTGCCAATCACCAATGTTGGGCAAAATTTGAGCTTACATGATGTTTCTTGGGAACACACAGGGCTCTTGAGCCTCATGCAGGTCCAATGCTTTCAGCAGTGGGGGATCATGTCCTAGGTCCAGAAACACCAAGGTCTGTCCTCTCTGCTGACTGATCATTCAATCCATGTAGCAAAATCTTTTATAAAGTACTTGGGCATTAAATTCTTAATATATAAAACACATCAAATACTTTTTTTGAACAAGCATTGCTACAGAACTAAACTTAGGGGAAGATAAAAAAACCCACACACACAAAATGCAATGCACTTTTCATTTAACCTTTCTGTAAGGATTAGGAAGGAATATTTCATTGACACTTTAGATTAAATCTCCCTCCAAATCAGTATTGCAATTTTACCTTCCCTGAAGCTATTGTGGCAGGGCTAAGGCTGCCTTATCTCTCCCAGCATGACTTACCCTGAGTACCTGGAGGAAGTTCTGAGGATTAAATATCACTTTTTTCCCCCTTTGGCTAAAGTCTGTGGTGCAGATTTCAGCCAGGCTTATTGGTAAAGGCCACAAAGTCTCTGTATTAACCTTGGAAGGTTATTGTGCATCCTACTACAGGCTTTCAGCCTCTCAACCCAATGTTGGTACTTAAGGAGGAGATGGTTACTCAGAGGGATCTACAGAACTATGCACATGTCTGAATGAACACACTGGATTAGCTAGCCCAGCCTTTGTCACTGCTGCCATAGGGTTTGTTCTAGACATCAGTTTTGGAAAATAAGATCTATCAGTAAGTCCAAGTCAAAAAGTTCTCTCAGTGTTTCTGCTTGTTCTCAGCCATGAAGAAAATGGAAAATTATAGTTTACATTCATGTCTTCTGTGGTGTTAGTATTCATTATAAGAGAATGCACATTACAGTGAGACATTAACATAGAAATTATCTGTAGGTGTATCCCTGCAGGAGTGTCTTTGCAATCAAAGGCACTCCTCATACAGACCAGTGACAGGGCTATGTTCAAATGGAGAAGGGGCTGGCTTTGGAGTGGTTAAACCGTGCTCTTTTCAAGGATCAATTTGTGAGATTTCAATTCATATTTACTGGCAAAGGCCAGGATGAGTGGACAGGAACCCCAGATTAAATCACTGTAGATCACGCAGCTCTTTATCTTCTCAAAGAGCATCAAATACTGTTTGAGCTCTGCAGTAATCACAGAGTTCTTTACTTTTGCCCACTTTGCTATGCCAACCATTTTCCTCAGAAAGCAGAATACAGAGCTCGAGACACCAGCAAGCAGATTTTGATCACAATCTGTAGTGTAGGGAACTTCAGCCACTTATCAGCTGCTTCAATTACCAGTGTAAATCATGAGTCACAGAGAACAAGGTGACACATGTAAACATAACTGCTTATAAATTCAACATGTCTAAAATGATAGAGCCATTTTTTTCAAAAGACATGCTAAACTTACTTGTCAATTGTGTATTTTTTCCTGATCCCATTAGTTCCAGTCAAGGCTACATCTATATTTGCCTTCATGGTTTCCACTGCAGATATTCTGACATGTATCTCTTTCCGCCAGCCTTTGAAAGACAAATTAAATAGATTATGGTTGTAAAGTGACTTCTTTCTTAATGGCAAAACTTTTCTTATGTTTCCATGTCTTTCAGGGAGAGAAAAGGATTGAACAAAGGCACTTGTAAGCAAACAGAATGTAATTTTTTACCAAGGCAAATATTACTTCTGTGTGATTCTGGTAGTATTATTTCCTTGACAGCAGCATAAATTGCAGGTGCAATCTTTGCTGATCTATTGGCTATGCCAAGTATTTAATTTTTCATGGCCAATAGTGTACCTTGCTCTCCCACACGGTCTCACATTTATTTTTGTCCTTTCTCACACTTCTAAGCAATTCCAGGGGTCTCACAGGTAGCCTGTCAGCTCTCAACTCTGAAATGAGATCCACTGCACTGCTCTGTTGTTGCAAATATGTTAAACAAAACCAGCATCTCTCCCAGGATCTTTATATCAAGAGTGTTTCAAGGTTTTTCTTATACCTGTGCAGAGCCCAACAGCTGGCAGGAGATCCTGTCATCTCACATGTCTTTCCAAGGCAGAAGCAGGGCCTCAGGCACAATAGAATATCTTGATTTTAAGCAACCAAGATTGGGAAGTTTTTGTGCTGGCTTTGATTCACTGTTAAAAAGAGGATCTCATCACCCACTTCATAAGGTTATATTTGGGTTCAGGCGATAATTTCTATGAACTCAGTTTGTAAATGTTAAAATTAATATATGCATTCAGATTGGAAGAGTGGTCAGTTTCTCTATACTCAGATTCCTTCTTTTTACTTTTTGCTCTTATGGAGATGTGATACAAGATATATTTTTTTTTCTTCCTGAGTTTGCTTCCAAATTTTACTACCTAGGGAATTAGAACCTCAAAGACCCCCTCTCATTTATTGCCCTTGCAGCTAATCACCTCTGATGAATTACATTTTACTTATGAATTTTCTTATTTCCTGCTTCTGCATTAATCTGAATTAAAACTACTTTTTTTTACTGTCTGCCATTTGACTTGACAAACTTTGCAAAAATATCCTGAAAAAATCCAGTTTTATATATTTTTGTCAATAGAAACAATAACTTTTTTTCTTTGAAATTTTGCACTTTCTGCATAACATTCCTCCCACCTTCAGCTTTGTTGAATTTTTGAAGCCATCACCTAGTTAACAAAGTCTAGCAGGGTGTCTAGGCCAGAAGCATCACTTACGAGCATATGGAGGAGAGGGCCCTGTGTTCAAGTAAACCTTTTGCTCTTCTTTTTCAGTTTTACGTGAAAACTTATCAGCATAATGACCCATCAGTGGGCATCCTTCCTTTGGACATGGGAAGCAATCTCCCTGGGAGAAAATAACAGTGTGTGTTACCAGATGTTATCTATTTCGTTCCAAATTCTTAAAATGTAAGAAATCAGGGCATTTAATTTTCCTCCCAGCTTTTTCACAAAGGTACTTTCTTCAGAATTCAGATCCTAACTTCAGCATTTATCAGTGTGGAAAAAAAGGAGACAAGATGGGCAGTCAGCTTATTTTGTCTGGCTGAAAACCTGGCCTAATGCCTTATGCTCTTGCAGAGACCTTAATGCATGTGTATTACTACCTGATCTGTAAAATATAGATAATTTGTCCATTAAAAGGCTGTCTGCTAATTAATGTAGGGTTGTTAACCATATTTGCAAGCAGGTATAGCTGGGTATCTCAATCATATGGTAAAGATATTTAAGTTAGGGAATATAGAAACTTGGGATCTTCCTTTGGGAAGTGTTCTGTCTGCTTTTCAGTCTTTCTTGCCATGCAAAACCTTAATGAAATAAATCTACCTACATAAAACATTCAGATCAAGTCCTTAATGACCATTAAAGCAAAAAAACAAAGCAAAAAAGAAGATCAGCATGTATAATTTCAATGAAATTGATTTAATTGTGGTTGGAAAAAATAGCATTGTTATGTTTAGTTCAATTTTGGTGTTTGGGATGTTCTGTAGGAACTGGTATTTGTGGATCTTTATCTGTTTGGATATTAGATGAGAAAAAAACTAAATCATCACTTGTTTATTATAAGAAAAATCATTTCCCTTGCATCACTAAATTGCACAGGGTTCAGGTGCCCAAGTCCTGAATTACATCAAACTTTCAAGTTATGTGCAACACTACAAATGTTAGCAACTTTTCTGCAGTATAGTAATAATTCCTTTTGGAAGTAGATGGAAATAAATTCAGCCCCATCTTTTTTCTTGATCAGTCCTCAGTTCATCACCAGAACTGGTCCACCAAAAAAACCTGGTTATATCAGGTCTGAAACATCAGGACATTGTGCTGCTGCCTTCTTGTGCCACCTGAGGGTTGTCTGTGCAATGCTGTGATGTATAAACACCTCCTCACATCCTGTGGATGTTTAGTGTTTATACAGATATTTAAACGTTTCTGAAATACAGAGGCTGTCCTCTTGATGATGGTTTCCACTAGGTTTATATGGTCTTCCTCCAACCAGACTAGGTAAGTGCCCCTTACTGCTGACCTACACACAAGGTGAACCTGGCCACTGCATCTCTTTGCTCTCCATCTCTCCCTTTGTAACTGTTTTTGGTGTTTATATTTCCTACCTTCTTTTCTTTTGGACCTTTTTTATTTTTTTTTTTCCTGAGTTATGGGTATGGTCTGGATGACAGTAGTCAGTAGGTCTGCATGGCCTCCCTGTATCATAGAATCATGTAATGGCTTTGGTTGGAAGGGACCTTAAAGATCATCTTCTTCCAACCCCCTGCATGGGCAGGGACATCTCCCACTAGACCAGGTTGCTCCAAGCCCCATCTAACCTGGCTCCATGAACAAGAGTGTAGAATTTGTTCCAGAAATGATTAAGAGAAGAAGGGCAGGGCTATAACCCCTCAGATAAATATGTATTTGATACTTACCAATACAAAAGCTCGGTATGTTTCACACTGATACCCAGCAAATCCATTGGGAGTGATAATACTCTCAGCATAATACCGGAGACTTCTTTTATGTCCACATCCAACAGCTCTATATGCTGGGAAAAAGGGCAGGTAAAAGAGATTAAAGTTATAGATTGACATCAAGTCTGTGCCAAAATAACACTTGTGGGTCTTTTTTTCTTCAAAAGCATTGTACATATAGATACATATTTGTACATATGTCTCAGATGTTTAAAGTATGAACTACCTACTTTTATAGTAAAAAGTGTACTGATGGCTACACCCATATTTTCAGTGGGGAAGAGCTGGGTTCTAATCTGGGTTTCCCTGTGCTTATGCTGAATTTACCAGAGGTGGAGATGCACCAAGGTGGACCTTGTGTAGCCTCCCATCCTTCTCTGTGTACAAAACTTCTTTTAGAGTAACACAAGAACCAAGGAGGATTTTGAAGAACTTCCCATTAGATATTTCAAAGACTGGAATAATTCATAGCTACAGAGTTTGTCAAGCATTTAGTAGTTATTATGACGTAGTTTTCATTTCCTTGCCATTATCACAACATGGTATTTTGTAAAACCACAGTTTCCATTCGTTTCTAGAACTAATGGTAATAGTAGTAATTATTTTAACTTCAATGGCTTTCAGTGTTTTTAAGCTCTAGAAGATCTGTGATCTTTTGACAGTGGTGATTCTGTGAAATGCTCTAAAAGGCAAGATGTTTGACAGTGTGTCCTTGGTTTTGTCAGGATTATTTGAAACAAGTACATTTTCCCTTCAGAGTGAAATTTATAAGCAGTTAGTGCAGGAAAGAAGGAAGTGTCATTTGGGCTATATTTACAGCTCCCTGGTAACAAGTATTGTCATCAGTGGCTCTCTTTTATCAGTCTCCCTTTTATCAAAGCACAAGATACTAGCTAGGTTGTATAAAACCAGGCTCTCCTCTGCTTCAGCATATGGGAGGCTCACCTAATCACAGGGTGAAGTCTTGGAGGCACTGTAGTAATTGCAATCAGAAAAAATTACAAAAACCAGAATTTTACCTTCTGTCAATATTTATACATCATAAAGGCAGACCAATTGGTACTGACCAGCTGACACACACTGTTCTTTACATAAGTAAAGAAGAAAACCTGACACCATAGCCCTCTGAAAAGTCCTTTTGTCTGTTTTTCCTGAAAATCTGCATCATCAAGGCTTCCTGAACATGTTTTCTTTATAGTTCTTTTTTTTTTAATCTAAATCAGAAGGGTCTCTGCTTTTAACTTTAAAAACCTCAGCTCTTAGGGTTGGCTGGCTTTGTGCTAGTGCCAAATTCACTTAACATCTATACAATGGGAACACAATACTCTTCTGTGCTGTAGAAAGAAGTTACTAAATAGCATTTCTAAAGCACTTGATACCTAAAAGCACTACATAAATGTAAATATTATCAAACAGAACAGATACACACATACTAAGGTTTGACTAAGAGGCAGGAGTTAAGGCTGTCTCTATTTTTAGGAGCTGCATGAACAGCTGACTCCATCTGCTTGTGTTCGACAGGGCTGAGCTGCTTCTTCACCACAAAACATTTGAAAAAGCCTTTTGAATGGTCTCTGGGAAGTATTTCCTTTTTCTGCTGAAAATTCTTATGCAGTATGATGAGAAAGTGGTTTGGTTCCAAGTGACTTTATGCACTGCCTGCTTTCAGTCCTCCTTGTTACTAAGTTCTCCATCATTTTTGAAAGCCAATTAGTTAACCACTGGTAGGAATTTCAAAATATTCAGCTGACAATAATGGATGTGCTCATTTCTGTAGGTTAGGATGAGAAGACAGGGTTTTTGCACCCTTGAATCCCAGGGTAATTCTGATTAACTGCCCAGTTTTCTTTGAAGAACATGAAGTATCAATGGAGCTGTCATTTTATCATCTATATTTTTAACCTTGTGCTGTTCCCTTTGAAGAAATTAGGGCTGTTAATAGCGTGGTTGAGTATGTCTAACCCCAGTAATATTTGAATTGATGTCTTTCTAGGGAGAAGGAATGTTCAGATTTTAAAAACTTCATTTTTAGATAATTATTGTAAAATTAAATTTTACCATTCCTTCATGTGTGGAATTCCCACTGAGGGCAGCCTGTCAAGCACAGTGGCAGGCTTTTAGAAAGGTTGTGGGGAACAAGTCTCTGTGCTTTAAATGAAGTTTTCATGTGGAATTTGTCTTTGTTAGTACAAAAGAAAACTGGAGGGTATTTCCCAGGCAGCATTAAACCTTCAATTTCTGAGCTTTTTTTCCATGCTCCAAATCTGTACTATGTAAATAACACATACATTCAAAAGGCTTTACCTTAGAGCCTTTATTTCTAACTGTAGCTTATAATGAGGTGTTACTTTAAAATACATTTACCTCTCATAAGGTCATTGATATCCCGAGTTGCAGGAGGTACACGAAGCTGCTTGCATCCTGGCATCTTCTTCCCACCATTTGGGTAAAAATCCAGGTGGCCACAAGTCTGAAGAATCCCTGGAGCTGAAATGCACAGGGAATCGGGGCCGATCACCCTCGGGTATGCTGTGCCCGGCCTGTGTTGGTGTCAGCATTTGCATAAAAACTTACCAAAGTCAAAGAAAAGATGACCAGCATGAGTATGAATTATATCAACAAATTTTGCATCTGAAGGATCCAACCTAACTGTTGTGGGAGTATACTGGAAAAGGGGTCCAGCTGGATCCAAACCTAGATAAATGGAGACAGGTCTCATGGAGGATATAACATTACAGCTGTGTCATCACAGACAGCGTGTTGTACAATGTATGGCATTACATTTCTGCCTGTACTCCAGGTATAAAAATCCATTTTGTGGTCAAGGACCAGCAAAATGGACTGTTTATACGTAGGAGTTTGTAGAAGAAATGGTTGGCTGGAGTTTTTTTTTGCATGTTAGTGAAAAATATGAAATCTTGATATGTTCATCTGAGCTTGTAGGGTTTTTTTTTTTAAGAATTTTTATTTGTTCAAATATCCATTTTTGCTTTCAACAGAGCTTCTTTGAAAAATGTTACCCCTTCAATGTCAGTGAGTTCTGTTTGGGTTTAAAGCAACACAGTTCTGATCCTGGTTTCCCTGAATTGCCTCTGTGACTTCTTTCTGCATACACAGCTTAGTCAAAGCCATGCCATACAGAGAAAAGAACTGACTGGAGGTAAAGGAAACTGGAAAATATTGAGCTTTTAAATAAGTGATGAGTGAGTGGGTGATGACACCCTGTGCCTCTGTGTAGCCACACGACTGGCAGCTTTCTTCCTTTCCAGGGTGGCTCTTTGCTGTCTCATCCTGACATACTAAATCCAGGGGCCTTATTTTTTCATTTCCCCTTTTCAATATTTTGAGATGATGAAAAGCCACGTTAAAGTGGGCTTTTAAAACCAAACATGGCAATGACTTGCTAGTGTTTTACAAGTCTTTTACTCCATATGTAATAGACTATTTTGTTCCTGTTCTTTTATACCATTAAAATCCTAACCAAATGTTCCCTGGGACTTGAGACCTGTGAAAAGTTACCTCTATTTAGCCACAGTCAGGACAGTTCAGCCTTCCTGTGACATTCATGGCACGTGGTGGAACCTGGCTGCATCTCTGTGCTGCCATTTTAGCTGCATGCTGTTTCTTATGACAAACCAGCACATGGCAGCCTATGAGGTGTGTTTATAAGCCAGCAGTGATCCTTCAGCTCTCTTCAATTGTATAAAAATATAAAGCTTCAGCAGCAGAAATAGCTTCAGTACCTGTTATCCTTCCAATGCCAGGTTTCCTTCTCCCTGCCTCCCCTGCAGCATGTGCTCCAAGACTATGGCCAATGAAATGAATGTTCTCAGGAGAGTAGCCATAGTCTTTCTGTGAAGGTGCATGGAAAGTTAAAAACAAAGATGTTAATCTGGGGATACAAGCCTGTGGCACTGCATCTTGGTCCCCTGCTCTGCTGGGGCTTGGCCAGACCTGCAGGTGATAGAAGGGATGGTCTTGGGTGGGAAACTGCTGTTGTGGGAGGTGGGATCTGCACCTAAAGAGAAGCACTTCCCAACTCATTCTCTCCCCTTTGATATCACACCTCTGGAAGGGAGTAATCTCTGTCAGTTATGTCTCATCACCCTACCAGTTTTGATAGAGAGTCTCCAACCTGGTCCCTTTTCCAGTAAAAAACCCATCAGGAGCAAAACTGTCAGAGAGCACATCCTGCAAGCCTTTAGGGACACGCTTCTGTGACAGCAAAGTTAGGGATTCTCCCGTGTGTGAGTTTAGAGATTTCTTATGCTTTTTTGCACCTCCTGTCTCTGTTGCATCAAACCTAAAGCTGAACACCCTGAACACAGCCCGTACCCCACAAATATTCCCCAGCTTTCCCGTTCCATGGGTATTTTACCTCCAGAAGGTTCACCAGGTAGGCCAGCTCAGCCCCCACAACACGGACGTTGTTCACTGCGTCGGTGTACAACCCACTGGAGCCACCTGTCCAGTCTGTCAAAATGCAGTTCACATCTTCAGTGGGAAACATGAGCTGCTTGGAAAACATGGGAGCAGGAGAAGAGAAAGCCGACAGGGGTGAATTACAGCTGTAGCCCAAGGGATATGTAAACAGCGTTTTGTTTGGCTGCAGCCAGGGACTTGCTGTGTTTGTGTGACCCATAAAGCCACAACCTGAGCACATCAGTTCCTCCTAGTACTGGAAAATCAACACAAGGAGGCAGAGTTCACTGATTTGAACACTGCCTACAGACACACAGGAGCTTGCTTCACTTCTCTTTTCCATTCCAGATGCCTTCATTGTCTCTAGGGTATCAACTTCTCTTACTGACAGTGCCCCAATTAGCAAAAAAAAAGGACAGTATGTCCTATTTTTTTATGGTCCAAACCTTATGCTTCAAAATGTATATTCTTGGATCAAACTAAAAGGATTCACAAATTTGTGTTCACGTGATTGAATTTTTCAGCCCTAAAGGCCACGTACTTTAAGCAAAATATTCAATTTATACACTCCTTGCGATGGAAGATTCTGATTTTTCATTCTGACACAATTTCATTTTTTAAATGTGCCTAAAAAAAATTAAAACAATCTTCTGAACAAAGCCTTTTCTTTTTATTAGATCAAAATGGAATGTTTATTTTGACCTTTTGCTGAGGTGAGAAAAGCAGCTTCTTTTTTTTTTTTCCCCTTTATAATCAGCAAAGAATAGAAAAATCGATTAATTACAGTTGTCCCTGTGGAAGAGGATGCAGCAAAGGAACATTTAGCAGAAGGCTGAAGTGCCTTTTACTCAGCTAGTAGTAAGAGGGTGGTCTGAGCTTAATTCTGGTTTTTTTTTTTCCCCTAATATATATCCTCTGAATTAACAAGAGCATCGGGGTATAAATCTTCTGTGGGGATGTTAAGCCATTTAATGGGATGATGTAGATATTTGCACTTTGAAACATAAGTGAAATGACCATCAGGTGATAGCCATACCATACCTTGCACATACTTGTTATCCAGGGGAGGTCTGCTCCAGCAAGATGGCCATGAATAATGAAACGAGTTTTCCTGTGTGTTCGGAAATTGGAAGCTTTGATAGTTGAAGGATTTGTAGCAGAAATTTTCTGTGTGAAAAAAAAAAAACAAACAACAAAAAACCACCACCAAACAAAACCCAAACAACACAACAAGGCTGTGACTGCTCCATCCCACTCTGCATGTGATACAGGATGCACTATCCAAGTGGTCAAAGTGGACTCTGAAGTGATGGGTCTTGTTCTTCACTCATAAACTGCCTTGCTGGGGGATATAAAATATTTTCTTCAAAAAATGATTCACTTCCTCTAGTTAATAGAGCTAATGTTACTGGCATCATTTCACAATTCTTTGAGATGTACTGTACAACATGCCATGTAGGTACATGATTTTATCAAACCCGGCCATAGAAATGAAAAGATAGCATCTCCTTCAAGGTATTATGTGGTTGACTTTTTATCTGTACCTTTTTGTCTTTCTTTTTGCTTTGAAGGTAAGACCTTCATCACTAAGATTATTTATATTTTATGGGAAAGCTCACCAGGCTTACAACATCAGAGGCAGTAGGCATTTTGGGGTTTATGGAGAAGTCATTATTTTCTCTTAAAGAAGTTCTGAATACTGGGTTGTTTTAAAAGTTGTCTCTAATTTGTTTTTTGTTATGGTTTTGTAAGCTTAAAAGGGTATGTCATGCACTAATTAGTACGCTTCTGATCTGCACTGAGACTCATGGAAGTTAAAACCTCATCCAAGTCCTCTTGGATTTTGGCTTGTTCTGAGGTAGCTCAAAGAGGAGAAATCCACTCTTTGTGGCTGCCATTTATATAAAAAAGAACTCTGAAGCTTTTTTTCATGTAATGTGAGCCAACAACAGCAACAAATTTTCTCACTACTCTTTCATATTAATTTGCTTCATTTTTCTTGCTCTCTATCAAAGTAAAATTCATGCTCCCTGATGCTCATGTCTCTCCTTTCACCAGATGAATTTATAGCAACCTATTCTAAACTGCTTCAGGCTATAGATGAGCCCAGCCCAGACACCTCCAACGTCTTGAGCATCCTGCTGTGAGCTTTTCCCAGTACTTGCTTGGATCCAGATGAAAGGGCTGACCTACTGCTGGCATCTTTCAGTGTGTTCTCATTTGATCCATCCTATGCAGTGCTGCAAACTTTTAGAGACTTCCATTTGTTACTCTTTCACAGTCCAGACCTTCCTCTTGCTGCCACTGCCTTGCAGGTGTTGTTGATAGCCCTCACCTTTTTTCTTTTTTTTTTTTTTTTTTTTTTTTTTTTAATTTTATTCCATTCATCTCCAGTCTGCTGTCTCTGTGTTTCTCTACCTGATGTGCTGTCATGAGGTATAACCTGGTTTAACTCTCAGCAAATGTCCAGGCTCTCTCTAAGGTGTATCGTAAATCTTTTTCTTTAGCTTTTTTGTCTTCATTTTCCCTCAGTCTCATCTTGCCCAAAATATTTAATATTTATTTTGCTTCTGCATCGCCATTTCATTCTCTTTTTAGTTGCTTCCTCCTTTTTCTACATATTACTTTACTCTCTCCTTCATTTTATTCTGTAGCCTCCTGTTTTCCTTTCTAAGCTTTCCTTTAATTTTTGATCCTATTTTCCTTCCCCTCTCTGGTAAGCACAGATATTTTAGCTTCTGATCCCCACCCAACTTTTTACTTGCTCTTAGGACCAACCACACAAGCAGAGATTTTGAGACCAATCAAATGTGGTCCAGAGGGCCCTGTAAGCTTGTGTATGAACCATAGCCCTGAGTCATGAAATGTAGTTTTAAGCTGAAGACACACAGCAGGTAAAGTGAAGCTTTTTTTCTTTACTGCCTCCCCTACCTCTGGCTTTATAATAGAGAAGTGTATAAAGGATATCCTAAATATTTCACATGACTTGTCTTAGAAGGCTGCAATTAATATGTTTTAAGTATACTTTATATATTAAGTGTATATACTTATATATGTATAAGTATATATATATGTATATATATACATATATATGTGTATATATAAGTGTATATATATACTTTATATATATTAATATGTTTTAAGTATATATAATTTAGGAAAAATTAAATGAGATGAAAGGAAATTGGGATGGGCTATTGATGGAGTGTGGAATGTAGAATTACAGCCTCTCCCTGGGAGGCTTTTGAGCAAAAACAGGGGAGAAAAGAACCTGTCTGTATGATTTGTTGAATGCATAGTATACTATAAGTTATTAAAACAAAGCAGTATCTTACTTGATATTTCACAACGTTGTCTCTAGTGTAAAGGAAGAAATTGGTGTTCACAGCTTCTGGAGAGCTGGGCAGGCCTGTCAGTTGTCTCCCTGGGATCCCAGACCAAGGAGGGGTATCTGTGAAGCATCCAAGCCTTTCATAACACACTTCTTTTCCTGGGGTAAGCAAAAGAAAACATGAGTGTTCTGGGAACATAGGAGGTTGGGCTGCCAGCATTTTACAAGAAGCTGGGAGCATAGTGCTTGTACCAGGGACGCAGAAAATGGTTGTTTTGGGTTAGGCTGGTGTCTGTGTTCAGTTCTCACTAAGGGGATTGGTCTGCTGTGCATAGAGCAGGGACTTGAACTTCAAACCTGATTGCTGTTACAGATAGTGTAGAGCTCAGTTTGGTGAACTCATGCCTTATTTTGACAATCATGTTGTTAACACGGGACAGCTTAGTGCTAATGCTCCAGGGATTATTGAAATTGCTCTTTCTTGTGCAACAATTCAGTAATACGAAACCAAAACATTAAAACAGACACCTCTGGTTGCTCTGGAATGTACTTCAAACATCTCCCTTATTTTTTTTTTTCACTACTCTAAGATTTTATTGGAAGCAATAAAGTGGAATTTGAGTGGAAGCCTAGAGCAAAGGACAGCCTTGGGAAGTGTAGTCCATGCCTGAAGGACTAGAGTTTCCCAATTTCTGCTGTTGGCTTGAGCACAGTGATGCTGCAAATATGACATATGGGTGTTGCCATTAAATGTCGTCCCTACCCACAATTATGGCACAAGAGTTGTGAAATCCCACATCCCACCCCTCAGATTCGATTGCTATTAAAAAAGCTACTGAAAACAATGAGAATCTTTTGTTACCTAGGATAAGTCACACACACAGGTCACATCAGACCGTGGCTTGCTTACTCTGTACAAAAGGCAGAGGCAGAGTGATGTGGAGTGGAAATGGATCTAGAGGAGGAGAAGATTTAATTGAGGAGCTGCAGGTGGAGGCTGCACAAATGATCTGATCATTTTTCACAGAGGTCTTTCCTCTGATGCCAGCAAACTTTTGGACTGTCTTTTTGTCTCTCTGCTCTTTTTGTGTGTCCATCCCTGCTGAGATATTGTTTCCTAGCAGTAAAGAAGGATTTTGGACCATGACTGATTTCTTGCTCTCTGCAGAGCTCTGTGAAGGGTAAATGCCCAGGCTGACATTACAAGCATTGTAACTACCATAAATGCTGGTGTGAGTTGAGAGTGGGTGGGGAAAACTGTTATGGAAAAATTTTATTAACAATGCATATTTATAAATACCTTTTTAATTCCCATTCTCTTTGCTAGCTGCAAAAAAACCTTTATGAAATTAAAAAGGAATATGTTAAATGTGGGAAAGATACACTGTACCTCAATGAAGAAGTCTGTTAAATCCCTTCCAAAGCACCTCCTTCCATAGACATTCTGGTGTAAGCTGCACACTATTTTTACTGTTTATAGATTTCACCAACTATATGTCTTACCTGTGGCTGAATCAAGAAGAAAAAGAGTAGTGATCCATACTGCAAACATCTAAAGCAAATAAAAGCACAATTCAAACCTAATTGAAAATAGAATCTGGAATTCACCTAAGAGTTACCTTGGCACATTAAAAAAATCATGCTGACCACAGGAGTACTTCATCTGTTTAATGAGATGGATTAAAAAGAATCAATACTTCAGAGATAGTAAGGTTTCAAGAAAATATCTTTGGAATACTTTCTGTTTGCCATGGAGATTTTGCATGTGTATATGCAGCTCTTACAGACTGTCTACCTGAGCTTGTCAGAGCAGCTGTTCAGTGATTGTTTTTAAAGGAACTCAGGGAGAAAATTAGTTTCTCTTTAATTCATACAAATAGTGTCAAAAAGTCATTTTGATCATTTCTATCTGTACACTTATCCACCCTGATATGACTGATCACTTCTCATCATCTGATAGGTGCACATCAGAGTAAATGGAACCAGCCATTTACTTCAAGGTGAAGCAGTGAAAACCTCTTACTACTACTGCTAGTAACGTATCTTCAAAGCACAGGAGATCATTTTTACAAAACTAATATCAGGCCCTGTCCTGTGTGAGGACAGGCAATGTCCTGCACCCACTCCCCAGCCCCAGTCCCCTGGTCTGGGGGGTCACACATTGGTGGGAGCAAAGACTTCATCCCTGTGAAACCCACTGCAGGTCCAAGCATGTCCTGCTTTCACCTCCTCTCCTCCAGCCACCCACCAAATACCCCATACTTTATTGAGATCCACCTAATTTAAGTGCTGTAGATGGTTTTATCTCCAGTCTATCCCATTTTACCTTGGCAAGGCTCAGAGCAAGTTCTTTGGTCCCCCTCTTGGTTGATCCCTGCAAGCCTCGTAGAAGCTCTCTGATGATCCTGGAAGGAAGAAGGAGAGTGCTGCTCCTGCCCAGGGAGGGCATGTGGTGATGGGACACTCAACCTTCTGCTACTGCTGCACAAGGCTTGGCTTCCCAGCTGCATCTGCTGAGAGAGATCTGCTTGATCTTTCCACCTGTCAGGCATCCTTCATCCTTGATAACACGAACCAGGTCAGACCAGTTGCTGCCCGACTCCACCTCTTTAATGCAAAGTTTCAAATAGGGTGTTATTGTCATCCACCAGTAATTATTTTTAAAGCTGAGAAGTAGGGGGAAGTGTGATGTAAACACTGAGCAAACACTCGGCCTTTCAGGAGTAGGAAAAAGGCTTTTGCCTTTGGCTGGGCTGCTCATCTCAGTCTGGGGCTGAGTTGGGATTCAGGTGACTTGGCATCAACCCAAAAGGCTGTAGCAGAGCCCAGATTTTAGGGTCCTACTCCAGAGTTTTAGTAACAGAACCATCATTCCTCGTATTAAATGATTTACAGTCCTAAGCAAAATTTTCCAGTTTGTATCTGTGTTATCTTCTGCTCACGTAACTGAAGAATGTTGTTGGGATGCAAACGGGTCATTCACCAGTAGAATTCAGCAAATAGAAGTCTTGGAAGAAGTGGCTAAAAGAAAAAATAAAATAAAATAAATGAAATGAAATAAATAAAATAATAAAATAAATAAAATAAATACAATCTGCTTCCAAGTTGTCCCAGGTCATCCTGGCCCAAACTGGATTCAGTGGTAGTCAGAAGTGCACAGAGCTGTGATACTGAGTGAGCAGCACACTCAGATCTGGTGCTCAGGGGCTCTGTGGTGCAGCATCACAGTCACAAGGACTGAAAGCTTGTTTTTTTTTTTTTTTACATCTAAGAATTTATACACAAATTTAGAAAGGCTGATTCACTAGGTTTTAAAAGCCCCACAGAAAATCAGTATCTACTCTTATTGTTTCTAATTTAGTTCATCACTTCGTTCTATCCTTACAATTTCTTTCCACTTCATTAGCAGAGTTAAAGCAGAAGCAGGTCACTCAAACTTTTACATTTACCTAATTATGCAATAAATTATTCTTACTAACTTGTATTTCTAGATTTTACCTGTAGAAAGTCTTTAGGTCCATATGCTCTCCAGAGAGCTTAAGAAATCAGAATTATCCATTCCATTAAGAAGCTTTTCTGTGGAATCTGGTTTTACAATCCCAAATCATACCTTAAATCCCTGCTGCAGCATGGAATTCAACCACAGTCTGATGGTAAAGATTTCAGATCACTTACAAGATTGAGTGACTTTGCCAAACTAAAACTATAATGTCAAGATATTTAAGGTCTCTTGGTTTTACCTATGCTAACAGCAGTACTGTCTCACATCCTAGATGGAAACATGTGCTATTCAAGTCTTATAAATCATCATTCTGACTAGTATGGAGCATCAATTGGGCTCTTCCATAGGCTTTCTCTCAGAACACATGAAGTCATTATTTAGTG
This sequence comes from Florisuga fusca, assembly GCA_038090715.1. Lineage (NCBI taxonomy): Eukaryota > Metazoa > Chordata > Aves > Apodiformes > Trochilidae > Florisuga > Florisuga fusca. Next base: position 76,521,892 of record JAAWXA010000001.1, on the reverse strand, counting down.
ATGTTCACCCTGCCTTTCAGCAGCCAGTGGGACACCACAGCTCTCCTCTGGTCTTTAAGGCAAGGTTATGGGGAGAGCAATGCATCTTCCTTTTGTAATGAATCAGAGGATTTACTCCAGCAGACAAGCATGAAATGGGTTTTCTATGCTGGCTTACTAATACCAGGAAAAGTTGTAGCTCAGCAGCGTTGTTAGATGTCAGCACTTCTGTGTCAGCTTCTAGAAAACTTCTCACTTTAATGCAGTTAACTACTTCAGTATTATTTGGGACCCATGCAGGATGTAGCAAGGCACATGGCTCACCATCCCTTAGCAGGTCTTGAGAATTCCTTTTCCATTAACTTGTCCAAGCTGTCCCTGAACTCCTGTACACTTCCAGCACACCCAGCATCCTGTATCAAGCAGGTGCACGTTGTAATGATGCAACTGGGAGAAGGATCAGCTCCCTTTGTTTGTTTTGAGCCTCTTCCAGCCTTATTTTAAGCCCCCTGTTACTCATGTGGATGACAATGAACAAGTCCTTTTGTATTTGCATTCTTCTTTATATTATAGGCCATGTTCACACCCCTATTTCTTTTCCAGGGTGTCTTCTGTTTTTCCTTTATATGCCAGAGAAGGTGGCAAAGTGACTTTTTATTCCCTTTGCCTGGGGTAGACAAACATGTTTATGCAGTTTGCACAAGACTTCTGAAGCCTGTCAGGTGGGCTCCTCCTTTTTGAGGGAAGAAGAGGGCAAACATTGGAGAAGGTTCTTTCTGCAGCTCTGTGCAATCTCTCCTAAAAGCTCCCTTCCATATCAACATCTGTTAGACAGGAACAGGAGGTACAGCACATATAATATATTATGATTAAAAAGAGGACTAGCATGGCTAACTAATTTAAGTTATTGTGGAGAACTGTTTATACTATTTTTCTCTTTTTGCTTTTTGATTTGATTGCTATTGCACCCCCTTGTCATGTCTTAACCTAGAGAGTAAACTTTCTGGGCAGGGACCTCCCTATCTACCTACCCCTGTATATGGTGGGGAATGTGATGCAGTTTTGGGTAGTGTATGAATAATTTTTATTACAAATGGTAACTGTGATGTAAAGGTCACCTTTTCCAGCACATCAGTTGCAAGGCCCTCCCTAAGGAAGTAAAACTTTGGAATGAAAAACCTTAAATGCCAGCAAATATGTTTCTATTCTTTCCAGTCTGCTTGGCTGCTGAAATAGATATGAAGGGATTATTGTTCTTTTTATCTGTTGTTCCTTCATTATGGTCCAGCTTCTAACACTGATTGATACCAATCCCAATGGAATAATTCATAGAATAAAATATTTCTCAGCCAGAGAGAGAGCACCAAATGCCAAGTTCTACTTTTATTAAAATTTTTAATACTGTTTAAACTAACAGCTTTTGGGTGACTTCTTCATATCTCCCATGGGAGGCTCCATTTCTTTCTTGCACTTCTTGAGGTGATCCTGGAGATACCATGAGATTTGGTTTGTAATTCTCCTGACAATGTTTTGTCCCAGTAATTAAAACAGAGTAAAGAGGTTCCCTAAGAGCACTGGCTCCTATCTGCTCTCCTCATAACAATATGAATTTTCAAGGATGAGAGTCTTTAATCAACCATCTTTCACTCACTGCTTCCCTCTCTGTTCAGTAAAGAGAACCTTCTGCTTTGGTTAACTATAGCACTTACTGGTTGCTCCTGAGAAGATGAGTGGAGAATGGGGTATAAATAGAAACTTTTTAGCTTCCCTCAGTAAGGTATTTTAGGGCTTACAGACACCATGTGTGTTCTAAATTTTAAGATGTAAATCAGATAACTACAGTGCAAAAACAAATCAATAAAGAAATAAGCCTTTGGACATTTTCCTAACCAATTACAATTTCTTTTTTTTCTCTCATCATCAATCTAGCATGAAAAATATTGGTTTAATAATTTGGAAAAGTCAGAAATTGTTCTAAGAAAAGACAATTAAATACCAGATAAAATAGATTTCATGGATTAATGGTAAAGCATGGAATAAAGATTCTAATCATAGCTCTTTTCCACATCCCTGTAGAAGGCTATGGTAAATGAATGGCAATTTATCATGATGAATTCTGTTATACAGTTTAAAGACTACTTGAAGTGTTGGGATTGAAACTTTATCTGAAGGCCTTTTGTTTTATATTTCTCAATTTTTCATTGTCTTAATTAAAACAGTTGGTAATTAGTAAAATAGGCAGCAATCCTTTATGAGATAATTGGCACAAATCCCTATCTGGTAGGATAATTACTGAAATGCTATGCCTTTAGAAGCTTTTTTTTTTTTTTTTTTTTTTTCCCCGTAGCTGTTTCTGTCTGAAATTAAAGAACACAAATTATATTAAACAAGTAACATCAGCTTATGGGATGGAAGAATTACTTTCTATATGCTGATAAAATCACCTATACTTTTATTTCTGAAAGATCAGACTAAAGATAGAGACCTAGACATTCTGCATATTCTACTCCCTCACTACATTTCCTCTGTATTTCAATCCTAATCAATTTTTAAAAAATTCTTACATCTCATTTTCCTCAAACCATTACATGACTGTAATTGTCAGAGAAGAACGCTCCATTTTTAAAAATGGTTGATAAAATCAGTAGACTTCTGTTAATTTATACAAGCTCTTAGCTGCTTTTGAATGCAAACACCTATTAAAATAATGTAGTGGTTTCAAATTGTGCCTTTGATGTGACACGTGGCTTGGTTCCTGTGGGTTTCATTGTCATTTTGGGAGTGCTGGTTCTGTTCCATGGCACTTCCTTTACCTCCAGTTGAGTGCAGGAGGTTTACACCAAGGTGCTGTTACCTTCATGTTACTATCTTTAGGCTGTTAACTACTTGTGGTGTGGCAACACCTTTAATGGTTCAATGAAACAGTGCATTGCTTCTGGAGTGTCCTCTATGCTTGCAGCCTAAACTGGGGGGTTGTGTTTGTCCTGGGTTTGTGTGATGCCTGCTGCGACTGTGCTCCTAAGGCATGTGGTGATCTACAGATTTCTTCCTCAGAAGGACCCCTGGAAGGGGACAACAGAAGGAGAAGTGGCACATGGATGGATGGATGGCTCCTGAGGTCTGCTGGGTGCCTCTCTCTGGCTTTGCAACAGGATGGCTGACTCAGGGAATAATCTTTTATCGTATTTGCTTGTGACCCAAACAGGAGGGCTTCTCAATTTTCCTTTTGAATTCTGCTGTTTCTTCAGTCTGTTTGGCTTCTTAGTATACTTTGTATACTTAATACTAAGTATATTTAATATACTTACTATATTTTTGGGAATGCTGTCAGAAATTTAAGAGCTTGTGGGGCCACAACTGGTGTTAAATCAGGTTTTAGTCAAACACTCCCTCTGCCCTCCATTGGTTTGAAAAGTCTCTCAACACTTATTTGAGAGGGATCAGCCTGTACAAGGTAGGCTGTGAAGGAAAGTAACTAATTTATAGCATCTGTTTGTAGATGAAGTAGCAAAAAAACCTACAGGATGGCATCTGTTTATTTTGCAGGCCAGATAAATCAGTATCATTTTCAATATGATTTCAGAAAAACTGAGCATCACCATTTCAGTTTTGAGCCTTTTGACTCTGAAGTAAGGAATAACACAGATTTTTTTCTGGAAAAATTTGAAGAAAACAAACATAAGCACCAGAGAAGATGCTTCAAAGGGCTACCCCTAATGAGAGTTATGAGGCAGGATTGCAAAGCACAGAGTCCTTTTAGGCCCAAGGAACGTGGGAGTGGGATGTTGCAATAGGAACAGCATGCAACATATAAGGCATTATCACACCAATTAGATCTAAGAAATTTTACCGGAGTATTTCATAATGCAAGTCCAATCCAGCCTCTTTTTCAGTCAGCTAAAGTGATTGACTTTGTTTTCAAGGGTAGAACCAGCACTGCAGTACTGATTTCAGGGTATATAGAGTTGTGGATTGTCTTTGAGGTGCACACAAATGTCTGAAAAAGAAGTCATATTTCAGCAGTATTTCAGTGATGTTTTACTGGATGGGCACTAAATGTGCAGTGTGTAGAACTGGAGAATAAAGTGCTTTAGGACTGTTTTTTGTGGGGGCTTCAGGCTTCTGGACACCAGTCAGATGGTTTGTGAACTTTTCATTTGTAGATGATTGCAGTATGCATGCCTTGGCTTTTGATAGAGATGTGTCTCTTTTGGGATTGTTTAATAGTTAAAATTTATGAAAAGAAATGGCAATTTAGACATCTCCCTAAAGCTATCTAACAAAAGGATAAAATCTTCTGGTGGCAACTAAAGGCTTCTAAGCCACTAGTCCTGCTCAGTCTCCTGACTGGCCACGTTACAGATGCACCATAGACTCAGCTTGTGTGTGTGGAGCAGGTACTCATTTTCCAGATACTTTGGTCACATTAGGGGTGCTCTGCACTGTGCCTGTGTTCATCCTCATCTCCTCTCCAGGAAAGGGGATGCTGAGACTCCACTATGGACACAGTAAGTGTGCACTGATTTGAGCAATGTTGGGGCGTGCAGAGGAGGCAGCACTGATCATTCTTGTCATTTGAAAGGTTAATGATACACAACATACATAAACAGAGGGTTCTAACAACCATCATCAGCTGCTTTATGTTACTACCAGACTACTGTTTGAGTTCATTGAGATGAATTTAAAAAAAAAAAAATAGAGGAAAGCTAGAATTATCAACAGTCACAAGAGGTGAGAAGTAAATGAGGCCTGGGCTGCCAGCAGGATAAGCCCTGGAAATCTAGGAGTTTAACCACAGCCTTTGCCAGACTCACCAGGACCACTGGCACCACGGGGACAAAATACTTTATATTGCTCAGCTGGTTCACTGCTGGGCTGAGTTTGTAAGGCACATCATGTCAGCATGCTCTGTTATTCATAGGCAACATAAAAGCCCAGAGAAGTTGTGGCTGTCTCTCCCTGGCGATGTTCAAAGCCAGGCTGGATGGAGCTTGGAGCTACCTGGGCTTGTGGGAGGTGTCCCTGTCCTTGGCAGGGGGGATGGAGCTAGGTTATCTTTAAGGTCCCTTCCAACCCAAATCATTCTGATTCTGTGACTATACAAATAATAGACATGCTGGACTGACTCTGTGTCCAGCAATAGGGAAACTTTCCCTCTCTGAGCCTGGCACACTCATTCAGGATGGTAACATGGCACCAGCCAAGCAAGGCAAGTTCTTGAGTAAGTGGTTTTCAAAGTCCTTATGGCTACCAGTGATATGAACACCAGTCAGATCAGATATGAACACCTGAGCCAGGTGTGATAAAAAGTAAGGGGGTTTCCAGATAGAAACATCCAGCTCCATCACCTCTGGTTGCTGGGAACCTGAGTCCTGTGATCTCACTGACGTTAGAGTCTGGACCCAGAAGATGGAGCTTTTGGACAAGAAATAAAAGATTATCCTCTTCCCCAGCAGTTTCATGGGTTCTGAGAAAACCAGTTCTTTTTTCTCTCTGAAAGACTTCATGCTAACCTGGAAAACACACTTCAAAGGGATTGTTTTTCATGACCTTCACCTAGCTGCTATGACTTCTTAAGGTAATAATACTCTCTTTGATATAAAGTATTAAATTTACCAGCTAGGGTAAGCTAATACTTTTTCTTCTTTTTAAATTCACAATCTATAACACAAAATGAAGGCAATAAGGAAGATAAAGACCTTTTTAGATTTTTTAATATAACACTGTTGTCAAAATACAATAAACTGGAGGTGCATTCACTGGCATGAAATCTTAAGTATACTGGAAACGGCACTTTAGGAGTTCTTGGTTTTGTCTTCATAGATTTTCTCTGCTGCACTCTTCAGCCCATCAGGATTTCTTATCTGAAACTTTTCTCATATCCTGTAGCAACACTTTACACACTCATGAAATTTAATAGTGCCCTTTTATGAGTTTATTGAACTCTGTGTATGTAAGTCTGTGTGATACACGAATGGGATATTTACTGGGTATAATTTTTGATGCCATTGAAATGAAGTCATTGAAGGGATAAAAAGAGAGAACTGTCCCCAGACAACTACAGAATCTATAGACAGAGGCTGAGTGCTAGGAATGTGTTTTTAAGATTGATACAATCCTTCTTTGCATTGTGTAAATGCTGATTCCAGAGAGCTCTGGGACCCAGCGAGCAATCACAGCCCTCCCAGGCTTGTGGAGAGCTGCCATTCACAGTGGCCAAAAAAGTCATGGCATGTTTGGTATTCTATTTTAAGATAAAGTGATTTCTATCATTAATGAAACATTCCTCATGCCCTGCCCATAAAGAAAAAATGCTAACAGTGAGCAGCTTCAGTGGGCTGCAGAGGAGTAGTGGTCTGTCACTGACAGAGCAGAAAGAGTCCTGAGCCCTGACTGTGATGTGAACACTCACAGACCTCAAACTGATGCAATATATATGTTTAGAGAGTTGGTAAAGAAGAATAAAATGGATTAATAATAATGATTACTTTCTGAACAGAATCAGGGTCTCATCTTATTACGGGGCTACCTGAATAGCTGAGGTATCTTTCCAAAATTATGTGGGTTGGTGGCTGACTACCAGCATCTCTACCCAGAGTTTCAGTTGATTTGTGGTGACACTCTGATCCCTGATTAGACATAATGACTTATATAGATTATCAGGCCCAAGAATGCTTTCTGGTTTTCAGCCTGTGCTCTGGCAATGCTCATTATGCAACATGGATCCCCCCTACACTGAGACCCCCAGAGCCACAGGGAGACAGAAACCTGAATATACTGCAGCCAACTGGCAAGAGAACTACATGGTGCACCACTGACTGCCCCAGTCTGAAAGGAGAAAAACAGCTTTCATTGCACCACTGAGCAGTGCCACTAGTTCATTATTGCCTTAAAGTAGTATGGCCTGTAAACAATGCATTAATTATTAGCTTGCCTCATTAGTTAATCACATTAGACTGATGTATATGCTGGCATTTTATCAGTAAAATTGAAAGTAAATTACTAGGAACATCACTTTTCCAATTGCATTTTAGATTCCATGGTAGATCAAGACGTGATTTGAAACCACTCTTGCTTTAGTGTAGTGCAGACTTGGCCTCCTATTCAGATAAGAAGGCATTGATGAATGTAAATGATGCTTTTGCCAAGTGATGTTTTGAGGAAGGATAAATTAATCTTATAAGATGATAGCACTGGGAATACACTCTACTTCTATTACTGATTTCCATTATTGATGTTCCTGGGAACCTTTGCTTGAAGCAGGAGTGCAAAACACCAGGTGCTGCAGAAGTACCCTGTCAAGGTACTTGCTGCTAATCCTCCCCAATTAGAGCCAGAGTGACTAAGTCAGCAATTCTCACCTCTGGAGTTTGCATTAACACAAAACTCCACACCTGAGACACCATGGCACTCCAGGGGATTCAGTCTGTGCAAGGCTGGGACTGCCATGGAGGTATCATTACTTCCATTTTCATTAACCATTCCCTAGATGTCCAAAAGGAATATAATTTAAAATGTCTGTTTAAAAATAATTTGCAAGTGGTTTTTATTATCAGATATTAATTTCAAAACTGTCTAAGGGCCAAAAGTCCTGAAACACTTAATGAAGCTTTAAAAATTATAATAAAATATAGGAAGGATCTATTAATCAGAGCAAGGTGCTCTCATGCAAGTTTGGGTCTTGAAATGTGCTTGGAGCTTCCCATGAAGTTAATAAGCTGATTACAGTTGTAGAAACATCTCCATAGAGCAAGGGTTTTCCTCCTCAGGACAGGATCAACAACCACCTCTACAGACTTGACGCAGAAGAAAAATCTCAGAAGTTAATAAAAAGGGTCACATAATTGAGGAAAATATTGCATGCACCTTTTAACCTAATTTTATAATTTCATTTCCATCATCTTTATTACCAGCTATTGGCAAAGCAGCAGCACCTAGAGGGCAATGCCACACAGATGTGAAAGGGGAAGATCTTGATCCTGATGCAGCCAAGAGGTAAAATAAACAGGAGGGATGAGAACAGCAGAGGCTGACAGTGATGAGCCAAGAAAGCAAAAGAGGGCTGAGAGCAATCACTGCTGCTCACCCCGTTAGCTGTCAGCACTTCATGGGATTCTCTTAGTAAAACTGTTACAACAACTCTTAGAAGGATTTAAAGGAAGCAGAGATGACAATTAGCCTGCTATTTTTACCCCTTCATATTTAGAGTTTCATTACATTTCTTCTGTGAAATCTATTCTAGTTCATACCTGTGTTTGCCTGTGAGCTGGTGGAATTTTCTGAGAATTGGAACTAAACCTTACATCAGATGAGCTATGTGACTCATGACTGAACAATAAAATGGTGATGTCTTACTTCCTTGCATCAATGTCAATGAGAAACTGCATGTAATTTGGTAAAAAAAAAAAAACAAACCCAAACCAAAAATACCCCCAAACCAATCAACCCCCCCCCCAAAAAGCAAAATAAAAAAACCACCCAAAACAACAAAAAAACCCAAACCAAACCCACAGACAAACAAAAAACAAAACAAAAAATGCAACCAAAAAACCCCAAACCTCAAATGAAAAATCTCTGAAAAATACCTTTCTGGCAGTGAAAAAGTGCTGTTCTATAGAGTTCACATTGTATTTTCTATTTGAAAGAAAATAAAATAAAAGCTAGGAATGTTGGGATGTGAATAGCACTATTTCTACACAAGCATGTGATATATTTCCCGAAATGGCTGTTGAACGTTGCTATAAGAGTTTGGGTTTTAAGTTTGAATCTGTACATTTGAAGCCTTTGAAGTGATTGATACAAGTTTATCCATACAAATGGCATGTGTTAGTATCTCCTGTGAGAGCAGTGAATTACAATTTATGTTATTTGAATTTTCAAAGGGCATTAAAGCCTGCGTTTATGTGCATTCAGTTCAACAGGAATAAACCAGACCAAGAGCAATATGATCTTTAAATATGGCTGATTTCTGATATCATATTTCCTTGAGTATTTTCTGAAAAGCACTAGAATTGGTTTAAGTAATTGCATCAAAGATATAGTTGGAGACAACTGTGTTAACAGGATTTCCATTAATCTATTGGTTGAGGTAGTTTCCCTGGAAACTTGAGAAGGATCCTTGTCTCTGCAGTCTTTTTAACTATCGTTGTTTGTGCTGCTTTGTTTGATAAAATGAATAAGAATATATACCTGTTGGTATATAAGAACATACTGATTGGGTGCACTTTTATTTTCAGTGGTTCTGCACAGTTAAATTCAGGAGCCAGAGTTATGGTTTACATTTCTGGTGACAGAGAAATGGATGACAGCTGATACCCATAAATATCCCCCAGGGAGAGTCTGCAGGTTTGTTTTTTCATCAATGATTTTTCTTTACAGCTGGTTACCTGAGGGAAGTGAACTAACATAACTCTTTCACTACATATTTTTACACCTTTTTATGCTCTTTCATCTCCTGCAATCACTGCTGAGCCAACAATGCCAGTCTTCATTTGTTCTTTCACCTCTCCTGCAGTCCATGTCCTTTTTCTAAGCCACTCCTAGGTCTAGAACTCAGTGTCTGCTCTCATCACCTGTCCTTTCCCTACATGTCACCTGGAAAGCATTCCTCTGCTTCAGTTCATGAATAAAGTACCATAACGATGCTCTCAGGGCCCTGCTTTAAAATCCCAGCCTCCCTGGGAGATGCTGCAGTGGGGTCTTGGATCTGAGCCACCATCAGAGAAGTAAAGCTGAGCCTTTTTTGTGCTCATGAAGATTTTTGAAATCTTCTGTGTTCTTTTTAACTTGATGGTGATGCTCTGTGCTGGGCAAGTTTGAAAAATCTGTTGGCATGAGCATCTGAAAGATGCCTGGAAAAGCTCTGGTGCTGAGGATGCAAGAAGGTGAGAGAAACAGAAGTTTTCTAAAATAAGCAAGCAAATCAAGAAAATTTGGAATGAAAAAGTCTTTTTGAAGGACCAAAAAAACCCCCAAACCAAGGATGTAAGTACTGGTAAAAAGGGTTAGAACTCATTTATTTCTTGGCCACCTTGTGTATTTATCACTTAAGTATCAAGAAAGAATTAGATACATCATCTGTGTTTGGTTCCAGGTGTACAGACATGAATATGAGACAAGATTGAGTTTCATTTTTGGAAGCTGATTTCTAAAACATTGCTTCAGTTTTCAGTGTTTACTACTATACTTAATTTAGTAGCTCCTCCTAGGTAAAGGTATTTCTGCTTAAAGGAAAAAGCACTGCACATTTTTTTAATTATCACAACCATTGCTCTAATTTCTTAATTTTTATTTCTCACGTAGCACAAGTTCATACCACCACCTAGTGCAATTCATGTTTCAGTGCAGCAGCACAATGCAGTTTGTCTTTATTACTAATTAATTCCTCTGAATAATTATTCTAGGTGATGTTCTTATTGACTATAGTAATAACTGTAGTAATGGAACACACAGAGAAAGAACATGCTTATTCTTCTATCTCTAAGCCCTCTGTAAATAGTACCCTGGCTTCTATGCTTTATCTGCCTGTTTTCCCACAAGTGTATAGTAATTTCAATATAAAAATCATTCTAGCACAGTAATACACACCTACACTTTGGCTGAGTTGTGAGTTTATGCAGCAGTGGGTTTATATGAATGAACAGTGCTTGCTTTGTATGAGCACCCTTTTAATATCTGAAGTGGGATTTGGAAAAGGACTGTGGGATTGTCTTGATCTCATGAGCAGCAGTATGTAAAGCCACAGTAAATCTTAGTTCGTAAGTGTTAGCATCCTGATCTTAGCTGTTTAATCCATACCATTCCTTGTTGATGTTTCTGTTTCCTAGTGTGTAGCTGGTAATTTGGTGCTTATCTTCTTTTCTTATGGAAAAGTCTGTTTTTTTAAAAACTATGTCCAATATGCATCCAAAGATTATAATTAAATAAAATTCTTGAAGGCCAATGTTATGTTGGTCCATTATAACTCTGTAATAATAACTGTATGTAAAAGCAATCTGCCATTTACAAAGGTCTTGGTGGTTTTTGTATCAATCTTAATTCTCTCTCTGTTAATAACCACAAGTGGTGGTTATAATCCATTAAAAAAAAATGTTAGCCAAGTTGAAGCTGTCTATATTTAATTCTCTGGCCCTATTTTAATGCAATGTAAGGAAAATGCATGCAGTGAACCTAGTGTACAGCAGGACTTTCTCTAATGCTGTTTATATTAGTCCTTGTTTGAAATAAAGAATGTGAGCTTATTTACTATAAAGAAATTATAGGAATTAATAGTAGCTCTGTTTATGGGGTAGTTAAAATATGAATGAACTGAATTCTTTTTAATTCATTGAGCAAGTATTTTCTTCCTTGAGTCTTTATTTGTGTTTCCTTCACTTGAAGGAGTCAGATCAGAAGAGGCAGGGAGGATCAAATTCCCTGTAAATACATAAATGAGAGGTTTCACTGACTTGGAATTCCAATGTGATTTTGGCAAAGGGATCTTACTCACATAAGAAAACATGTTTAAAGCCTAGGGTACACACCTAGAGGGCCAATTTTGTGGTTAATTGGTAATTCCTTAGACTTCAGTAAGACTGTGTCAAACATGAACAGAAGGCAAATCAGATTCTTGTATAATCATAAGGTGCAGTATTGTAAGTCTATAGCTATAAACTATATGTACCTTTTCTAGCAGACTAAACTGTTCAAAGAGAAAACTCAGATCTGCTGTTTGATTTTGCCTATCATGCCAGCAGTAGCTCTTTCTATAATGTGGTATCTCCTGTTTGACTTTCAGTCTCATGATTACTTGGTAGCAGGTGTGGCTATAGATTGACTTTAGGAGATTTAGACATGTGAAAGATTATTTACAGGATCATTTACAGCTGAAAGTCCCTGAAGAAAAATGCTATTGGCTGAGGCACTTCACATATTCTATCCATCTTCTAAAATACTTTTTGGAGTGCTGGGGAAATGGCAGGAGAAGGAAAGCTGGGAATAGCTTACAGATATTTGTAAGGGACTTGCAGCTAAATGACCTGTTCACCTGACTTGAGTCCCTGGTGAAGCTGTGGGAAGGAGCAAAGCATTTAGATGGCAAAGTTTTAAATAATGGGAATACAATTAATCCTTGTCAGCATGGTGTTACAAAAATAGGCCTGATTTAACTCTTTGAGAGGGTGCAGATGTAATCATACTGTGTAGATGTCATATGCTTTAGCTGCTGGAATACATTCAGCTGGCACAATATATTACTGTTCCTTTAAAATAGCTGGAGCACATATAATCTATAAGCAATGAATTCAAATCTGAAACTGATGGCTTTGAAAAATAATGCCAAGTTGTTTACAACTGTCTTCCAAACATGAGTGCTCACACCAAAGTGATGCTACAGTTTTATGCATAACTTCAACTTCAGTATAAAATCTCCACTGTGCAGATGGTTGACAGCATGGCATAAATGAGGCTGAAGTCACAGAGTTACATGAATAGTTTGGTAAGCAGAATGATGCCCTGTAATTAGCTACTGCTTTAATACATTAACATGCAGAGCTCTATCTCTGAAAAAATCCAGTTTATGTATGGAGGGGAGAACAATATCCATGAAAACAGCAACTTTGAAAAGTGCTTGTAAATTATCTTGAACAACTGAGTCAACACAGACTTCTAATGTGATGTCTGAGCTAAAAGGAATTAACAAGAATTTTTAAATCCACCCAGGAAGGCAATGTGGAGGAGTAGGAAGGCAATTTTATGTTTACATGAGCTCTGATGATGCTTACAAGTCAGGTGTCAGTGTTTCTAATGGTGCAAGAAATGGAGAAATTCTAAGAAGAAAGCCACAAAATTATCTGAGACCTGGGAAAATGCCTTACTGTGAAGGGCAGAAAAAATACAATTTGTTAAGCTTATCAAAAAAGAGTCTGAAAGGTAACTCGATTGCAGAATACAATTATTAATACAAAGTGAATATACTGTGTATTAAAAATGTTTTTAATCTCTGAAAAGAAAGCATAAGAAAAAAACAAGGCCTAGAAGCTACACGTTAAAGCTATCAATCAAAGATCAGTGTGCAAGTTCATAAGCAGAACAGGTCTGATGCAGCTCCCCTCTTGGAGTCTTCAAACCGAAGCTGTTTTCCTTTCCAAAAGATGGGGTTTGCCTGGCTAGGTTATTTATCCCAGCCTCACAGAATGATGCCTTCTCCTTGTACATAGTATACTTCAGTATATTCACACACTGGATGGTGTTCTATTTTTTTTGCACAGAAATAATAAGCCCTTGGACAGCACCAAGTATTTTAAAAGTAAGGAGTCCAACATTGTTATATATAAAAGTTGAAGAAAAATTAAGCACAAACTGTCTGATTTCAATTATTAAAAAATTGTCATAGAACACTTTTTTAAATACATAAAACCCCACTAGATGGCACTGAAACACCCCTTTACAAACCTTGCCGACTGATAGCCTGATTATCTATATTGTTAAATAAAGACTAAAATGACTTTGAGCCATAGTATGAAGAATCCAAGCGCCATAAAATTCTGATATTAGACAGGATAATTTTTTTGTTGTCCTGTTTGTTTTACACAGTATTCTATTCAGTTTTTATGGATATCTGAGTTACATTTATGTGCCTATATGCTGGAAACTTCAAGGGAACCTAATCAGTATCATATCGTACCAAAGCTCCTGGTATATAGAAAATTACAAAAAAAACCCCAAACTTGATTAAAATAATCCCCAGAAAGTCACCAAAAAACAACCAAACAATTTCAAAATTTATTTGGATAAGGGGCAGGCAAATGCTAGCAAACACAGTAAGAAAGATGGGAATTTGGAATGCTGGACTGTCACTAGAACATATAAGCACTGCATGCCAGCTGGAATCAGTAAGCAGTTAAAGAGAAGCAGAGCTGCTACTTACTGAAATACCCTCTTGACAAGCAAAGCACAGATGGTTAGACATTGAATCTGATCCCTTACCCAGTTAACATGTTATAGTAACACATTTCATGTCAAAGAAGAGGACTGGAACTATTTTACTGGTCCTCTTTACCCACTATCTGTTTATTGCTTTGTCATCCTCGGAAATGATGCAGTGTATCTACTAACCCTGTTTTCTTTTTCATTGAAAGCAGCTGGAGGTGTTTTCTCTTCTTATGAACATCAGGATAGGTCCTTGTCTGTTGCTTCAGCTGCAACAGGTTATACAGAGGTTATATACAAAGGTTATACCTCTTGTATTGCAAACTGTTATCAAACTGAAGATGACTGTGGTAAGCCAGTTGGTTCACTCTACACTTGAGCTGGTGTACTAAAGTATTATGAGTTTAAACCTGGACCAGCATGACAGTTTAGAGAGAGAGACCCATAGTTTCATCCAAATTTACTCTGACCAGGTGCTATGGTATCAATCAATGAGAGCAGAAAGCACCCAGGTACTCACAGAGACCTCTTCCAAATTCTAATGTATTTAAGCCCTTTTCTACAGTAAGATCTGGCACTCAGCACTTGATCAAGTCTGCAGTAGATGTGCAGTGAGTGGCAAATCCAAAAGCACTGATCCTTTTTGTGTTGAAGGACAAGGAGGATACAGGTAGGCAGCAGTGCTGGTCATGCATTGTACCCTTAACCAGCAAGGCACTGCTGGAGCATGGCTTCTCATGGGCTTCCCTTGTCACCCTTCTTGTAGCATCTGTCATATTCCCCAGTCCACCTTTTACAGCAGGAGCTGGCCCTGCAGGTAACTTCAGCTGTTCATTTTGGGTTTATACATGTAATTAAGTCACAGGCTTTATAAACAACTTTTCCTTACCCTTGAGGTCTAATCTTTTTAGAGCTGTCAGCTGCCAAACTGTCAAGCTCTACATAAGCAGCCAGCCCTGTGGCTGGAGACTCAGTTGTCTCTGTGACCCTATAAGCCACATCAGCTGAACAGTAATGCGTGACCTCAATTGATATTTTGCCCCCTGTGTCATACATATTCATTTTTTCTCACTGACTCAGCCTGTCATTCACTTACAGGCACTTTTTGTGTGTGTGTGTGTGTTTGTTTTATAAACTACTTTGGCACTGTCACCAATTTACTCGTATGTATGTCAGCCAGTTAGATATAGTTTCTGTGGGTACTGTTGCTAACTGTGATTTTATTCTGTGGTCAGATACTGTGGTGGTTTTCTTGGTAGTCTTTAAGTTGGCTGTTAAGCTACCACATTTACTTGTTATTTTATTATTTACTCCTTAATGCCAAATCTCAATCCTCACCATGTAAATTTACTTATATAAAGTACTTTTTCTGTATCTCTTAAATATAAAGGAGGTTTTATCTGTTGACCATAAAAAGCAATTGTTCCCAGGTTAAATACAGAATCATGGCTAGATTTCCCCATGCCTTTTTTCTCTAGAATAGTTGGGTTTGTTTTTTTCCTGGTCTATGTTCCTCTTTCTCACTAACTGCTTCAACTATTTATAAGACTCAACTTCATCTTTTCTGGTTATAAAAAGGGGCAACTACTTTGTCTGGCCTCAGAAGTTTTGGTAGATTCTCACATGCAAAGCATATAATCCATCCTTTAAAAAAATATTTTGTTATGTCTTCTGTGAAATTATTTATTCATAATAACTCTGTGTATTTTCAGGGCAATTTGGCAATGTTCTGTTCTTAAGCATATTTAATAACTATGAAAAAAAGAAATCTTTTAATTATTATTTTGCACTCATAATTTAAAAGTTTACTCATCCCTGGTTTAAGAATTTTAAGGAAAATCCAGAAAACACAGACTTTCATTTACTTATTTTGAGTCTTCCATGCAGAAATATTATATTTACCCCAAACTGCCTTATTCTTAAGACTGTGGTGACAAATGCATTTTTATACTTTGAGAAATCTGTGTGTTTTACAATCACCCTGCAACAGTTGGTTTAGTCTGGCATCTTATTTTTTCAGAGCAGTTGAGGGATTTGTTTAGACCAATAGGATTTGTATTGATTTCTGTTTCAGTTTTTTTAGCTGAGCTTTATTCTTGTTTTGTTGTTATATTGATTCAGAGAGCTTTAAGCCATTTGAGTTATTACAAATTTTGCTATATTTATGTTGTGATTATACCACAATAACCAAGAACTTAGACCTGCATAGCTATTAAAAGAAAACACTTCTCCAGCAAACAGCCACCCCCCCAAACCAAACAAACAACAAACCAACTGAAGTTGCAGCTGATTTCCTGAAATACAAAGTATCTCTAAAAAGGGTTTATTTTTCTTTATATGTTTTTTTTTCAGGTATCCTAAGGAAGTTAATTTATATTATTAACTGATATTTATTGGATACTATTCCTCATTGTACTTAACTGAAATGTATATGTAGAATAGTGGTGTAAGCCAATGACTTCTAGTTCATATATCTGAATATTTAATCTATATGGATCAAACAACTATATAAAAATTAGACCATTGCAAAAGGGATTCAGGCATTCTTGTGAACAAATCAACTGTAAGTGGATAAACCTGAAGTTTAAAAAGGTTGCCTTGTTGATTAACCTTTGCACTCAGCATAAGCAAAAGCTCGTAATTAATAATAATTACTAAAATTATCAGGAAAAACTCAAACCACCCTAGTAAATCCCCAATTTATGTCAGTTTCCAGTAATTAAATCCAGAAACTGCACTACTTTATTTTGCAATATGCCCTGGGTTCAATCAAAACTCACAAGCAGTAGTTGCCTAACTTTAGAAGAGTCAGATGGTCCCTTAGAAGCCAGAGGGACTAAGTTGTTTAAAATCAAGCACATCCTGAGAGGATCTCTCTTGGGCAAGATACAAAAAAAAACCCTTATAAGGTAGACAGCTTCAACAGCACTGGTTATTAAGAATGATGATTCCTACCTCTCAGAATTATCCTAGTTAACCCAGTGGATCAGAATACTCTTTGATACCAGTGCTACAGATCAAAATTTGCCAGACTTCAAACTGCAGCTGTGTCCCAAAAGGAAAAAACTTTCTGCATTGCAGGCAGACTTTGGACAGCTTCCAAAAGTGATTTATTTCTCCCAACAAAACATGTTTTGCAGCTTTGTGTGACAGATACTCTTTGTAGCTCGGAAAGCTCTGGGTGTAATAAAATTAGTGGAGCATAATTATCCATCCCACCTCCCAGCTGAGAAGCAGGGTGAAAATTATTTGCACACACGGTTGGATGTGATAAAATGATGACCACAGAGTGGACTGAGGTTGAGCTGAATGAAAGGTTTTATATGGTCCTATTGTAAGCATCTGTATCATAAAGTCAGTTCCCAACGTGGAGTTGGCAATGGCTGTAGCATCTATATGTCCTGTGTGCTTGGTTGACTAGGGTCCAGTGTTCAATGGAAATTCTTCACCAGATTCCTAGGTCGGTGGACTTTCCATGACATCTTTGCTGTCAGGTGCTGAAGTTTTTTGTGTTGAAGTGCACTCAGTATTTTGGGGGTTGTGGGAGAGGAGGAAAAGACTTTTCACTGAATTGGAAGACAAGTGCTAAATAATGGACTGGCTTACCATCACTGGAGGCATCTGCTGCTCAATAGATTTGGAAACCAGTCTGGAGTATCATGCTGGAGTCGAGCTGCTTCAGAGAGCTTGTGATAGGTTCCATTGCACAGACATGAACTAAAGAGCTGCAGCCTCTGTTAGATGTTTTTTGGTGGTAATAGCAGTCTGCCTCTCAAGAAAGACCACATCACTACCTTAAGGATTGGGAGTGTTTGTTCTAGAGAATAGTATAAAGAAAATAGAGCTAAGAAAATAGGAACTCAGCTGTATGTGTAGTGGATTGTCTACTGTCCATCCATGGGAAACAAAGAGGAAACTGAAGATGGATAGCTTGATACTTGGATGGCTGAACTTGAGGATAAAACACAAAAATCCCATTGCTTTTAAATGAATCAAATGTTATTTTAATGAAAAGTAAAGGAAGATACAACCCGTGGTTTAATCAAGCAACAACACCAACCACAAAAAGAAGCAAACCTTGTAGAGCCTGAGTAAATAATTTTAAAACACTCAAAGACTACCTTCTGTGACACTTCTGATCATGCCACATAACATTCACTTCTCTGACTTTTTTTGTGTTAGATTCTGAAAAAGAGAAAGAATTGAATTATAGAAAATTAAATCAAATGAGTTCAGTATGTTCTTTATAGAGACATTTTTTAACACTAGGCTGCTCTTTTTTTTTTTTGTTTTATTTGAAAAGCATGATAAAATTAGCAGATAAATTACAAGTAAGTTACATTCCTCCAACAGAAACTTGAAACTAAGCAGAAAAGTGAATAATATAAATTTCTCATGATTGTGATTCTGCTATTGATGCTAGAAGCAGCTGCATCTTTATACAGCTTGACCAGAGGCTTTGAAACAAACCTTTAAAATCCCTTTATTCCCCAAAATGGGACTTTAAAATATTTTTTCTTTTTGTATTGTGACACAGAGTGACAGTCAAGAAATTTGAAGCCAGGACTTACATTTAGAGTAAAGAAAAGCACTTTAAGTTCTTCTAAGGAATTTGTGAGTGGACAAAATAAAATATTACATAAATATTTTAAAATAAGATATTACATAAATATTTACATAAACGGATGGTATTATCATCCCATTTCTCCATATTCCATATTTCATATAGCTAACAGATGAAGGCAAAGATTAATTTAGTTCCTAAATGTAAAATGGTTTTCAGCTTTCAAGAAACTAATGATTAGCATTAGTTCATCAAATATGTCTGTCTTTCTCAAAAAATATATCTTTAAATTATTTTCCATGAGAAATTATATTTCTGATCATGTGGAAATAAAAAGATAAAGTAGGTAAGTATTGGTGTGCACCTGCAGTGCAGGATGTTTGTCTGTGCACATAATATAAAAACCTGCTGATCTAAAACGACTGCTAATGATCTTAAATTGCACCTTTAAAACTTAAATTTTCAAATACTTAAAATGCACAATGCCCATGGCATACCATTTGTAGAATTTCAATTTCTGTTCGAAGAGTCTCGCAGATACTTTCCCAATCATCATCTTTGTAATTTTCCAATTCTTTCTTAAGCCTGTAACCAAAACCAAATAAAACTGCACAGCAGAGAACTCATGCTCGGGTAACTATTTTTTTTTCAGCCCTGGTCCCAGATGTCAATTTGCCTTATGTGAGAAAATCCTCATTGATCTATTTGCATGGACAGGATTTAAGTTTGCCAGTTCTGTACGTGGCACTCTGCTCTGCTGCTTCCTGCAGTAGTTTTGGTTTTCATTTAGAACTGGCAGTTGTTGTGGAAACATGAGGAACTTCAGAAAAATGACCTTTTGGGTTTTTTACAAAGTATATCTTGACAAAGTAATTTGTTAGACAAATTTCTGGACCACGTTGCTTTTATAAGACATGAAAGATTTATGGCCTCATTAGTCATAATTTTCCTTATTTATACATGTGAATTTGAATGTTGATACTTTGGAAGAACCATATGGTGCTGCTCTTGCTTTCCTTGGGTATTTACTTGTAGCCAGTGGTGGAGACAGAATATTGGATTGGATGGATCCTGTGCCTGACCCTGTGCAATCACTGCTCCATCCCCCCCCAAGAGGCTCCTGTGCTGGTGCTGTTCTCTCCCCACTGCTCCTTTTCTTTTTCAGTATTTACCTTCTGTTTTCCAATATTCTCATCCAGGAATTCCCCAACATTTAGACTAATTTTAATACACCCTTTTTTTGCATTTAAAAGAGCAGTTGGTTCTGCTGAAAGGAGACACCTTAACTTTGCACATCAGTGACTGGAGTGGTTTAAATTAATGCTCAGTAGGCCAAGAGAAATCTATGCCAGAGCTTTTAGCAGTCTGATGAATACAAGGTGGTGAGATTATGCTGAGTCTTTCCATGGCTGTCATAAGCAAAGTATAATGAGAAAGCTGAAGCTGTTTACCTTGAATACAATTTCAAGAAACAATGTGAATATTCTGGGACATATAGACAGATTTAGAAAAAAAAAAAAAAAAGGAAAAAAAAAAAAAGTATATATTCTGCTTCTCATTAAATAGCTAAACTGATAAACTGATGCATCAAAGCAAGACCATGTTTCTTCTGAAGATGAAAAACAAGGTAGCAACCATTTTTTCTTTTTTCATACTAAAATAGGGGATAGATTTAACCCTATTGTATAGATGATGCATCTCTTTAGCTATCCTAATGCAGGTCTAATTTGTTTTCTGCACAAGAAAATGGCTTTACAGAAGGTAAAAGGTATAGCCTCATATGAGAGGAATCTCAGTGCCACCATGTGGCATTAAAATAGTAGCATAAGACTGGACAAGTTAATTTTGTTGTTAATTTTGTTGTCCCTGTGGAAAATGTGAAGATCCTACCACAAATGTGGGACCAGTATGAGCTCTGTGTGTTTGTATTACAGAGGAAAAGTTGCCTTCTTCCTTTTAGGTGTATTCTGAATTCATAATACATACAAGTGTTCAAAAGTGTGAAATACACTTTCAAAAATGTACTGTAGTACAGTACTACTGTACAGAGTACATTTCAAAGTCTAAGATCAGCTTCTGATCTTAATTAAATCACCTTAACTTCCTTGCTTTGCCTCCTCATTTTTTTCTCTCCGTATTGTCCAACAGCATGGTATTAGAACCCTCATTTGTTTAAGAAAAACAACAACTTTTCTTTGCCTGGCTTACTTCAGGCAAAGACATAGTCTTAATGTCAGGGAAAATACTCTCTTATTGTCTTCTGCATCGTAGAAGTGATGCACAGTCTGTTTGCAAGTGTCAGCTAAGAGTGATATCAGCCCATGTTGGGTATACACTAAGGACAGAACAACCAGAAGATAAGCAGAGTTGCTTATCTCTTTCCCAGGATGGTGAATTAATAACTGGGCTTTGAAATGGTAGCATTTTGCTTATGAATTTTAAGTATTCTATAAAACTTTTTAATTGTGATGACAGCACGGCCCCTTACATAGCATGGGGTGGTGGTGATGAAAGACACTCAAAAGTGGTGTTTAATTTTTACATTAATCATTTGATCCTACTTTCAGGTCTTCCTTCTTTCTTATTTAGAAGATAGATAATTACAGTATGTGCCAGGAATATTATACTCACAAAATAAGGGCTTTCTGTTAGGTTACAGTCTACACAATTAATGCATTGGAGATGCCTGAGTTACTGAATAAATGATGAAGTTTTACCAGAAGGAATGTGAGACAATGGAACTATTAAAAAAAAAAAAAGTAAACCTAGAAGCAGATTTAGCTTTTTCATTTAACATTTAAGATAAACAGGATATTCATATTCATCTTTGCACTATCAGATTGAATGTGCAAACCAATTATTCATTAAACTACAGTGTCTAGATGGAGAACAGGTTTTCTGTCACCTTTGGAAATGGAAAGAGATGTACCTTTTGCCAGACCAAGGATTAATATGACAATTATACCCTCTTTGACTATGATAAAAAGTGAATCTCTGAAAAACCACACAAACTGAACAAAACTGAAAAATCACATTAAGATTTGGCCTTCTGTGTCCCTTGTTTTTAATATTTTTTTTTTTAGCATTTTAGTCTCTTTGAGAATAAACTATATTCTTCAGAAAAGTTGTTGCACTGAATTAACATGTTGATAATTTAAAACATCACAAACAATGGGCTCTAATGAACATCTGGAATTGAAATGCCCTGCTTGTGAAAGGTGTGCCCATTTCTTTGAATAGCTTTCAAGGTAAGTAGTGATAGTAAAACCTCGATCTAAATCAAGTAGTGGTGGTTCAGTATCATCAGCATTTTTGGGGCTGCTCGCTTGCTCTAGACTGCTCTGCTATCAGAGGTCCCTTTTCTGTTGCTCTTGAATGCCAGAAGTGACAGAGAGATGAAGAAGGAGATCACTGGGGATGACAGATTTTGTAGCTTTGAAATGAGAACAGCTGCTAAATATCATTGGCATTTGTGGCTGAATTCCAGCTGTATATGCAGAAGGCAAATAGGAAAAATAGTTGTGAAATCAATAGATGCAGGTATTATGAACTGAACTATGATGAAAATGTTATTGTCAGACAGGTTTCTCTGAAAATCATCCACAGATTCATGTTACTGGATCAACATTTCAGTAGCCCAAACTTGCATTCTAGGAATAATTTTATGTAAAGAGGCTTCAAAGAATAGTTTGTGTAGAAGGTGGGATATATGTTTTTAGAGCTTTTTTTTAACTGACCTTCCTGGTCATTGTTGCAATTCCAGAAGGAGCTGATCATCTCTTGGTTATGTTTTTCTGGGACAAGTGAAATATTTTTTTTTCTTTTTTTTGTTCTTCTCTTTGCTTTTAATGACCACTATTTTATATTTTAACCATAAATAAAAGAGAAAATACAGAGTGTAAAATGGAATAGCTTGACACTGATACACGGGGCATAGAGTTTATGGTACAAAATGAAGTTCCCTAAGAAGCTGTATGTAAACTTGAGGCTATGTATGTTGATTTTTCTGAATGTTATCATGAAAGTCAGTAGCAGCATTTCTCAAGGTTTTTAAATTCTATTGAGATCGAAGAAAAGTATTAGACTTTGGTTAATTGTCTCAGGCTAAAGTAGAGCTAATGTGCTGGGGTCAGTCTCAGTTCAGTACTGGGACTAAATTAATGTATATGTTTCTATAATAAGAGCAAGATTTTGTTGAGTATCTCCACTTTGCTGACACTCTACAGAGGAGATGATAATGATACAGCTGAAGAAGTCAATACATTTCAGACTATTATCCATTGATTGAGGAAGGGAGAAAATAAGTCCTAAAGGGATTTCAGTATCTCAAAACAAAGTCAAGCACCTGAGCTGAACAAATACATTATAAAAATACGTGCTTTGTGGAGCAGAAATAGAATAAAAATCAAGAATGTATCTTGTAGTAATAGTAAATGCTAGCAAGACCATGAAACATGGAACTGGAGAGGGTACTAAGCTACATAGCAATGGGATTTAAATGTAAATTAAAGCAAATTTACCTTAGGTAAAATAATAAATTTTCAGATTTTACTGTTCTGGATCATTTGCTGCTTGTAATAAACATAATTATAATTGATTAAAACTTGCATTTTGTGAATGTTATGAAGCAAGAATTTATAAAAGTTGTTACAGGTCTTGAAATGAGTGATTTGATTTTTGTTTTTTCTTTTTAAAATTTATATTCCCCAAAGACATAAAACATCACAAGAAGTCTTTAAGGAATTCATTTTTAGACATGAATGACCATAGAAAAGTTAAGGCATGCTGCATTAAACTATTTGCAAGCATCAGTGACATCAAAACTGAAAAGTTTCTAGGGGTCAATATAGGATTCCTATTGAAAGTCAGGGAAAATAAATATGGGTCAGTGATCCTTCTAGTTCAAGCATCTTGATTTTTCTATTGTACAGGGAAAAATAGATCTCAGTCTGCATATATTAATATGGCTATTTCTGAAATTAGTATTTCTATACTGTACTGCTTTGCTTCATGTGAACTGCATCATTTTCCCAGAGCTAGAAAGACTTTAGAAACGTCCTTCTTCTGTATTTTGGGCTCTGAATTCTCTACTCATGCTCCAGGTTGAATTCACCTTTCTTGACAAGTAGCTGAGAGATTGGCACACAGTATTCTTACACTCTTTTGTTGGACATAGTGCTTGCTTTTATCTTTGCCACAGCTACACATACTTGTGATGTTCATACCTGTTTTATGACTGCACAGAATGCTCACACCTCTCTTCACCCCAGCTTCCCTGTACCTGTTACTGAAGGCCTTAGTTGTACATAAACTGACACTGTATATAATTACATTCCTCTTTTTTAGTTTAGAGTGTTTCAATTGTTTTAACACTAGTCTTAAAACACTTTCTTTTCCAAAGTCATAATTTAAAGCATTAAGCAAGACCCGGTGTGACTTGTAGATACCTTCCTCCATTCCCAAAATTTATTTTTTCAGGGGTGTTACTGTGGATACTATTAGTAATTTCCTTACTCAAATTTTTTCATACGTCTTCCCCAGGTTAAGTGGCAGTTTACCATGTGGGATGACTTCAAATACATTGCTAACATGTAGATGGATGGCCTCTGCATTTTCTTGGACTAACCTATCAGCTGTCTTATTGAAGAAAAATATCATTATTCAGATTTTATCTAAATTTTTAAAATCCATACTACAGTTTATATTGGAAACTTATTTAAACATAATTCAAACTATTATAGTTCTACCAGGCACTGCTATTAAAAAGAAAATCTTAAAAATCGATGATGAGATTGTAATTTAAAAAGTCATTTGGAACCACATATATTACTCCAGAGATTGATAATTCCTGATAATAAAATTTAACATAAAATTAAAAATGCAAGTATTTTTTTAAACCACCAGAATCACTCATGGCCTTAGGCAGTCCACTCTTAGCATGAACCATTTGTTCAGCTCTAAGGAACCTATGATTTATATGAACCTGTATGATTTCTATGAAAGAAAGCTTCACTTTTCCCTTCCTAATTCTGATGGAGTTTCTTTTTCTGCATGATGAAGTATGAGAAGCAATACTATATTTCTGGGAATTAGGCAAGTATACAAAGCCCTGAACTATTTACAAAGTGAGCTGACTTCATGTATTCCCTTTCTGCTACTGCTTTTTTGAAGTAGAACAGAAATTCAGGTTTCAAAGAAACAATATATCCTTAGTCTATATTTAGAATAGTGTGAAAAGCAAATTTTGCATAGAAACTGTCTGTTCATAGTCTAAATAAACTTTAATTAAAATTATTTCTAGGTTGTCTGACATATGGTAACACATGAATTTGGAATAAAAATGTGAACAGAGGTAAATAATTAATAAAGAATCCAATGGCAATGAATATAATAGTATTATATAGTGGTAGGGATTTCCTGATACCAGCTTGTCTCTGCTTGACTCCTGTATTGTTCCACTTAATTGATGCTACTTGCTACCTGCCAGAGAAATTTGACTCAAGAGAGCTGATGCCCAAGTCCTTTCCTGTTGTTTTGTGTTAGGGGTGTCTTCTCCACAACTGTATCTGTGCTTAACATTCAAATTTTGTGTAACTTTTCCCTGCACCTGCTGTGTACCAGAACAAGCCTCTAACTGCAGCACCAAGAGCTGATGGAAATACCACTGAGTGCTTCTCACTACTTCCTGTAACTCTTTGATGGATTTGAGAGGATTTTTATGAAACAGCAGACATGGTGTAGGGCATTTTTCTCAGATCAAAGATGAATTGATGTAATTTGAATTAGCTGGCTACACTTTTCAGCTGAAATGCAATTTACTTTAAGATATATACTTAATTGTAATGAAGATTCTTGCCTTGCCAGCTACTTTTGCTATTGATTGGGAGGCTGGGACTAGGCATGTGATACAGTAAGAGACTTACAGGGTGGTCTGGGAGCTACATATATCAGGTTATTGATGCTGACTGTCTCCCACATTTGTTCTAAGGAAGCATTAAAAACAGTAGGATTTTTGGCATTGAAAGAGTGGTGCAGTTCCTTGCTGTGTAAAAAAAAAAATAAAAAAAAAATGGTGCTTATTTCACAGGAAAAAGATATGTATTTTTGATCCACATTACTTGTGTGAAAATATTCTTCTCTTTATACATGCTAAATATGATTTAATTTAAAACTAATATTCTAGGCTTGCAAAAGATTATGTGTAGGGGCAAAAAGCTTATCTTGTTAGGCTAGAGAGAGTTGTATCTCAAATACCCTGAGTTCAATCACAGTGATTTTAACATCACCCAAACTGACTCCTATTAAGATATACACTAGTATATGTAAGATTGCATTAATTGGCACTTGGGCTGCAAAAAGTCCTTTGGAAGTGTCAAAGGCATATCTAGACTGCCGGGAGGGCTTCCTGGTTCACTCCAGGTGCCTGGTACTTCATTTTCTCTCACTGACACTTCATGAATGCTTCTTAATTCTCAAATTCCTCTCAGAGGGCATCACAGGAGTGGACAGGACAGTTTGCTCCAGGGAGTCTCCTGGCATGGACTCCATCAGCATGAGCTCTCTGGGGCAGCTGTGGTCCCTCAAATACTTCTCTGGCACATCATAGGGCATGTGGTGCATGTGCATGGTATTGTCACCTTGATCCAGCACTCTGCTGTGCTGGACATACATTCTTTAAGCATTTCATGCATTTTGAATGGAAAATATGTGTATATCATGATATATTAATATCACAGAGGCACTAGAGAAAGACCAGAGCAGATGTAATCCCATGAATCTGGATGGGAAATGCTAGGCAGTGTGGAGATGACTGCTTTGCTGCAAATACTGCTGCCTCTGAGCAGTGTAGACCCAAGCCAGTGCATATGTACTGATCTATGGGCTGTATTCTCCCCCTTCTGCAATCCACAGTGACAATTAGTTCATGGGGTATTTCAGACTGGAAGAGATGTCAGGAGGTCACATAGCCCAATGTCCTCCTCAAAGCAGGGTCAGCTACAAGGTCAGAGCAGATTACTCAGGGTTTTATCCAGTCAAGTCTGAAAACCTTCAAGGATGAAAGCTACACAGCCTCTCTGGGCAACTTTTTCCTTTACTCTACTATCCTCATGATAAAAAAAAGTTTTTCCTTAAATTAATTCTACCCTCCTTTCATTTCAGCTTCTATTTGCCTTTTGTCCTCCCACTGTGCAGCATTGTGCAGATCTTCTTGATGACTTCTTTGTAGATACTGAAGGGTAATCAGGTATCTCTAGGGGGAACCTGAACTATTTATAGCATATAATAGTTTAAATTCCCTTTCATTCTCTCAATTCTGTAGTTCAGACCAAAAAGTGATAAGTGCGTTTTGTTAAAAATTAAACACAATTTAAAAATTGAAAGAGTTGTAGGAGTATCCAAGAAGGACACTGAGGTGCTGGGGTGTGTGCAAAGAAGGGCAACAAAGCTGATGAAGGCTCTAGAGAATGTCTTACAGAGTGGCTGAGAGAACAGGGGCTGTTTAGCCTGGAGAGAAGGAGGCTGAGGGGAGAACTTATTGATCTCTAAAAACACCTGATAGGTGGGGGTTAATCTCTTTTTCTCAGATAATAAGTGATAGAACAAGAGAAAATGGCTCCAAACTGTGCTGTGGGAGGTTTATATTGGATATTAGGAAAAGTTTCTTCACCAGGAGGGTTGTCAGGCACTGGCACAGGCTGCCCAGGGCAGTGGCAGAGGTATTCCCTGGGGGTATTTAAAGCTGTGTAGATGTGGTGCTCAGGGACATGTTTAGTGGTGGGCTTGGCAGTGATGGGTTCATGGCTGAGCTTGATCATCTTGAAGGTCTTTTCCAACCAAAATGTTTTTATGAGTCTGATAAGGTTTGGGATAATTTTAAGCAGTAGAATTCTATGACTTACAGAAGTAGACAAATGAGGATTGCCTGCTTGGCTCTACAGAAAAGCACAATTTATTAGTGCTGACATGGAAGGGCAGTACCAGAGCTCTGCTGTTCCTGGCATTTGAGTTAACTCGTGCAGTGCTGTCTCTATAGAGCACTGAGTTTTTCTGAGCATATGTGAGATCAGAAGAAAATGCGAGATAAAAATATGATTAGACAAATCTGTCCTAAATTTTGTCCAGTATCTGAAATTTAAAAATAATTCAATGTAAATAAATTGTCTTCAGTATATTAATAAACTTCAATAAGTGCTTGCTTATTGTGATAGTAATAGTAGGACTTAATGCAATTATCAAATATTTTAAGAATATCTTAACCAAAAAATGAGGAACTTTGCGAAATCAAAAAGCCCCATCATCCTTCTTGCTTTGATTGTAAATAACACTTGGTGGATTTATAGTTAATAGAATTTAATATAACTTATCCATTGTTGTGTTTTCCACCCAGATAAAAGCAAAGTATCATTCCATGGACCTGAGTTAATTTCTCTACAGAGAAAGATAAACATACATGGATTTGAATGATTAACCTAGGATCTCAAGGCAATCTACAGAAGAGCTGGAGATTTAAAGTAATATAATGTTTGCTGCTTCTGTACCTTGTACTCAGGAAACCTGTTACAGAAAACTAATTACACCAATTTTAATACTAAATGGCATCAAGGCAGTAAACTACTTCAAGAGAAGTATGTTATTTAGAAGGAAGCTGACAACCTCATGTTTCATAAAAGCTAATACATGATGGTGGAATGAATAATGTAAAGGGATGAATTATAACACACTGTCTTACAGAATTGCTGCTGTTATTATTTACACCGTGTCTTCTGTGAATGTGTTGAATGCAAAGGTTTTGCCACTGTATGCAGAATTGTGAACAAATTAATTTTTATGTGGAGAGAATTTTGGCCATGTCTCAACACCATGTAAGAGGCTGAAGGGGTGATATATCATTGTCTTTTAAAAACTGATGTTCAGCAAAAAATGGGCCATTACTAAACCTTTCAGAAAAATGGTCAGTGTCCTCTGCAAAATTTTATCTCTCAGTTGAAAGTTTTCAGAAAAAAAACCTTTTATTTGTGTAAAAAACCCAGACATTTATAGGAAAAAACTGTGATGGTGCCATAAGTTGTGTTTTCCCTAATAATTTCTGTTAGAGAATATTTTGGACCACCTTTTCTAGGAAGAGTTCTATTGCATTGTCCATTAAATATTTCTGAATATCCACAGGCACTTTCATCTGGAGCACCATAGGATAGGAAAAAGATTGCTAATATTGTGTTAAGAGGCTTTTTGTATTTGAAGATATTTTTGTTGCAAATAACTACAATATCTTCTGTAGGGTGAAAATCTAAATGAGTCTTTCCCACTCAGTTCCCAAGAAGCAAGCTTCACTTGTAAGGGAAATTGTGCAAGGTCTTTTGTTTTGGTAATCTTCAAAATGTTGTTCTCAACTAGCTGAGTTAGAAGGCATACTGGAAATGATGGTAGGGATCATAGAGAAAACAAATCTACATTTAGTTGCTTCAACACCAGGTGCTCTTGACTTAAGGAAGTCTGTGTTCTGGGAAAGGATGTGCAGCCAGGCAGCAGAAGTATCCATAGCACTGGGTAGTTCATCAGTAGTCTGTGTGCCACCACTATTTTTACAAAAAATTGAGAACTGGTCTTCAATCCAAGGAGCACTCCTTTGCTCTCCCTCCAAGTTTAACTGAATTCCTTTCAAATTTTTTGTTCATTGGTGTGTGCATGTAAGAGTGAAAAGCTGTAATAAATATAAAGAATTCATGTTCTGTAGTAAAAATGAATGATTATTCTGTTTTTAAAGGAGTAGTTTGCAGGAATGTTAAAACAGTCATTGCACCAAGGAGTGGTCTGTAGTTACAGACTTAAAGTTAAACTGAGGAACTTATTAACATGGGACTCTTACCTTAAACATTCTGGATCAGTCTGTGGTTTTTCACTGACTTCAACTTTTTCTGCTTCTAAATTTTTTGTCCTTCTTTCAGCATCCCTGATTGCTTTCTCAAGGTCTAAACATAAAATAAGTTACCTTATAAATATATATTAATCATCCATATTCAAAGACTTCCCATATTTTCTAAATTTATCTTTTCTACTATTTATTTTTGAAACTGTTTGTAGGGTAAAGGCATGTAAATAAAGAACATGAAATGGTATGCTCAGTGCAATCCTCTAGCAAATTTTTGCTTCTTTTCCTAAATAATTTATGACCTTATTTATGGCTTGTCTTTCTTAGCTCTCTTACTGGGAAATATTATTTACATATTTGTAAAAAGTTTCCAAGACTGCTTCTAGATTACATTTTCTGTTGAAATTTCAAGATCATCCCTATGGCTTGTGATCACTTTTGACATAGAACCTTTCTTGGTTCCCTCTGTATCTTTTTTGGTTTTTTATAGGCTTTCTTGTGTATTCCACACAGCTTTGTGTTCAGACTTCTTTTTTTGTGCACGAACTTCCATATGCTAAGAAATAAATGTCAGTAAAAAACAACTGAATTTACAACTCAGAATTTTAGCACCAGGGCCAAATCTCTCTTTATCAGTTCAAGCCAGGTTGCATATTAAACATTTGAATTTTAATTACATTCTTTAATTATAGGTCAATGGGTTTTAGACAACAGTTCTGTTGATTTTAAGTTAACTTTTTAACACTAAAATCCTCATTTAAGTATATGAATTACCAGCAAAAGTAAAAATTTAATTTTCATATTTATAGGATATGATTCAGCAAATCCGTAGACCTCAGTGTCACTAACATTTAAAATAAATCTTACTGAAATCCATTATACTTGTTATAAACATGTTATAAACATGTTTTGAAATGGTGTATTATTTAATATAAAAATATATTACAATCTTGTTTCCACAACTTGTTTCTCTTCGAGAAAAATGTCTTGACAGAGAAGATGTTTTAGAAGCATTTGTCAAGTCACAAGTAATTAACATAACAAGTGATTATCAGGTATACCTTTGAGTTTGCTTTGGAGAGTAAATAAATGCTGCTTTAATTCAGTTTTCTGCAACTTGAGTGCATTTAGCTGAACATTTTTATGTTCCATTGACTCCATCTCTAAGAAAAAAACCCATACTTTAAATTAAAATGCATTGCAGCTTTAGTCTTCATGATACAATCCTAAATATTCTTAACAACTTCCAGCAATCTTCTAGCTAGTCAAAAAGAGCCTTAAATATAAAACTAAAATTGGTTGCTCACAGAAAATTATATGTCATGTAATGTGTTCATAATTATGAAAGCAGATTATTCTTTCAATGTTATTATGATGTTTGACATATTTTATTGACTTGGCATAAAAAGAATTACAAATGTTTTGCTTTAGAGCTACTTCAGCTATAAAGGAAGACGACTTATTGAATAGGTGGTGTACAAACACCTCTCAGCAGTACTAAAAAGAACTTAATCTCTTTAAGTGCTATGGACATTTGAACCTGAGTGCTGACAGCATCTGGAATTAATTGTGGTTGTTTCTCTCACAGCTGGAGGTCCCCACATAATTTCCTTGTTATGAGTTAGACTTTTCTTTTTAGTGTTTTCAGTGTGCTCAGGATTGTAGCAGACAAAAAGACAGATAAGTTGTACTTCAAAACTTGTGCAATTTAAAAGGCTGGAATCAAGACAGCAACTGAACCCAGAGAAGAATGTCAGTCACCTTTCATGTCCTGCTGATCTTGAGAGACCATGTGGCCATTCAGATCTGCCCGAATATGTGAAAATTAAATCATTCAAAGTAACAGTTTCCAACAAATACAGACTTGTTTCAGTTGCAGATCAGAATGAGTCACAGGAATTACAGAAATAAGGTACTGCCAACTACAAACTCCAATGGTCAGTCATATTTCAGTAACTTTGCATCAGGTGTTGGGGGTTCAAATCTTGAACTTGATGAATCATAGAATCATGAGACTGGAAAGGACTTCAAGGTGATCTCCTGCATTCCTTCTGGAGTCAGGATCAGCTTTACCACTGTCATTTCTGAGAGATGCTGGACTGACCTGCTCTTAAAGACCTTTGGTAATAGAGACTCCTCATTCCTTTGGTACTGGAATGTCCTAATGTAGGGTGTTTCAGGTGTTCACTATTCCTGCTAGAAAGATTTCTAAACAGCCATCCAGACTCTCCCTCATTGTGGTTTACCTTTGGCTTTATTCAGTTTACTATAGGTATGGAGAATATATTAATTCCATTTTTACAGAGTCCTTTGGTAATTTGAAGACTGATGCCCATCTTCCATCAGTCTCTTCCTCCATAGGTTAAGGAGTTCCAATTCTTTATTTTTTTTTTTTTTCCTTCTCATGTTCTCCAAATCTCTGATGCCTTAGACTGGTACCATCTGGATTCTCTCCACTGAGTCCATATTTTTCCTTAAGTGCAATACCCAAAACTAAATGCTCAGTACTCCAGCTGATATCTTAACTTCCCTAAATAGAGTGAATTATTATTTCACATGTCTTAGGGGGCAGAATTATGTTTATGTCTCAGTATGGTGTTGGTGTTCTGATGACATTGACTCATGGTCAGCTTGTGATCTATGATGACTTCTATCTCCTTGCTGGAGGATTGCTTTTCAGCCTCTCTCTTTCTTCTGAGAAATCCCATATTCTGTATCTTAACTCAAAGATAAAGTTACACTGTGCAGGAAAAGACCAGTCCTCCAAGACATTTAATTCTTTTGAAGCTAAGGAAATTTACATAGCTCAATCATAAGTGATTATAATAATTGCAAACCTAAGATAATACACTATGTATGGGCACTTCTGTGCTTGTTGACATCACACACTGGGAGCAATTTTTGAAGGTCTGCTTCTTCTCATAGTGCTCATGAGGAGAAAGGACTGAAGAGGACAGGGAACAGAAGAGGCTTTAATTATACTTGTGATATATCAGACCACACTCTTTCAGTATAGGGTTAGAAGGAAGTTCCAGATAGGAAGGGAATGGAACTAAAACTACTCTTTTGCACACCTATGTTTTACTGGTTTATATTCATTCTCTGGTAATTCAAAATAAAATTATTTAATATTAACTTACCATTTTTCAACAGAGCTGCCTCATTCTCTAAATAATTTATTTCAGTCTTGACTTTTTTTTTAATCAAAATATCTCTATTACTTGTTAGTCCGTATTCATTAGTGAATTCTGTTACTTCTCTAGTAAAATTATCTTCCTCTTCAGTCATCTTTCTCTTTGCATCTGTCTGAAAAAAAAAGAAGGGAAAAATTGAATGAAGAAAAGAAAGTCTTAGTTAAGCTAGGCAGACTGAAACACACTGTTGCTGTTTATCCTTAAACTTACATTATAATTGTAGTGTATTTAGTTTCCCTGATTTATGAGAACACAAAAACTATCTACAACTCTGTCATTATGTCTGCTGTTGTAAACTTTTTGCTGAAAAAGTACAGCATATATTCTTAGTAATAAATAAGTTTTAAAAATACTAGATTATGATACAGACTTGTGCCAGATGTTTTCCAGTTCAACTCTTTATTGAAGAGCTCTGCTTGGAGTCACTAGCATAGTATGGCCTCTCTGGTTTTATATTGTTATTAAATATAACAGAGGTGCTGTTTATTGCTCTGCAGAATACAGATTCACTTTAACTCCCTCAATAACTGCCAAGAAAGCTATAGTTGTTAGGAAATCCCTCTTTAATTTTCTGGGAAAAAGAATTAAAGAGAAAGGAAATATTAAATTCCTTAAAAAAAAATCTTAGCTGATTGTCAAATGAAATAAAAATAAATGACCCCTATATATGGAAAAAATAATACTCTATACTACCTTGGCTGGCTGAAATGAAAAGAAACTTCACAATTCTTCTATTTATCTTTTACAGCGGATGAATTTTTCCTCAATGCTTAAAATATTTTTTATTTTGCCTACTTAGTATTGGAAAGATTTTGGATGCTGAAGCAGTATTAATTAAAAGGATATCTGCCTAAAGATAGAGGATTAATACTGGTGACTCAATGAATGTTTTAAATTTATCTCTGATGGTTTAAAATACAAATACATATGCAGAGAAGACTACTCATCTGCTTCATTTCTTAGTATTTACAGATGCAAAGATCCACATTGAAGGGAGATGAAGGCAAAATTCAGGTTAGCACAAGAGAGAACAGAAAAACTTCTTGTCTGCTTGTTGCAAGTGGCTACTTTTTAAGAGGTGTGCTTAGTATGTAAGAGATTGTTTGGTATGTCAGGATTCCTCAAATGTGGTGATGGCCTCCATGTTACTTTCTTTTGGTCCTTCTCAGTATGTTTCACTGTGGGTCAGACAGTCCCATTTAAGGTGAGACACTTTCAATTTTGTTTTACAAAGGAAATAATACGTCAGAATGGGAGTTCAGTCATACAACAAGCAAACATTAGAAAATGAAGTCAAGAATGCTAAATCAGCTTTGTAGATGACCTCCAGCATACATTACCTCAGATTACGTTTGAAGTGAAAATTTATCTACGTTTACATTGTTAAATATGCTAGAGCAAAAAAATTTATTTTTCAGATTTAAAACCTCAGTTCTTTAATATCTTCAAAATTAAAAGCTGACTGTTCTCATACAGTAGAAAAAAGCTGTCTGAACACTATAGCTGGAAACATACAGAGATTTTAAGAAGAGAGCCTCTTTGATTAACAAGTTCAGCTTTCTGTTTCTCTAAGCTGTCTTCACGTTTCTTCAGAATTTCTATGCAGAGCCGATAAAAAAAGTGAGGTTATGAAGTAAGATTATTGTTTTATTGTTTCATGTACTTTGATATTGTATGTAAGGATCTTGGTCCAGCTGGCATAGCTCCTGGACTAGCAAAGGCATACGAGTTTTATTTCACCCAGCTGGCCAATATACCACCAAATTTTTGAAAAGTATTCTTTCTAAAAGACACATTTAGTGCCATTTATCTAATATGCTGTTTTAAAATCTGTTCAGCCTAAGAGAATTTTTTTCACATTGAAATCAGGAAAAATATTGATTGTGTAGAATCTTTCACCCTGTATAATACAGTGTTGTCCATGTAATTGTGTAAAGCTCGTGACATACCAAATGTATGGTATGAGGGCATGGACTTAAGCTCTGCCAGGGGAGGTTTAGGTCAGATATTAGGAAAAAATTCTTTACAGAGAAGGTGATCAGGAACTGGAATGGGCTGCCCAGGGAGGTGGGGGATTCTCTGTCCCTGGAGGTTTTTAAGAGGAGACTGATGTGGCACTCAGTGCCATTGGCTGGGAACCACAGTGGTAGTGGATGAAGGGTTGGACTTGATTTCAGAGGTCCTTTCCAACCTGGATGATTCTGTGATTCTGTGAAATGGGACAGTAACATCAGAGGGACAGGGGTCCAGCATCATTCTTCTGTCTGAATGGCTGCACACATCATCAGCTCTGCAATGCTGCAGTTGCATAGGCAAGAGAGGGAGGGATAAGCTGATATTTTTCTGACCACAATTTCTGGAATTCTTAGCCATGGAAGTATAATGGAAATAAGCTCCTTGCTTAATTTTTTCATTTTGACCATTATGCCCCCAAGGCCCAAATATCTATTTTGCACATACATTTAGTTTTCTTAATTTCAAACCCTAGTTTTTCTGATAGAACTGTTCCTATCAGTATCTGATATACTCTTCAACCACTGAATTTTCAAAATTTCCAGTGCATCCACTGTATCATTGTCTAATGTAAGTTAAGATGTATGGTGGGATAAACTATAACTGTAGATAAATAGGAAACAGCTAAGTGTTGAAGAATCTTAAAGGATGAGAATCATTCATCTGATGAAGTGGAGAAAGGGAGGTCAAGACAATGACTCAGACTGTAATATTTGGAATAGGAAGTAGGGAAAGTAAGGTTAGCAGAATTGCCCACAGGTACAGGGTAAGCCTTTAGGTAAGTCAGGAAGTAAACTGAATAGTCAGGCTGATACATGACTGTGTGCAGAAACAGAAAAGACCAAATAACAGTGGTATTACACAGGTAAAACCAGAAAAGACTAAAATGGAACAATGTAGATGATTTTGGAGAGGGTGCAGATGAAGTGCATCTGAGAGTTGGAAAGGAAAGGACCAAATCTTTAGATCTTTTCCTTATCCCTGACATGTCCAGCATGCTAAATGTCCAGGGAATGATTGCCTAGACTTTTTGAAATTTTGAAATTTTTATTTTACCAAATACTTAAAATAGAGTAGATGTTCTTATACCGCTGTATTTATATTACTGAATGAACTACCTGCAGTGTGTTAGCTCCATCTGTAAAATGCCAACTTAATCTATGCATTTGCAGCAGATTTTTTTTTTAAGAAATCATTGAGCCATGAAACGCAAAATGCTATAATTTGGGTTCTAATTACATGCTACTTGATTTTACAGAACGGAGGGAAAAAATAGCATTTCCTAGGAATGTGTGATTGACCACGGGCAATCTCTGTGAAATAGATGTCAAAACACTTTTGAACTCACTCTCATCTACTTGGTCAGGTATAAGCTGCTGTGCATGTGTGTGCTTCTATATATATGCTTATAAAGAAGCACAGTTATTTGGTGAAGAACAAATTGAACAGCATTAGCTGAACAGCATTATTTAATATTATTTGAATTAACTAGTGCAGACATAGCTAATCTTAATTCTTCTACCGAAAAATAAATTACTTTAAATAATTTCATAAACTATATGATCTTTAAAACCAAAAAGTCTGATTGAAATACATTTTTCCCATTCTGCTTGTCTTCTGTATCATTTCCTACCTATGCATGAATCAATGGCAGTTTATATAAGTAAGTAAATATGTTTTTGTGGACATCAATGAGAATATTATTAATCCTTGTGGGTAAAGCATGTAAGATTTAATTAGGAGTAGTTCTTCAGCTCTTCCCATTAGACATTTACAATAATAGCTATACTCTTGGGACCTTCTATACTTACCACATAAAACTTGATTACAAATCACAATGCATCAATAACAAATTAGTAGTAGAAATATAAAATTATGATGGTCATAAATATATTTATGAACAAGACGACGAAGGACTTTACCTAACAAGCAACACACAGGTAAATGTGTTGCTGTGATGGTTAAGTAAGTTCCTATATTGAAATGCTTCTGGGTTCTCAAATTGTGGTATGCAGAAATGCAAGCATGTGAATGTCTATAGTCTCATTTGCAACCAGCAAGTAATTGTAAATGAGTTCTTTTTTATTCTTCCCTCCCAGAGTAATGTT
Source organism: Florisuga fusca (assembly GCA_038090715.1). Taxonomy (NCBI): domain Eukaryota; kingdom Metazoa; phylum Chordata; class Aves; order Apodiformes; family Trochilidae; genus Florisuga; species Florisuga fusca. The sequence goes on along the minus strand of JAAWXA010000001.1, from coordinate 76,485,256 downwards.
GATATTTATCACATATACTACATAGCCTTTGACAAAAGGCAGAAGATCTTTGTTTTGGAAGAATGAAAATCATCCCCCAAACATTTATTTTCACAAATGGGTGAGGTAATCCCCAAAACATTCTTGAAGATGTTTATTTAAGTGATAGGATACAACAGTTCTGACTTGAAAAGAGGCTTCCTATGCTTTCCTGTTGTGCATACACATTCTGTCATCACGGACACTTAAGATCATTGGGAATGATATTTAGACTTCATTTTCATACAGAAACATGGATTTTTAAGTGATCTGTAATCACAAGTATTAATGGTGAAAAACCTCTGCAAAACTGGAAGCTTATTCTGAAAATATGTCTGCAGTTTGGTTAAATGGAAGCCATTTTAAAATCTTAGGAGCATTAAGTAGATTCAAAAAGTTTTCTTTCTCTTTGGTGTCCCTAGCAAAGCTCCTACATCCTACATCCTCAGCTGTGAGCCCAGGCCTTCAGGAAGATCTTTAGATATGGTTCAAGATCCTATGAAGTAAACATGGAGAACGTTGCCATGTATTTTCTGTGAAAGGCCCTTAGCTAGTGGCAGTGGGCAGGGAAGGAATTGTTTCAGAGCCTCTGAAGGAAGGTGCAGTGAGAAGCTCCAGCACTGCTCACACTTGAGCAGATGGTTGGCTCCAGCTGATGTCTGGTGGCCGTGTCATGTGGATGAGCCAACCTGCCTGCCAAGCATCATCAGCAGTGACTTTCACGTGTGCTGTATCCAGTGCTTCCCGATTTTGGAAGTGTTATCTGCGAATATTCCTACCCCTGAGGTCAGCGAGTCTCTAGACACAGACAGGGGCCAGCCCTGGGAGTGAGATTTGTGAGAGGAGAAGAATCACAGAATCACAGAACATTTAGGTTGGAAGAGACCTCCAAGATCATCCAGTTCAACCTCTGACCAACACCATAAGCTAACTACTAAACCATGTCTTTAAGGACCAGGTACAAATGCCTTTTAAATGCCTCCAGGGATGGCAACTCCACCACTGTCCTGGGCAGGCCATTCCAATGCCTGAGAACCCTCTCAGTGTAGAAATGTTTTCTACCATCCAGCCTACATCTCCCCTGGAGCACCTTACATCCATTCCCTCTGGTCCTCTCACAATTTTCTACGGAGAAGAGGCTGTTTCCCTCCTCGTTTCAGCCTCCCTTGAGGTAGCTGAAGAGAGCTCTAAGGTCTCCTCCCAAGGAGAAGGACATGAACAGACCTTTTTTTCACAAGAGAAATATTTTTTCTCAATGTTGTGTTATTTGGTAGGTGAAGCAGGCTCCTCCAAAATGTTTATGAATTTACTCCTGAAAGAATAGCTCATATACCAGTAAATATAGTGTATTTCAGTATCACGTACACTATAAACACACCCGCTTACCGTGGTCTCTAATTTCATTTTTGCGGCGCTCAGCTCCTCTTTCACTTGGCTGATTTTTTCGTAGCTTCTGCTGATGTCAAATTTAGCTGCAAGACAACAAAAACCTCTAATAATGTGTTCTCAGTTTGTAAAATTTACAAGATCCCCCAGATGGCTGCCTGGTGGGGCCTCCCTGCTTCTCCCGAGAGGAGATGGTATGTGACAGACACTGCCACCGGGCCCGCACAATGGCGGCTGCAGCGCATACCTTGTTGGATGAGGCGCCTCTTCTCCCCTGCCTGCTTCTCTGTGAGCTGTATTTGCTGGAAAAAAGCATCCAGGTTCATTTCTATCTTCTGTGGGCTCTCTGGGTCTGGCTGTCCCTGTTGGAGGTATGGTTGGTTAAAGCTGGGATGCCCTGGAGGAAGGTGAGGGTGGGCACTGACCTTCCCTCAAGGGTCTGTGCCCCTGGCTCTGCCCTCTGGTTTTTGCTTCCCTGAGGTCTGGAAAAAAACCTCAGACCAGAGAGAGGGAAGCGACTGTGGCAGTCAGGACACAGCTGAGGAGGAAGAAGTGACAGAGAGGAACAAGAGTGAGCTTTGGGCAGAGAGCAAATGGATGACTCAGGGGGAGCCTTCACATGGGAATCACGGGAGATGGAAACCAGTGGGCAGAGCAGCAGCAGGGTTGGAGCAGGAGAAGGAAGGTATCTGGCTTGGCAAAAGGCAGCTGGCTTTCAATCTTGCCAAACTTGTGCACACCTGTGAAATACTGGTTCTGGCTCAGGGTCTGGGGAGTTCTGCTCAGACAGCTCTGACTTTGCTTCTCTGGGACCATACACTTTATACTGGTTTCATGGTTTTCAGGAGCTGGCTTTCTTACCCTTTCCTTTTTCTATGGAGTGGTCACCATCCTTTTAAAGTAACACGTATATCTGCTTAGAATTATTTTCATTTTGAAGACTGATGCCAATACTTAGCAGTGAAAGAAGCAGGCTAAAAACTGCTACCATACAGAACAAGATAGTAAAGCTGACTACATAAAACTCAGGTAGCAGTGATCAGATTTTGACCAGTTGGAATAGATTTTGGTGTTTCTGTTCCAGTTGCTCTCAGTAAGAAAAAATCATAATTTAACCCTTTGTCCTCTCTTCTGGAACATCCTTGTATATTAAGCTACTATGTCCTGAGCTTCTGCAGCTTTCTGGTTTGTACAGTACTGGATGGTATACCTGAAAATGTAAATACCTAGTTGAGAATATAATTCATATTACAGGGTTAGTTCCTACATCTTGAAAAGCATCAGCTACGTTCCCCACAGGGAATACTTGCATGAAGTTGGCCTATTTGCTTTGAGGCAGAAAAATCCTGGAGGAATAGAACTTCATAGCCTTCCAGCCTGTGTAACATTGAAAAAAAGATTAAGATTATTGGCAGTCCTGTCTTGCAAAAGAGTTTTCCTCAGAGGAAATACTATCTTAGAATAGACTGCAGCAGCCAAGTTCAGATATCAGAAAGGGAAAATCTGTGACTATGAAAAGCAAAAAATATATATGAGAGTACAAATGTCTATTAGCAAAAAACCTCTCCTGAGTTAATAAGATGAAGCTGGAAATTCTGGAAACATGTTATGTTATAGCATTTACTTCTTAAGAAGTGACACTATAATTGATAGTGTGCTACAAACTGGTGCTTTTTACAGAAAAGACATTGATCTATCTAGGAGAGAAAATGTGGGTTTTGAAATTTAAAAAACCTGAAAGTAGCACATTATGTTGCAGGAAACATAATTTTTTAATTTTTTTTTTAATGGAACAAAGTGCAACTAAGGGAGAAGAGTTCACAGAAGTGAATTTAGAAAATGTTTCAGTAGTGAGGCTTTCAACCCAAAGGCCAAAGGAAATGTGGATGAGTCAAATGGGAACATTTGGTGATTGAGAGAGTGATTTGTTACACAGGTCTGATGAGTGAAAAAGTCATTTGACAAAACTCAAGAAAATTAACGGCTCTATCAGTGGATCAAGGAAAAAAGAAAATTAAATGCTTTCTTTGAAGTTTTTCAGACTTGACTGCTTTTGAATTTCAAACTGAGAAAGCTGCTCTAGGCTGGGATAGTGTTCAGTGTCACTTATTAAAGAAACAACTGTATTTTGTTGAGGATGCTTCAGTGTCTCTAATTATGGTATAGGAACTGCTCTCCCTAGAAAGAGTCTGACTCCAACTATACTTCTCACTGTCTGAGAATGACCATTCAGCATGATTAAGTTCTGTAAAAGATGCCTTCAGAGACTAAAAAAATTCAAAGTGGGACAAGTATTTGACATTAGGCTTTACAGCTATTTGCCATGTGCTTGATTTTTACATGGTAAATAACTGACAATAATAACTCAGGATTAGAAAAAGTGAACCACGATGTGAAACATACACAAGTGCTTTCAGAGTCAGGATCAAGGCCATTGCTTCAAAGGTTGTGCTCTCATGGAGATGGATGAGATTGTATGTTTCAGAATGTTTCAGAATAAAAGTAAAATGTGAATGACATTTGCTCCACTCCAGCCTTTGCAAAGGGTAAGATCTTTTGTAAATCACCGTTAGAAAGGTGACTTTAATTTTATTTTGTCAATTGTATCAGTACATCCTAATCTTAATCTGTATCTGTAGCTTAATCACCGTGCTGTAATCAGGTCATCTTTCTAGTGTACTTTAAAATTAGTAATTGCCCTTTGTAATCAAGCTGCTGTTAGTAAAGTTTCTTCTGCAAGTTTATTCTCTAGTTTGTGGAGGAAGAAGGAAAGAAAAATTTTGTGTGTAATTTCAGGTCATTATAAAAATATGTCAGTATAATTTCTTTCTAAATCACATAACTTAGATTGTTTCAAAGATTTGTTTTTCTGACACTCAAAACGCAAAGAGGCAAAGGTGAAGAAGTGGCAGGGTAAAGATTAGAGGACACAATATGGTCTTCACCTCAAAAAATATATAGTGGAAACTGGACATTATAGGACAGTAGTTATGAATTCACTTTCTCTTTTGTTCTTAAGCATTGCTAGTATTATTTTTTCCATATACAAACTATACTGCTTACTTTTGAACTATTGTATTTATAGCAAACCTGCTTCTCAGACTACATGTCTTTGGTCTTCCTTTTCTCTTGGTGGTCTTTGTATTTGCCATCTATTTTTGCACTAACTTTTTTTTATTTCCATGCTGAATTTTGAGCTATCCTTTACTGGAAAATAGCATATATATGTGCATGTATAAATATGTGAAGTATAGAAAGAGTACTAACAACTTGGAATTCAGTGTACAGCAGTGATGCTCATGCAGAGAAACCTAGTAATTATTTGCCATAAGTAAGCATAAAAAATAGCAGACTTGCTCAAAATTAATTTTGTAATGCAGCTCTTAAAAGCAGTGCTTTCTGTCTCCTGTTTTAAAACTTAATTGTTGAAACACAGCAAGCAGTGGAAAGTGGCAACATGTAATATAGTGGTTTTAATGCACATCAGAAGCATTTAGTGTGGTTCTCCCCCTCCCTCTGGCCACCCCTGTGAAACTTCAGGAGAGGATGGAGCTGGACTATTGCCTGTGTCCTGCCCAGGATGGGTGCATTAGGGGCAACACAAGAACAGCAGAACAAACACTTGGTGAATTCTGCTTGGATAGATCTGAGTTCCCAAAAAGACCCCGAAATGAACAACCTCAGCTGCTTCTGAAAGCCTGGAGTGGAACAGCAGAGAAGAATATTAACATGAAGTAATAACCTATAATTTATGACCTCTCTCTGATTTGCTGAGGAGGTCATGTTAAACACAGTTATCTCTGGAAGAGGGAGAGCAAACTGCTAACCCACAGGCTGAAAGCTCTCCATTTCTAGTGGACTGTTCAACAAGGGACTCAAGAATGGACACTGTTTTCTCCTTGCAACATGGAGGAGATAAACTCTAAAAATTCATATCATTAAATACAAAATAATGGAAATAAATCCCCGGAAAATGATATGCAAATGAATATAGGGTGTTTCTCTTTGTCCAAAATCCCTTTTTTTTGGTCTGTTTTTTCAGGTGACAAAATTGTTAGTCATGTTTTTATAAAAGCCATGTTTTTATAAAACGCCAAGAAGCAACTTTGCACTCCCCTTAACTTATCTGGCTGCAGTGAAGAATTAGCTCTACTCTTTTCATCTTATTAGGAATGTAAACAGCTTCACAACAGATGTTCTTTATAAGGACAGAGCCTGCTATTTGCCTTCCAGTATCTCCACTTGAGTCTTATATCCAAGATTTTGTTTAATTCCATCTTGAAATGCTTCATTGGATCCCTTTTGCTTACAAAAGTAAATATTACTATTTATGGTTTCAAATCTGAGTTTCCTATTGTCTTTGCTTATAATCATGTAGCACCTGCCCTATTTTTGCAGATTGACAACTGTGCTGTGACAGAGGTATCCACATGGTTCCTCTGTAGCATTTTGGAGTCTTAAATACAGCTCTCTCTTTTAATGGAACTAAAAGCCTATCCTAAAATTTTTTTTATCAGATGTTCTGTAGTATTTGGATAAGCAGAAAATGAGACCCACATTTTAAAACATTTATCAGAGCTCTTATTTATCCTGGCATAGTGGTAATAACTTTTCTAATGGAGAAATAATTAATTATATATATATATATATATAAACACTCTCTCTATATATAAATAATTAATTCCAAAAGATTTGGAATGAATACCAGCACAAAAAACTGACTAGGCTTTGCACTGTCATAGTAAATTTTCTTAATTATTTGGCTGGAAAACTGCAGTTTGTTTTATACCAATACTGTTTATCGTTAAGCTAGCACCCAGTGGAAGCTACAACAGGACCAGTAAAAAATACTTCTTAGATTTTAATTGTTTTTATCTTCCATTTACAAGAGCAATTGGCTTTTTATTTTTATTAGCAAAATGTAAATGGATTATCCATTTTGTTTTAATGTCAAATAAAAAGATAGGTGCCATTAAATCTGAATAACGGTCTGTCATAGAAATATTTTGAGGACTGGGACCTTTATGCAAAAGATGTCATCTGGGATTGAAATGCATTAAACAATCTGTTGAAAATACTTAATCTATCAAGTAGATTTTTTCTTATAACCATATAATTCCAGTATACTAGCTAATCTCTTTTTGTTGCATAGATTTTATCCTAATCATAGGAAGATCTTAATGGGCACTGAAACATAAAAAGTAATAATTTTACCATTAGTTCATCAAAGTAAAAAAAATATTATTTTTCCATTTCAGTTGGTTCTCAGAAGTTCATATACAATGCTATTACATTATTAGATAAGCAGATGTCATTCTAAAATATTTCAGGAGATTTTTAAAATGTTTATACTTGTTCTTTAAGCTTTATTCCTACTTGATGCCACAACTGTGGCAAAAATAGGTGTTGATGACTGAAATGAAACTGCTTTATTGTCTTGATTAATTACAGAAGCATTACTTAGTGCTAGGTTAGAGAGCTGCCATGCTTTTGATGTGTGCAATGAAGCAAATGATTTTCTCTGCATGCTGAAAGTAACTTTCATGTGAACCCAAGAGTTGCCAATTACACTCTTAGGCCTCTCTGCTAACAGTTTATATACGATTGATTTTACAGTTCCATACTTGTTCCTGCTTCAAAATACAACAGTTTCCTTAGACATTTGGAAGATTTGGACACATGCCCATGGCTTGAATTAATCAGCAGCAGGGTTTATTCCACATTCTGTTTATTCCACATTCCCTGAGGAAGGGCCACCTCAGGTTGACTAAAACATATATCCTCAATCTGAAAGTTTGCTCTTAACGTAACTGTTGAGTCTACTCCTTCAGAGTAATCTGGACAGCTTTCAGCATACTTCTTGTTTCCTCCAGAATATTGTGGAAAAGGTATGTTCTACCTGCTGGTTTTAAAAGCTGCTCTGTAAAATCCAATCTAATAAATAGATCTCAATAAAACTGTGCCCTCTGATTTCTGCAAAGCCCTTTGTGGGCAGAGGAACATATTTAGTGAAAACTTTACAATGATAAATAACACTATATTAACTGCCTATTGATACAGATGGTATACTGTGGCTTCATCTTTTACAAAGATGACATAAAAAATGACAACCTTTAGCTGTGTTTTTATCCCTTCCATATTCCTTCCCACTGATGCTTCTGGGAGATTAGCTATGTTTAATCCTGAAATTTTCAAAGGCTACATGGCACACATCTGCATATATATGCCAGAACTCAGCATATAGGCAGGATAATAAAAGCATTAAATTCAAGTAGAGTAGAAAATCACAGCTGTGGTAAGCATGCATTATCAATTGTGCCACATTCATAAATTAATAATTTGCATTGTATTACAGTTATTTATTTTTCAGAAGCATTAAACTGCCTACTCACAGTTTTTGTGGAAAGTGTGTAAATAATTCTTGTGGGTTTGTCTTCTTACAGCTTGTCTTCTTAGGAAGAAATTAACAGAAGAAAAGTGAATAAGAATAAAGAGGGAAAAGGTTGCTTCTTTTAAGATAATTGCTTTCTTTTTTGTTTTGTTTTGGGAACTAAATCAGAATATTCAGAATACCCCCAGGAAGTCAGTTCTTTGAATACAAAATAAGTATGTGTGGTTGAGGCTGCAGAGTCTATAAAAGTGAATAACACACAGTGTTTTCATATGTATATTTACTTCTCTTTTGGCCTGTTCCTCTTTCTTCTTGAAAAAATTTATATCATAACTATGCTTCTGTTGATGGCATTTTTAACCTTCCTCTTCCATTACTGAAAGAAGCAGACATAGCTTAAATCCCAGGTCAGGAGTAATTGTTGATTGTGAGTGCTGAAAAGAGGGAGAAAAAAAAAGAAAAGTTCTTTAATCAGTGAATTAATGATGAAGAGCCTGATGCACACACATATTCATATTTGCAGTCTTTATTTTTAGGTAAAATCCAGTAAGACAAACTGAACAAAATGACATAGAAGTCTGAGGACTGGAAGGCTGAAAAGCATTGAGCAGGAGTTTGTTTTAACTCCTCAGCTGGGACAGAAGTGCAGTGGGGGCTGCTCACAGGGACAAGGAACTGCTGCAGGGGCAGAACTTTTCAGGATGTCCTGGCAGACTGCTGTCTTGCCTCACTCTCCCTGTCCTGTGTTTTATTATTTAGAGTAAACATACCCAATATCTTCCATCTTTTCTGCATAGGTCATATTTGTTTAGCCTCTTTTCTTTGTTTCTTTCTCCATATTCATCTCTGCTGTTCTTAGCTCCTTTTCTGCTGGCCAACTTCTTGGCCAGACATTCCTGATCTTGCACACGTGCATGAAATTGTCAGGAAACCCTGTGGTTCTGTTGTTCAGCACCCTGGCAAATGTCATCCCTCCATCCCAAGTGGAGCCATTTCCCCACAGGAGCTGTTGCCCAGGGGAAGCAGGAGAGAGGATCCAGCTGCAGCCCCCAACTTGCTTTCTTTTTCCTCATTTTGTAACAAACCGAAAAGCACGGAGAGTGTTAGAGCTCTGTGCAGAAACTCTGTGCAGGTTGCAGTGAAGGGGGGCTTGGTCTCTTCTAAGTAAATAATGATAGGACTTGAGGAAATGGCCTGAGATTGTGTCAGGGGAGGTTTAGAAAAAAATCTAGTGAAAATCTAGTGCTAATGTCAAAATCCTTTATCAAAATCCAGGTACAACAGACCTACTGCTTCCCTTTTATCCTTCAGGAAAGGAAGTTAGATAGTGTGACGTGATTTGTTTGTGACAAACCAAGGTGGACTGCTGGTTTATATTTGCTTATTTTTCTTCCAAGTATCCACTTCCAAGTATCCTAGTTTCTTTCCTAAAACTCAGTCTAGCTGGTGTATAATTCTGCCAAAGAATAAAGACAAATACTAAGATAAGGCTGTTGTACTTCTCTGGGAACTTCTTTAAGAGAGAATCCAGCAATTCAGAAATTTCTTTGAATGCTTCCTGACAATTTATAAATTGAAGAGGATGAGGTCCTACTGGCATAAATACACCCAAATATTTAGTAAATTATTTCTTTATTATGGCAAATGTTCTATACTCCTTGCAGAAGTTAGTACAGTTATGAAACAAGGCACACTTCACCTTTTTGGGGAACGCTGAAAGAAACAAAGGATAGAAATGTATCAGTGTTCTCAGTATCATGCTCCATTCCCTTTCCTAGTTCATATTGGATCTTCTCAAGAGTGATATAAAAAACAAAAGCATAGACAAGAATTTAGCTGAGTTGTATTGCACACTTAAACCAAATATGAAATGGTTTACATTAGTAAAAGGGAGCACAGAAGTAAGGAGTAAGGAAACATAGAGTACCAGGGATAAAATGGAGATTAACTATAATCTAGGTATGACTGAAATAGAAAATTAATACATGGTCTCATTTTTCAGTGGGGATAATACAGTGACTAAGAATAGTAAAAAGGTGCTTAAGGCAGTGAAGGCAGAGCGAAGGAAGTTTCCATAAGTTTCCACTGAGAGGGTTAAAGAATAACCATTTCAGGGCACCAAAAGAATATGTAAATAAAAATGCCAGTTTGCAGGGATTGTATGTCTATCTGTTTTATTCAGGGCTAGCTAAATTCAACTGAAGAATGATGTTATTCCTCGTATTCATAAAAGGGAAAAGAGGGGGTCAAATAAAATGTAAGCCTGGCAGTTTGACCTTCACACTAAGTAAAGGTTTTAGAGTAGTTTCTGAAGGAAAACCCTATCAAATACCTGGAGGTAAATGGAAAGTGGGAAAAACTACAACATGGTTTTATCAAGGGCAGATCATATCAGACTAACTTAATATCTTTCTTTGATAAGATAATTGTCCCAGAGAAGAGTAATGCAGCAGACCTAATCTACCTTGATCAAAATAAGGCATTATATTGTTCCCTGTGGGAAGTTATTTAAGATAGAGAAGATAGTCTTTAATGCAAGAATTGTAAGGTGGAAGAGGAACTGAGTCAAGTCTTATATTAAAGAGAGTTTACTTAAAAATGGAAATATCAAGATGTAAGGAGTTTGCTAGCAGAAATCCTCTAGGACTGATCTCAGCGATGATTTAAGTAGTATTTTTGAACTTCTAAAAGTAGGAGAATAGATATGGCACTAAGATGGCTCAAAATTGGACTATAACGAGCACATCAGAAAAAAGAAATGACCTTATGGACTGACAACATGGAAACCTAATAGTACAGAAAGTACTGGGTGCTTGGGGATAAATATAAGCTGATGTCTTGATAATTGCTGGTGATAGTAAAGGGAAGAGGTTTAATGCATTAGCTGCACGGTGACTATGAGCCATCGTTATGTCATGGGCATGGAGCAGTTTCAGGGTGTATTAGATGAGGGATTTTCAGTGAAGACAATAAAGTGTTAATATTGCTTTACAAGACATTGGTAAGACAACACTCAGAATATTGTTTACAGTTCTCATGACCCACATTGATTCCCAGCAGGTGCAGAGTGGGATGGTTAGGGGAGAGGAGTACCTATTTTCTCAGCTGAGATTAAAATAACTTATCTGGCAAAACAAAGCTTTAAAGGGCATACGGTTATATCTTTATAAGTTCATGGTGGGGGTAGACATGAGGGAAGAAGTCTTTTATGTTAAAGGATAACAGTACTTCAAGATTAGATACTTACAAACAATTAGGGATAAATGAGAAATTTAAAAGAAGGGTTTTGGCAGTACACACAAAGCTTTCCAGACAAGGTCATGGAGGCAGGGACATGAATTACTTCCAGATGGAAATTTATAAATCAATGAAGGATATGTGTGACATGGTGAAGTCATCAATATAAAGTTTGTGATATAAAGATTTGGATGTTCACTGATATTGCCAGAGAAGTTTAATGGAAAACTTGTTTGTGTACTTTTCTTACACAGATCCTAAACAGAAACACTGTTAACAGCTCCATGTGCAAATTGGCAGCAGGTAAAAAAAGGGCAGTTTGTTAGGATGTCACCTGGATATAACTTGCTTACATACCCAGGGTTAAACTGACCACCTGATTGGTATCAGGAAGCAATTTTTCTCTGGGTCATGGTGGCTGGAGTTATGGAGGGCAGAGTTTTTCTAACATAGACTGTCTGGAATGTGAGTTTTTACTTTGTGAAGTACCTGCTCTTGAAGACTGTTAAGACATAGAGGGTGAGGAAGTCTTATGGCTTTAATATCTTCCACTGTCCTCTGGCACAATGCTGTTTTTCAGGTTTTTCTTCTTCTGAGGTCCAAGAGGGTGTGAATATAATATAGGACATTATTTCAGGATAGCACAAGAGGATCTAATGTTTGCTTTTCCAGATCTTCTAAGAGTTTCATCTGCATAAGATAACCTTACTTTTTTTGAGGTAGCATGGAGCCCAGTAAGAGAAATTTAAGGATACTTCATATTTATTGGTAAGTTTTGAAAAAGGAAAGGTTGATAGTTTTTGTGGAGCAGATATTCTTGAGACCTAAAATAGCAGAGAAAGTCCTTCAATTGATGGTTCTAACTCAAAGAGTTTTTAAAAATGGTTAGAGGGTACCATATTTTTTTAACTGTGATTCTCAGGGCTTTCTAGCCTAGGTATTCCACTAACACACTTAGAGATGCCTTATCTTATTACTAAATTATTAAAGTTCTTTAGACTGTATAAAATCCATTTTATAGTAACTACAGACATATTGGTTTTTCTTCTGATTTGGTTTCTTGTCTGCTATCACCTGAATAGAAATACTTGGAAAGGGATAGTGCTTTAGCTCATTAAATGTGTAAGGAGTGTATGCCAATTAGATGCTAATATGCTAATTAGATTAGTTAGATGCTAACTAATTAACTAATTAACTATGCTAATTAGATTAGATTCCTAACTCAGCTTTCAAAGTAAAGTGGATACAATTAGATGGGGTGTAAATGTACTTTATTGATAATGCTTAGTTCTAAAGATGAATTTTACACAAATATGGATTTTGAGACTAGAGGCCACAAAGAATATGGAAACAAGATAGTTTATCTCTGTGATGTTTCTTGAATTCTGCACAAGTGTACCCTCAAATTGTGCAGTTTCCTTGTTGTAACCTGTATAATGGTATTGATAAATCAGTTCAGTGATGTGTTTTCTCTCTTGCAATGCAGATAGCTGGAGTATGAAAGCTTTTTTAAAGCACAGACCATTAAATGGCAGTATAATCAGCTGCTACTCAGTCTGACCCTCTCCTCACATTTCTTGCCAGAATAAAATACCAGATTCCTAAATTGGGTTTAATCTGTTGTCTTGAGTCCCATCTTGGCATACTCAGACAAATTATCTTCCAGCGAAGAGATGCTCTGAGAAAAAAAAATTAAATAAATATATATATATATAAATTAATATCTCTAAACCTGCCAGTCCTACAAGATCTTCATGTGTCATTTGCTTTGAATTAACTAAATTCTTAGTTAGCTGACAGTGATTCAAAAAGCAGAACCACCAGGCTGTTTTTTTCTTTGTCCTTCTTACCATTGTCCCTGTGGAGTCCAGTGTTACAAACCATGGAACCTTTCAAGAAATAGTTGGCAGTTGTGTGCCATACTTAACTTTCTAAATCCATCCCTGCAGAAATGAAGAACAGTTACTCCCACGCTTCTTAGTCCCTTTGGGCCACCATCTGGAACACCAATAAGATAAAGCTAACTCTTTTTATTATCATCTTAAGTACACATACCCAGCTGAAAATAACTTTTGTTTTTTTCCTAATGAATTGTATGATTAAATTTAATCTGAGAAGTTTCTGCAGAGTGATTTTAAATCTCCTTGGTTTAAGTTTTGGTTAGAAATACAGGACTTTTGAAGCTAATTCTGTCAGATTGTTTTCATTTTAGCATTGTAGGTAGCATAATACTCCTCTGCTACCCCTCACACCTCCCTCACCTTTATTATTGTTGTCTAATTTATTGTTATTATTGTTATCAAACATTTATTTTCCTTTTATGCCACATGAAAACTTTGAGGCATATATCAGGACTTGGGAAGCCTTTAGGTTCCTGATATAAAAAAGTCCTCCTGCTAAACAGACACCAGTATCTGTTTGCAGAAAGTTAGTCACCTTCTTCTTCTCTTATTTGTGTGCTGTATGTATCCCACATCATCTCAGCCTGAGCAGCTGAGTGTCTGCCCATCTTCTTTCAATGTCCGTGTTGAAAACTGGAGCAGGGCTGAATTTATATGTACAGGTCCACCTACAAGATAGAAAGTGAACTCTACTTCATATAATTGAGCAGGAGACAATAGAGTATTTCAGTATTCATTGTCATTGCCAAGACATTGGGTTTCCCTGCAAAACTGTGTGATTGAGATCTTGAAATGTGGTAAGAATACTGTGATTTGGGTTGATGAAGAGGAAAAGGAAAAAGGCTGATCTCTCTGAAAGGCCCAATTTTTTTTTTTTCTTCCACAGGATAAAAGATGATTGAAAAATTAATTTAATTTTTTCTGACTTTTAAAAAAGTTCTAAACCTCAATTTAAAATTAATATTGACTGGGCAGTCAATACATTTTCAGCTTTCCTTCAATACAGTGTCTCTGTGCTGAAGCGAGCTATTCCAGATGTCTGAAAAGCTATTGCTTAATGCCTGTAAGCACGGCCAGAAATCAATAACTTTGAAATTTGTGCTATTTGTACTTTAAGTTTGGCATGTGACTTTATTGCAGGCTGTTTACACCAGAACAAAAGAGGGCATGGACAATTGTCACACAGCACACAGTAGCTCCCCCAGTTCTAGCCAAGACTGTAGCCTCCTTTCTAACGCTCAGAACTGTGTCAGAGTAATCCCTGCTTCAAAGCATTTGCAACGCAGAGAGTCAAGACCAAAACAGAAGGCAATTGTGATCACCCAGTTTACAAAGGCAAAATCTGAATCTCAAAGATCTAAGTACAAGGATATATTCTAGGGAAATGCACAAGTTTCTATTCATGAGGACGTCGTGGTTTCAGTCAGGACTGAATACATGCATGAATTACTACATGGTAAATGAAACTATGTGAGGTATTATTCTGTGCATTAATAGTCACTGTGTCACAGTGGCCACAAATATCCAAAGTTATAGGAATGTGATTAGCTCTGCTTTCCCTTTTCTTGCTGATAGGAACAGTAGTTATTAGTAATATGGAGGAGGGGGGTGCTAAGGGTGGTAGTTGTGAGCTCGATCCCATGCATCCTTGGTCTCCAGTTATGTATCTCTGGAAGGTCAGTTGTGTTATACTCTGAATTTCAAATTCTTTCTGTCTCTCTCTCTCTCTCTTTTTTTTTTCTTTTGTCTATAAAAAAGGAAAAAGAACTCAGATGTGCTCTGCTAGTGTCTTAAAATAATCCTAACTCTGCATCTGTCAGGATGTTCTGACTAGCACCAGTCATAGAGAGCAGAATGCAATCAAGCTCAGAAATCACTGTGTTAATCACAATTGCTTTGAACTCTGGGAGTGGCATGCTTATATTTCATTCTGGCAAGATGCCATTGTTCTACGTGTTTAAACAAGTTTGCATTGTTTTGTTATAAATAGTGATCTACTGGATAATTAACCAAGTCAGAAACTTGGAAAGGTCACACTATTGGCACGTAAGCAATTTGTAACAGCTTTAAATTTACTCTAAAATATTTACATTTTATCTTAACATTTTGTCTGCAGACATAGTTTTTTCTTCTCACATAAATTAATAACTCAGAAACTCCTATGAAAATTAATTAAGCAGAAACTTCCTTCTTTTCCTTACTTGGGGTTGCAGACTCCTCGCCTTTTTGACATTTATAGAACAAAATATATGGCTCAGTTTCTCATATCTCCATCCATTGCTGCATGCAGAAGTATGGCCTTTAGAAATGTCTTTCAGGTATGATTTGTAAGAAGAAAATAAATAGACATTGGACAATCTTGTATGCTGGATGCTCTTCCACTTTATGTTACAGATGGCCTGGGTTTTTTGTTTGGTTTTTTGTTTGTTTCTTTTTTGGGGGGTGGGTGGGGTTTTTTGTTTTTTGTGGTGGGGTTTTTTTTGTTGGTTGGTTCGTTGGTTTTGGGTGGGTGTTTGGTTTTGGGGTTTTTTTGGGGGAGGGGGGGTTGTTTTTGGTTTTTTTTTAGGGTCAGGACATTGTCCTTTCAATTGCTCTAGAGACACAGTACAGATGAGCCTCCATAGTCTGGAGCACATTCTTCCCTTTAGTGGACTAAGAGCTGTTCACCAGAGTCTAGGAAAACCTGAGCCAGTGTGATTGAAATGAAGTAAAACTGCAGCAAGGTATGAATTTAACGCGTGCTTATTTAATGTGCATTTTTTCCCAAAGAAACTGCTAATTGCTGGTTTCAAATTTTATGCCAAGTATTAGAAAGGTGTCTTGGGACAACAGAAAATATGCCCATGTGTTCTCCTTGACCTGCATTAAGGTCACCTAGAGGAAGGGGGAGAGAGAAGCTTCTGCAGTTGATGGCAAGGCAGGCATGATAAAGTCAGTAAGGGCTGGAGAGACAGGTGCTGGGGGTTTCTAAGAAGCACTGGGGCTTCTCCTTCTGAGTGCTTGAAAAGACTCAGATGCAAACCTCAGAGGTGATGGCAAAAAGATTTTAGTAACTCCAGGAGAATCTGATTAAACTTCACTCAAGTCAGGAAACTACTTGGAGAAGACTCCTGTTCCATCCATGCAGTAGTGGGGGAAAGTTTTGTTGTCGAATCTTGTACTTAGCCAGTCCCACCCAGATAAAATAAGTTTTCTCTACTAAAAAACCTGAAACAAAACAGTCTAATCCGTTGTTTTCTGTTCTAATAAAATATGGTTTGGTGATCAGAAGGTTTGTGTGTGTAAACATAAAGAGGATGGCAAACCCCCTTTCATATTCCTCAGAGACAGACAGACAAGAGTGTGGAATCCTTTATGTTTGGTTACCTTTACTGCCAAGTTAGGATGCACTTCATTTAGGCATATTCAAGGTGCAGTTACATGTAAATTAATTGAGTCAGAGTCAAGTTTAGACAGCATACAGGAATTCTGAATAGTTCACCTTCATAGTTTAAATGTATGCATTGGGTTTTTTTAATCTGAATCATGTCTGCTAGGAAAGATGCAGGATAGATACCTGCAGGTAATTATCCATCTGAAGTGCTGCAGATTTAACTGTGCAACACATGATTAAACCAGGAAAATTCTTTAACAGGTGGATCTGTACTGGATGTAATGAGTACTTGCAGAAAAGCACAGAGGGAAGAAACTGCAAGGAACAGTAGTTGTAACTGTACCTTTCAGACTTGCCTTTCGGAGTGGCCTGTCCTGTTTAATGTGTAGGGTGCCTGGTGGATATTCTGCTGTCATCAGAAAAGTACAGAAGTAGTTGCAGAGAAGCCAAGTAATGGGGTTATCTGGTATTTTAGTAGAACAAACAGGTTTTGATTTTCAATACTGTTTCCAGCTGATAATCAATTGGATTACAGGAAAATTCTCATTTATAGTCACAAGGTTCATCCTAAACTATAAAAGTGCATGTGTTAATTAAGAGCCATTGTTGCCAACTCAATAAATATTTAGACTTTTCATACCATGGTTATTGAATACTTTCTATGACTAAACATCTAATTTAAAATTGTGTTCAAGTTGTGTGCTAATTGTCCATTAATTTCTCCTGCAGTGTCAGGAGTTATTCGGAGAACTGTAAACAAAACCACACATGAAATAATAAAACAACTAAACACACAAAACCACACAATCTCCCCTACAACCTCAACAACCCAAAGGCAAACAAAAACTGAACTACCACCCTGAAAAAAACACAAAGCAAAAAAACAAACAACAACCAAATATCACTGTGCCTGCAGTAGACAGACTGCTTCACACAGCTGATGACAGGTAGCTGAGAAGAGTCAGTTTTGCTGTCTCTGTAGGACAAATATTTAAGGCATTTTCAACACTATTTTCTTCCACTTCCGTTTTTTCGTCTTTCACCTCAAATAAAAGTATCTTGAGGTTTTTTGTACCCTTAATTTCTCACATCAGAGGAAGAGGGATCGACCAGAGGTTATGGAAATTAACACTGACAGAGTCGCTAACCTTTTGAGAAACTTGCAATAAAATTACAACTTTGGTGATACTCACCATCAGGAAAAAAGTTTATTTTGCTTGTCAGGGCTAATCTAGCAAATGTACAGAAAATACAGTTTTGAAAATCAAAGATGATAATTTTGCCTTTGGTCACTAAATTCTGAAAAGCCTTTAACCTCTGTGCATCTCTTTTGACTTCCCTACACAGGGCAGGAGTCAGGGCGGATTTAGTCCTACGATTTGGAAGAAGATACGTACAGTAAGTGAAAGCAAAATGTTCCGCTGTGATTTAATATTCTTTGGTCTGTACATGTGTGTGTATCCAGTGCAGAATGAACAGTGCAAGCTGAATACCCACCCACAGCAAGACCTGTGAATGTTTGAAAAGAAAATCTGCTTTTTAAACATCATTTACCAGAGACACTCCCTCACTTGCCATTAAACGGGGTGGGGAAGGAACCCACGTGTAAGGGAAGCAGTATGCAAACTCAAGACACCAACATTCTCATTTTTTTTACATGGCTTTTCTCAGATACAGTTCAAGAATCTGATTTCAGCATTCCGAGATGTTAATTCCTGACACAGTTCTGTTTTCCGAGCTGCCTGGCTGTTACATTCCTACAGAAGCAATTTAGAATAAGCAATTTTTTTAGAGGTTTAGGTTTTCTTGCAAAGACTTTGAGGCTCACTAGTGTAAATTTCACACAGGACGAGGCAGAGCTTTCTGTCCTGCATGCTCAGGATTGCGTGTTTGCCACAAGACCAAGTTGCTGGCAAATAAATTTTAAAAACCCGAAGGAATGTTTTCAGTTTCCAAAACAAACTGCTGACATTGCTCGGATCACACGGTTCTCTGAGGCCTCAGGGGTGCTAAAGTTGGGGTTTAGAAGCCGAAGTTTCCAGTTACGTTGTTCCAGCGTCCTCCTCGCATTGCTGGAGAGTGCGATTGCTTAATTAATCGCTTAATTACTACTAATTAATAACAGGGATTTCACTTTATTTTGCTCCTCTCCCTCAGCGCCGCCCTCTCCGCACCCTCGGCCCGTTGCCCCCGCCAGCCGCTAGGGGGCGCTGTCAGCCCACGGTTCCCGCCCGCTCCTCGCGCTCCCCTTTGACTGGAGCTTCGCGAAGTCGTTTTGTCCCAATCTTCACGTTTTTACGGGGAACCAATCCGTCGTGTTTCTGCCCTGCGAGCTCCCGTGAGTTGCACTGCACTGTTCTGGTACTCAGGGATCTAGTCTGCTGCAGTCATCATCAGGACACACACTGGATGTGAATTCACTGAGGGACTTTGCAGCTTTTCCTTTTTTTTTTTTTTTTTTCCTTTTTTTTTTTTTTTTTAATTTTTCCTTTTCTTTTTCTCTTTCTCTTTTTTTTTTTTTAGTNGACAATAACATTCACAGAGGCTTCTGAATAGAATTTCTTTTGAGTCAGCATTATACCTCTAACTTTATAAGCACAAGATTCTTACCATAAGGACCTTTATGAAATAAGCTATTTCAGCGCCGACAACACGGACGTTGTTTGATGCCTGGGTGTACTGACACCTTGCCCCTCTCTTCCAGCTGACACAGATGCAGTTCACATCTTCCACAGAAAGCATCCTCTGGTTTGTAAAACAAAAGCAAAATCCAAAGAGGCCCACAGTAAATACTACCTGGAAATCATTCGTGTTGCTTATTACAGCTCAACTCAGAAACACTCTGTGAATTTATTATGAGAACACTTGAAGAAGCAAAACTCTAGCAGGGATTTGTGGTCACGCCTGCATGCAGGTCCATGAGTACACACAAAATACTGAAACAGGGTGGTGTGCTGCAGTTAATGGCCACAGCATTATTTCAGCTATCCATAGCAGTATGTTTTAGAGAAAGAAAAATAATATCAATATTGGCACTTTTCAATTTCACTCTTAAGTTCATATGCAGCTCTGAGCTCCACTCATGTACTGATTCACTGTAGTGATTTAGAAGTCCTTCTTTAATTCAAAATCAATTAAAACTTTTATTTTTGATGAAAATATTTTTTCCAATACAGATTTGTAAGGAGGAGAGTATCTTTTTCTGAGAGGGTGTATAAAATACTGGTGTAACTGCACTAATTGCAGAGTTATGGCTTTATTTGGGCATATGGATATATAGGCAAACATTTTACTGTCTGCCACAGAATCTTTCTGCTTTTCTTCTCTAAACTCGATTGCTTGGCTAAGTGTATTTTACTTGAGCAGCTTTGGTATAAATATTCTTTTTTGCTTTATGTTCAGATTTTATAAAGCATCCCTAACTAGTTAGAAGTGGCAAAAGACAGAAAAGGCAATATAAGTGTCTATGGCTCTGTTAAGTGGTAAAAATAAAAGTACAGACAAGATTATTACTTAATAGGAAGGAAAGTAAATAACAGATACACATAGGAGGACTGATGTATTTATAATTCTATTTGCTCCTCTCTTTACTGAAAAGATTCACTGTGACTATTTATTTTTTTTAAATAAATTCTAGTATTGTGATAAAACAAACTGCTGTAAAAGAGAGATAGTTTAAAGGTTGATCTTGTCTCTTCACCATCATGAAAATTAAAGGAATTTAAGGCACTAGGTGAAGCAAAATAGGAGTTGCCTTGTTGATTGTGAAGTTCTAGAAAACATTCTCATATAATAATGGAAAGTAGAAGACTGGGAATTAAACACCTATGTGCTTCTGATGCTCTGAACAAATTATTAATGCAACAATTATTCCTAGATGTTCATAAAGTGATAATAACAGATTTTTTTTTCCAACAAGAAACTGTTAAATAAATTTCCTTTATGTGCTGTATAACTCAAGAGTTTTCATTAGATGCAGCTGCAACAGAAAGCATGCATGTTTATAGGATTTGACAAGACCACAAAGCTGGGACTGCAACTTCATATGTGGACAGAATTAAGAAATAACTTGGGTTATTAGTGCAAAAGCCAGTAAAGCAGAGTGCTTTGCTTCATTCAAGTAAGTCCTAGGTTGAAAGCTTTCTTCAAAGTGATCCCCTTGAGGTCCCTCCTGGCTGTATTTCTACAGCTTTATTGCTTCTCCTAATGGTCAGCCCATGTCCTCAGCCCCTAGCAGCCTTTTCTTTGTGACAGACTTTCCACATCTAGAAGCCTCTCACTTGTCTGGAGAGTTACGATGCAACAGCTCCGAGTCTGCAGTTATTTCTGGAATTACCTTTGTTTCTAAGCAGTATCTTGCCCCAGGGTTTGTGTTGTTTTTACCAAGAAAACAGGCACTTATTGAGCCAAATCCTGTTGTCACTCACTTCCTTAAAGAGAAGAATTTGATGTATTTTATTTAGCTTTGCTACCTAGGTAAGTTGCTAACAACTAGAAAATAAGTGGCCTTTTTTCCACCTCTTAACAATCCAAGTGCCACGAGAGAAATTGCTTAGAAATAGAATAAACCAACAGTTTATAGGAATGTTTTCATAAATGCAAACTAAGGAACTTCACAGGGTCAGGATTTCCCTGTGGTACATACCTTGCACATGTCTGACACCCAGCTTTCTTCTCCACTATCTATAAATCCATGCACGATGAATCTGGTTATCCTGCTTGCATTAAAATTTGAGGACTCTATTGTTGAGACATCAGCTGGAAAGACCTCCTGTTGTAGATATTAAATTAATGAACATTTAAATCTGCTTTCTGTAAAGACTTTACCAAAACTGTAAAGATCTAAACTAAGCTCATCTGTACAGGCATTTAAAAGTTAATGAATGTTAAACTTGTCTGAAAGTGTCCACGTGACTATGGGTTGAGGTCTGTATCTCCATTCAAAGCAAGCTTTGACACATATCTTAGGGCAGCCAAGACTTTACTTTTAATGAGTTTTCCTTTCACCTGTGGAAAAAAAAAAACCCAGTAACTTTAAAAAAGCCCACTTTCCCAGCACTTCTCAGTGGCCATACAGAAAGAATGGGGGAGGTCTGCTTTGTGAGGGCTGGAGGAGGGTGGGAATTCTGTTGCAGAGACTCTGCCAAGGAGCTAGAAGAGGTTGTTTCTTTGCTGAAATGGAGATTTGGCCATTTCTAATATTTCCAGGAACAAAGCTTGAGTCTGTTTTTATTCTTAGTGCATGTAATGTACTAATGTTTAAATCACAGCAGTTCTTACTTGAGGGTCATTGAGATTTTCTTTTGTGTACAGGTGGAAGTGGATATCTATCTTTTTTGGATCCCAGGGCAACTTATAGACTGGTCTTTCTGTAGTCCCAGACCATGGCAGATCATCTGAGAAGCATCCAAGCCTTTCAAAACAAACTTCTTTGCCTGTAGCAAACACATCAGATTGATAATAGATGAATTGAGTAAAGAAGTGAAGCAGGCTTGTCAGAACTCAGAGCATCTCTTCTCTGGAGGTCTCTTGATCTGTTTCAAATCATAGAGTTTAAAGAAAGCAAAAATCAGCAGTTGACCTCTCTTAGATCTTCAAAGGCTACAGTTCACCCCAAGAAAAGAAGCCACCCTGTTGCTCATCTGCAAAATACTCAATAGAGTTCCTGTACTATAACTTGTATATCTTTCCCCAGCTGTGTTTTGCTTAAGGCAGACAGCTGATGAGTTTCTCCTAATACCAAGCCAAGATGTTGCAAACAATCAGCAAGAACTTGAGACTGTTCTCAACAGCTGACTACACTGTACACAAGAAATGTTATACAATACAGCCAGTGGCTTCTGCTCAATAAAAAGCTGTACTGTTATAAGGTGGCCCACCTTACTTCTGTCCCATTTCCATCAGTAAAGTACATGAAATTATTTCCTAGGTTTGGTAGAGCAACAGCTTTGCTCTGAGGCAGAAAGCACCAGTGCTTCCTGCAGGCTGCTGGGGTTGGATTTCAAGAGTGGAGAAGAGGGAAGACAACACTCACACGTGCTCTCCTTACTGTGCTTATACAGAAAAGTGAATCATGTAACCTCAATCAGCAAGTTTTAAGGAACCATAGTGTAGAATAATATCTTGCAAAATACAGCATAGGAAACCCACACAAGTACTAACCCCATGTACTTACCTTCTGCTGCCTTGAGCAGAAATAGTGCAAGTATCCAAATTCCAAGCATCTAGAATAGTAGAAAAAGAAGTAGCTAGGATTTGCTAACAAGTGCACTTAGCTTTCTGGTGCTGAATTTTCTCAAGGTGAAAAGGATGCTGGGTCTGTCTTCTCCATGTATCTATGAGCACCATATGAGATATGTCAGTCAGCTTTCTGTTTGCTCCATTAGAGATTGTGGGGCTCCTGAATCTACTAAAACTTAATTCCAGGGTGATTTTTGTCCTGTTGAGGCTACTGTTCTAATTGGGTGTACAGTAGCTACTTTAGAAATAGCATAAGGATACCTATGTGAACTGCCATTCCCCTTTATACTGCTGTGTCTTGGGAAACTATATACCTGATGAGGTAAAAGAAAAACCCCCAAACCCCAAATGCTTACCATGCAGCCTTCAAGCTCCACACCAATGTGCTAGCTTTGCCCGTACTTTTTATAGTCTGCTTTATCCTTGGAAATGTTCCCAGAAAGATAGGAACATTTATTTCAGATTATAGTTTATAGCTAAGCTGGAAAAAAAATTTACTGGTTAGATTCTCTGAAAATGCTAAAATCCATGGACGCAGATTTCTTGAACTGGTGTGCTGGAGCCCAAAATAAGATTGGAGCTCCAGAAGCAGGGTAATTTCCAGGCAGCAACACATCAGGAGTGGGGCATTAAAGAGAATTTTGTGGGTCTGTGTGGCAGAGCATTTAGGAGCTGCTCTTGGCTGGGAAGGATTTTGGTCTTAGTGTGGTGTGTTGGGATGAAGGGGTGTAGTGGAGGAGTTAGTAGGGAAGCACATCATCTTTAAGTCCCTCCCTTGCCCTGCATCAAGTGACTTTGGATGTGGAATGCTCCTGTTCTTCTGGGAAGAAGGAATGCTCCTCCTTCTTCTTTGTGAGCATTTCCTGACATCAGCTGAACCTGGGAAAGCCTTATCCCTTTAGGAAACTTGTTAGTGGACCTCGTATGTCTTTTCATAGTGAAAGGATCTGACCTTCTCCGGGAGTCCTTTTCATTTAAATTTTTAAATAAGTAGTTACAAAATTACAATTGTCTACCCCTTTGGATCCTTTCTGTGCTCTCCCTGTAACCCAGGTTTAGAGAAGACCCTTCTCTAAGAGGTGAACTGAGAGCAAACTTGCTGGAAACATATACCAATCACATACAGAATTTTACCAGATATTGTGACGTGGCTGCTTTGAGTAGCAATGTTACAGAACTCAGTAGATTTCTCTACTAGAGACAACAACTAAAAGGTGAAAAACAATGTGCAAGTGATCAGGATTGTGTCTGGGAACCCCTTGGTCCCTGTTCCTCCCTAGGAGAAGGCCAAAAGTAGACTCAAGAAGAAATGAGACCTCAGTTAACTCTGTTCTCTCAGTCTGGCTCTGCTTTTTGGCTGTGGCCATCTGTCTTTGCAGAGCTGACATTCCCTAATCTCCACCTCTGGGAACAACCATATGGATCCCAGCTGTGTCCGTAGGTATCACACTGCTCTCACTCATGCTAGTGGGGTTTATTTCTTGAAACTGTAGTTAAGCTTTAGAATTTTTTCAGCATCCTTAACTGAAGGAGTATTTGAAGTCGTTAATATGTGCACATCATTGATACCAGACAATCAGTGCATGTCCTCGTATGCTGATATTTTTTAAGGTTTGTTCAAAATGAGGAGGAAACAGTCTTTCCTGTTTAATTTAAGAGCTGGTGGAAAACATTTGCATCAGGGTTTTATCATAATTAACCTGCTGCTTTTATTCAGCACAGCAATAATGGAAGGCAAACTAAAAAACTGGGCAATTCCTTCAGCCATGGTCAGATGGGTTTCAGCTGCTTGCTTCTCCTTTGGGAAGAGGGGACAGGGCTGGAAATTGGAGATTTTCTGGTTCTTGCAGCCTCACAGCCAGGGACTGCTGGAAGAAAGATGTCTTTCAAGAGAGGGGAAAAAAAAAAAAAAGGGCCTTTATNCATGAGCAACAGGAAGCTAGACCTTGCTCCCTGTTGCTCATGTAGGCATTTTTTTTTTTATATTAGTGAAGTTTTCATTTAATGTTAGTTAATTTATATGGTACAGGTACTGTATTTGTTTGGGAAGAGCCAAAGAATTATGTACCAGCTGCTCAGTCTGGGTCTTCAGCAGATGCCCACACTTGTGCACCCACTCTCTGGTCACTGTATCTTATAATCTGGCCACTTATGTTGCATCTATATAACAAGCTCTAAATTCTACAGTTTGAGACTAACAATGGCTTCAGCTACTACATCTCACTGAAAATGAGCCAAAATTTCTTTGAATCTCTTCCTTTCTTCCTCCCCCCAGTACTCTTCCATGTACCCCCTGTTGTATAAAGCCAGGAGTGTGTGATGCCTTTATCAGTGCAGAACTATGATTCTCTACATGACCTGAGAAACACAGGAGGGGCAAAAAAGCAGAGGACCAACAGAACCACACAGGAAAAAAAAAAAACCAACAAAACAACAACTACTATACTTTTAATAAGCTTCATAAGACAGGATTTTTATTCCTTCCCTTATCTTTGCACTTCAGAGGCAGCATTTACTTTCCTCTATATTGTAAGGATTATGGAAATAATCCTTAGTGGAAATAAGAGACAAAACACTTTTGTCTTTTTGTTTCTTTGCTGGATCCACAAAGAAAATCTGGTGCCTGGCAGGCCAGAGCAAAATTTGCTGGGGAAAAAAATTGTCTTCCAGCAACTGAGCTGACACAGGCCCTGCAAACAGCAGCTTGAGAGTATTGGAGAAAAAAAAGTAGAACTCACATCAAAATACCTACTCCCTGTTCTTCTTAATTTCAGATATTTTACTTGAAACAAGAAAAAATGGAAATAAGTGAAACCTCATCAGGCAACCAAGCAGTTTCAGTGTAAGATTTAGTGAAGTTATGGGCCCCCAAAAGTAGTAGTAAATCATGAGGTAGCTTTAGCAGCCACATTTTTCAAGCCTGTGGAAGACAAAGAGATTAGTACTCTGCTAGTGGGGTGGAATAGTAAACACCACCAAATTCTAATGTTTTAAAATCCTGCATTCTAAACTTCTACCTTCAAATCCAGAATGACTCAATTGTTACTGCATTTACATCAGGGAGCTGTATCTGGAGATAGAATGTGCTGTGTAAAATAGGACAATTTTAAGCAGAAACATTAACTGAAAATATTAATTAAGCATTCTGCAATTGAAGTTTCTTTTAAACTGAATTTTGAACTTACTTGAAGATCTGATGCTGCCTTGTGTTCCCATCACTTCCATACAGGGCAATATTCACATATCCTTTAACTTTACTCTTCCCAGAGAGGGTCACAGTTACTTTATATCTCCAAACTACATAGAAGAAATACAGCAAATTACATTGTACCCAGGGATAAAAAGCCTCTGAAAAAAATGTTTATTTTTGGCCTGTACAATATATTTGAAAGCAAAAGGAAATTAGCATTGCATCACAGACTGCCTGGACTGAAAAGGGTTAACAGAATGCTCTCTCACACCTGAATCTTGGTGCTCCCTCCTCTCCCTTGGGATATACCCATGCATAAGAAATACAAAAACACCAGTGAGTCAGATCTATCATTATGCCCTAATGAGATCAACCTGAGAAATTGGTAAACATTTGTGTTAGCTTCTGGGAGAAATAAAAAAAGAAAAATGCTTGTTCATAACCTAGCAAACACAATATAGATCTCAGCATTTTGATCATTAAGTTTTTCATAGGCAGTGAAGTTGCAAAGAAGAAGGTGTTACAAATAAATATGGATACATAGCAGAATATAAGCAATGTAAAAGACCAAGTGCTGGGTCCTGCACTTTGGCCACAACAACCCCATGGGGAGCTCCAGGCTGGGCACAGAGTGGCTGGAGAGCAGCCAGACAGAGAGGGACCTGGGGGTTTGGATTGACAGGAAGCTGAACATGAGCCAGCAGTGTGCCCAGGTGGCCAAGAAGGCCAATGGCATCCTGGCCTGTATCAGGAACAGTGTGGCCAGCAGGTCCAAGGAGGTGATTCTGCCCCGTACTCAGCCCTGGTGAGGCCACACCTCGAGTCCTGTGTCCAGTTCTGGGCCCCTTAGTTCAGGAAGGAGATTGAGGTGCTGGAGCAGGTCCAAAGGAGGGCAACCAGGCTGGTGAAGGGACTGGAGCACAGATCCTATGAGGAGAGGCTGAGGGAGCTGGGGCTGTTCAGCCTGGAGAAGAGGAGGCTCAGGGGAGACCTCATCACTCTCTACAACTCCCTGAAAGGAGGTTGGAGCCAGGGGGGGGTTGGTCTCTTTTCCCAGGCACCTCTCAGCAAGACAAGAGGGCATGGGCTTAAATTGTGCCAGGAGAGGTTTAGGTTGGATATTAGAAAGAATTTCTTTACGGTGAGGGTGATCAGACATTGGAATGGGCTGCCCAGGGAAGTGGTGGATTCTCCATCCCTGGAGATATTTAAAAAGAGACTGGATGTGGCACTCAGTGCCATGGGCTGGGAACTGCAGCGGGAGTGGGTCAGGGGTTGGACTTGATGATCTCTGAGGTCCCTTCCAACCCAGCCCAGAATTCTATGATTCTAAAAGGAACATAAAAAAAAAATCAGAAGCTTAAGGAAAATAATTTTTGCAGGTAGAAACTTTCTTCTTGCACACAATTTTCAAAAAGCATCTCTTCTCCCTCTAATTCTTATTTACAAAGGAAGAACCACCGTGTCAGAGCTGATATTTAGGATAACCTGGGTTTTAAAGGAGGTTATCTGGTCCATCCACTTCTCAAAACAGGGGCAGCTGTGATCAGCTTGCTCTTTGTCAAAGGAGATTTGAAGAACTCCAGAGACAGAGATTTCACAGCCTCTCTGGGCCTCTCTTTCAGCATTTATCCCCTGTGATTGTGACAGTAGTTTTCATACTATTTAATAAAAATTTAACTTGCTCTAATATCTATGCATTGCCTACCCTCCTGTCTCCATGAATCTTGTAGAGGAGCTCCCTAAACATCCCAGTGACCTCCACTGGACCATGTAAGTTTGTCAACATCTTTCTTGAACTGGAGGGTCCAACACCAGCATTGGAGCAAAAAAGAAGGCATGAAGGACTGAAGAGCCATTGCATTGCTATAAAGTTTGTTGGTCTTTTAAATTAATTGTAAAATGGGCAAATAGAAAGGTCTGTTTACAAGGAAGAGGAGCAAGGGAAGCGATCAAAACTTACGAGGAAAATCCTTGGCCTCTCCAGTATTCAGGTAAAGTTTCAGGAAATCAGAGTTAATTTTCCCTTTGAATTTATCTGCATAGTGACCCATATTTGGGCATCCTTCTTTTGGGCATGGGAAACAGTTTCCCTAGTGAAAAAAAATAATGATCTAGTAATAAAATTATCCAGGCAGCCAAGAAAAGAAAAATTAATCACACAACTTATTTTTACCATACCATCTAACTGTTCCCATATCACAGCAACAACAAATTTCAAGTAACCCTTTCTGTGACTCAAGCAAGATCCTGTAAGCCACCCAGCTTTCTCAAAAGCTCTGATATTTCAGGGCTCTGGGTTTTTTTCATCCTGTCTAACTCAAGCCAGCCACATCAGTGGTATTTTTGACTAGTCTTGACCTGGAGCAGGGAGGAAGAGTTGTCCTTCCAGGAACTGGTGAGAAAGAATGGTGTCTCCTTACACCTTCAGGTTGGGTCAAGCAAAGCTTTCTCACAAAAACAAAGCTAATTTTTGTTGAGAAAGCAGCTTTCTACCTTGGTCAGAGAAGCAGGGGATCACCTTCTCAGAGTGGTCTGAGAAGCATGAGCTCTATCACCTGCTCAGACCATATAAAGGTAAGCACTGTGTAAGTTTATACCTCTGCCTATGGGCTATAAGCAGCCCAATACCTCCCTGCTGCTCTTGGGCTGAAGTTCTCTATCTTCCAGTCTGAGACAGGGAAGGGCTTCCTGACCTGGTTCATAAAACATTACCCTTGGTCCCTGAGGCCATCATGAGTCACCACAGGGCTTTGACCATGGGCTGAGCCCATCAGGCCATCCTGTGTTATTTGCTTGTTGTTCTGAAAAGATGCTCAAGCTATGTTTGAAAGCTCATCTGCAACAGGATGGGATTCCACTCATGGCTGTTTGATAAACACATTTGGTGGTTAAGGGGACAGGCTCTGCTCCTTACCCCTTCCCCGGTGTGATGGAGCAGAGAAGGGCTGAGAAAGCCACACCAGCTCTAGTAGCTTCAGAGCTGTCACATGCACACAGATTCAGGACTATCCCTGTTTTGTTGTTGCCTTTTCCTACTTTGACCACATCAGCTGCCTGAGCTAGAATACTTCAGAGTGCCTGAGAATTTACTTCTCTCACAGGTACACCTCGGGTGCAAGCTAGCATAAATAAACTGAATTTTAGATGTCTAAATAAAAGCCATATTTTTGATATGGTCCATCCTGAGACTCAGAAGTACTTACTGATTCAAAGAGCTCATATGAAGCACAAGAATATCCCAGAAATCCATCAGGGTAGATAATGCTATCTGAGTAGTACTTGTAACTCCGTAAATGATTACAAGCCACAAAGTCCCGAGTGCCTGTGAAAAGATGTGCCCAGGTTAGCTCTTCCTTTCTGTTATTATTTGAGGAAAGATACTTGCACATCCATCACCGTGTCATCAGGATGCATCATGCCTCCTCCAAAGCCTTTCATGATTCTTAGAGTATCAAAGGCAGGGTTTGAAGTTTGCTTTTGCAGCAGATTGATGCTTCAAGGAATATCATTGACTCGAGAAGTGTAAAATGTGAACTTGAAAAGCTTTGTGGACTGTGTAGCTCAGCCCAGCTTCTGCCCTCACAAACAAACTCCTGTCCAAGTAATCTGACCGAGTTTCAGAATGGAAATGAGAACTGTCTGAAGTAGGCAACAGCTGCATTACCATAACAATAGGAAACCCGATGAAAAGTCTTTAGCAGTGAACTTCCTAGGGCAGTGCCGATTGGCTCCAGCTGAGGACTTCAAAACAATATCATTATTATCATTATCATTTGGAGGGGGTGCTTACAAAAGGGAGATTCTTAAAATGAAAATAATGAATGTATTATTTTCCTTAGTGTTGCTTTTATTTTCCTGACTTTCGGTTAAAAAGAAGATCATATGCAACACAGTTATTTCTTTGGGATTTAACTCCCCCTTATTGGTCACAAGTTTCTTAAAAGAAAAAAAAGTAATGCCTCCAGCTCAATTGAATAAAACCTGAAGAAAATGTCTAGTTACCACAGAAAAGTTCTTGGATACACAGACTTTAAGGTGTTTGCAGTAATGTAAGCAAGATTTCGGATAATATACTGAAAAATATCTATAACAGAAATCCTGGGGTTTTTTTTATTTTTTAGTATTATGTGTAATTTGACTTTCGAAAGACACAAAATTTTCCTGGTGTTTAGAGGTTTTATCAGAACAGCAAACGAGTGGTTTTGAGCAGCTACATGCCAATCTTTTTTTAGCCAATTAAAAATAGACACAATGATATCCATTCAATTCATGCCAGCTTGTAACAGGTAATTAAAAAAAAAATGAGACTGATTGTTCCATCAGAAGATTTACAGCTGAAGATCCCCTACCAGCAGCACCTGGGAGCCTCCTTGCCCCGCTCCACCCAGGGCTGCTCCTACACTGGAAATAAATGAGATGTGAAAAGTGAAATGTGTTGTTACTGAGCCTTCAAAATTTTTTGGCTGTTTCAGTAACTTTTGTTTCTGCTATTAGATACTTTTTTTCCAGAAGCAAACCCTTTGTCTTGGTTGGGCTTGAATAAGCTCTGGAAATTTTTTTTTTTTTGAGGACAGTCACAGTTTTGCTGCACTTTGTCACGGGTGGACACACCAAAACCAAATGCAAAATGCCCGCGGGGTGACCTTCCCCTGAATTTGAAATGCCATCAATCTACTTGCCTTCCCAGATGCCATCGAGATCGACAATCTGTGAAAGAGAGTTCTTCCCACACCCTGGCATCTGCTTCCCTCCGTTTGGATAAAAGTCAAGATGTCCTACAGCTGGGCTCATGCCAAAACCTGAAACATTTAAAGCAGAGGTAAGAACACTTTAAATTAATTAATTTAAAATTAATGTTGCCTCATACCTAGAGCTGCTGGCTGGAAGTTTTTCTGTGCTTGGAATTTTAGGATGTGTATTGGGAGTGAGCAGGATGGGGTATTTGTTCTCTGTCCATGTAGCAAAACTGAGTCTTGGTGAATGCTTAAGCTACTGAAGTGACACAGGGCATAAATAATTTGGTGTTAATACAAGAGAGGTGAACACTCACCTAAATTAGGGATGGTGGGAGTTGTATCTGTGTGGATAACATCGACAAACTCTGCATCAGATTTATCCAGTCTGACTTCAGTTGGAGTGCCTTGAAAGTAAGGTTGGGCAGGGTCCAATCCTGCAAGAAAAACACTGGTGTTCTATCTAGATAAAGAGATGTAGATGTATCACTTCACATAACATATAATATTGTATATGATGAATATCACCTACATAGTTGCCTATGATTCCTGCTACCAAAGCAGCACAGGCATTAGTAAAAGGGTGTTTTTTTTTCTCACTTATCAACTGGCTTTTCTCCCAGGCTGGAGTAAAGGTTTTCTGTGTGAAGCCTATTGCATTTTACTGATTTGCATCAATATCTAATTCCAGCACTTGGATATATATCCCTCTGTGTTTTTTCTTTTTTTTTAATGGAACTTCTCCTTAATAATATTTCTCAAATTTAGGTTACTGTGTCTGCATCCCATATAACTCATCCTATATAATGGGTCTCCATGGTTTCCACAGTACCTTGTTTGAGAGTACAGGAATTGATGCAAATAGCACCCCATGTGCTTGGATGTGCTGAAACCAGCCTGCCTACCCCTGGCTCCAGTCAGATGTCAGAAAAATATGTAGTTTTGAAGTTGGAGGCTTTCCTTTTGATCCTAGCAGAAAACACAATTAATTTGCCTCTCAAATTGCTGCAGCAATTTCAGGAGCTTGTCAAGTCTTACGAATTGCATAATTTTTGCTACCTAATATTTACACTCTACATTGTCCCCGGGCAGCAGATTTTGTTTTGCTTTTAGACTGAATTTTGTAGTTTATTAGTCCAAGGATCACCAAGCCTGAAATCCCTGAGGAAAAACAACAATTGAAAAGGATTTTGCTAATAATATCCAAAATTGTCTTTTGTGTATAAAAGGTCATTTTGCTTAATGCACACTGCCCTTGGTGCTGCCTACATGATGAATAAGGAGATGAAGCCCATGGCTTTAAACTCTGGGAGTGCTGAATATGTTTTTAAAATAGCTAAAGAACGTAGACCTCAGGGTGAGTTACCTGGATTTTGAGAAAGGTGTGGTTTGCTTGCAAGTTAAGCTGATGATACCTCTTATTTTTGTTCTCTCAGGGAGACTGCTGGAGGCTTTAAAATACCTGAAATGTCATCTCTGCTTTGTGAGGTCTCTGGAATATCTTTTTTAGATATTGCCTATTTGATTGCAATTTTCTTTTTGTTTTGTTTTAAGGATTCAGTTAATTCAATTAAACAATTTCAGAAAGATGAGGGCTATGCCTTGAAGGACAGGGCAGGGATATGGTGAGTGGTTAAGCAGTGGTTGTGTTGCACAGAGAGCTTCACTGTGCCTTTCAGCCATACCTGTTTTCATCATTTATGTTTTGCAGTGTTGCAAAATGACTCCTTCAAGAGTCATTTCCTCTCAGGTAGTGTAGGTAGAGATAGGACAAAAGATGCTGAAAAGTGAAAACTTGCTGTTGGATCAAAGGGAAGATGACAATGCTTCTGGCCAATCTTTATTGTTATATCTTGTGAGACATGGACACTGTTTATGGGACCACTGGAGGATGTCCATGGTCGGTGCATTGAAGGTGACATGTTGACAACTATAAAACAACCCCAAACTGTCTTCTCTGAAAGAACTGAATAAGAAAACCCAGCTCAGCAGAGCAAGAGGGTCCCTCTCAGAGCATGGAGCGTGGGACTCACAAGAGTCAGGGGGAGGTGAAAACTGAACCACTATGGCTGGCCAAAAAGAGGCTAAACTCTATATGGCCCAGATTACCCTCTACAAAATTACAGCCTGCAGTCAGATACCACTGTAAGAGAAAAAAAATAACATTTTGTTAATCTGCAATGTCTTGAGGTGGGGCTGTGACTCCCATCCCTGACTTACCCGTTATTCTGCCGATCCCTGGCTGCCTCTTCCCAGCCTCACCAGCTACATGTGCACCCAGGCTGTGGCCAATTATGTGAACATCAGCTGGAGAGTAGTCATATTCTCCCTGAAAATATAGCAATATAAAGCATTACTACAGCAGCAGCAGGGAGGAGTAAAATAAGAGCGGAAAAATTACTTTTAATTTGATGAGAGGAATTTTACTTGGGAACTCCTATGGGATTTCAGGATCTCTTTGCCAACTTAGGTACTTGTGTCTGAACCAGGTTTTTCAAAACTTCTTACTGAGCTGCTGCCCTTTTTTGGAGGCTGTTAAAACTCTTGGCAGCTTTGTCAATAAAGTCCTGAGATGCTCTGCAGCCATTTTACTTCCTAGAACCGTTAAGGTTCACAGGATGTTTTTTTGACTTGCAAGATTCAGCGAGGCAGGAACTTTCAGTTACACCTGGCAGGTCAGGCAGCCCACACAGCTGGAGGAGGACACAAAAGGAGAGATACCTTCAGCCTTTTGGGACAGTAATTGAGCAGCTGCAATGCAGGTGGAGAGAGAGAGACATGGGTCAGAGCAGACCTAGACCCAGCATATTAACTATTTAAGTGATTTATAGTTCATTTCTGGGAAATGTGTATTGAAAACACTTTGATTAAAGGAAGATTTCAAGCCAAGCATCACTTCCCACATGAAGGTGGTTAAGAAAGGGGGCATGTGGCACATTCTGTAGGTTTGGGCACTGTGCAGAACAGCTTTTCCCTGAGCAACTAAAGTGCTCTGATTTGTCTCCAGATGGTTTTGTTCACTGGGAGCAGTTGTATTCCAGCTGCTGCTGGCTGCCAGCTGGTTTCCTGCCATTCTTGAGAGGTGTTTGGTAGGTATAGTCTCCATGAAAAGGGAGTTAGTTGTTTGCTGTGTCAGTTACCTCTCCATATTTAAAACATACACTTTAAAAAGTTTAAAACCAACACTTTACATCTGTTAACATCTATGGAGTAACTGTCTGGCTGTTTGGAGATGTCATGTAGGAGCTGACGTACATAAGCTGCAAACCCCACTCTTGTGATGTAGTTCTCTAATTTAAAAAAAAAAAAGTCTGTTTTCAGCAAAACTTCTAAAAAAAATGTTTTCTGCTGCTTAAAGTAACATTCACAGAGGCTTCTGAATATAATGTCTTTCGAGTCAGCATTATACCTCTAACTTTATAAGCACAAGATTCTTACCATAAGGACCTTTATGAAATAAGCTATTTCAGCGCCGACAACACGGACGTTGTTTGATGCCTGGGTGTACTGACACCTTGCCCCTCTCTTCCAGCTGACACAGATGCAGTTCACATCTTCCACAGAAAGCATCCTCTGGTTTGTAAAACAAAAGCAAAATCCAAAGAGGCCCACAGTAAATACTACCTGGAAATCATTCGTGTTGCTTATTACAGCTCAACTCAGAAACACTCTGTGAATTTATTATGAGAACACTTGAAGAAGCAAAACTCTAGCAGGGATTTGTGGTCACGCCTGCATGCAGGTCCATGAGTACACACACAATACTGAAACAGGGTGGTGTGCTGCAGTTAATGGCCACAGCATTATTTCAGCTATCCAGAGCAGTATGTTTAGAGAAAAAAAAATAATACCAATATTGGCACTTTTCAATTTCACTGAAACTTCATATGCAGCTCTGAGCTCCACTCATGTACTAATTCACTGTAGTGATTTAGAAGTACTTCTTTAATTCAAAATCAATTAAAACTTTTATTTTTGATGAAAATATTTTTTCCAATACAGATTTATAAGGAGGAGAGTATCTTTTTCTGAGAGGGTGTATAAAATACTGGTGTAACTGCACTAATTGCAGAGTTATGGCTTTATTTGGGCATATGGATATATAGGCAAACATTTTACTGTCTGCCACAGAATCTTTCTGCTTTTCTCCTCTAAACTCGAATGCTTGGCTAAGTGTATTTTACTTGAGCAGCTTTGGTATAAATATTCTTTTTTGCTTTATGTTCAGATTTTATTAAGCATCCCTAACTAGTTAGAAGTGGCAAAAGACAGAAAAGGCAATATAAGTGTCTATGGCTCTGTTAAGTGGTAAAAATAAAAGTACAGACAGGATTATTACTTCATAGGAAGGCAAGTAAATAACAGATACACATAGGAGGACTCATGTATTTATAATTCTATTTGCTCCTCTCTTTACTAAAAAGATTCACTGTGACCATTTTTTTTTTAAATAAATTCTAATATTGTGATAAAACAAACTGCTGTAAAAGAGAGATAGTTTAAAGGTTGATCTTGTCTCTTCACCATCATGAAAACTGAAGGAATTTAAGGCACTAGCTGAAGCAAAATAGGAGTTGCCTTGTTGATTGTGAAGTTCTAGATAACATTCTCATATAATAATGGAAAGTAGAAGACTGGGAATTAAACACCTATGTGCTTCTGATGCTCTGAACAAATTATTAATGCAACAATTATTCCTAGATGTTCATAAAGTGATAATAACAGATTTTTTTTTCCAACAAGAAACTGTTAAATAAATTTCCTTTCTCTTCTTTTGACTTAGTGTCAAAGAGAAGCAGGTAATAGAGATATAGTAAAAGAGAAATACATTGACTTTAGTGGACTTTCACATTGTTTTTCATACTGTTCTCATGAGTGAAATAGGAATATAGAATTTTTTAAAAATTGTATCTGTGAAGTAGTTGAAAAACTATCAAAAAGTGGCATATACAATCAGCTGCTATTTTGCTTTATGTGCTGAATAACTCAGAGTTTTCATTAGATGCAGCTGCAACAGAAAGCATGCATGTTTATAGGATTTGACAAGACCACAAAGCTGGGACTGCAACTTCATATGTGGACAGAATTAAGAAATAACTTGGGTTATTAGTGCAAAAGCCAGTAAAGCAGAGTGCTTTGCTTCATTCAAGCAAGTCCTAGGTTGAAAGCTTTCTTCAAAGTCATCCCCTTGAGGTCCCTCCTGGCTGTATTTCTACAGCTTTATTGCTTCTCCTAATGGTCAGCCCATGTCCTCAGCCCCTAGCAGCCTTTTCTTTGTGACAGACTTTCCACATCTAGAAGCCTCTCACTTGTCTGGAGAGTTACGATGCAACAGCTCCGAGTCTGCAGTTATTTCTGGAATTACCTTTGTTTCTAAGCAGTATCTTGCCCCAGGGTTTGTGTTGTTTTTACCAAGAAAACAGGCACTTATTGAGCCAAATCCTGTTGTCACTCACTTCCTTAAAGAGAAGAATTTGATGTATTTTATTTAGCTTTGCTACCTAGGTAAGTTGCTAACAACTAGAAAATAAGTGGCCTTTTTTCCACCTCTTAACAATCCAAGTGCCACGAGAGAAATTGCTTAGAAATAGAATAAACCAACAGTTTATAGGAATGTTTTCATAAATGCAAACTAAGGAACTTCACAGGGTCAGGATTTCCCTGTGGTACATACCTTGCACATGTCTGACACCCAGCTTTCTTCTCCACTATCTATAAATCCATGCACGATGAATCTGGTTATCCTGCTTGCATTAAAATTTGAGGACTCTATTGTTGAGACATCAGCTGGAAAGACCTCCTGTTGTAGATATTAAATTAATGAACATTTAAATCTGCTTTCTGTAAAGACTTTACCAAAACTGTAAAGATCTAAACTAAGCTCATCTGTACAGGCATTTAAAAGTTAATGAATGTTAAACTTGTCTGAAAGTGTCCACGTGACTATGGGTTGAGGTCTGTATCTCCATTCAAAGCAAGCTTTGACACATATCTTAGGGCAGCCAAGACTTTACTTTTAATGAGTTTTCCTTTCACCTGTGGAAAAAAAAAAACCCAGTAACTTTAAAAAAGCCCACTTTCCCAGCACTTCTCAGTGGCCATACAGAAAGAATGGGGGAGGTCTGCTTTGTGAGGGCTGGAGGAGGGTGGGAATTCTGTTGCAGAGACTCTGCCAAGGAGCTAGAAGAGGTTGTTTCTTTGCTGAAATGGAGATTTGGCCATTTCTAATATTTCCAGGAACAAAGCTTGAGTCTGTTTTTATTCTTAGTGCATGTAATGTACTAATGTTTAAATCACAGCAGTTCTTACTTGAGGGTCATTGAGATTTTCTTTTGTGTACAGGTGGAAGTGGATATCTATCTTTTTTGGATCCCAGGGCAACTTATAGACTGGTCTTTCTGTAGTCCCAGACCATGGCAGATCATCTGAGAAGCATCCAAGCCTTTCAAAACAAACTTCTTTGCCTGTAGCAAACACATCAGATTGATAATAGATGAATTGAGTAAAGAAGTGAAGCAGGCTTGTCAGAACGCAAAGCATCTCTTCTCTGGAGGTCTCTTGATCTGTTTCAAATCATAGAGTTTAAAGAAAGCAAAAATCAGCAGTTGACCTCTCTTAGATCTTCAAAGGCTCCAGTTCACCCCAAGAAAAGAAGCCACCCTGTTGCTCATCTGCAAAATACTCAATAGAGTTCCTGTACTATAACTTGTATATCTTTCCCCAGCTGTGTTTTGCTTAAGGCAGACAGCTGATGAGTTTCTCCTAATACCAAGCCAAGATGTTGCAAACAATCAGCAAGAACTTGAGACTGTTCTCAACAGCTGACTACACTGTACACAAGAAATGTTATACAATACAGCCAGTGGCTTCTGCTCAATGTAAAGCTGTACTGTTATAAGGTGGCCCACCTTACTTCTGTCCCATTTCCATCAGTAAAGTACAAGAAATAATTTCCTAGGTTTGGTAGAGCAACAGCTTTGCTCTGAGATAGAAAGCACCAGTGCTTCCTGCAGGCTGCTGGGGTTGGATTCCAGGAGTGGAGAAGAGGGAAGACAACACTCACAGGTGCTCTCCTTACTGTGCTTATACAGAAAAGTGAATCATGTAACCTCAATCAGCAAGTTTTAAGGAACCATAGTGTAGAATAATATCTTGCAAGATACAGCACAGGGAACCCACACAAGTACTAACCCCATGTACTTACCTTCTGCTGCCTTGAGCAGAAATAGTGCAAGTATCCAAATTCCAAGCATCTAGAATAGTAGAAAAAGAAGTAGCTAGGATTTGCTAACAAGTGCACTTAGCTTTCTGGTGCTGAATTTTCTCAAGGTGAAAAGGATGCTGGGTCTGTCTTCTCCGTGTATCTATGAGCACCAGGTGAGATATGTCAGTCAGCTTTCTGTTTGCTCCATTAGAGATTGTGGGGCTCTTGAATCTACTAAAACTTAATTCCAGGGTGATGTTTGTCCTGTTGAGGCTACTGTTCTAATTGGGTGTACAGTAGCTATGTTAGAAATAGCATAAAGATACCTATGTGAACTGCCATTCCCTTTATACTGCTGTGTCTTGGGAAACCATGTACCTGATGAGGTAAAAGAAAAACCCCCAAACCCAAAATACTTACCATGCAGCCTTCAAGCTCCACACCAATGTGCTAGCTTTGCCCGTACTTTTTATAGTCTGCTTTATCCTTGGAAATGTTCCCAGAAAGATAGGAACATTTATTTCAGATTATAGTTTACTGGTTAGATTCTCTGAAAATTCTAAAATCCATGGACGCAGATTTCTTGAACTGGTGGGCTGGAGCCCAAAATAAGATTGGAGCTCCAGAAGCAGGGTAATTTCCAGGCAGCAACACATCAGGAGTGGGGCATTAAAGAGAATTTTGTGGGTCTGTGTGGCAGAGCATTTAGGAGCTGCTCTTGGCTGGGAAGGATTTTGGTCTTAGTGTGGTGTGTTGGGATGAAGGGGTGTAGTGGAGGAGTTAGTAGGGAAGCACATCATCTTTAAGTCCCTCCCTTGCCCTGCATCAAGTGACTTTGGATGTGGAATGCTCCTGTTCTTCTGGGAAGAAGGAATGCTCCTTCTTCTTTTTTGTGAGCATTTCCTGACATCAGCTGAATCTGGCAAAGCCTTATCCCTTTAAAAACTTGAAACTTGTTAGTGGACCTCGTATGTCTTTTCATAGTGAAAGGATCTGACCTTCTCCGGGAGTCCTTTTCATTTAATTTTTTAAATAAGTAGATACAAAATGACAATTGTCTACCCCTTTGGATCCTTTCTGTGCTCTCCCTGTAACCCAGGTTTAGAGAAGACCCTTCTCTGAGAGGTGAATTGAGAACAAACTTGCTGGAAACATATACCAATCACATACAGAATTTTACCAGATATTGTGACGTGGCTGCTTTGAGTAGCAATGTTACAGAACTCAGTAGATTTCTCTACTAGAGACAACAACTAAAAGGTGAAAAACAATGTGCAAATTATCAGGATCATGTCTGGGAACCCCTTGGTGCCTGTTCCTCCCTAGGAGAAGGCCAAAAGTAGATTCAAGAAGAAATGAGACCTCAGTTAACTCTGTTCTGTCAGTCTGGCTCTGCTTTTTGGCTGTGGCCATCTGTCTTTGCAGAGCTGACATTCCCTAATCTCCACCTCTGGGAACAACCATATGGATCCCAGCTGTGTCTGTAGGTATCACACTGCTCTCACCCATGCTAGTGGGGTTTATTTCTTGAAACTGTAGTTAAGCTTTAGAATTTTTTCAGCATCCTTAACTGAAGGAGTATTTGAAGTTGTTAATATGTGCACATCATTGATACCAGACAATCAGTGCATGTCCTGGTATGCTGATATTTTTTAAGGTTTGTTCAAAATGAGGAGGAAACAGTCTTTCCTGTTTAATTTAAGAGCTGGTGGAAAACATTTGCATCAGGGTTTTATCATAATTAACCTGCTGCTTTTATTCAACACAGCAATAATGGAAGGCAAACTAAAAAACTGGGCAATTTCTTTGACTATGGTTGGATGGGTTTCAGCTGCTTGCTTCTCCTTTGGGAAGAGCGGACAGGGCTGGAAATTGGAGATGTTCTGGTTCTTGCAGCCTCACAGCCAGGGACTGCTAGAAGAAAGATGTCTTTCAAGAGAGGAAAAAAAAAAAAAAAAAGGGCCTTTATGTTTCTGTAGGCCTGAAGTCTGGATTAGAAAGGAGGCAGAGGGGAGGACTGGATTTCCCATGCTGCAGGACAGAGCCCGGTGCTTCCCGGCATTGTTCCCATTTCCCTGCCACCTGTCAGGCCCTCAGGGGACTTGCAATGCTCAGGACTGCAGATCTGTCTTGGCTGAACCTCAGACTTGTGTTTAATTATGCTTTTAATTTCATCCAGGCTCGGTTAGTGCTCAGTCAAGGATGCTACACTGATTGTTGTCCTTTATGAAAAATAAAAATTAATTCAGATATTGATACTCATTATAAATAAATTCTTAATGCTGTGTTTCTACTCCTGTTTCTTAGAAGGTTATCTGCCCAAATGCTTGTATATCACTTATCAAACACAGGGAAACAAGAGTGAATAAATGATCAAATAGTTCTTCCTATTCATTTACTTAGGGTTTGGGTTTTATACTTCAAAAAACACCTGCTGCCTTAGTCCCTCAAAGCTCAAGTGGTTCACTCCTGCCATGCTTTGTAGAGCAGTAGTGTTGAATTTCATGTCCCAGGTTTTGCAAAGCCTGGAGTTCTTCAAAGTTTCTCTCCAGGAGTGTCAGTGGGCACAGCAAGGGTGTGTGGCTGAAATTAAACAGTAGCCAAGTGCTGTGATTTAGCTGTTTAGTTTCTTTAGGAACACTTGAGGTTTGGTTTTGCCTATTGCTTCCCTAAAAATGCAGTGGTATCCTGGTCTTGATCCATTCCTGCCTCATCCCCACAGCATCTTCTGAGGGCAATGCTCTTGTATGGGGTGTGAAAGTTCTGAGCAAGAGGAGGCTGCAGAAAGGAGGTTTTTGGGACTATTCCCAGCCCCAGGAGTGTGCTGATGTAATGTGCTGCCTTGAGAGTGATTAATTGGCAGAAAATCTGGCAAATTATTGACGTGGTGGGAAAAAAAATCTTACCTGCTTTTCTTCAGCCACTAGTAGAGTAAGCTTGTGCAGTGTTACAAATGGAGCTTAGTAGGTATGATTTCCACTTGCTTTCATAGTTATGAGCACAATAAACTTGGTTCAAGCGTGAAAAACGTAGACAAGTGTGTTTGCAAAAAACTGGAAAAAATAAAGGAAGCAACAGGCAGTTTAAATTTTGTTTTAATAGCCTTGTGTAATGACATTCCCAAAAGAGGACTGATGGTTTGCTCAGCTGCCCTGTACAGAACAGTTCAACTCAGTGACCTCTAGCAAGGTGTAAGGAGCTGGGGAACTCCATATGTCACAGTTCCACGGCCACATAAAGTTAACCTGAGGAAAAAACAAAAAAGCCCCCCCCCAATTTTAATCAAGATTTATTTATCTATTTTCTCCCAAAGAAAAATGAAAGGCTGTCAGCTTTCACCTTGAGGGCTGTTAGTTTGATCCATAATCCCACTTAAGCCTTCCTAAAAGCCTCCTGTACAGAATATTAGCATCTGCATATTAACAGTAACAAGGTGAATTTCCTTCTTTTGGGGACCAGCTGTAAAATTGGAGTTTTAATGCATGAATAAGATTAATCTCTGGATTCACAAACGTAGAGCTCCAGAAAAAGTCAGAAAGGTGTCTTGTTAAGCTTCTCTTCTGTTTTAAAGCTAGGTGCTTAACTAGATATTCTCAATCAAAGCTTTGCAACGTG
This sequence comes from Florisuga fusca, assembly GCA_038090715.1. NCBI lineage: Eukaryota > Metazoa > Chordata > Aves > Apodiformes > Trochilidae > Florisuga > Florisuga fusca. The sequence goes on along the minus strand of JAAWXA010000001.1, from coordinate 76,443,965 downwards.
TATTAAGAGCTCACACTGAAAAGAGATTTCATCACCTTCTCTAAATAATCCATGCCAATGCCAAACTATCAGGAAGATTTTTTCCTAACATCTAACTAATATTTCTTCATCTTTTTAGGTCAATTAAGCCTTGAGCTAAACACACTGAATATATGGAGCAGTTCTCTGTGACCTTTCACAGAGAGCTTATACATTTGTCTTTAAGCTGCTCTCTAGGCTTTTCTTTATGGAGGAACACATTTCCTTCAGCTGCTCCACACAGACTTAGTTTTCTAAACCTCTTCTTCCAGATTTCAGTCTGTGTTTATTGTTCCTGAGGTATATTTCCAAACCTGACACTGCTTCTGGTCACTTTCTTATCCCAATTATTCAAACTACAGTAATGACACCCTAGATCTTCTATAGAATACTCCTGGGGATGCACCTGGGAATGAAACTTGCTTTATCTTGGTTTGTAATTGTTTTGCTGTGGCAAAACTGTGTAGATTCCAAATTATTCACTGTTGTACTCATTTCCAGACAATTATTCTCTGGTTTGTACTCTAACATTTGATTTTCTGTCCAACGCGTAACCTTGCCCTTGTCATTACTGAAATTAACATTGTTGATGGCAAACCATGTGTCCAATTTATGAAGGCCATTTTTAAATCCAGTCTCCCAGAGGTTTTGCACTTCTTTCCCATTACTTCTGACCTGTAAAGGGTTATACTTACCTCTGTCCATCTTGTCCATGAATTATATTAACTGTTTCTGCTCCTAGTCTTGCCCAGAGCAGAGTAAATATGGTTTTATTCCACAGAAATTCAATTTTTTTTATATTTCTGGGCTTAATTTCAACATCAAGGAATTTTGTATAAACTTGGTCTTGAGAGAGGACTCCACTGCAAATAGAATGAAGACAGCAATGCTAAATTGAACAGTTTAGAGACTGCTGAACTAAATCACATTCTCCACAAGATTTGAGTTCTCCTCTTTGTTACAGTAATTTGCACTTTTTCTGAGCTGGGCCAGGACTCTGGGGTGTTATGCTCTGAACAGGGAGAGGATGAAGAACAATGCCAAGAACTTTTAAATGTACGTGTGGCAGGAGACCACCAGGAGATGACACGGGGGAGGCTCCAGCACCCCAGTGTGCTGAGGTTTGGAGATTGCCTGGAGCTCTCCCTGCAGTGCTAGGTCTTCAGGGAAGATTTTATAGATGAGTTTGGTCTGCAGTGAGCAGAGGATGGAAGAATGTGTGGAAGTGCTTGTTTCAGAGCAGGTACAGAAGGCAGTGGGAGATAATAAGAGCTAAGAATGTAGCTCACTTGCCAGACCATAGAAATGTGCCTTTTATTGTAGCAGTAATGGCTTTAAATATGTTATGGAGGGGAAGGATGCATCCACTTCTATAAATTTGCAGAGAAACACAGAACTGCTACTGTCAAACTGTACTCCTAATTTATTGTAAAGTCACATAACTCATGGACTTCCATTTCCTTTTTGCAACCATCTGCTCTCAGAGACCTTAACTGTGGAATAGCTTTTTTAATATTTGTTATATGTAGTACATCTGCAACACATAGTATGTGTTTGCACTGCTTAAATATGTGGAAAATGTGTAGATTAATGGAGCATAATTAAATGCTATAGGGAAATATTAATTTATCTTACCTGGCAATTTCATATTCTTTTGTGTTCCCCTCTGTGTCATAGAAAATTAGATTTATGTCCCCCTTCATATCCTTTACACCAGACAGTTTGACAAATACTTTGTGTCTCCAAGCTACAGAGAGAAAAACAAAACTCAGTAGATATTTGATATGAGAAATCTAAAAATGCTAGTATACTAAAATATAAATGCTTGTATAACTCTTTAACTCTTTTTTTCTTTTTTTTCTTTCTTTTTTTCCTAACTAGAATTCATTCCTGTTAGCACAAGGAAGACCCAGTGAGCGTGAATTTTGATAACTACTGTAGCATGTTTTTGTTAGGGAAATTAGCACTCGTTTATACAAGCAATAGAAGGAAACCACATCAAGACAATCACTTTTGAAACATAAAATCAGCTGTAGCAAACCTCCACTTACTAGCAAAAGGTGGGTCTGCTGCTGTATTTAAAAAATACTTTTGATCTACCCTCTTCAGTTTTGCTGGGAATCTGTCAGCATAGTGCCCCATCATTGGACATCCCTCCTCTGGACATGGGAAGCAGTCTCCCTAGGGAAAACATCAGTTATTAAGGAGTACTTTTTTCATCCTAGCTCTGACAAAATAAAGGCTCAAGATGCTCTTCTGATGATGCAAAGCAGTGGCAGTGCTATATGTTGTCATATCTTACCAACAAAACCTTATAAACTTGTTCCAGGCAATGGCTTCTGCACCCATGCATATACCAAGGGATATGGAAGGAGCAAGTTTAATACCTATGTGGATGATGCCTGAAACCCCCTAATTCAAAATATTTTTCAGCTGGAGCCTAGGACAAAATATAGGCCCATTTTACGCTCTCAGTGGAAAGGAACTTGCCTGCATCCACTTTGCAACACAGGATGGTATGGGAAAAAGGAGCATCATTCCCAAGTACATTTATTTAAGTGCTACATTTATTTAAGTGCTGGGCATTTATTTAAATGCCCAGTGCAAATTAGAGAACAGTGTATGATCTGGGGGGCTCAAAATTTCTCTTTCAGCCAGGAATTAGTAGGGTAGGTACATCTAAGCTTCATCCATACAGCTTTACACCCATAAAGCTTCAGGGTTAGAATTGCGTGGTTTGGGGTTTTTTTGGTTTTTTTGGGTTTTGGTTGGTTGTTTTTTTGTTGTTGTTTTTTTTAGTTGTTTGTTTGGCTGGTTGGTTGGTTTTTCCTTTTTTCCTGTTTGGTGATACCATCTGTTTCAGGATTCATTTTCCAGAGTGGAATAATTGTCCCTCACTGCACGCTTCCCCCTGCCAACCCACACCAGGAGAGCACAGGCACCAGCACCCACCTGCTCTGTGCATGGAGCCTACTGTGAATGCAGATGCCTGGATTATTTTTATTTACAGCTCCCCCATTCCTGGCCTGAGGTACTTACTGACTCAAAGGATTGGTACTTCTCGCAGGGATATCCAAGGAACCCAGTGGGATAGAGGATGCTTTGAAAATAAAACTCATGGCTGCGTGAGTGATGGCATCCCCCAATGACTGGAGCATCTGTTGGAACAAAGTTTATGAGCATCCATGAAACAACCTCCTGTTCTCCTGTGCAAGACTTGTACTTGCCTCACCATGGAAACAGCCAAGGCAGGGAGCAGAACAGCAGCATGGTCCTGTAGTCATTTTTGTCTGAATTTAAACATTTCTAGCTGCAGTAGAAGCTACTGTTTTATCAGTGCTTTACCCAGAGAACTGTGTGTCAGTTACCCCAAGATTTCAAGTATTGGGGATACTTGAAGATACATTGGTCTGCTATGGTGTAATAGTCCCTTTTAAGAAGACAGCCATATATATACATACATATAATTATATTTATATATGTATAGACATGAGATGTCACAGCAGGATGACCTTGCAGTTTTAAAAGACTTAATAGGGCCAGGAGAATCTACCAGCTGTATGCCAGCCTCTCCAAAACCTGTGAAGAGAAAGAAGTCTAAGGTGGAGAGGTGAGGCTTGTACAGTCCCTGAAGACTCTGAGTACTTTTTCCTTATTTATGCCTTGTAAGTGACTGCAAAGAGCAGCATCTGCAAGAAAGAGTGGTGTTATGCTGCTGGTTCAGTCACAACACTGGCCTGTCTCAGCCTGGAAAACTCCCCCTGGGGTTGCTGGACTTGCGAACTCTCCCTTCCCTGCCTTTTTGTGTTCTTCAGATCCAGTTTCAAATTACAGAAGCAAAGCTGTAGGTCTGTATTATACCTCCTTTCCCTAGAGTGCTCCCTGTAGCTGATCCAGAATTTATTGTTTCTTATTTCCTTTTCTTACTTCTTTTTTTTCCTCTCTCAAGCAGACAGTAACTATCACAGTTCACATTTCAGGACTGGCTGTAAGTACTATGCATGTTGGGAGTGTGTGTGTTTACCTGCAAGAGTTACTTCAAAATCACTTTCTTTCATCTCCAGAATTAAATCAGTGCATCCAGGCATCACAGTTCCTCCATTTGGGTAAAAGTCCAGGTGTCCACTGGTGTTATAAATTCCAAGCCCTGAGATACACATGTGGTGATGTCAGTGTCTTGGTGACATGCCCATCCCTGGAGATACTTACTTGCACATCAACACTTACCTACAGTAGGAAAGTGAGCAGCATTACTGTGAATAACATCAACAAAGTCTGCATCTGAGGGATCCAGTCTCACCTCAGGAGGAGTACCTTCAAAATAGGGCCCAGCAGGGTCCAAGCCTAAAAAAAACCCCCACATTTATTGGTTGAGGGAGAGAATTGTTCCATCTGTTAATTTGTCTTTGCCAATTTGTAACATCAGATATTCAGTATTTCATGAGACATGCTGAATAATAATTATGTGAATTCTAAGCTAAACTGAAAAAAAAAAAAAGTGTAATAACATAGTTTTGTAACCTTTCTGCAAAATGATTCCAATGAAAGTGAAATATTTTCCAACAGACTATATAATGGTATTGTATTGCTATGAAGGAGGCATTTTATTACCTGTGAGCTTATTGCTGGCCTGCAAAATTTTACAGATAGGAAAAACTGAGGATTCTTGGTGTTGCTTTGTCTTTGAGTAAGGCTTGGTGTAACCCAGTGAATAAAAGTAGTGTTAAAAACATATTAACTATGTTTGCCCTTCCACTGAGTCTTCCACTAAAGAGCTTTTAACCTAACTAGAGAAAGACAGTGTAAGAATCCCCTTTCTTTCTGGGAAGCATAAAGTTTGCCTGCCTCCATGCAGGGTGTCACCAGCACTGCCAGTGGTTTCATTGTCGTCTACAAACTTGGGGGGTTGCAAGTTTCTTTCCTTCAGAAATGTGTTACATCAGGTCTGTCCCCTGGTGAACAGCCTACCTGTTATCCTTCTGATCCCTTGGAGCCTTCTCCCAGCCTCTCCTGCCGTGTGTGCTCCTAGGCTGTGGCCAATTAAATGGGTTTTCCAAGGAGGGTACCTGAATTTTTTCTGATCATTGAGGTGGTGGTGGGAGACAAGAACACAGGCTTTAAACAGCAAGCAAAGAGGGTGTCTCATGTTATGGGCCCTTGAGAACATCTAGTCTGACTTCCTGCATAGCTAACAAGGTATGAGCTCCTTGAGTTAATTACTGTGTTTTAATTATACTGGAACTTGATAGAAAATGATCCAAACTAGATTTTTAAATGCCTAGTGATGACAGAGTCACTGTTGTAGTGTTGACATGTAGTTACTGTATCCAATTCCTCTTGCTGACAAATTCTGAATCTTCTTTCTCATTTGGACCAAACCCTAATTTCATAAAAAATATTTTTATGTACTCTATTATCAAGCCCTTTTCTACCATGTCTCTTCTCCATGTGTTTGCTTAGAATATGTGATCATATCACTCAGTAATATTTTCACTGGCCAGCCCAGGTGGGGTGACACTCATTCTCCTCCTTGCCAGGTGTCACCTGCACAACACCTGAACTGCTGAGATATATTACACATGCATTGAAGGTAGGAATAGAGATTATTCAGGGTGTAGGCTGCGTCCAAGGGGCCAGGGGACACATTCAGGTATTTGCTGTTTTGTTTTGTTTTTTAACAACCACAACCAACAAGGATTGGTTGCTTATTATTTAGCATTTTTTACAGTAAGTTTTGTGTTGTTCTGTGTGTACTAAAGTAAAAGCAAATCTGCAGGATAGGCCTGCCTACCTTTATTGTTAGACTGCATATTCTTCTGGTTATGTTTTACTGCAGTTTTTCCATTTACAATGCAGTTTAACATTTCCTGAAGTGAAACTCCAGAAGCTTGTAAATTGAGGAAAAGAAATTCTAAAGATTTTTCCATTTTTGTAATGGCAGATAGAGAGGCCTGGACTGCAAATGGTGCAGTAATAGAGGTATTCAATGGTAACTGAACCCATCTTAAAATGACCTGGGATTTGTACATTAAGAATGTAAATGCATGAGGCTAGATACAATTTTCCAATGTAGAAGCAGCAGATTGTACCCTGGCAGATTCTAAGGAAGTATTTTGTGAGGTTCAGGTGCTTGCAAAGTTGGCACTTTGCCTTTTGGGCTCTGAACTATCATGCAGCATGTTGAGATGAACACCTCCTGACAAGGACCAAGGCTGTAGCCAGGCAGGGTTCTGCTTTCCAGCAGTTCTGAGTACTCCGAAGTCTTTCTGAAGTCAGTGAGAGATGCTGAGACTCCTAAATTTTGCAACTGAGCAGCTCTGTGCTGTAGGCATTCAGGTGAGCGTTTCCCTTCACCAAGGTGAAGTTAAGGACAGTTTATCACATGCCTGTAGACAGCAAATACGGCATCACCTACAGAAACACCTCCTGCTCATTTCCCTGCTGCTAAATCCAGGTGGTATTTCTAGCACACGGTTACAGCTCTGGCAAAATGATGTTAGCGCTGAGCTCTCAGGTTTCCATTCAATGCCTTCTGGCCTCTCTCATCCTATGGAAATATTGCCACCTACTGGTCCGTGATTAATCGGCACCTTTTTTTTAACCACAAGAGCTTCATTTGTATTTTTTTTTGTGTCAGTGAGCAGCCCTGGTAGAGTTGATAATGAGTGTCATTGTCATTGTCACTAGCTGGGTCACAACCTCACGCCTTGCACAGCCCTTTCCGAAGGACTGTCTGGCCACACGGGCAAGGTTCGAAATCAAAGCAGCATCAGCATAACCCCACTACATCCAGTCCAGAGCTGTAGGTGGTAAAACTGTCTCTTTTACCTGTAAAGTTTTTAGGAAATAAGCAACCTCAGCCCCAATGACACGGATGTTGTTCACTGCACTGACGTAGGTGCCTTTTGCACCATCCTTCCAGTCCACAGCAATACAGTTGATATTTTCCACTTCCAGTAACAGCTGATGGGGGAACACAGAGAGGAAGGTATTTAAGGAAACAAAATAACAGAGGTTCAGCTTAAATCAGAATTAAAAGGTAGTGTAGTAATGGAAATTCTCATTCGTTACTAAACAGGATTCTTCCCGGCAGCCCCTGCCACACTGAAACATGCATCTTCTTACAAAACAGAGTACAAGTCATTCATCCCCCAAAAAGTGCCAAGGATGAAAGACCTTAATAAAAATATTTCATCTTATAAGCCATTTTTATACATATTTGAAATATTCAGAAAAGCCACACAGCTGTACAGTGATTTCTATTTCACTTTCTTTGAAGGAGGTTGGTAGCTGAAGTGAAGAGCATAGGAAGAAGATTTATTTACCAAGCACGTTTACAACTGAGAAAGTTGTGTGAGACTGGAAAGATTTGGAGTAGAGCAGGAAGTATCTATTTCAGCAAAGAAAGTTAGTGTGTTGGCCACTTCAGTACCCATCACAGTCTTGTAGAGGTCAGTGATTTTTCCACTGGAAGAATTATGTATTAAAGTCTAAAGTGGTAGTTTTATGTGACTAAGACTTATTTTAGGTTTGAGAAAGAAATAGAAGTGGAAAGAAAAATTAGTTCATGAAAAACTGCTGAAGGTGAATGCTGAAGAGAAGCTTGAAGCACCAGTGCTTTGAATTCTGGACTCCTTCCTGTTCTGTAGGCACCATAAGTTTGCAGAGAAGAGAGGAAGATCAAATTGTTGTTTCTTTTCAACTGAAAAACTGTAAAATTGATATCCTAAATTAAAAGTTGTCATAGATTTACAAACAAAATTAATGCTTCAGATCCGTGACTTAGCCAGGGCTTTTTCTAGCATGTCCTTTTCCTGCCAGTGTGGAAGAAGAAGAAACTAGAGCAGATTTTTAAAGAAATGAACAGTGGTGAACCAGAAGAGTATTTGTAGACTGAAACTTGAGCTTTATAAGCTCAAGGACACTTCAGTTCCTTTTAATGGAAGAAGCAGTGACTTGACATGTCTAATCCAATGTTCTGACATTGGTGTGGAGACTGGGGATGACTGTGTTCAGTTTGTTATTTTGATCTGATCCGTAGGGTTTGGGAATGGAAATTCCCCAGAGAAGTCCTAATGTCACAGATGACCAAGAAGCCATGACTATGCTGCATCTTCAATAATGGGAATATTTTGTCTTATGTAATATTTGCTTCTTGGTTGGCAACTGCTGCTATTTAATGAACTGCAACATGGAAATCAGTGCCTGAATGATACTGACAGTTTGCAGTTATAATTGCTGATGGAAATCAGAGGATACTCTCTCCTACCAAGCACATTTCTACCACCCAGCCTTCTTTTCCAGTGCTGCCAAATCCATGAATGATGAAGGAGGTTTTCCTAAGTGAGGAAAACCTGGAGTTTTGGATGGTTGAGAATTTTATTGCTGAGATCACCTGTGTGTAAAAAAAAAAAAAAAAATCATAAAAAGTTAGGATGTGTTATCTATTCATATTTTAAAACATTTAAAAATAGTCAGCTAGGTCATCCCATCTGTAGGATTCAAGGGACTACTGTGAGCAGGCAGAGCTTGTGATTTTTGGAACCCAAGGGACATCTGTATCTCTCCTTCCTCAGTTTCACCATGGTTTCCTAAGTTGTTGTGTCTATGTGGTTTCTGCTGCTCCTCTCTTTTGCTTAAGGCAGGAAGACCTCCCCTTACGTAGAATATGAAGCTGTCTTAGAAGGGCCACAGTGTCACAAAGTGATTGTTAGCCTGAATTTGGTAAGTTCCTCCAGAGAGCAGCCTACCAGCTCCACATCTCCTGGTTCACCTTGTCCTTTTACTGATCTAACCTGTGGCTTCAATATGCTGCTCCTCATCTGAGCTGCAGGGGTTTTTTGTGTGTGTGTGTTTTTTTGGGGGGGGTTTGTTTGTTTGTTTTTTCTTCCCCTGGATGGGTGAAGTTTCCATGCCTGTTTTTGTCATTAGCTGTTGGTGGAAAAGCTGAAAGAATTTCATGCGAAAACATGCAATAGGGCTGAAGCTGAGTTTCCTCTGAGAATGCTATCTGACTGTCTGCATTGCTTTCAGACAAATAGAGGGGCTGTGATGTGGGAGCCTGGGTGTGGAGCAGCTCTGCCCCAGATACATTTAAGTACAGGAAGCAGTGCAAATTGTATTTTAACTTATTTTCTCAACAACAGAAGTGCTCAGTAACCTGCTGCTGAATGTATTTTGTGTCCTCACATGTCCCCCCTGCTCTGCAGATCATTAAAGTTTATTCCAGGTATGACTTCTCTTTCTTAGAGAGCCTGAGTTTGAGTCTCAGTGTGACAACCAGGACAGCTGTAAGCAACGATGTCTGCAATGACAGTGATGGCATCATAGCCAGAGGAATCCCAAACATCCCTGTACAGCTCAGGGGACACTAGGTCAGGCAGCTCAAAAGGAATTTAGCAGCTTTGTAAGCTTTTGCTGAAGTGATGTGGTCCTAGCTCCTGGTGTTACAGGTTCCTCTGCAGTGCTCTGGTCAGTGTTTCAGGATGCAAGAAACTTGAATGGTTCTGTCTTATTTTCAGAGTGCAGAGAGGCAGGCAACAATGTCAGATCACTCTGATTTCAAGGTGGAAAGTGGTTTTGGAAATGGCATTAAATCACTCTTCAGACTTTTCAGAAGTTACAGTATCTCCTGACTCAGCTCCCATTTGCTCTCCCAGCTGAAGCCTCAGGAGGTTGCTTTGTTTGAGTAAGTCTTCAACTTCCCTTAGAGACTTCCACACATGCAAAAGGGAGTCACCAACAGCCCATGTCCTTGAACAGGAAAATGTCAGGGAAGCTGTTGTGTCCTACACTTCATTCACAACTTTTTGTATTTAACTTGAAGAACATTCATTCCTGTACCTTAAACTATCTTCTTATTCTGACCTGTTTGCCTGTGATGACTGATACAGACTTTTTAACAAATTAACAAACATTTTTAGGTTTAGTCAGTTCTTGATGATAAAAATGAATGTCACCTGTGAGTTATTTCCTGTTCCTCTGGTGTAGAGATTGAAGGTGATGTTCATATTTTCTGGAGAGTCAGGCAGACCTGTCAGAAGTCTCCCTGGTACCCCAGCCCAAGGTGGGTCATCTGTAAAACAGCCAAGCCTGTCGTAGCAAACTTCTTTACCTGGAGGACAAGAAACAGCTTGTTTATATTTTGGATTCTCTGATGCTTGATGGTGTATTTAAGACTACAACAGTCTGAAGAGCAGAAAATTAAGGATTTAATTTCATGGTTAATTTTGAAACTAAGATTCAATCTAATTTCCTTTATGGATATTGCCTGAAGCAGGTAACACAAGGGGAGCTAAATAATTTCAGGATAATACACATGAAGACCCAGACACTGGTTTGACATCATCTTCTTGGTTTGTAATGGAATGATTCAATTTCTTTTAAAAGTCTTCCAAGATGTGCTTGTTAGAATTTCTCCTCTGTGCTCCCTACTCCAAATCACAGTGTTCCCACTCATAGGAAGGCAGGATATCTATACAGTGACCTTGCACTCTGAACAAAACCATCATTTAGTTCAATATAGTAGTTTTTTCTAGATCAAAAAGGTCTCTTGTTCACTTATGTTCAACTTTTAAGTTTTAGCAGTCTGTCATGCTAAGTACCCCATTGCTGAGTGGTTCTTTGTATACAGCAGTCATGTAAAGACAGCTCATGCACTATCTTGATAGAAGTAGGACACGACTGTGAATTTGCAGCTCAAATTTGTGTCTCTTGTATTATGACTGAAATTTAAACAGAACAGAGCATTTTTGCACTGGATCTACTCACATTAATAGACATTTTCATACAGTGACCCAATGGGCAAATGATATTACAACTTCATTGTAAAGGAAAATAGCAGTCATCATCTCCTATATATTATTTTGTCTGAATTCATCTTCTAGTGGTGGTTTATTTATAGATATTGTGTCTCACCTGCTACTGTGCCAAGGAGATAAAAGGCAATAATCCACATTCCAACCACCTAAAGCAAATTGAATATACAGGTTAAGATTTTTATTTAGAGTGATTTTTTTCTTTAAGAGTGTAACACAAAGAGAAATGGAAAGAGGGTAACCTCATACACTGAGCAAACTCAGTTTTGCTGTTCACTGCATTTCTTGCACAGCCAATACTGCATGCAGGTTGCTGAGGAAGTGAATCAGATCACAAGGTCCTAAATTTTTTACCAGCTCTGAGGAGAGAGGTGGGAGGTGTGTTGGAATGAAGACAGTGTTCCCTGTAGCTTGGTAAAGTCTGGATGCTTGGCAGCTTCAGCCCCTCACTACAAGAAGGACACTGAGGTGCTGCAGTGTGTCCAAAGAAGGGCATCAAAGCTGATGAAGGGACTAAAGCAAAAGTCTTACAAGGAGCAGCTGAGGGAACTGGGAGGTTTCAGCCTGGAGAAGAAGAGGCTGAGGGAAGACCTTATTGCTCTCTACCACTACCTGAAAGGAAGATGCAATGAGGGGGGTGTTGGCAGTTTCTCCCACATAAAAAGCTATATAACACGAGGAAATGGCCTCAAGTTGTGCCATGGGAGGTTTAGATTGGATATTAGGAAAAGTTTCTTCACTGAAAGGGTTGTCAGACACTGGAAGAGGCTGCCCAGGGCAGAGGTTGCATCAGCATCTCTGGAGCTGTTTAAGAGACATGTAGGTGTGGTGTGGAGGGACATGGTTTAGTGGTGGCCTTGGCAGTGCTGGGTTAACAGTTGGACTTCATGATCTTAAAGGTCTTTTCCAACTGAAATGACTCTATGATATTATTCTTCAGATTGTTTGTGCTGTTTTTTCCCAGGGCCCTTTGTGTTTCAGCACTTTCGTATCTCAGATTCCTTTCCTCCTTTCCCATGGCTAGGGATTCCACATATTTCACCATTCTCCTCATCTCTCATTTGCTTCACTCACTGTTGTCCATTCCCCCTTCTAGGTCTTTCTTATGGCACCTGCTTCCTATTTTCCACATACAGAATTTCTTGTAAAGCAGACATTTTGACCTGTCGCCCCTGGCCACTGCAATACCTTGAGAAGTAATTAAGAAAAAATGGTAAATTTAGCAAGTATAATTTTGCTATGTGGGAAACTGTCTCCAAAGAGTATTTTTAGAAATTTGGCAATGTGAGAAAGCTGGAAAACCCACACTCCTGATGTCATTGACACTACTAAATGTTCTCAGAAATGAAAGAGAAACAACAGGTAACTTCACAGCATTTGGAGCTTGTGTGTCAGATACCAGACAGGAGACAAAGGATCCACCTCTCCAGTTTTTTTGGTGAAAGTTACAGTAGTTGGCTGTAATGATATGGCTTCCTATCCAAGCTAAAAATGGGATGGGTTAGATTTTTGAGTGGGTCTTTGAGCACTCTTTATTCAACTCTGAAGTCCCTGTGTGGTAATAACTCGTTGTTCATGTGGTAGGGCAGAGAAGCAAGGCTGAATATCTAAGCAGTGAGCTGGAGGTATCAGCTGCAGAGTGAGAGCAATACAATTTCTTTGGAAATACAGTTCTATTTCCAGTTCTAATATATCCACTGGTGAAGTCAATAGAGAAGAAAACCAGCTGCTCAGGGACAGAAGATACCTGGCAGTCAGTAGAAGGGATTTGTTTATTTTTCATGGGGAGCTCTCATAGTCAGGAGATGTTCAGTCCATGAAGGGAACACTTCAGGAAGGAGAGTATAATTTCATTGCAGACCCAAAATCAAAAAGGCAGCTAATAAGTAATAAGTTTAGAAAATATGGGAGGCTTGCCAAATACAAGTGATCAGTAATTTTCTTTCAGAGGTTCTTCCTTTTAAGGCAGAAAACAGAAATTACAATGTAGTTAGGTAAGAAATAGAAGATGCAAGTTTCTTTCTTTGGGTGTGTTTTGGTTTTGGGGTTTTTTGAGTGTGGGATGTTCATTCATTCTGTTTTTAAGAGGTAAAGCTTGGGTAGGAGGCAGTTATTTAGTGGGTAGGTTTTCTGTATTGGTCTAACTTAATGGCAGAAAGATTGCAAAGTGGTTAAGAAATTATGTCTTTGTCAAAAGAGTTGAAACAGCATACACTTTGATGGGTAAAAAATTCTTTCACTGGGCATTTAAGAGGCCTTGTGCTGAACAAGAGGAACAGGAATGACTTGTTTGTGACTGTGATCTCAGCCCAGCCAGTATTGCTTGTGAATGCTGAGCTCAGTTGTTACACTCAATGGACAGAGGACATGAACTTTTGATGCACAACCAGCACTATACGTTTCCAAATTGTTATTCAGCTCAAGCAATAAATATGGAAATATTCATAGAAAATAAAAACCTACACTGTAGCAGTGATTGCCTTTCACTGTAGGCCTCAAGTCACCTTCTGGACACTGTTGCTCAACCTGTCAGTCATGGGCCACCAGTGAGATATGAGAAAGTCAGCAGAATGACTGTCACCAGAGTGTTTTCAAGTCCCACAGGTACCCACACACCTTCCTCAGGACATCAGCAGCAACACACACAGAGGTAGAGTCTATTTAACAGAAGAAAGCCCGAACCTCAGAGCTGTTAATTACTAGCATTATTAACTTAATAACCTAACTGCAGTAGATAGATTTGTTTTCTTTTGTTTTTTAAACTCAAAACAAAATATATTATTTATCTAATTGCTAAGAATTTTACTCACCATTCTCTTATCACCCTTCATTCCTCACTATTCCTTGGTGAGCAGTAACAGAATATAAAGTAGGCACTGTTCTCTTTAATCAAGATTGGGTAGCTTTGCTCTGAAAAGAAGTAATAAAGAAGAGATTAAAAACCTACAGGTCAACTTGATTAAGTGAAAGGAACTAGAAGAAAACAAGAGGATGAAAACGGGGAATCTTGTTAACTGGTAATAGCTAGAAGTCAGGCAGATTTCATAAGGCAAACAAAACAGCAGTGCCAACATGTAAATTTATGGCCAGTAGAATTAGGACATCAGTTAAGAAGAGATATTATATACATTGTAGAATAAAAAAGCTGTGATGGTTTTGGTCCATTCCCAGATGAAATGGACCAGAAGGTGATGATGCAGCTCAAGTGAAATGTGTATACTTTGTCTCTCTTTGCCAGAACCAGCTGATGTTCACACCAAAAAAGAAGTCTTCATGGTGATAGTCTGTTCAGTCAGTATTTCTAGTTCTGCTGTAGAACAGCTGCTGGAACTGTATATTATTAAATCAATGGACTTTGGTAACTCCTATCTTATATCCTTAAAAAAATATATAAAAAGCTCTCCAAAAATTTATTGAAATATTCTTTTATTGATTAGTAAGAAAATTCCAGATGTGTAGTTTAAATAAAACAATATGCTAACAGGTAAAAAAAAATAGAATGAATCACTTGAAGAATGTCAGAGCAGAAGAGTTCCAGTCCAATATCAGCCTCATGAAGAACAACAAAACTCTCCACATGATTCTCAGTATAGAAAGAAAAATTGTGAAAAACTATTAAAAGATTAAGTTGTGTAATTGAATTCAGTTACATGACTTGACAAATGAACGTGATGCTCTTATAAGATCAACGGTCTAAGTCTCGTGATACTTGGATTTTAGTAGGATCAGCTCTGCTACTTGGTATTTTGATTAAGATGTTAAAATTATATATGTGCACTACTACAACAGCTAAGTAGATTAAAAATTAAATGCATGGATTAAGTAGGTTTAAAATTGAGTAATTATTGTATCTCAGACTAGAATGGCACAGAACTAGAAGGCAGCTCCTGGGTTTACAAATAGAGTTCTTGCTGCTGTGCACCATCACACCACGTCACATTGTGATCAAGCTGTGATCATGGCTTGGTAGCTGTGGGTTTTGACCCTGTAGTTCCTCACTGCTCATGATGGATCATCACTAGTTAGGGGTTTAGAGCAGTCAGTTCCTGGCATAACATTGCATGCCAGTTTTTAACACTGGTATGGCTGGACATGAACTCATACTGAAAAAATACTGGCATCTAGACTAAAGGGTTAATACAGGAAAAGCACAGGTTACCAATGTTGGATTTTTAATTTTTTTTTAAATTGTTTGGGAAACTAAATGCTGTCACACGGCATAGCATACTCACAAAATGGAGGTGAAAATCTGAGCAAACAACTGAAAAGGCCTTTGAAGGCTTGCTGATGTACTGCTAGTGACTTTTGAAGTGCCAAAGGATTTGTTAAGTCTTTTTTCCACACACACACACACACAAAAAAAAAGAAAAAAAGAAAAAAAAAAAAGTATTTTCAGTGTATATATTGTATTCAATATATGTTTCACTTGTGCTGCATGCACAGTTCAAGAGGGATTTTGAGGAAACAGTAGCAGTGCTTCTTGGACTATCATGAGAATGGAAAAGAGGGGATGCAGAGCAAGGAGTGAAGAAAGGACTTTTTTAGCCTAGGATTTTGAAATGTAAGTGTTCCCCAGAGATATAACCCGAGCTGAGAAGAAGAGGTATCTTAACAAAGCAGTAGTGGTAGAACAAGAACTAGCCATGAAGAAAATGAAGTCTAGTATGTTATCCTGAAACAACCAGCTGGAGTCACAGAGCAAAGAACCCAGGTACTTTTAAGATGCATTTTTATCACATTTTGATGTGACAGTGAGAAGTTGCCTGGACAAGGGTCGATGGCTTAAGTAGTGCCTTCCACTTTTTCCCTGTGTTTCAAAGAAGCCAAATGGAAGTTAAAGGGTCACTTCAGCAGCTTATGCTGAGGTGAGGGACAGCTTTGTTAGAATAATTATGCTCAAACCAAGCAGCAGTAGGGCAGAAGCAGCTTGTTCTGCAGTAACAATCTGCAGTGCTAACTCATTTTCATCTGTTGGCAGAGCTAAGCAGAGCATCTTCTGTCTTTCAGACTGTCTTATGCAGTCTTTCCAATTTTCAGGCCTGCTTTTTCCCTTTCTATACTGAAGTTTAAGTTCTTCACCTTCTTTCAGGTCTTTTTATTTTTTATCATTTATGGGTTTTTTTCCATCTTTTCTTACTTTACCACTCTGACCATACTTCCTATAATTCCTGCATTGGCACTGTCCTCAAAGATAAAATGTTTTTTTTCAGTTAGGTGTTTTTAATATTTTATTTTAAGCTTTCATATTTTTCAGTAGTTTGGCAAAGTGCTCAGTTAACAGTGTAAAGGTAACACAAAGGAGAAGAATCCATCTAGAATTTTGCATATAGAAGTTACATGTTAAATTTGCTGTTCTTTCAGTAAATTTTTGCATGGCTTTGAGCCTGAGGCATTTAGAAAACTCTTGCTAATTGCGTACCCAGAGATTGTAACATTACTAAAAATGGTAAAAGAAACTAAAGAAAAAATATTACAGTAGTATCTTAAGGCCTCAGGAAGGGGATCACAGACATACTTATTGATAAACACATAGGTGAAAGGAAAGTATAATTTTTTTTTTCTTTTATTTGAATGAAATTTTTGTAGAGGTTCTTTACTAGTATGCAAAGAATTGCATCTTTTCCAGGTACAGTTTCCCATTCAGTAACTCAGATACATCATTTGTCTAAACTATCAAACATGAAAACAGGTAGCACAGTACTGGACAAAGGGCTGGTAATTCCAGCAGCAGAGCAATTGGCATAATTGATAACTGACTTAATTTAACCTCCATCTCCTCCCCATTAATAGCCCATAATAGGGTCCTGATTCTGGATGAAGGCTCTATGGCAACTACTTCAATACAGATGACTAGTAAGTAACAGAGCATCTTGGCTTTAGCCTCTCACCTTTTCTGCTGTTCTCACCTCACCAGCTGTTAGGTACAGTGAAGTTCTTCAGGACGAAACTAATCTCTTCTGAACAGCTCTGAAATCCACAAAATTTAACATTAGAGAAGTCAATTTAGTAGTGAAGCAGAGACGTTCAGAATCCTGTGTAGATTTCCTTCTCCAAATCACCCAATATGAAGTTACAACCAGAGCAGGTCAGGGATTACTTACGTTGCCTGGTCTGGGTAATAGGGTTTTCTGAGTATCTACTGACCTCTTAAACTGCATCTGAGACAGTGGACTAGGGCATTAACCTGAAATAATGACTCAGAATAGTGATGCAAATTCTTTCTTGAGGCGTTTAGTGTGGGAAGTGTTCCAATGAAAGGTTAGTAAGTATGCAAAGCTCATATATATATATTTACATTTATATATATTTGTTCATCACTGGAGGATGCAGTAAGATTTGGGCTTCTAAGGTGTTAAGGTCAGCTTCTTAGAAGAAATTGCAGGAAAATACTGAAAAAAACCTATGACATATAAAGTCCTTGGTTTCCCACTTTGGGCCTTTTTGCATTATCCTTGATTTCCTAAATAATAGGGTTCTCACATTGACCCTACACTGCTATTCATACATTTAAGTTTACAGAGACAATTATGGTCATTTAATCTGTCCACAAACATCATAAAGAACCCAACAAACATGATGCAGTTCAGGGAGGAGGCTGTGCCAGTTCCATGCCAACTAGGGAGCCTTCAGCTCCCTGCAGTCACCACCTGGCCCCTTGTCTGTCTTTCCAGCAGGACCATCACTGCTCTTCATGTTTAAGCTATTGTTAAATTTAGCCAGTTCTAAGACTAGCACTATCTGTCTTTTGCCATTTTTGAAGTGCAGGATAGCCCTTGCTGATGGCCATCTCCAGGTTTGCTTTCTACAGCAGGCTACCAAACAATGTCTTTTTTGCCACTTTCTTCCACGTAACAGCTCTAGAACTCTTCTCCATTCCCATTCTCCCTTTAAATTTGCAGTGTTTCTAACAATTATTTAGCCTAATTTATCCTTGTTTTTCATGTCAGCTGTTGTGCTTTCCCTTAAAAAAAAAAAAAAAGGAAGTCCAGATTCCATGTTCAAAAACAGTCTTTTTTTTTTTTCTCCTTTTAAAAACCCAGAGGCATATTAAATCTTAAATTACCTTAGCCCCACTGAATCCACCCTGTTTTCCCAGCTGCATTACATTATCAGAGCCTAGAACTTTTCATCTCCTGCTGGGATTTCCTGGTATTGAGAAGTTATCAACCTTGGAGCTGCTGCCAAGGTGTCCCCAGGATCACTCTGCCTGCTGCTGTTTGCTGCTTTTCACCTCCTGACTCAAACCATTCCCTCCAGCCTGTCCTGTTTCCAGCAGGACTCCTCACCAGTCCTCTAGCCCCAACCAGCAGTTAGTAAGGTCACTTGCCCAAAAACCCTACCAAGTTTTCAGCCACTTACCACTCTGAATGCAGACAGGGTTGCTGCTTTACAAGCTCTGTTGAGCTCCCTGACAAATCCAGGTTGCTACTGGCTCTTTTCACTTGGAATCAGTCCCAGGGTGATGGGTGGGGACCTGCCCACACAGTGTCTAATTATAAGCTTTGTGTGGGTGAGGGAGAACCTTTGTAAGAATGATACCCTTCTTGCTGGATGTAGCAGATGTTGCCTTGTCTCTCGTCAAATCTGATTTATCAAATTTATCAAGTTTATCTAATTCCCTTGTACTCAGGGCTGGTGAGGCCACACCTCGAGTCCTGTGTCCAGTTCTGGCCCCCTCAGGTCAGGAAGGAGATTGAGGTGCTGGAGCAGGTCCAAAGGAGGGCAACCAGGCTGGTGAAGGGACTGGAGCATAGATCCTATGAGGAGAGGCTGAGGGAGCTGGGGCTGTTCAGCCTGGAGAAGAGGAGGCTCAGGGGAGACCTCATCACTCTCTGCAACTCCCTGAAAGGAGGTTTTAGCCAGGGGGGGGTTGGTCTCTTTTCCCAGGCAACTATCAACAAGACAAGAGGGCAAGGGCTTAAGTTGTGCCGGGGGAGGTTTAGGTTGGATATTAGAAGGAATTTCTTTACGGAGAGGGTGATCAGGCATTGGAATGGGCTGCCCAGGGAAGTGGTGGATTCTCCATCCCTGGAGATATTTAAAAAGAGACTGGATGTGGCACCCAGTGCCATGGGCTGGGAACCGCAGCGGTAGTGGATCCAGGGTTGGACTTGATGATCTCCGAGGTCCCTTCCAACCCAGACAATTCTGTGATAATGTGACAGTTTTCACCTCTCACAGTTTTGTCACGGTTTGCAGTGAACCAACATGAGGCCATTTCAGCCCTCAGAGGGGTTGCTGTATGTAAAATTCATGAGATGAATACTTACCTGAGGTAGCTGGTTACCTTCAGGTGCTGGTACAGGGGATGGGCTGAGCCTCTTCCGTGGGGAAATTCAGAACAGGAGCTTAATTTCCACACTCTGTGTCACTTGCTGGAAATCACCAGTTATGTTTGTTATCTGTCTGACATACATGCCCTGTGAAGCAATCCCTTGTATGTTTTCATATAATCAAGCCTATTTATATTTTTAACAAAGACCAAGCTAACTTCTTTTAAAATTGTGGAGAGTAAGACAAAAATGTGTTACAACTTGGGGTCAATGTAAGTGCCCAATATTTATTAGCTTTTCTAGTGGATTTACCCAACCTCTGTGTACTCACGACCAATTTGACTGATTTGTGTCCTCTCAGGCCCCGTGGGATTCACAGGTGAGGTATCTGTACCAAGCCCTTCTCATCAGTTGGTGTGCTCTGAATATAACTGGCACTGACTTATGATATTGTGATCCATTTAGCCCAGAAAAACTACACTTTCATTCAAAATTGTGTCAGGACTCGAAAGATAAGGTGATGATAATTTTGCCATTCACCTTTTTCTCTGTAATGGCTTTGTGACTTTTCCACCGTGTCAGTCCCAGGTTCTCTTCTGTGCTCGGAAAGTTGTGTCACAACCATGTCACAGCCCAGGTCCTTCAGTTCCTGGTAAAGACCTCAAATGACTACACTGCTATCTACAGGATGAGTGCTGCAATAATCACATGTTCAGGGAACTGTGGAAGAGCAGCTTTCCTCCTTATACAAGGAGTGATTCAAGTGCCTAAGGGCAGGAAGTAACTTGGGTTGAATCTATGGTTCATGTCAGAAGTCAGTTTGTGGTCTTGAGATATGTGCATCGTCTGAGGGAAGATACAGTTTCAGAAATAGCAGAGAAAAGATGTTTTTTTCATGTGCTGAGGTGTACACTACACAGTCAGCCCGCCAGACATTGTAAAAACCAAGTCAAGAGTGCCTCTTGTTCCTTGTAGCACATGACCTTGGAGCTGGATCTGGTTCTTGTAAAGTGGTGCAAACCAGTGCCATATCTGATGATCACCATTAGAGAGAAGTCTCAGAGGAATCTGGAGGAAGCAGTGGCTAATCAGTGACTGGATATCATTGATGTAGCTCATTAGATAAGTCTGGGGAGTAATGAGGTTGGGGAGCCATGGAAAAAGGATAAGGAATGTCATGTGCCCCATCTGTCACAATATTGGCATTCAAGTTAAATGGAAAGCAGCCAGTGAAACTGCTGCCTCTATTAATGATGAAACATCTTTAGCAATTGGTGAACATCTTTGTGTGCAAATCAGACCCCTCTGAAATGCTTCTAGGGGCCTAAAATTTCTGGTTATGCTCAAATATTTTGCTGTATTTGCAGAGAGTTGTTTCTTTGTGTATCAGTGCTTAGCACAGTGCCACCAAGCCCTCCTTCTCCCCAGTTACAAATTGAAACAGAGGTACAGGCTTGCAAGAATACCTCTGGGGACAAATGTACACAAAGAGCTGAAAATGGCATTTGGCAAGAATATAAGTTTCCTAAATTTTCTACTTTTTTTGATCAGCTCTCTATGTTGATAAGTGGCAACCTGGTGGATACAGGGAGACCATACACGTTTGCATTGTTTCACTGTCAGTGAATACAGAATACACAATGGTGCAGATTAAATTGAGGTAGGTCAGCATGGCAAGTAGGAATTATTAGTAAAAAGAATTTCTACCCCGTGTTGAGGGGATTGAGGTCTAACATCTTATGGTCAATTTTTCTGGATCTGGTTTTATGTTTTAAGAGGAGCTGCAGGTTTTGTGGACAGTGACATAAGCCTGGTTTTTCAGTTGCCTCTGACAATAGGCAAGTGAACACATCCAGGTGGTTTTATAAATCTCAGCTTGGGAATTATCAAGGACATAAATGCATTCTGATAGTGACCTTCACATAGGCAGGAAAAAGAGGATCAAAACACTCAGTGAGAATCATGTTCTCCAAAGGAATCCCAGCCACTGAATTTCAAGTGCTGCAGTATGTAAATTACCAAGGCTTTCATAGAAAGCCAAGTGAATAAAATTGTAAAAGCCACATTTTTCTCTCTCATTTCAATTTTAGATTGAAGATGGTTAATGAATTTCTTAGCTTGAATGGAATTCACCTGGAAGCAGCTTTGTGTATTCCATCTCCTAGGCAATTGTTAATATGTGTAGACAAAGACCACTCACCTTCCTGCAGAACCTTACCTTTAGTCTCTGAGTGGCAGAGTCAAAAATTAAAGGCTTTCTTGGTATTTCTATTGTCTAAGTCAAATAAGTTCATTCTGGTCAAGTGAACAAAACTTCCACTGAATAGAGAAAAAAACCATTTTGATTTAGTGTATCCTTTCCAGCAATAAAAGGAATACTCTGTAAATGAGAAATCTTTGACCTTCCATAATACACGATGTCTGCTAATTAATCAGTCAAAGCAAACAAAGATAACAGTAACTTCTGGTTTTGTGAGCTGGGGACTTGCAAATCATAATATCATTTGAAGGAAACAACACTAGGGCAGTATTTTAGAGCAGAAGATGAAAGTAACCAAAGACAGTGAGGAGTCAGTAGGGACAGTCAGGCTTTCTACACAAGTAATGAACAGAATTAAAGGGAGCAGGGTTAAATCCATTATTCTGAATGGCTGATCTGCTATTAAGGCTAGAACATTGAACTTCTTTGAAAGAAGCAGATGAAAATGGTAGAGAATAACTGTAGATTTTGCCTTGAAGATTGAGATGCAAATACAAATCTTCGTGAATGTATAGACTGGTAAAAGAATGGCTCTGAACAGCAAACCAGTCACTCAGAAAGTATTTACCTTTCTGGGGCTCTAGACATCTCCTACGTTAGGCCCCAAGCTTCCATATAGTAAAAAAAAAAGGGGTGGGGGGAATTACGAGACGAAATGGGGGCTGACACCAGTGCCATACTGCATTTTTATATATTGCTTATGCTTCCGGTGTTGCAAGACACTTGCCCCATCCAACCTTGTGGTAGCTGGGAGGAGAGAGATGTTTTTCTGCAGCACAGCAGTGTGGGTGTGCTCTGTTTGTGCAAAGGGTGGTGATGAGGCACGTTCTTTCCGGAAGTTTTTAGATCTTTGATAATTAAAGATAAAACAGATCCAAGGAATCTGTTCTTTATCCTGGAAAAAAAAGACAGAAGAATAGAGTTGGACATGCTATCAACTTCTGCTTCCTAATTCTTGGAAGTGGAAGAACATAAAGCAGCTTGGAGACAATTTGAAATCATGAAGTTAATACAAAAGAAGAAGAGAATCACTGGTTTTGTAGAGAGCCCATGTAGGTGGATTTATTGAGAAGTCAGTGAGCAATTGTTTACCCTCCCACAGGCCAGTCCAACCCCAGTCAGCTTTGGGTTTGGAAGATTAACTCAAAGATTTTAATTTTTTTCTTAATTCTAATGCACAAAGATTTAATTTTTGCTTCTGTCCCAGGAGCCTGCCAAACAGAACTGTCAGAGCTTACACAGAATACTCTGACTGCATTAAAATCTCATCTGAATCACTTTCCCAAGATCTTATATTACCCTCCATATAACAGACAGAATTTTGAGAATTGGAACCTGCTATAGGAAAACCGCATAATTTTCATTGAGACAAGAAAGTGGGGGAATGGTAAGTAAACAATTTATCTATAAAAATATCCAGAAGGAAATACAAGAGAAGAGAGAGAGGTGATGGCCCTGCGACATTGTTAGCTGGGAAAACAGACTTGCTCCCAAGCAATGGGATCTTACAAGTGTGTTGGTAACTCGTATGATAAAACGGTCAGCTGAAAAAAAATTTTAACAATATTTCAGATCTACCAGAAGGTACCTTCAGGATGTGTATTCTCAGGAACTGAGTGGCTGTAATCATTCAATCACTTCGGGCACATCAAAGATAAAGACTCTATTAAATGTACAGCAAGAAGTGAGAAAAACTTATCAAAATGCAACTATGGAAAAGAATAGGCTTTTCTTGAGGCAACAGGAGCCTGAAGAGAGAAATAAAAACTTGTAAAAAAATCATGTGGGAGCATGTGTAAGAGAGATCCTGCAGATTACCTAGAAAGAAAGAAAAAAAAAAAGCCTGATGTATTTTCCTGGATAAAATTATGGAGTTTCCCATGGTATTTCTATAAGGAAACATACTGGCAAGAGTGGGCTATAACATGATATGATCAGTAAGGAGATAATCTCAAAGGCAGAATGAAGGCACAGGGGAAGGGTATCTGTGCAAGTTTGTCAAGCTTCATCTCTAACAAAGCTGAAAGATCAAAAGGACTTCTTGAATGAACTGATGCAATAGGTTTGTTTCCTGCAAATTTGTGATTCAATCAGGATTTTATCAATATATTCTAGGATATAAGAGTAGCATGAAAAAAATCTGAATAGTTGCAGAACTAAAACAAATAGGATCAACAGTGGGGAGACCATTGCCTAAACTGAACACTGAGGTCACTGTTTAATTTTATTCTTTTGTTTCTAGGCTTGCAAATATTTATGGAGGACTTTTTCTTAGACTGTGATTTTTGGAAAGAAGACAGTCTTCTGTCTACTCTGCTAATCAGTAGAGTATTTCATTCCTGGTATTGGAGAACTCAGATAAAAATGGCATTTGCTTTCTCATTAGCAAATACCTGAATATCTCACTTTATGACTAGCATACTATTTCCCTTAAAATTATTTTTCTTGTGTTACATATAAAGTAAATACAGATGATGTAAGTGGAGCAGAGAGTTGGTATTTTGGATTACTCGTTATTGCTGTTCCTTTCTTCTATGAAAGATTTAAGAGGTTTGTTTATATCTGTGTTTGGTTTACCCCATTGCCAAAAGAGTGTCATGAGAGAGAAAAGGGACTGAGGCTGAATGCTTTGTAATGGCTTCGCTAGTAATTTAACTCTGGCACAATTTCTCCAGTGAACAAATGCTTAAGGAGTACTAAATGAAATTCTGAAGCACTCAGAGTATTGCAGAATATTTAAATAACATAGAAGACTGAATGGAAATCTAAATATGTCAAAAAAAAAAAAAAACCAACAACCCAAAGAAAAACAATAGAAAAAATGATGCAAATTTGATTTAAAAAGCTTTGTCTTGCAGCAGGACAGCCAAATATATCAAACTGTGTGTCTCACTTGACATTTTGAAGATGAAATTTAAATTGTTTGAAAAAGCTGGCTTACCTTGCAGTGAAGATATGAAAGAATTACTTGTTCCAGTCTTTGTCAGAGGTAGATTGTCTTGTGAAATATCAAACCCATGTATTTTTTTTGACTGACTCCATTAATACAAAGTGATAGTATCCAAAGGTTTCATACCAGTATCAATTTTAATTTTTAAAATACAGAAAGAAACAGAAGAAAGACTATTCTTCAGCAACATGGGGCTGCTATCACTGTTTGTTTTTTGGTTTTTGGGTTTTTTTTCATCTTTAGCTCATAAAACCTCTTGCTCTGTCTACTGTTGTATAAGCAAAGAATTACTTTTTGTAGATGTTTTGCATTGATGTTTACTATACCAAAGAATGAAAATTAACTCAAGAAAGAGTGTAAATGAGAGACAAAAATGCAAAACAGAACAACACAAGGGAAACAAATTAATGCAAAATTTTATTTTTAGATGCACTGATTTTAGATGCACTGATAGGAAAAAGCATATTTTTAAGTGTGTGCTACAAGCTGGACCACACTTGTAGCAGAAGTTGTTGGACCACAGAAGCTGCTCTGTTTTGTCAGAATGCTATGGAAAGCAATAGCTTAAAAAGAAACAAAAAGAAATCTTGTGTTTTTGAAACTAAGAATATGATTAATAATTAATAAAAACATCAAATTAATTTATAGAATTGCAAAAGTGGCACAACCAAGTAAGGAGGCAGGAGGGGACAGACTTTATTGAAGTTTTGAGTTGAACAGGGCATTGTCTTTTTCTTGGGGGAAAAAGTGGCCTCCACTGCCCTGCTCACATCTGTCTCATGTCCTTAAATCTGGTGCCCTGGCCCTGCTGCACACCTTTTCATGATCCTGAGGAAAATATTTCCATTTCTTTTGCTTCAGTTCCTGACTGGAAGGAAAGGTAGATAAGTCTTCCTTTTTCTTTCACTCAGCCTCCTCTCTTTGTCTGACTCTGGAGAGACCCATGCCTGATTTCTGCAGGATGCTGTGTTACAGATGGTGTAATTACTAGCTATAGATATTTCCCAATTGCATGGAAGTACCTGGGGAGTTGTTTGCTTCCCCAGGGGAGTGCAAAAGAGGGGAGTCCCTGTTTACCCAAGAAGAGGGCTTGCCTTAAGAGTTTTTCTGAGGGGCAGAGGAGGAGGATTTCCCTGCTTGGGATGGTTTCTGGATCCAAGTGCCCATGGGTGGAGATGATGAAGGTACCAAAGCAGTGAACCTGAGAAGGTGGACATAGAGCTTTGTCATCTTGGCTGCAAACCTCCTAAGCAAGCTCTTCTGGCAAACTTCAAAGGATGTGACTGGATTCTGACATCTCAAAATTCTTGCTGCGTAATTTGAAACACACCTGTTCATCACTCACATTTATCCCTGTGTAATGCATCTCATTAACACCTTCTGGTTAACCTCACTGGCAGTATTCTGGAATAGCTTGTTGTTAGGATGGGACAGAACAGAGTTGCCCAACGTGATTCACACACAGGATTCCTGCACTCCAATGATAAGCCTCCCATCAGACTTAAAAATCAGCTGCATGTCTTAGGCCACAGTGGGCAATTAAAAACCGAAAGGATTTTTGTGGGTAGCTTGTTTTGAAACAGAAACAATCTTATCTTATTTGGGCTGATGCTGGTAACTCTTAGTAGTCTGGTTTTGTTAGCCAGTATAATCAAAATGCTGCCAGACTGGGGGGCTCAATGATATGTAGAAATGCCAATAATGCAGCTCAGGCCCAACTTCAGTGGCTTCAGAAAGGCAGGGTAGAGGTGGAAATATCTGCTTTAGTAGGAAATAGAAAATAGGTGTTTTAAAAGCTGCCAGAAAATTGAACATCCTCAGTAGTGCAACAAAGTTGTGATAAAGAGGATGCCTCTGCCAGGTACAAGTCCCAGCCCAGCAGTGTTCAGCAGAGCTGAAGAGAGCACACTGTGAGTTCTTTCTCAGGAAAAAGGCAACAGTCAAATATTTTACTGTGCATTAAGCTGTCCTGCTTGGCACATGGTGAAATTTGATGGTCGAGTTTCTCTAAGCATACTGCACAACTCAGAATGCAGTCCCAGCTCCTATGCAGTCCTTTTTCTTTTTTAAATTTTCCCTTTTTTTTTTCTTTTTTTTTTTTTTTTCTTTTTCTTTTTTCTTTATTTTAAAATTATTTTTATTTACTAATTTTTTCTTTTTTCTTTTTTTAAAATTATTTTTTATTTTCTTCCTCATTATGGTTATTTCTTCATTACGTTTTGTTATTTTTTTTCTTTTTTTTTTTAGTTAGTTGTTTCTTTTTGGGTGAGGTAATTAATTAACTTCATTCCTAAGGTATTTCAAAGGACAATTGTCTGGAACATTTTTTCCCTATGTTATTATTTTCCCCTTGTCTCTGAAACATAATCACACTGTGTATGATTGTGCTACTGGTAAAACACGTGTAAGCTGTCACTGTCACTGGAATTCACAGCAGTGTAACTCCCTTGTAGGGATACAAGCTGACAACACTAAATTGGAAATAGTTTTGTAGAGGGCTGGGCAAATTTTTCCTGTCTATTGAAGGAACCTTGTTAATGGTTTGCAGCTGGCTGAGGAGGTGTTGCTGTTCCAGGGGGTTGCCACAGTGGGCAACCACAGCATCACTTCTGGAGCCTCAGCAAAGCACCAGGGACTGCCACGTCCGCGGCCGCACGGTTCCACAGCCACAGAACACAGACCTGGGGAGGGAGGAAGAGTTTCAGGATATATTTTTCAGCACAACGGAATATTTTCTAAGCAGATGCCAAAGATTATCAGTAGAAACACCATTTTTATTTTGTGTTAGGTCAAAGAGTGTGTTTGGGTAGTTAGAGAATGTAAGGTGTGTGCGTGATCTCATTTTTTCTTGAAGAATTACTTTTTAGGAAATAAGTATGAAATTCTAAGACAGGCTTGGATTAGAAGACTGATTCCATTAGCCTTTTAATGTGGACAAGGTGTGTGCTTTTGAAGTGAATCACTCACTCCATTTTCCCCATGTACCACACTCTGCTTTGAACAAAAGAGAGGTCTCAGGACACAGCAGTTGGATTGGTTTTGGTTAAAACCAACCCGAGAGGTGTGCTCCAGGAGTCTGCCCAGTGTTCTGCAGATGCCAGTGGGCACCTGGGCTGTGGGATCAGGTTAGAGGCAGCCTCAAGTACCCCACCAAGGCCACATATACTGTTGCTCCATGCAGAGCTGTTTCTGATGTGCTGCAGTTTAGGATAAAACCTTGTACCTGTCTTAGAAGTGCAGGGCTACAGCCTCCCAGAATTTCAGATTTGCTGTCTCTGTCCTTTGGGGAAATCTGACTGCAGTGCTGAGCTGGTGAAATCACTGTAGTCAGCCAAACACTCAGGTAATGCCATGAAGTTTGGATTTGGCTTTTATTTTCAATACTTAAACCCACTTGCTTTAAAGGGCATGATACCATGCAAAGGTGCTCTGTTTCTTCCACCCACCAGACCCACTGAATGGAAGATCACTAGATTATGTACTCACACATTTCCATTTTCCCCAGATATTATTGTGACTTCTTCAGCTCCCATGCAGCCTCTGTCTGCATGACCCAGATGCTTTTTCCAGAGAAACTCAACTTTTGTAATGTTCCCAGAAATTTCTGTATCAATATTGTTCCAGTAAGTTTTGCCTGGTTCAAAAGTTCCCCTGCCAAAAGAGAAGCACAGGTGTGATGCTCTCAGTTTATTATAAATGAGGAAAAAAACCCTACAGTTTAAGCAGAGGAGTGGGCTGTGGGATGCTGTGAGACAAATACTATTTCTGGTGAGACTTAAATTTTTTTTTTTTTTTTTTTTTTTTTTTTAGGGTTGCCAATCACCAATGTTGGGCAAAATTTGAGCTTACATGATGTTTCTTGGGAACACACAGGGCTCTTGAGCCTCATGCAGGTCCAATGCTTTCAGCAGTGGGGGATCATGTCCTAGGTCCAGAAACACCAAGGTCTGTCCTCTCTGCTGACTGATCATTCAATCCATGTAGCAAAATCTTTTATAAAGTACTTGGGCATTAAATTCTTAATATATAAAACACATCAAATACTTTTTTTGAACAAGCATTGCTACAGAACTAAACTTAGGGGAAGATAAAAAAACCCACACACACAAAATGCAATGCACTTTTCATTTAACCTTTCTGTAAGGATTAGGAAGGAATATTTCATTGACACTTTAGATTAAATCTCCCTCCAAATCAGTATTGCAATTTTACCTTCCCTGAAGCTATTGTGGCAGGGCTAAGGCTGCCTTATCTCTCCCAGCATGACTTACCCTGAGTACCTGGAGGAAGTTCTGAGGATTAAATATCACTTTTTTCCCCCTTTGGCTAAAGTCTGTGGTGCAGATTTCAGCCAGGCTTATTGGTAAAGGCCACAAAGTCTCTGTATTAACCTTGGAAGGTTATTGTGCATCCTACTACAGGCTTTCAGCCTCTCAACCCAATGTTGGTACTTAAGGAGGAGATGGTTACTCAGAGGGATCTACAGAACTATGCACATGTCTGAATGAACACACTGGATTAGCTAGCCCAGCCTTTGTCACTGCTGCCATAGGGTTTGTTCTAGACATCAGTTTTGGAAAATAAGATCTATCAGTAAGTCCAAGTCAAAAAGTTCTCTCAGTGTTTCTGCTTGTTCTCAGCCATGAAGAAAATGGAAAATTATAGTTTACATTCATGTCTTCTGTGGTGTTAGTATTCATTATAAGAGAATGCACATTACAGTGAGACATTAACATAGAAATTATCTGTAGGTGTATCCCTGCAGGAGTGTCTTTGCAATCAAAGGCACTCCTCATACAGACCAGTGACAGGGCTATGTTCAAATGGAGAAGGGGCTGGCTTTGGAGTGGTTAAACCGTGCTCTTTTCAAGGATCAATTTGTGAGATTTCAATTCATATTTACTGGCAAAGGCCAGGATGAGTGGACAGGAACCCCAGATTAAATCACTGTAGATCACGCAGCTCTTTATCTTCTCAAAGAGCATCAAATACTGTTTGAGCTCTGCAGTAATCACAGAGTTCTTTACTTTTGCCCACTTTGCTATGCCAACCATTTTCCTCAGAAAGCAGAATACAGAGCTCGAGACACCAGCAAGCAGATTTTGATCACAATCTGTAGTGTAGGGAACTTCAGCCACTTATCAGCTGCTTCAATTACCAGTGTAAATCATGAGTCACAGAGAACAAGGTGACACATGTAAACATAACTGCTTATAAATTCAACATGTCTAAAATGATAGAGCCATTTTTTTCAAAAGACATGCTAAACTTACTTGTCAATTGTGTATTTTTTCCTGATCCCATTAGTTCCAGTCAAGGCTACATCTATATTTGCCTTCATGGTTTCCACTGCAGATATTCTGACATGTATCTCTTTCCGCCAGCCTTTGAAAGACAAATTAAATAGATTATGGTTGTAAAGTGACTTCTTTCTTAATGGCAAAACTTTTCTTATGTTTCCATGTCTTTCAGGGAGAGAAAAGGATTGAACAAAGGCACTTGTAAGCAAACAGAATGTAATTTTTTACCAAGGCAAATATTACTTCTGTGTGATTCTGGTAGTATTATTTCCTTGACAGCAGCATAAATTGCAGGTGCAATCTTTGCTGATCTATTGGCTATGCCAAGTATTTAATTTTTCATGGCCAATAGTGTACCTTGCTCTCCCACACGGTCTCACATTTATTTTTGTCCTTTCTCACACTTCTAAGCAATTCCAGGGGTCTCACAGGTAGCCTGTCAGCTCTCAACTCTGAAATGAGATCCACTGCACTGCTCTGTTGTTGCAAATATGTTAAACAAAACCAGCATCTCTCCCAGGATCTTTATATCAAGAGTGTTTCAAGGTTTTTCTTATACCTGTGCAGAGCCCAACAGCTGGCAGGAGATCCTGTCATCTCACATGTCTTTCCAAGGCAGAAGCAGGGCCTCAGGCACAATAGAATATCTTGATTTTAAGCAACCAAGATTGGGAAGTTTTTGTGCTGGCTTTGATTCACTGTTAAAAAGAGGATCTCATCACCCACTTCATAAGGTTATATTTGGGTTCAGGCGATAATTTCTATGAACTCAGTTTGTAAATGTTAAAATTAATATATGCATTCAGATTGGAAGAGTGGTCAGTTTCTCTATACTCAGATTCCTTCTTTTTACTTTTTGCTCTTATGGAGATGTGATACAAGATATATTTTTTTTTCTTCCTGAGTTTGCTTCCAAATTTTACTACCTAGGGAATTAGAACCTCAAAGACCCCCTCTCATTTATTGCCCTTGCAGCTAATCACCTCTGATGAATTACATTTTACTTATGAATTTTCTTATTTCCTGCTTCTGCATTAATCTGAATTAAAACTACTTTTTTTTACTGTCTGCCATTTGACTTGACAAACTTTGCAAAAATATCCTGAAAAAATCCAGTTTTATATATTTTTGTCAATAGAAACAATAACTTTTTTTCTTTGAAATTTTGCACTTTCTGCATAACATTCCTCCCACCTTCAGCTTTGTTGAATTTTTGAAGCCATCACCTAGTTAACAAAGTCTAGCAGGGTGTCTAGGCCAGAAGCATCACTTACGAGCATATGGAGGAGAGGGCCCTGTGTTCAAGTAAACCTTTTGCTCTTCTTTTTCAGTTTTACGTGAAAACTTATCAGCATAATGACCCATCAGTGGGCATCCTTCCTTTGGACATGGGAAGCAATCTCCCTGGGAGAAAATAACAGTGTGTGTTACCAGATGTTATCTATTTCGTTCCAAATTCTTAAAATGTAAGAAATCAGGGCATTTAATTTTCCTCCCAGCTTTTTCACAAAGGTACTTTCTTCAGAATTCAGATCCTAACTTCAGCATTTATCAGTGTGGAAAAAAAGGAGACAAGATGGGCAGTCAGCTTATTTTGTCTGGCTGAAAACCTGGCCTAATGCCTTATGCTCTTGCAGAGACCTTAATGCATGTGTATTACTACCTGATCTGTAAAATATAGATAATTTGTCCATTAAAAGGCTGTCTGCTAATTAATGTAGGGTTGTTAACCATATTTGCAAGCAGGTATAGCTGGGTATCTCAATCATATGGTAAAGATATTTAAGTTAGGGAATATAGAAACTTGGGATCTTCCTTTGGGAAGTGTTCTGTCTGCTTTTCAGTCTTTCTTGCCATGCAAAACCTTAATGAAATAAATCTACCTACATAAAACATTCAGATCAAGTCCTTAATGACCATTAAAGCAAAAAAACAAAGCAAAAAAGAAGATCAGCATGTATAATTTCAATGAAATTGATTTAATTGTGGTTGGAAAAAATAGCATTGTTATGTTTAGTTCAATTTTGGTGTTTGGGATGTTCTGTAGGAACTGGTATTTGTGGATCTTTATCTGTTTGGATATTAGATGAGAAAAAAACTAAATCATCACTTGTTTATTATAAGAAAAATCATTTCCCTTGCATCACTAAATTGCACAGGGTTCAGGTGCCCAAGTCCTGAATTACATCAAACTTTCAAGTTATGTGCAACACTACAAATGTTAGCAACTTTTCTGCAGTATAGTAATAATTCCTTTTGGAAGTAGATGGAAATAAATTCAGCCCCATCTTTTTTCTTGATCAGTCCTCAGTTCATCACCAGAACTGGTCCACCAAAAAAACCTGGTTATATCAGGTCTGAAACATCAGGACATTGTGCTGCTGCCTTCTTGTGCCACCTGAGGGTTGTCTGTGCAATGCTGTGATGTATAAACACCTCCTCACATCCTGTGGATGTTTAGTGTTTATACAGATATTTAAACGTTTCTGAAATACAGAGGCTGTCCTCTTGATGATGGTTTCCACTAGGTTTATATGGTCTTCCTCCAACCAGACTAGGTAAGTGCCCCTTACTGCTGACCTACACACAAGGTGAACCTGGCCACTGCATCTCTTTGCTCTCCATCTCTCCCTTTGTAACTGTTTTTGGTGTTTATATTTCCTACCTTCTTTTCTTTTGGACCTTTTTTATTTTTTTTTTTCCTGAGTTATGGGTATGGTCTGGATGACAGTAGTCAGTAGGTCTGCATGGCCTCCCTGTATCATAGAATCATGTAATGGCTTTGGTTGGAAGGGACCTTAAAGATCATCTTCTTCCAACCCCCTGCATGGGCAGGGACATCTCCCACTAGACCAGGTTGCTCCAAGCCCCATCTAACCTGGCTCCATGAACAAGAGTGTAGAATTTGTTCCAGAAATGATTAAGAGAAGAAGGGCAGGGCTATAACCCCTCAGATAAATATGTATTTGATACTTACCAATACAAAAGCTCGGTATGTTTCACACTGATACCCAGCAAATCCATTGGGAGTGATAATACTCTCAGCATAATACCGGAGACTTCTTTTATGTCCACATCCAACAGCTCTATATGCTGGGAAAAAGGGCAGGTAAAAGAGATTAAAGTTATAGATTGACATCAAGTCTGTGCCAAAATAACACTTGTGGGTCTTTTTTTCTTCAAAAGCATTGTACATATAGATACATATTTGTACATATGTCTCAGATGTTTAAAGTATGAACTACCTACTTTTATAGTAAAAAGTGTACTGATGGCTACACCCATATTTTCAGTGGGGAAGAGCTGGGTTCTAATCTGGGTTTCCCTGTGCTTATGCTGAATTTACCAGAGGTGGAGATGCACCAAGGTGGACCTTGTGTAGCCTCCCATCCTTCTCTGTGTACAAAACTTCTTTTAGAGTAACACAAGAACCAAGGAGGATTTTGAAGAACTTCCCATTAGATATTTCAAAGACTGGAATAATTCATAGCTACAGAGTTTGTCAAGCATTTAGTAGTTATTATGACGTAGTTTTCATTTCCTTGCCATTATCACAACATGGTATTTTGTAAAACCACAGTTTCCATTCGTTTCTAGAACTAATGGTAATAGTAGTAATTATTTTAACTTCAATGGCTTTCAGTGTTTTTAAGCTCTAGAAGATCTGTGATCTTTTGACAGTGGTGATTCTGTGAAATGCTCTAAAAGGCAAGATGTTTGACAGTGTGTCCTTGGTTTTGTCAGGATTATTTGAAACAAGTACATTTTCCCTTCAGAGTGAAATTTATAAGCAGTTAGTGCAGGAAAGAAGGAAGTGTCATTTGGGCTATATTTACAGCTCCCTGGTAACAAGTATTGTCATCAGTGGCTCTCTTTTATCAGTCTCCCTTTTATCAAAGCACAAGATACTAGCTAGGTTGTATAAAACCAGGCTCTCCTCTGCTTCAGCATATGGGAGGCTCACCTAATCACAGGGTGAAGTCTTGGAGGCACTGTAGTAATTGCAATCAGAAAAAATTACAAAAACCAGAATTTTACCTTCTGTCAATATTTATACATCATAAAGGCAGACCAATTGGTACTGACCAGCTGACACACACTGTTCTTTACATAAGTAAAGAAGAAAACCTGACACCATAGCCCTCTGAAAAGTCCTTTTGTCTGTTTTTCCTGAAAATCTGCATCATCAAGGCTTCCTGAACATGTTTTCTTTATAGTTCTTTTTTTTTTAATCTAAATCAGAAGGGTCTCTGCTTTTAACTTTAAAAACCTCAGCTCTTAGGGTTGGCTGGCTTTGTGCTAGTGCCAAATTCACTTAACATCTATACAATGGGAACACAATACTCTTCTGTGCTGTAGAAAGAAGTTACTAAATAGCATTTCTAAAGCACTTGATACCTAAAAGCACTACATAAATGTAAATATTATCAAACAGAACAGATACACACATACTAAGGTTTGACTAAGAGGCAGGAGTTAAGGCTGTCTCTATTTTTAGGAGCTGCATGAACAGCTGACTCCATCTGCTTGTGTTCGACAGGGCTGAGCTGCTTCTTCACCACAAAACATTTGAAAAAGCCTTTTGAATGGTCTCTGGGAAGTATTTCCTTTTTCTGCTGAAAATTCTTATGCAGTATGATGAGAAAGTGGTTTGGTTCCAAGTGACTTTATGCACTGCCTGCTTTCAGTCCTCCTTGTTACTAAGTTCTCCATCATTTTTGAAAGCCAATTAGTTAACCACTGGTAGGAATTTCAAAATATTCAGCTGACAATAATGGATGTGCTCATTTCTGTAGGTTAGGATGAGAAGACAGGGTTTTTGCACCCTTGAATCCCAGGGTAATTCTGATTAACTGCCCAGTTTTCTTTGAAGAACATGAAGTATCAATGGAGCTGTCATTTTATCATCTATATTTTTAACCTTGTGCTGTTCCCTTTGAAGAAATTAGGGCTGTTAATAGCGTGGTTGAGTATGTCTAACCCCAGTAATATTTGAATTGATGTCTTTCTAGGGAGAAGGAATGTTCAGATTTTAAAAACTTCATTTTTAGATAATTATTGTAAAATTAAATTTTACCATTCCTTCATGTGTGGAATTCCCACTGAGGGCAGCCTGTCAAGCACAGTGGCAGGCTTTTAGAAAGGTTGTGGGGAACAAGTCTCTGTGCTTTAAATGAAGTTTTCATGTGGAATTTGTCTTTGTTAGTACAAAAGAAAACTGGAGGGTATTTCCCAGGCAGCATTAAACCTTCAATTTCTGAGCTTTTTTTCCATGCTCCAAATCTGTACTATGTAAATAACACATACATTCAAAAGGCTTTACCTTAGAGCCTTTATTTCTAACTGTAGCTTATAATGAGGTGTTACTTTAAAATACATTTACCTCTCATAAGGTCATTGATATCCCGAGTTGCAGGAGGTACACGAAGCTGCTTGCATCCTGGCATCTTCTTCCCACCATTTGGGTAAAAATCCAGGTGGCCACAAGTCTGAAGAATCCCTGGAGCTGAAATGCACAGGGAATCGGGGCCGATCACCCTCGGGTATGCTGTGCCCGGCCTGTGTTGGTGTCAGCATTTGCATAAAAACTTACCAAAGTCAAAGAAAAGATGACCAGCATGAGTATGAATTATATCAACAAATTTTGCATCTGAAGGATCCAACCTAACTGTTGTGGGAGTATACTGGAAAAGGGGTCCAGCTGGATCCAAACCTAGATAAATGGAGACAGGTCTCATGGAGGATATAACATTACAGCTGTGTCATCACAGACAGCGTGTTGTACAATGTATGGCATTACATTTCTGCCTGTACTCCAGGTATAAAAATCCATTTTGTGGTCAAGGACCAGCAAAATGGACTGTTTATACGTAGGAGTTTGTAGAAGAAATGGTTGGCTGGAGTTTTTTTTTGCATGTTAGTGAAAAATATGAAATCTTGATATGTTCATCTGAGCTTGTAGGGTTTTTTTTTTTAAGAATTTTTATTTGTTCAAATATCCATTTTTGCTTTCAACAGAGCTTCTTTGAAAAATGTTACCCCTTCAATGTCAGTGAGTTCTGTTTGGGTTTAAAGCAACACAGTTCTGATCCTGGTTTCCCTGAATTGCCTCTGTGACTTCTTTCTGCATACACAGCTTAGTCAAAGCCATGCCATACAGAGAAAAGAACTGACTGGAGGTAAAGGAAACTGGAAAATATTGAGCTTTTAAATAAGTGATGAGTGAGTGGGTGATGACACCCTGTGCCTCTGTGTAGCCACACGACTGGCAGCTTTCTTCCTTTCCAGGGTGGCTCTTTGCTGTCTCATCCTGACATACTAAATCCAGGGGCCTTATTTTTTCATTTCCCCTTTTCAA
Organism: Florisuga fusca; assembly: GCA_038090715.1. Taxonomy (NCBI): domain Eukaryota; kingdom Metazoa; phylum Chordata; class Aves; order Apodiformes; family Trochilidae; genus Florisuga; species Florisuga fusca. The sequence goes on along the minus strand of JAAWXA010000001.1, from coordinate 76,407,989 downwards.
TATTTTGAGATGATGAAAAGCCACGTTAAAGTGGGCTTTTAAAACCAAACATGGCAATGACTTGCTAGTGTTTTACAAGTCTTTTACTCCATATGTAATAGACTATTTTGTTCCTGTTCTTTTATACCATTAAAATCCTAACCAAATGTTCCCTGGGACTTGAGACCTGTGAAAAGTTACCTCTATTTAGCCACAGTCAGGACAGTTCAGCCTTCCTGTGACATTCATGGCACGTGGTGGAACCTGGCTGCATCTCTGTGCTGCCATTTTAGCTGCATGCTGTTTCTTATGACAAACCAGCACATGGCAGCCTATGAGGTGTGTTTATAAGCCAGCAGTGATCCTTCAGCTCTCTTCAATTGTATAAAAATATAAAGCTTCAGCAGCAGAAATAGCTTCAGTACCTGTTATCCTTCCAATGCCAGGTTTCCTTCTCCCTGCCTCCCCTGCAGCATGTGCTCCAAGACTATGGCCAATGAAATGAATGTTCTCAGGAGAGTAGCCATAGTCTTTCTGTGAAGGTGCATGGAAAGTTAAAAACAAAGATGTTAATCTGGGGATACAAGCCTGTGGCACTGCATCTTGGTCCCCTGCTCTGCTGGGGCTTGGCCAGACCTGCAGGTGATAGAAGGGATGGTCTTGGGTGGGAAACTGCTGTTGTGGGAGGTGGGATCTGCACCTAAAGAGAAGCACTTCCCAACTCATTCTCTCCCCTTTGATATCACACCTCTGGAAGGGAGTAATCTCTGTCAGTTATGTCTCATCACCCTACCAGTTTTGATAGAGAGTCTCCAACCTGGTCCCTTTTCCAGTAAAAAACCCATCAGGAGCAAAACTGTCAGAGAGCACATCCTGCAAGCCTTTAGGGACACGCTTCTGTGACAGCAAAGTTAGGGATTCTCCCGTGTGTGAGTTTAGAGATTTCTTATGCTTTTTTGCACCTCCTGTCTCTGTTGCATCAAACCTAAAGCTGAACACCCTGAACACAGCCCGTACCCCACAAATATTCCCCAGCTTTCCCGTTCCATGGGTATTTTACCTCCAGAAGGTTCACCAGGTAGGCCAGCTCAGCCCCCACAACACGGACGTTGTTCACTGCGTCGGTGTACAACCCACTGGAGCCACCTGTCCAGTCTGTCAAAATGCAGTTCACATCTTCAGTGGGAAACATGAGCTGCTTGGAAAACATGGGAGCAGGAGAAGAGAAAGCCGACAGGGGTGAATTACAGCTGTAGCCCAAGGGATATGTAAACAGCGTTTTGTTTGGCTGCAGCCAGGGACTTGCTGTGTTTGTGTGACCCATAAAGCCACAACCTGAGCACATCAGTTCCTCCTAGTACTGGAAAATCAACACAAGGAGGCAGAGTTCACTGATTTGAACACTGCCTACAGACACACAGGAGCTTGCTTCACTTCTCTTTTCCATTCCAGATGCCTTCATTGTCTCTAGGGTATCAACTTCTCTTACTGACAGTGCCCCAATTAGCAAAAAAAAAGGACAGTATGTCCTATTTTTTTATGGTCCAAACCTTATGCTTCAAAATGTATATTCTTGGATCAAACTAAAAGGATTCACAAATTTGTGTTCACGTGATTGAATTTTTCAGCCCTAAAGGCCACGTACTTTAAGCAAAATATTCAATTTATACACTCCTTGCGATGGAAGATTCTGATTTTTCATTCTGACACAATTTCATTTTTTAAATGTGCCTAAAAAAAATTAAAACAATCTTCTGAACAAAGCCTTTTCTTTTTATTAGATCAAAATGGAATGTTTATTTTGACCTTTTGCTGAGGTGAGAAAAGCAGCTTCTTTTTTTTTTTTCCCCTTTATAATCAGCAAAGAATAGAAAAATCGATTAATTACAGTTGTCCCTGTGGAAGAGGATGCAGCAAAGGAACATTTAGCAGAAGGCTGAAGTGCCTTTTACTCAGCTAGTAGTAAGAGGGTGGTCTGAGCTTAATTCTGGTTTTTTTTTTTCCCCTAATATATATCCTCTGAATTAACAAGAGCATCGGGGTATAAATCTTCTGTGGGGATGTTAAGCCATTTAATGGGATGATGTAGATATTTGCACTTTGAAACATAAGTGAAATGACCATCAGGTGATAGCCATACCATACCTTGCACATACTTGTTATCCAGGGGAGGTCTGCTCCAGCAAGATGGCCATGAATAATGAAACGAGTTTTCCTGTGTGTTCGGAAATTGGAAGCTTTGATAGTTGAAGGATTTGTAGCAGAAATTTTCTGTGTGAAAAAAAAAAAACAAACAACAAAAAACCACCACCAAACAAAACCCAAACAACACAACAAGGCTGTGACTGCTCCATCCCACTCTGCATGTGATACAGGATGCACTATCCAAGTGGTCAAAGTGGACTCTGAAGTGATGGGTCTTGTTCTTCACTCATAAACTGCCTTGCTGGGGGATATAAAATATTTTCTTCAAAAAATGATTCACTTCCTCTAGTTAATAGAGCTAATGTTACTGGCATCATTTCACAATTCTTTGAGATGTACTGTACAACATGCCATGTAGGTACATGATTTTATCAAACCCGGCCATAGAAATGAAAAGATAGCATCTCCTTCAAGGTATTATGTGGTTGACTTTTTATCTGTACCTTTTTGTCTTTCTTTTTGCTTTGAAGGTAAGACCTTCATCACTAAGATTATTTATATTTTATGGGAAAGCTCACCAGGCTTACAACATCAGAGGCAGTAGGCATTTTGGGGTTTATGGAGAAGTCATTATTTTCTCTTAAAGAAGTTCTGAATACTGGGTTGTTTTAAAAGTTGTCTCTAATTTGTTTTTTGTTATGGTTTTGTAAGCTTAAAAGGGTATGTCATGCACTAATTAGTACGCTTCTGATCTGCACTGAGACTCATGGAAGTTAAAACCTCATCCAAGTCCTCTTGGATTTTGGCTTGTTCTGAGGTAGCTCAAAGAGGAGAAATCCACTCTTTGTGGCTGCCATTTATATAAAAAAGAACTCTGAAGCTTTTTTTCATGTAATGTGAGCCAACAACAGCAACAAATTTTCTCACTACTCTTTCATATTAATTTGCTTCATTTTTCTTGCTCTCTATCAAAGTAAAATTCATGCTCCCTGATGCTCATGTCTCTCCTTTCACCAGATGAATTTATAGCAACCTATTCTAAACTGCTTCAGGCTATAGATGAGCCCAGCCCAGACACCTCCAACGTCTTGAGCATCCTGCTGTGAGCTTTTCCCAGTACTTGCTTGGATCCAGATGAAAGGGCTGACCTACTGCTGGCATCTTTCAGTGTGTTCTCATTTGATCCATCCTATGCAGTGCTGCAAACTTTTAGAGACTTCCATTTGTTACTCTTTCACAGTCCAGACCTTCCTCTTGCTGCCACTGCCTTGCAGGTGTTGTTGATAGCCCTCACCTTTTTTCTTTTTTTTTTTTTTTTTTTTTTTTTTTTAATTTTATTCCATTCATCTCCAGTCTGCTGTCTCTGTGTTTCTCTACCTGATGTGCTGTCATGAGGTATAACCTGGTTTAACTCTCAGCAAATGTCCAGGCTCTCTCTAAGGTGTATCGTAAATCTTTTTCTTTAGCTTTTTTGTCTTCATTTTCCCTCAGTCTCATCTTGCCCAAAATATTTAATATTTATTTTGCTTCTGCATCGCCATTTCATTCTCTTTTTAGTTGCTTCCTCCTTTTTCTACATATTACTTTACTCTCTCCTTCATTTTATTCTGTAGCCTCCTGTTTTCCTTTCTAAGCTTTCCTTTAATTTTTGATCCTATTTTCCTTCCCCTCTCTGGTAAGCACAGATATTTTAGCTTCTGATCCCCACCCAACTTTTTACTTGCTCTTAGGACCAACCACACAAGCAGAGATTTTGAGACCAATCAAATGTGGTCCAGAGGGCCCTGTAAGCTTGTGTATGAACCATAGCCCTGAGTCATGAAATGTAGTTTTAAGCTGAAGACACACAGCAGGTAAAGTGAAGCTTTTTTTCTTTACTGCCTCCCCTACCTCTGGCTTTATAATAGAGAAGTGTATAAAGGATATCCTAAATATTTCACATGACTTGTCTTAGAAGGCTGCAATTAATATGTTTTAAGTATACTTTATATATTAAGTGTATATACTTATATATGTATAAGTATATATATATGTATATATATACATATATATGTGTATATATAAGTGTATATATATACTTTATATATATTAATATGTTTTAAGTATATATAATTTAGGAAAAATTAAATGAGATGAAAGGAAATTGGGATGGGCTATTGATGGAGTGTGGAATGTAGAATTACAGCCTCTCCCTGGGAGGCTTTTGAGCAAAAACAGGGGAGAAAAGAACCTGTCTGTATGATTTGTTGAATGCATAGTATACTATAAGTTATTAAAACAAAGCAGTATCTTACTTGATATTTCACAACGTTGTCTCTAGTGTAAAGGAAGAAATTGGTGTTCACAGCTTCTGGAGAGCTGGGCAGGCCTGTCAGTTGTCTCCCTGGGATCCCAGACCAAGGAGGGGTATCTGTGAAGCATCCAAGCCTTTCATAACACACTTCTTTTCCTGGGGTAAGCAAAAGAAAACATGAGTGTTCTGGGAACATAGGAGGTTGGGCTGCCAGCATTTTACAAGAAGCTGGGAGCATAGTGCTTGTACCAGGGACGCAGAAAATGGTTGTTTTGGGTTAGGCTGGTGTCTGTGTTCAGTTCTCACTAAGGGGATTGGTCTGCTGTGCATAGAGCAGGGACTTGAACTTCAAACCTGATTGCTGTTACAGATAGTGTAGAGCTCAGTTTGGTGAACTCATGCCTTATTTTGACAATCATGTTGTTAACACGGGACAGCTTAGTGCTAATGCTCCAGGGATTATTGAAATTGCTCTTTCTTGTGCAACAATTCAGTAATACGAAACCAAAACATTAAAACAGACACCTCTGGTTGCTCTGGAATGTACTTCAAACATCTCCCTTATTTTTTTTTTTCACTACTCTAAGATTTTATTGGAAGCAATAAAGTGGAATTTGAGTGGAAGCCTAGAGCAAAGGACAGCCTTGGGAAGTGTAGTCCATGCCTGAAGGACTAGAGTTTCCCAATTTCTGCTGTTGGCTTGAGCACAGTGATGCTGCAAATATGACATATGGGTGTTGCCATTAAATGTCGTCCCTACCCACAATTATGGCACAAGAGTTGTGAAATCCCACATCCCACCCCTCAGATTCGATTGCTATTAAAAAAGCTACTGAAAACAATGAGAATCTTTTGTTACCTAGGATAAGTCACACACACAGGTCACATCAGACCGTGGCTTGCTTACTCTGTACAAAAGGCAGAGGCAGAGTGATGTGGAGTGGAAATGGATCTAGAGGAGGAGAAGATTTAATTGAGGAGCTGCAGGTGGAGGCTGCACAAATGATCTGATCATTTTTCACAGAGGTCTTTCCTCTGATGCCAGCAAACTTTTGGACTGTCTTTTTGTCTCTCTGCTCTTTTTGTGTGTCCATCCCTGCTGAGATATTGTTTCCTAGCAGTAAAGAAGGATTTTGGACCATGACTGATTTCTTGCTCTCTGCAGAGCTCTGTGAAGGGTAAATGCCCAGGCTGACATTACAAGCATTGTAACTACCATAAATGCTGGTGTGAGTTGAGAGTGGGTGGGGAAAACTGTTATGGAAAAATTTTATTAACAATGCATATTTATAAATACCTTTTTAATTCCCATTCTCTTTGCTAGCTGCAAAAAAACCTTTATGAAATTAAAAAGGAATATGTTAAATGTGGGAAAGATACACTGTACCTCAATGAAGAAGTCTGTTAAATCCCTTCCAAAGCACCTCCTTCCATAGACATTCTGGTGTAAGCTGCACACTATTTTTACTGTTTATAGATTTCACCAACTATATGTCTTACCTGTGGCTGAATCAAGAAGAAAAAGAGTAGTGATCCATACTGCAAACATCTAAAGCAAATAAAAGCACAATTCAAACCTAATTGAAAATAGAATCTGGAATTCACCTAAGAGTTACCTTGGCACATTAAAAAAATCATGCTGACCACAGGAGTACTTCATCTGTTTAATGAGATGGATTAAAAAGAATCAATACTTCAGAGATAGTAAGGTTTCAAGAAAATATCTTTGGAATACTTTCTGTTTGCCATGGAGATTTTGCATGTGTATATGCAGCTCTTACAGACTGTCTACCTGAGCTTGTCAGAGCAGCTGTTCAGTGATTGTTTTTAAAGGAACTCAGGGAGAAAATTAGTTTCTCTTTAATTCATACAAATAGTGTCAAAAAGTCATTTTGATCATTTCTATCTGTACACTTATCCACCCTGATATGACTGATCACTTCTCATCATCTGATAGGTGCACATCAGAGTAAATGGAACCAGCCATTTACTTCAAGGTGAAGCAGTGAAAACCTCTTACTACTACTGCTAGTAACGTATCTTCAAAGCACAGGAGATCATTTTTACAAAACTAATATCAGGCCCTGTCCTGTGTGAGGACAGGCAATGTCCTGCACCCACTCCCCAGCCCCAGTCCCCTGGTCTGGGGGGTCACACATTGGTGGGAGCAAAGACTTCATCCCTGTGAAACCCACTGCAGGTCCAAGCATGTCCTGCTTTCACCTCCTCTCCTCCAGCCACCCACCAAATACCCCATACTTTATTGAGATCCACCTAATTTAAGTGCTGTAGATGGTTTTATCTCCAGTCTATCCCATTTTACCTTGGCAAGGCTCAGAGCAAGTTCTTTGGTCCCCCTCTTGGTTGATCCCTGCAAGCCTCGTAGAAGCTCTCTGATGATCCTGGAAGGAAGAAGGAGAGTGCTGCTCCTGCCCAGGGAGGGCATGTGGTGATGGGACACTCAACCTTCTGCTACTGCTGCACAAGGCTTGGCTTCCCAGCTGCATCTGCTGAGAGAGATCTGCTTGATCTTTCCACCTGTCAGGCATCCTTCATCCTTGATAACACGAACCAGGTCAGACCAGTTGCTGCCCGACTCCACCTCTTTAATGCAAAGTTTCAAATAGGGTGTTATTGTCATCCACCAGTAATTATTTTTAAAGCTGAGAAGTAGGGGGAAGTGTGATGTAAACACTGAGCAAACACTCGGCCTTTCAGGAGTAGGAAAAAGGCTTTTGCCTTTGGCTGGGCTGCTCATCTCAGTCTGGGGCTGAGTTGGGATTCAGGTGACTTGGCATCAACCCAAAAGGCTGTAGCAGAGCCCAGATTTTAGGGTCCTACTCCAGAGTTTTAGTAACAGAACCATCATTCCTCGTATTAAATGATTTACAGTCCTAAGCAAAATTTTCCAGTTTGTATCTGTGTTATCTTCTGCTCACGTAACTGAAGAATGTTGTTGGGATGCAAACGGGTCATTCACCAGTAGAATTCAGCAAATAGAAGTCTTGGAAGAAGTGGCTAAAAGAAAAAATAAAATAAAATAAATGAAATGAAATAAATAAAATAATAAAATAAATAAAATAAATACAATCTGCTTCCAAGTTGTCCCAGGTCATCCTGGCCCAAACTGGATTCAGTGGTAGTCAGAAGTGCACAGAGCTGTGATACTGAGTGAGCAGCACACTCAGATCTGGTGCTCAGGGGCTCTGTGGTGCAGCATCACAGTCACAAGGACTGAAAGCTTGTTTTTTTTTTTTTTTACATCTAAGAATTTATACACAAATTTAGAAAGGCTGATTCACTAGGTTTTAAAAGCCCCACAGAAAATCAGTATCTACTCTTATTGTTTCTAATTTAGTTCATCACTTCGTTCTATCCTTACAATTTCTTTCCACTTCATTAGCAGAGTTAAAGCAGAAGCAGGTCACTCAAACTTTTACATTTACCTAATTATGCAATAAATTATTCTTACTAACTTGTATTTCTAGATTTTACCTGTAGAAAGTCTTTAGGTCCATATGCTCTCCAGAGAGCTTAAGAAATCAGAATTATCCATTCCATTAAGAAGCTTTTCTGTGGAATCTGGTTTTACAATCCCAAATCATACCTTAAATCCCTGCTGCAGCATGGAATTCAACCACAGTCTGATGGTAAAGATTTCAGATCACTTACAAGATTGAGTGACTTTGCCAAACTAAAACTATAATGTCAAGATATTTAAGGTCTCTTGGTTTTACCTATGCTAACAGCAGTACTGTCTCACATCCTAGATGGAAACATGTGCTATTCAAGTCTTATAAATCATCATTCTGACTAGTATGGAGCATCAATTGGGCTCTTCCATAGGCTTTCTCTCAGAACACATGAAGTCATTATTTAGTGATGTTCACCCTGCCTTTCAGCAGCCAGTGGGACACCACAGCTCTCCTCTGGTCTTTAAGGCAAGGTTATGGGGAGAGCAATGCATCTTCCTTTTGTAATGAATCAGAGGATTTACTCCAGCAGACAAGCATGAAATGGGTTTTCTATGCTGGCTTACTAATACCAGGAAAAGTTGTAGCTCAGCAGCGTTGTTAGATGTCAGCACTTCTGTGTCAGCTTCTAGAAAACTTCTCACTTTAATGCAGTTAACTACTTCAGTATTATTTGGGACCCATGCAGGATGTAGCAAGGCACATGGCTCACCATCCCTTAGCAGGTCTTGAGAATTCCTTTTCCATTAACTTGTCCAAGCTGTCCCTGAACTCCTGTACACTTCCAGCACACCCAGCATCCTGTATCAAGCAGGTGCACGTTGTAATGATGCAACTGGGAGAAGGATCAGCTCCCTTTGTTTGTTTTGAGCCTCTTCCAGCCTTATTTTAAGCCCCCTGTTACTCATGTGGATGACAATGAACAAGTCCTTTTGTATTTGCATTCTTCTTTATATTATAGGCCATGTTCACACCCCTATTTCTTTTCCAGGGTGTCTTCTGTTTTTCCTTTATATGCCAGAGAAGGTGGCAAAGTGACTTTTTATTCCCTTTGCCTGGGGTAGACAAACATGTTTATGCAGTTTGCACAAGACTTCTGAAGCCTGTCAGGTGGGCTCCTCCTTTTTGAGGGAAGAAGAGGGCAAACATTGGAGAAGGTTCTTTCTGCAGCTCTGTGCAATCTCTCCTAAAAGCTCCCTTCCATATCAACATCTGTTAGACAGGAACAGGAGGTACAGCACATATAATATATTATGATTAAAAAGAGGACTAGCATGGCTAACTAATTTAAGTTATTGTGGAGAACTGTTTATACTATTTTTCTCTTTTTGCTTTTTGATTTGATTGCTATTGCACCCCCTTGTCATGTCTTAACCTAGAGAGTAAACTTTCTGGGCAGGGACCTCCCTATCTACCTACCCCTGTATATGGTGGGGAATGTGATGCAGTTTTGGGTAGTGTATGAATAATTTTTATTACAAATGGTAACTGTGATGTAAAGGTCACCTTTTCCAGCACATCAGTTGCAAGGCCCTCCCTAAGGAAGTAAAACTTTGGAATGAAAAACCTTAAATGCCAGCAAATATGTTTCTATTCTTTCCAGTCTGCTTGGCTGCTGAAATAGATATGAAGGGATTATTGTTCTTTTTATCTGTTGTTCCTTCATTATGGTCCAGCTTCTAACACTGATTGATACCAATCCCAATGGAATAATTCATAGAATAAAATATTTCTCAGCCAGAGAGAGAGCACCAAATGCCAAGTTCTACTTTTATTAAAATTTTTAATACTGTTTAAACTAACAGCTTTTGGGTGACTTCTTCATATCTCCCATGGGAGGCTCCATTTCTTTCTTGCACTTCTTGAGGTGATCCTGGAGATACCATGAGATTTGGTTTGTAATTCTCCTGACAATGTTTTGTCCCAGTAATTAAAACAGAGTAAAGAGGTTCCCTAAGAGCACTGGCTCCTATCTGCTCTCCTCATAACAATATGAATTTTCAAGGATGAGAGTCTTTAATCAACCATCTTTCACTCACTGCTTCCCTCTCTGTTCAGTAAAGAGAACCTTCTGCTTTGGTTAACTATAGCACTTACTGGTTGCTCCTGAGAAGATGAGTGGAGAATGGGGTATAAATAGAAACTTTTTAGCTTCCCTCAGTAAGGTATTTTAGGGCTTACAGACACCATGTGTGTTCTAAATTTTAAGATGTAAATCAGATAACTACAGTGCAAAAACAAATCAATAAAGAAATAAGCCTTTGGACATTTTCCTAACCAATTACAATTTCTTTTTTTTCTCTCATCATCAATCTAGCATGAAAAATATTGGTTTAATAATTTGGAAAAGTCAGAAATTGTTCTAAGAAAAGACAATTAAATACCAGATAAAATAGATTTCATGGATTAATGGTAAAGCATGGAATAAAGATTCTAATCATAGCTCTTTTCCACATCCCTGTAGAAGGCTATGGTAAATGAATGGCAATTTATCATGATGAATTCTGTTATACAGTTTAAAGACTACTTGAAGTGTTGGGATTGAAACTTTATCTGAAGGCCTTTTGTTTTATATTTCTCAATTTTTCATTGTCTTAATTAAAACAGTTGGTAATTAGTAAAATAGGCAGCAATCCTTTATGAGATAATTGGCACAAATCCCTATCTGGTAGGATAATTACTGAAATGCTATGCCTTTAGAAGCTTTTTTTTTTTTTTTTTTTTTTTCCCCGTAGCTGTTTCTGTCTGAAATTAAAGAACACAAATTATATTAAACAAGTAACATCAGCTTATGGGATGGAAGAATTACTTTCTATATGCTGATAAAATCACCTATACTTTTATTTCTGAAAGATCAGACTAAAGATAGAGACCTAGACATTCTGCATATTCTACTCCCTCACTACATTTCCTCTGTATTTCAATCCTAATCAATTTTTAAAAAATTCTTACATCTCATTTTCCTCAAACCATTACATGACTGTAATTGTCAGAGAAGAACGCTCCATTTTTAAAAATGGTTGATAAAATCAGTAGACTTCTGTTAATTTATACAAGCTCTTAGCTGCTTTTGAATGCAAACACCTATTAAAATAATGTAGTGGTTTCAAATTGTGCCTTTGATGTGACACGTGGCTTGGTTCCTGTGGGTTTCATTGTCATTTTGGGAGTGCTGGTTCTGTTCCATGGCACTTCCTTTACCTCCAGTTGAGTGCAGGAGGTTTACACCAAGGTGCTGTTACCTTCATGTTACTATCTTTAGGCTGTTAACTACTTGTGGTGTGGCAACACCTTTAATGGTTCAATGAAACAGTGCATTGCTTCTGGAGTGTCCTCTATGCTTGCAGCCTAAACTGGGGGGTTGTGTTTGTCCTGGGTTTGTGTGATGCCTGCTGCGACTGTGCTCCTAAGGCATGTGGTGATCTACAGATTTCTTCCTCAGAAGGACCCCTGGAAGGGGACAACAGAAGGAGAAGTGGCACATGGATGGATGGATGGCTCCTGAGGTCTGCTGGGTGCCTCTCTCTGGCTTTGCAACAGGATGGCTGACTCAGGGAATAATCTTTTATCGTATTTGCTTGTGACCCAAACAGGAGGGCTTCTCAATTTTCCTTTTGAATTCTGCTGTTTCTTCAGTCTGTTTGGCTTCTTAGTATACTTTGTATACTTAATACTAAGTATATTTAATATACTTACTATATTTTTGGGAATGCTGTCAGAAATTTAAGAGCTTGTGGGGCCACAACTGGTGTTAAATCAGGTTTTAGTCAAACACTCCCTCTGCCCTCCATTGGTTTGAAAAGTCTCTCAACACTTATTTGAGAGGGATCAGCCTGTACAAGGTAGGCTGTGAAGGAAAGTAACTAATTTATAGCATCTGTTTGTAGATGAAGTAGCAAAAAAACCTACAGGATGGCATCTGTTTATTTTGCAGGCCAGATAAATCAGTATCATTTTCAATATGATTTCAGAAAAACTGAGCATCACCATTTCAGTTTTGAGCCTTTTGACTCTGAAGTAAGGAATAACACAGATTTTTTTCTGGAAAAATTTGAAGAAAACAAACATAAGCACCAGAGAAGATGCTTCAAAGGGCTACCCCTAATGAGAGTTATGAGGCAGGATTGCAAAGCACAGAGTCCTTTTAGGCCCAAGGAACGTGGGAGTGGGATGTTGCAATAGGAACAGCATGCAACATATAAGGCATTATCACACCAATTAGATCTAAGAAATTTTACCGGAGTATTTCATAATGCAAGTCCAATCCAGCCTCTTTTTCAGTCAGCTAAAGTGATTGACTTTGTTTTCAAGGGTAGAACCAGCACTGCAGTACTGATTTCAGGGTATATAGAGTTGTGGATTGTCTTTGAGGTGCACACAAATGTCTGAAAAAGAAGTCATATTTCAGCAGTATTTCAGTGATGTTTTACTGGATGGGCACTAAATGTGCAGTGTGTAGAACTGGAGAATAAAGTGCTTTAGGACTGTTTTTTGTGGGGGCTTCAGGCTTCTGGACACCAGTCAGATGGTTTGTGAACTTTTCATTTGTAGATGATTGCAGTATGCATGCCTTGGCTTTTGATAGAGATGTGTCTCTTTTGGGATTGTTTAATAGTTAAAATTTATGAAAAGAAATGGCAATTTAGACATCTCCCTAAAGCTATCTAACAAAAGGATAAAATCTTCTGGTGGCAACTAAAGGCTTCTAAGCCACTAGTCCTGCTCAGTCTCCTGACTGGCCACGTTACAGATGCACCATAGACTCAGCTTGTGTGTGTGGAGCAGGTACTCATTTTCCAGATACTTTGGTCACATTAGGGGTGCTCTGCACTGTGCCTGTGTTCATCCTCATCTCCTCTCCAGGAAAGGGGATGCTGAGACTCCACTATGGACACAGTAAGTGTGCACTGATTTGAGCAATGTTGGGGCGTGCAGAGGAGGCAGCACTGATCATTCTTGTCATTTGAAAGGTTAATGATACACAACATACATAAACAGAGGGTTCTAACAACCATCATCAGCTGCTTTATGTTACTACCAGACTACTGTTTGAGTTCATTGAGATGAATTTAAAAAAAAAAAAATAGAGGAAAGCTAGAATTATCAACAGTCACAAGAGGTGAGAAGTAAATGAGGCCTGGGCTGCCAGCAGGATAAGCCCTGGAAATCTAGGAGTTTAACCACAGCCTTTGCCAGACTCACCAGGACCACTGGCACCACGGGGACAAAATACTTTATATTGCTCAGCTGGTTCACTGCTGGGCTGAGTTTGTAAGGCACATCATGTCAGCATGCTCTGTTATTCATAGGCAACATAAAAGCCCAGAGAAGTTGTGGCTGTCTCTCCCTGGCGATGTTCAAAGCCAGGCTGGATGGAGCTTGGAGCTACCTGGGCTTGTGGGAGGTGTCCCTGTCCTTGGCAGGGGGGATGGAGCTAGGTTATCTTTAAGGTCCCTTCCAACCCAAATCATTCTGATTCTGTGACTATACAAATAATAGACATGCTGGACTGACTCTGTGTCCAGCAATAGGGAAACTTTCCCTCTCTGAGCCTGGCACACTCATTCAGGATGGTAACATGGCACCAGCCAAGCAAGGCAAGTTCTTGAGTAAGTGGTTTTCAAAGTCCTTATGGCTACCAGTGATATGAACACCAGTCAGATCAGATATGAACACCTGAGCCAGGTGTGATAAAAAGTAAGGGGGTTTCCAGATAGAAACATCCAGCTCCATCACCTCTGGTTGCTGGGAACCTGAGTCCTGTGATCTCACTGACGTTAGAGTCTGGACCCAGAAGATGGAGCTTTTGGACAAGAAATAAAAGATTATCCTCTTCCCCAGCAGTTTCATGGGTTCTGAGAAAACCAGTTCTTTTTTCTCTCTGAAAGACTTCATGCTAACCTGGAAAACACACTTCAAAGGGATTGTTTTTCATGACCTTCACCTAGCTGCTATGACTTCTTAAGGTAATAATACTCTCTTTGATATAAAGTATTAAATTTACCAGCTAGGGTAAGCTAATACTTTTTCTTCTTTTTAAATTCACAATCTATAACACAAAATGAAGGCAATAAGGAAGATAAAGACCTTTTTAGATTTTTTAATATAACACTGTTGTCAAAATACAATAAACTGGAGGTGCATTCACTGGCATGAAATCTTAAGTATACTGGAAACGGCACTTTAGGAGTTCTTGGTTTTGTCTTCATAGATTTTCTCTGCTGCACTCTTCAGCCCATCAGGATTTCTTATCTGAAACTTTTCTCATATCCTGTAGCAACACTTTACACACTCATGAAATTTAATAGTGCCCTTTTATGAGTTTATTGAACTCTGTGTATGTAAGTCTGTGTGATACACGAATGGGATATTTACTGGGTATAATTTTTGATGCCATTGAAATGAAGTCATTGAAGGGATAAAAAGAGAGAACTGTCCCCAGACAACTACAGAATCTATAGACAGAGGCTGAGTGCTAGGAATGTGTTTTTAAGATTGATACAATCCTTCTTTGCATTGTGTAAATGCTGATTCCAGAGAGCTCTGGGACCCAGCGAGCAATCACAGCCCTCCCAGGCTTGTGGAGAGCTGCCATTCACAGTGGCCAAAAAAGTCATGGCATGTTTGGTATTCTATTTTAAGATAAAGTGATTTCTATCATTAATGAAACATTCCTCATGCCCTGCCCATAAAGAAAAAATGCTAACAGTGAGCAGCTTCAGTGGGCTGCAGAGGAGTAGTGGTCTGTCACTGACAGAGCAGAAAGAGTCCTGAGCCCTGACTGTGATGTGAACACTCACAGACCTCAAACTGATGCAATATATATGTTTAGAGAGTTGGTAAAGAAGAATAAAATGGATTAATAATAATGATTACTTTCTGAACAGAATCAGGGTCTCATCTTATTACGGGGCTACCTGAATAGCTGAGGTATCTTTCCAAAATTATGTGGGTTGGTGGCTGACTACCAGCATCTCTACCCAGAGTTTCAGTTGATTTGTGGTGACACTCTGATCCCTGATTAGACATAATGACTTATATAGATTATCAGGCCCAAGAATGCTTTCTGGTTTTCAGCCTGTGCTCTGGCAATGCTCATTATGCAACATGGATCCCCCCTACACTGAGACCCCCAGAGCCACAGGGAGACAGAAACCTGAATATACTGCAGCCAACTGGCAAGAGAACTACATGGTGCACCACTGACTGCCCCAGTCTGAAAGGAGAAAAACAGCTTTCATTGCACCACTGAGCAGTGCCACTAGTTCATTATTGCCTTAAAGTAGTATGGCCTGTAAACAATGCATTAATTATTAGCTTGCCTCATTAGTTAATCACATTAGACTGATGTATATGCTGGCATTTTATCAGTAAAATTGAAAGTAAATTACTAGGAACATCACTTTTCCAATTGCATTTTAGATTCCATGGTAGATCAAGACGTGATTTGAAACCACTCTTGCTTTAGTGTAGTGCAGACTTGGCCTCCTATTCAGATAAGAAGGCATTGATGAATGTAAATGATGCTTTTGCCAAGTGATGTTTTGAGGAAGGATAAATTAATCTTATAAGATGATAGCACTGGGAATACACTCTACTTCTATTACTGATTTCCATTATTGATGTTCCTGGGAACCTTTGCTTGAAGCAGGAGTGCAAAACACCAGGTGCTGCAGAAGTACCCTGTCAAGGTACTTGCTGCTAATCCTCCCCAATTAGAGCCAGAGTGACTAAGTCAGCAATTCTCACCTCTGGAGTTTGCATTAACACAAAACTCCACACCTGAGACACCATGGCACTCCAGGGGATTCAGTCTGTGCAAGGCTGGGACTGCCATGGAGGTATCATTACTTCCATTTTCATTAACCATTCCCTAGATGTCCAAAAGGAATATAATTTAAAATGTCTGTTTAAAAATAATTTGCAAGTGGTTTTTATTATCAGATATTAATTTCAAAACTGTCTAAGGGCCAAAAGTCCTGAAACACTTAATGAAGCTTTAAAAATTATAATAAAATATAGGAAGGATCTATTAATCAGAGCAAGGTGCTCTCATGCAAGTTTGGGTCTTGAAATGTGCTTGGAGCTTCCCATGAAGTTAATAAGCTGATTACAGTTGTAGAAACATCTCCATAGAGCAAGGGTTTTCCTCCTCAGGACAGGATCAACAACCACCTCTACAGACTTGACGCAGAAGAAAAATCTCAGAAGTTAATAAAAAGGGTCACATAATTGAGGAAAATATTGCATGCACCTTTTAACCTAATTTTATAATTTCATTTCCATCATCTTTATTACCAGCTATTGGCAAAGCAGCAGCACCTAGAGGGCAATGCCACACAGATGTGAAAGGGGAAGATCTTGATCCTGATGCAGCCAAGAGGTAAAATAAACAGGAGGGATGAGAACAGCAGAGGCTGACAGTGATGAGCCAAGAAAGCAAAAGAGGGCTGAGAGCAATCACTGCTGCTCACCCCGTTAGCTGTCAGCACTTCATGGGATTCTCTTAGTAAAACTGTTACAACAACTCTTAGAAGGATTTAAAGGAAGCAGAGATGACAATTAGCCTGCTATTTTTACCCCTTCATATTTAGAGTTTCATTACATTTCTTCTGTGAAATCTATTCTAGTTCATACCTGTGTTTGCCTGTGAGCTGGTGGAATTTTCTGAGAATTGGAACTAAACCTTACATCAGATGAGCTATGTGACTCATGACTGAACAATAAAATGGTGATGTCTTACTTCCTTGCATCAATGTCAATGAGAAACTGCATGTAATTTGGTAAAAAAAAAAAAACAAACCCAAACCAAAAATACCCCCAAACCAATCAACCCCCCCCCCAAAAAGCAAAATAAAAAAACCACCCAAAACAACAAAAAAACCCAAACCAAACCCACAGACAAACAAAAAACAAAACAAAAAATGCAACCAAAAAACCCCAAACCTCAAATGAAAAATCTCTGAAAAATACCTTTCTGGCAGTGAAAAAGTGCTGTTCTATAGAGTTCACATTGTATTTTCTATTTGAAAGAAAATAAAATAAAAGCTAGGAATGTTGGGATGTGAATAGCACTATTTCTACACAAGCATGTGATATATTTCCCGAAATGGCTGTTGAACGTTGCTATAAGAGTTTGGGTTTTAAGTTTGAATCTGTACATTTGAAGCCTTTGAAGTGATTGATACAAGTTTATCCATACAAATGGCATGTGTTAGTATCTCCTGTGAGAGCAGTGAATTACAATTTATGTTATTTGAATTTTCAAAGGGCATTAAAGCCTGCGTTTATGTGCATTCAGTTCAACAGGAATAAACCAGACCAAGAGCAATATGATCTTTAAATATGGCTGATTTCTGATATCATATTTCCTTGAGTATTTTCTGAAAAGCACTAGAATTGGTTTAAGTAATTGCATCAAAGATATAGTTGGAGACAACTGTGTTAACAGGATTTCCATTAATCTATTGGTTGAGGTAGTTTCCCTGGAAACTTGAGAAGGATCCTTGTCTCTGCAGTCTTTTTAACTATCGTTGTTTGTGCTGCTTTGTTTGATAAAATGAATAAGAATATATACCTGTTGGTATATAAGAACATACTGATTGGGTGCACTTTTATTTTCAGTGGTTCTGCACAGTTAAATTCAGGAGCCAGAGTTATGGTTTACATTTCTGGTGACAGAGAAATGGATGACAGCTGATACCCATAAATATCCCCCAGGGAGAGTCTGCAGGTTTGTTTTTTCATCAATGATTTTTCTTTACAGCTGGTTACCTGAGGGAAGTGAACTAACATAACTCTTTCACTACATATTTTTACACCTTTTTATGCTCTTTCATCTCCTGCAATCACTGCTGAGCCAACAATGCCAGTCTTCATTTGTTCTTTCACCTCTCCTGCAGTCCATGTCCTTTTTCTAAGCCACTCCTAGGTCTAGAACTCAGTGTCTGCTCTCATCACCTGTCCTTTCCCTACATGTCACCTGGAAAGCATTCCTCTGCTTCAGTTCATGAATAAAGTACCATAACGATGCTCTCAGGGCCCTGCTTTAAAATCCCAGCCTCCCTGGGAGATGCTGCAGTGGGGTCTTGGATCTGAGCCACCATCAGAGAAGTAAAGCTGAGCCTTTTTTGTGCTCATGAAGATTTTTGAAATCTTCTGTGTTCTTTTTAACTTGATGGTGATGCTCTGTGCTGGGCAAGTTTGAAAAATCTGTTGGCATGAGCATCTGAAAGATGCCTGGAAAAGCTCTGGTGCTGAGGATGCAAGAAGGTGAGAGAAACAGAAGTTTTCTAAAATAAGCAAGCAAATCAAGAAAATTTGGAATGAAAAAGTCTTTTTGAAGGACCAAAAAAACCCCCAAACCAAGGATGTAAGTACTGGTAAAAAGGGTTAGAACTCATTTATTTCTTGGCCACCTTGTGTATTTATCACTTAAGTATCAAGAAAGAATTAGATACATCATCTGTGTTTGGTTCCAGGTGTACAGACATGAATATGAGACAAGATTGAGTTTCATTTTTGGAAGCTGATTTCTAAAACATTGCTTCAGTTTTCAGTGTTTACTACTATACTTAATTTAGTAGCTCCTCCTAGGTAAAGGTATTTCTGCTTAAAGGAAAAAGCACTGCACATTTTTTTAATTATCACAACCATTGCTCTAATTTCTTAATTTTTATTTCTCACGTAGCACAAGTTCATACCACCACCTAGTGCAATTCATGTTTCAGTGCAGCAGCACAATGCAGTTTGTCTTTATTACTAATTAATTCCTCTGAATAATTATTCTAGGTGATGTTCTTATTGACTATAGTAATAACTGTAGTAATGGAACACACAGAGAAAGAACATGCTTATTCTTCTATCTCTAAGCCCTCTGTAAATAGTACCCTGGCTTCTATGCTTTATCTGCCTGTTTTCCCACAAGTGTATAGTAATTTCAATATAAAAATCATTCTAGCACAGTAATACACACCTACACTTTGGCTGAGTTGTGAGTTTATGCAGCAGTGGGTTTATATGAATGAACAGTGCTTGCTTTGTATGAGCACCCTTTTAATATCTGAAGTGGGATTTGGAAAAGGACTGTGGGATTGTCTTGATCTCATGAGCAGCAGTATGTAAAGCCACAGTAAATCTTAGTTCGTAAGTGTTAGCATCCTGATCTTAGCTGTTTAATCCATACCATTCCTTGTTGATGTTTCTGTTTCCTAGTGTGTAGCTGGTAATTTGGTGCTTATCTTCTTTTCTTATGGAAAAGTCTGTTTTTTTAAAAACTATGTCCAATATGCATCCAAAGATTATAATTAAATAAAATTCTTGAAGGCCAATGTTATGTTGGTCCATTATAACTCTGTAATAATAACTGTATGTAAAAGCAATCTGCCATTTACAAAGGTCTTGGTGGTTTTTGTATCAATCTTAATTCTCTCTCTGTTAATAACCACAAGTGGTGGTTATAATCCATTAAAAAAAAATGTTAGCCAAGTTGAAGCTGTCTATATTTAATTCTCTGGCCCTATTTTAATGCAATGTAAGGAAAATGCATGCAGTGAACCTAGTGTACAGCAGGACTTTCTCTAATGCTGTTTATATTAGTCCTTGTTTGAAATAAAGAATGTGAGCTTATTTACTATAAAGAAATTATAGGAATTAATAGTAGCTCTGTTTATGGGGTAGTTAAAATATGAATGAACTGAATTCTTTTTAATTCATTGAGCAAGTATTTTCTTCCTTGAGTCTTTATTTGTGTTTCCTTCACTTGAAGGAGTCAGATCAGAAGAGGCAGGGAGGATCAAATTCCCTGTAAATACATAAATGAGAGGTTTCACTGACTTGGAATTCCAATGTGATTTTGGCAAAGGGATCTTACTCACATAAGAAAACATGTTTAAAGCCTAGGGTACACACCTAGAGGGCCAATTTTGTGGTTAATTGGTAATTCCTTAGACTTCAGTAAGACTGTGTCAAACATGAACAGAAGGCAAATCAGATTCTTGTATAATCATAAGGTGCAGTATTGTAAGTCTATAGCTATAAACTATATGTACCTTTTCTAGCAGACTAAACTGTTCAAAGAGAAAACTCAGATCTGCTGTTTGATTTTGCCTATCATGCCAGCAGTAGCTCTTTCTATAATGTGGTATCTCCTGTTTGACTTTCAGTCTCATGATTACTTGGTAGCAGGTGTGGCTATAGATTGACTTTAGGAGATTTAGACATGTGAAAGATTATTTACAGGATCATTTACAGCTGAAAGTCCCTGAAGAAAAATGCTATTGGCTGAGGCACTTCACATATTCTATCCATCTTCTAAAATACTTTTTGGAGTGCTGGGGAAATGGCAGGAGAAGGAAAGCTGGGAATAGCTTACAGATATTTGTAAGGGACTTGCAGCTAAATGACCTGTTCACCTGACTTGAGTCCCTGGTGAAGCTGTGGGAAGGAGCAAAGCATTTAGATGGCAAAGTTTTAAATAATGGGAATACAATTAATCCTTGTCAGCATGGTGTTACAAAAATAGGCCTGATTTAACTCTTTGAGAGGGTGCAGATGTAATCATACTGTGTAGATGTCATATGCTTTAGCTGCTGGAATACATTCAGCTGGCACAATATATTACTGTTCCTTTAAAATAGCTGGAGCACATATAATCTATAAGCAATGAATTCAAATCTGAAACTGATGGCTTTGAAAAATAATGCCAAGTTGTTTACAACTGTCTTCCAAACATGAGTGCTCACACCAAAGTGATGCTACAGTTTTATGCATAACTTCAACTTCAGTATAAAATCTCCACTGTGCAGATGGTTGACAGCATGGCATAAATGAGGCTGAAGTCACAGAGTTACATGAATAGTTTGGTAAGCAGAATGATGCCCTGTAATTAGCTACTGCTTTAATACATTAACATGCAGAGCTCTATCTCTGAAAAAATCCAGTTTATGTATGGAGGGGAGAACAATATCCATGAAAACAGCAACTTTGAAAAGTGCTTGTAAATTATCTTGAACAACTGAGTCAACACAGACTTCTAATGTGATGTCTGAGCTAAAAGGAATTAACAAGAATTTTTAAATCCACCCAGGAAGGCAATGTGGAGGAGTAGGAAGGCAATTTTATGTTTACATGAGCTCTGATGATGCTTACAAGTCAGGTGTCAGTGTTTCTAATGGTGCAAGAAATGGAGAAATTCTAAGAAGAAAGCCACAAAATTATCTGAGACCTGGGAAAATGCCTTACTGTGAAGGGCAGAAAAAATACAATTTGTTAAGCTTATCAAAAAAGAGTCTGAAAGGTAACTCGATTGCAGAATACAATTATTAATACAAAGTGAATATACTGTGTATTAAAAATGTTTTTAATCTCTGAAAAGAAAGCATAAGAAAAAAACAAGGCCTAGAAGCTACACGTTAAAGCTATCAATCAAAGATCAGTGTGCAAGTTCATAAGCAGAACAGGTCTGATGCAGCTCCCCTCTTGGAGTCTTCAAACCGAAGCTGTTTTCCTTTCCAAAAGATGGGGTTTGCCTGGCTAGGTTATTTATCCCAGCCTCACAGAATGATGCCTTCTCCTTGTACATAGTATACTTCAGTATATTCACACACTGGATGGTGTTCTATTTTTTTTGCACAGAAATAATAAGCCCTTGGACAGCACCAAGTATTTTAAAAGTAAGGAGTCCAACATTGTTATATATAAAAGTTGAAGAAAAATTAAGCACAAACTGTCTGATTTCAATTATTAAAAAATTGTCATAGAACACTTTTTTAAATACATAAAACCCCACTAGATGGCACTGAAACACCCCTTTACAAACCTTGCCGACTGATAGCCTGATTATCTATATTGTTAAATAAAGACTAAAATGACTTTGAGCCATAGTATGAAGAATCCAAGCGCCATAAAATTCTGATATTAGACAGGATAATTTTTTTGTTGTCCTGTTTGTTTTACACAGTATTCTATTCAGTTTTTATGGATATCTGAGTTACATTTATGTGCCTATATGCTGGAAACTTCAAGGGAACCTAATCAGTATCATATCGTACCAAAGCTCCTGGTATATAGAAAATTACAAAAAAAACCCCAAACTTGATTAAAATAATCCCCAGAAAGTCACCAAAAAACAACCAAACAATTTCAAAATTTATTTGGATAAGGGGCAGGCAAATGCTAGCAAACACAGTAAGAAAGATGGGAATTTGGAATGCTGGACTGTCACTAGAACATATAAGCACTGCATGCCAGCTGGAATCAGTAAGCAGTTAAAGAGAAGCAGAGCTGCTACTTACTGAAATACCCTCTTGACAAGCAAAGCACAGATGGTTAGACATTGAATCTGATCCCTTACCCAGTTAACATGTTATAGTAACACATTTCATGTCAAAGAAGAGGACTGGAACTATTTTACTGGTCCTCTTTACCCACTATCTGTTTATTGCTTTGTCATCCTCGGAAATGATGCAGTGTATCTACTAACCCTGTTTTCTTTTTCATTGAAAGCAGCTGGAGGTGTTTTCTCTTCTTATGAACATCAGGATAGGTCCTTGTCTGTTGCTTCAGCTGCAACAGGTTATACAGAGGTTATATACAAAGGTTATACCTCTTGTATTGCAAACTGTTATCAAACTGAAGATGACTGTGGTAAGCCAGTTGGTTCACTCTACACTTGAGCTGGTGTACTAAAGTATTATGAGTTTAAACCTGGACCAGCATGACAGTTTAGAGAGAGAGACCCATAGTTTCATCCAAATTTACTCTGACCAGGTGCTATGGTATCAATCAATGAGAGCAGAAAGCACCCAGGTACTCACAGAGACCTCTTCCAAATTCTAATGTATTTAAGCCCTTTTCTACAGTAAGATCTGGCACTCAGCACTTGATCAAGTCTGCAGTAGATGTGCAGTGAGTGGCAAATCCAAAAGCACTGATCCTTTTTGTGTTGAAGGACAAGGAGGATACAGGTAGGCAGCAGTGCTGGTCATGCATTGTACCCTTAACCAGCAAGGCACTGCTGGAGCATGGCTTCTCATGGGCTTCCCTTGTCACCCTTCTTGTAGCATCTGTCATATTCCCCAGTCCACCTTTTACAGCAGGAGCTGGCCCTGCAGGTAACTTCAGCTGTTCATTTTGGGTTTATACATGTAATTAAGTCACAGGCTTTATAAACAACTTTTCCTTACCCTTGAGGTCTAATCTTTTTAGAGCTGTCAGCTGCCAAACTGTCAAGCTCTACATAAGCAGCCAGCCCTGTGGCTGGAGACTCAGTTGTCTCTGTGACCCTATAAGCCACATCAGCTGAACAGTAATGCGTGACCTCAATTGATATTTTGCCCCCTGTGTCATACATATTCATTTTTTCTCACTGACTCAGCCTGTCATTCACTTACAGGCACTTTTTGTGTGTGTGTGTGTGTTTGTTTTATAAACTACTTTGGCACTGTCACCAATTTACTCGTATGTATGTCAGCCAGTTAGATATAGTTTCTGTGGGTACTGTTGCTAACTGTGATTTTATTCTGTGGTCAGATACTGTGGTGGTTTTCTTGGTAGTCTTTAAGTTGGCTGTTAAGCTACCACATTTACTTGTTATTTTATTATTTACTCCTTAATGCCAAATCTCAATCCTCACCATGTAAATTTACTTATATAAAGTACTTTTTCTGTATCTCTTAAATATAAAGGAGGTTTTATCTGTTGACCATAAAAAGCAATTGTTCCCAGGTTAAATACAGAATCATGGCTAGATTTCCCCATGCCTTTTTTCTCTAGAATAGTTGGGTTTGTTTTTTTCCTGGTCTATGTTCCTCTTTCTCACTAACTGCTTCAACTATTTATAAGACTCAACTTCATCTTTTCTGGTTATAAAAAGGGGCAACTACTTTGTCTGGCCTCAGAAGTTTTGGTAGATTCTCACATGCAAAGCATATAATCCATCCTTTAAAAAAATATTTTGTTATGTCTTCTGTGAAATTATTTATTCATAATAACTCTGTGTATTTTCAGGGCAATTTGGCAATGTTCTGTTCTTAAGCATATTTAATAACTATGAAAAAAAGAAATCTTTTAATTATTATTTTGCACTCATAATTTAAAAGTTTACTCATCCCTGGTTTAAGAATTTTAAGGAAAATCCAGAAAACACAGACTTTCATTTACTTATTTTGAGTCTTCCATGCAGAAATATTATATTTACCCCAAACTGCCTTATTCTTAAGACTGTGGTGACAAATGCATTTTTATACTTTGAGAAATCTGTGTGTTTTACAATCACCCTGCAACAGTTGGTTTAGTCTGGCATCTTATTTTTTCAGAGCAGTTGAGGGATTTGTTTAGACCAATAGGATTTGTATTGATTTCTGTTTCAGTTTTTTTAGCTGAGCTTTATTCTTGTTTTGTTGTTATATTGATTCAGAGAGCTTTAAGCCATTTGAGTTATTACAAATTTTGCTATATTTATGTTGTGATTATACCACAATAACCAAGAACTTAGACCTGCATAGCTATTAAAAGAAAACACTTCTCCAGCAAACAGCCACCCCCCCAAACCAAACAAACAACAAACCAACTGAAGTTGCAGCTGATTTCCTGAAATACAAAGTATCTCTAAAAAGGGTTTATTTTTCTTTATATGTTTTTTTTTCAGGTATCCTAAGGAAGTTAATTTATATTATTAACTGATATTTATTGGATACTATTCCTCATTGTACTTAACTGAAATGTATATGTAGAATAGTGGTGTAAGCCAATGACTTCTAGTTCATATATCTGAATATTTAATCTATATGGATCAAACAACTATATAAAAATTAGACCATTGCAAAAGGGATTCAGGCATTCTTGTGAACAAATCAACTGTAAGTGGATAAACCTGAAGTTTAAAAAGGTTGCCTTGTTGATT
The DNA here is from genome assembly GCA_038090715.1 of Florisuga fusca. Classification (NCBI taxonomy): domain Eukaryota; kingdom Metazoa; phylum Chordata; class Aves; order Apodiformes; family Trochilidae; genus Florisuga; species Florisuga fusca. The sequence goes on along the minus strand of JAAWXA010000001.1, from coordinate 76,383,196 downwards.
AACCTTTGCACTCAGCATAAGCAAAAGCTCGTAATTAATAATAATTACTAAAATTATCAGGAAAAACTCAAACCACCCTAGTAAATCCCCAATTTATGTCAGTTTCCAGTAATTAAATCCAGAAACTGCACTACTTTATTTTGCAATATGCCCTGGGTTCAATCAAAACTCACAAGCAGTAGTTGCCTAACTTTAGAAGAGTCAGATGGTCCCTTAGAAGCCAGAGGGACTAAGTTGTTTAAAATCAAGCACATCCTGAGAGGATCTCTCTTGGGCAAGATACAAAAAAAAACCCTTATAAGGTAGACAGCTTCAACAGCACTGGTTATTAAGAATGATGATTCCTACCTCTCAGAATTATCCTAGTTAACCCAGTGGATCAGAATACTCTTTGATACCAGTGCTACAGATCAAAATTTGCCAGACTTCAAACTGCAGCTGTGTCCCAAAAGGAAAAAACTTTCTGCATTGCAGGCAGACTTTGGACAGCTTCCAAAAGTGATTTATTTCTCCCAACAAAACATGTTTTGCAGCTTTGTGTGACAGATACTCTTTGTAGCTCGGAAAGCTCTGGGTGTAATAAAATTAGTGGAGCATAATTATCCATCCCACCTCCCAGCTGAGAAGCAGGGTGAAAATTATTTGCACACACGGTTGGATGTGATAAAATGATGACCACAGAGTGGACTGAGGTTGAGCTGAATGAAAGGTTTTATATGGTCCTATTGTAAGCATCTGTATCATAAAGTCAGTTCCCAACGTGGAGTTGGCAATGGCTGTAGCATCTATATGTCCTGTGTGCTTGGTTGACTAGGGTCCAGTGTTCAATGGAAATTCTTCACCAGATTCCTAGGTCGGTGGACTTTCCATGACATCTTTGCTGTCAGGTGCTGAAGTTTTTTGTGTTGAAGTGCACTCAGTATTTTGGGGGTTGTGGGAGAGGAGGAAAAGACTTTTCACTGAATTGGAAGACAAGTGCTAAATAATGGACTGGCTTACCATCACTGGAGGCATCTGCTGCTCAATAGATTTGGAAACCAGTCTGGAGTATCATGCTGGAGTCGAGCTGCTTCAGAGAGCTTGTGATAGGTTCCATTGCACAGACATGAACTAAAGAGCTGCAGCCTCTGTTAGATGTTTTTTGGTGGTAATAGCAGTCTGCCTCTCAAGAAAGACCACATCACTACCTTAAGGATTGGGAGTGTTTGTTCTAGAGAATAGTATAAAGAAAATAGAGCTAAGAAAATAGGAACTCAGCTGTATGTGTAGTGGATTGTCTACTGTCCATCCATGGGAAACAAAGAGGAAACTGAAGATGGATAGCTTGATACTTGGATGGCTGAACTTGAGGATAAAACACAAAAATCCCATTGCTTTTAAATGAATCAAATGTTATTTTAATGAAAAGTAAAGGAAGATACAACCCGTGGTTTAATCAAGCAACAACACCAACCACAAAAAGAAGCAAACCTTGTAGAGCCTGAGTAAATAATTTTAAAACACTCAAAGACTACCTTCTGTGACACTTCTGATCATGCCACATAACATTCACTTCTCTGACTTTTTTTGTGTTAGATTCTGAAAAAGAGAAAGAATTGAATTATAGAAAATTAAATCAAATGAGTTCAGTATGTTCTTTATAGAGACATTTTTTAACACTAGGCTGCTCTTTTTTTTTTTTGTTTTATTTGAAAAGCATGATAAAATTAGCAGATAAATTACAAGTAAGTTACATTCCTCCAACAGAAACTTGAAACTAAGCAGAAAAGTGAATAATATAAATTTCTCATGATTGTGATTCTGCTATTGATGCTAGAAGCAGCTGCATCTTTATACAGCTTGACCAGAGGCTTTGAAACAAACCTTTAAAATCCCTTTATTCCCCAAAATGGGACTTTAAAATATTTTTTCTTTTTGTATTGTGACACAGAGTGACAGTCAAGAAATTTGAAGCCAGGACTTACATTTAGAGTAAAGAAAAGCACTTTAAGTTCTTCTAAGGAATTTGTGAGTGGACAAAATAAAATATTACATAAATATTTTAAAATAAGATATTACATAAATATTTACATAAACGGATGGTATTATCATCCCATTTCTCCATATTCCATATTTCATATAGCTAACAGATGAAGGCAAAGATTAATTTAGTTCCTAAATGTAAAATGGTTTTCAGCTTTCAAGAAACTAATGATTAGCATTAGTTCATCAAATATGTCTGTCTTTCTCAAAAAATATATCTTTAAATTATTTTCCATGAGAAATTATATTTCTGATCATGTGGAAATAAAAAGATAAAGTAGGTAAGTATTGGTGTGCACCTGCAGTGCAGGATGTTTGTCTGTGCACATAATATAAAAACCTGCTGATCTAAAACGACTGCTAATGATCTTAAATTGCACCTTTAAAACTTAAATTTTCAAATACTTAAAATGCACAATGCCCATGGCATACCATTTGTAGAATTTCAATTTCTGTTCGAAGAGTCTCGCAGATACTTTCCCAATCATCATCTTTGTAATTTTCCAATTCTTTCTTAAGCCTGTAACCAAAACCAAATAAAACTGCACAGCAGAGAACTCATGCTCGGGTAACTATTTTTTTTTCAGCCCTGGTCCCAGATGTCAATTTGCCTTATGTGAGAAAATCCTCATTGATCTATTTGCATGGACAGGATTTAAGTTTGCCAGTTCTGTACGTGGCACTCTGCTCTGCTGCTTCCTGCAGTAGTTTTGGTTTTCATTTAGAACTGGCAGTTGTTGTGGAAACATGAGGAACTTCAGAAAAATGACCTTTTGGGTTTTTTACAAAGTATATCTTGACAAAGTAATTTGTTAGACAAATTTCTGGACCACGTTGCTTTTATAAGACATGAAAGATTTATGGCCTCATTAGTCATAATTTTCCTTATTTATACATGTGAATTTGAATGTTGATACTTTGGAAGAACCATATGGTGCTGCTCTTGCTTTCCTTGGGTATTTACTTGTAGCCAGTGGTGGAGACAGAATATTGGATTGGATGGATCCTGTGCCTGACCCTGTGCAATCACTGCTCCATCCCCCCCCAAGAGGCTCCTGTGCTGGTGCTGTTCTCTCCCCACTGCTCCTTTTCTTTTTCAGTATTTACCTTCTGTTTTCCAATATTCTCATCCAGGAATTCCCCAACATTTAGACTAATTTTAATACACCCTTTTTTTGCATTTAAAAGAGCAGTTGGTTCTGCTGAAAGGAGACACCTTAACTTTGCACATCAGTGACTGGAGTGGTTTAAATTAATGCTCAGTAGGCCAAGAGAAATCTATGCCAGAGCTTTTAGCAGTCTGATGAATACAAGGTGGTGAGATTATGCTGAGTCTTTCCATGGCTGTCATAAGCAAAGTATAATGAGAAAGCTGAAGCTGTTTACCTTGAATACAATTTCAAGAAACAATGTGAATATTCTGGGACATATAGACAGATTTAGAAAAAAAAAAAAAAAAGGAAAAAAAAAAAAAGTATATATTCTGCTTCTCATTAAATAGCTAAACTGATAAACTGATGCATCAAAGCAAGACCATGTTTCTTCTGAAGATGAAAAACAAGGTAGCAACCATTTTTTCTTTTTTCATACTAAAATAGGGGATAGATTTAACCCTATTGTATAGATGATGCATCTCTTTAGCTATCCTAATGCAGGTCTAATTTGTTTTCTGCACAAGAAAATGGCTTTACAGAAGGTAAAAGGTATAGCCTCATATGAGAGGAATCTCAGTGCCACCATGTGGCATTAAAATAGTAGCATAAGACTGGACAAGTTAATTTTGTTGTTAATTTTGTTGTCCCTGTGGAAAATGTGAAGATCCTACCACAAATGTGGGACCAGTATGAGCTCTGTGTGTTTGTATTACAGAGGAAAAGTTGCCTTCTTCCTTTTAGGTGTATTCTGAATTCATAATACATACAAGTGTTCAAAAGTGTGAAATACACTTTCAAAAATGTACTGTAGTACAGTACTACTGTACAGAGTACATTTCAAAGTCTAAGATCAGCTTCTGATCTTAATTAAATCACCTTAACTTCCTTGCTTTGCCTCCTCATTTTTTTCTCTCCGTATTGTCCAACAGCATGGTATTAGAACCCTCATTTGTTTAAGAAAAACAACAACTTTTCTTTGCCTGGCTTACTTCAGGCAAAGACATAGTCTTAATGTCAGGGAAAATACTCTCTTATTGTCTTCTGCATCGTAGAAGTGATGCACAGTCTGTTTGCAAGTGTCAGCTAAGAGTGATATCAGCCCATGTTGGGTATACACTAAGGACAGAACAACCAGAAGATAAGCAGAGTTGCTTATCTCTTTCCCAGGATGGTGAATTAATAACTGGGCTTTGAAATGGTAGCATTTTGCTTATGAATTTTAAGTATTCTATAAAACTTTTTAATTGTGATGACAGCACGGCCCCTTACATAGCATGGGGTGGTGGTGATGAAAGACACTCAAAAGTGGTGTTTAATTTTTACATTAATCATTTGATCCTACTTTCAGGTCTTCCTTCTTTCTTATTTAGAAGATAGATAATTACAGTATGTGCCAGGAATATTATACTCACAAAATAAGGGCTTTCTGTTAGGTTACAGTCTACACAATTAATGCATTGGAGATGCCTGAGTTACTGAATAAATGATGAAGTTTTACCAGAAGGAATGTGAGACAATGGAACTATTAAAAAAAAAAAAAGTAAACCTAGAAGCAGATTTAGCTTTTTCATTTAACATTTAAGATAAACAGGATATTCATATTCATCTTTGCACTATCAGATTGAATGTGCAAACCAATTATTCATTAAACTACAGTGTCTAGATGGAGAACAGGTTTTCTGTCACCTTTGGAAATGGAAAGAGATGTACCTTTTGCCAGACCAAGGATTAATATGACAATTATACCCTCTTTGACTATGATAAAAAGTGAATCTCTGAAAAACCACACAAACTGAACAAAACTGAAAAATCACATTAAGATTTGGCCTTCTGTGTCCCTTGTTTTTAATATTTTTTTTTTTAGCATTTTAGTCTCTTTGAGAATAAACTATATTCTTCAGAAAAGTTGTTGCACTGAATTAACATGTTGATAATTTAAAACATCACAAACAATGGGCTCTAATGAACATCTGGAATTGAAATGCCCTGCTTGTGAAAGGTGTGCCCATTTCTTTGAATAGCTTTCAAGGTAAGTAGTGATAGTAAAACCTCGATCTAAATCAAGTAGTGGTGGTTCAGTATCATCAGCATTTTTGGGGCTGCTCGCTTGCTCTAGACTGCTCTGCTATCAGAGGTCCCTTTTCTGTTGCTCTTGAATGCCAGAAGTGACAGAGAGATGAAGAAGGAGATCACTGGGGATGACAGATTTTGTAGCTTTGAAATGAGAACAGCTGCTAAATATCATTGGCATTTGTGGCTGAATTCCAGCTGTATATGCAGAAGGCAAATAGGAAAAATAGTTGTGAAATCAATAGATGCAGGTATTATGAACTGAACTATGATGAAAATGTTATTGTCAGACAGGTTTCTCTGAAAATCATCCACAGATTCATGTTACTGGATCAACATTTCAGTAGCCCAAACTTGCATTCTAGGAATAATTTTATGTAAAGAGGCTTCAAAGAATAGTTTGTGTAGAAGGTGGGATATATGTTTTTAGAGCTTTTTTTTAACTGACCTTCCTGGTCATTGTTGCAATTCCAGAAGGAGCTGATCATCTCTTGGTTATGTTTTTCTGGGACAAGTGAAATATTTTTTTTTCTTTTTTTTGTTCTTCTCTTTGCTTTTAATGACCACTATTTTATATTTTAACCATAAATAAAAGAGAAAATACAGAGTGTAAAATGGAATAGCTTGACACTGATACACGGGGCATAGAGTTTATGGTACAAAATGAAGTTCCCTAAGAAGCTGTATGTAAACTTGAGGCTATGTATGTTGATTTTTCTGAATGTTATCATGAAAGTCAGTAGCAGCATTTCTCAAGGTTTTTAAATTCTATTGAGATCGAAGAAAAGTATTAGACTTTGGTTAATTGTCTCAGGCTAAAGTAGAGCTAATGTGCTGGGGTCAGTCTCAGTTCAGTACTGGGACTAAATTAATGTATATGTTTCTATAATAAGAGCAAGATTTTGTTGAGTATCTCCACTTTGCTGACACTCTACAGAGGAGATGATAATGATACAGCTGAAGAAGTCAATACATTTCAGACTATTATCCATTGATTGAGGAAGGGAGAAAATAAGTCCTAAAGGGATTTCAGTATCTCAAAACAAAGTCAAGCACCTGAGCTGAACAAATACATTATAAAAATACGTGCTTTGTGGAGCAGAAATAGAATAAAAATCAAGAATGTATCTTGTAGTAATAGTAAATGCTAGCAAGACCATGAAACATGGAACTGGAGAGGGTACTAAGCTACATAGCAATGGGATTTAAATGTAAATTAAAGCAAATTTACCTTAGGTAAAATAATAAATTTTCAGATTTTACTGTTCTGGATCATTTGCTGCTTGTAATAAACATAATTATAATTGATTAAAACTTGCATTTTGTGAATGTTATGAAGCAAGAATTTATAAAAGTTGTTACAGGTCTTGAAATGAGTGATTTGATTTTTGTTTTTTCTTTTTAAAATTTATATTCCCCAAAGACATAAAACATCACAAGAAGTCTTTAAGGAATTCATTTTTAGACATGAATGACCATAGAAAAGTTAAGGCATGCTGCATTAAACTATTTGCAAGCATCAGTGACATCAAAACTGAAAAGTTTCTAGGGGTCAATATAGGATTCCTATTGAAAGTCAGGGAAAATAAATATGGGTCAGTGATCCTTCTAGTTCAAGCATCTTGATTTTTCTATTGTACAGGGAAAAATAGATCTCAGTCTGCATATATTAATATGGCTATTTCTGAAATTAGTATTTCTATACTGTACTGCTTTGCTTCATGTGAACTGCATCATTTTCCCAGAGCTAGAAAGACTTTAGAAACGTCCTTCTTCTGTATTTTGGGCTCTGAATTCTCTACTCATGCTCCAGGTTGAATTCACCTTTCTTGACAAGTAGCTGAGAGATTGGCACACAGTATTCTTACACTCTTTTGTTGGACATAGTGCTTGCTTTTATCTTTGCCACAGCTACACATACTTGTGATGTTCATACCTGTTTTATGACTGCACAGAATGCTCACACCTCTCTTCACCCCAGCTTCCCTGTACCTGTTACTGAAGGCCTTAGTTGTACATAAACTGACACTGTATATAATTACATTCCTCTTTTTTAGTTTAGAGTGTTTCAATTGTTTTAACACTAGTCTTAAAACACTTTCTTTTCCAAAGTCATAATTTAAAGCATTAAGCAAGACCCGGTGTGACTTGTAGATACCTTCCTCCATTCCCAAAATTTATTTTTTCAGGGGTGTTACTGTGGATACTATTAGTAATTTCCTTACTCAAATTTTTTCATACGTCTTCCCCAGGTTAAGTGGCAGTTTACCATGTGGGATGACTTCAAATACATTGCTAACATGTAGATGGATGGCCTCTGCATTTTCTTGGACTAACCTATCAGCTGTCTTATTGAAGAAAAATATCATTATTCAGATTTTATCTAAATTTTTAAAATCCATACTACAGTTTATATTGGAAACTTATTTAAACATAATTCAAACTATTATAGTTCTACCAGGCACTGCTATTAAAAAGAAAATCTTAAAAATCGATGATGAGATTGTAATTTAAAAAGTCATTTGGAACCACATATATTACTCCAGAGATTGATAATTCCTGATAATAAAATTTAACATAAAATTAAAAATGCAAGTATTTTTTTAAACCACCAGAATCACTCATGGCCTTAGGCAGTCCACTCTTAGCATGAACCATTTGTTCAGCTCTAAGGAACCTATGATTTATATGAACCTGTATGATTTCTATGAAAGAAAGCTTCACTTTTCCCTTCCTAATTCTGATGGAGTTTCTTTTTCTGCATGATGAAGTATGAGAAGCAATACTATATTTCTGGGAATTAGGCAAGTATACAAAGCCCTGAACTATTTACAAAGTGAGCTGACTTCATGTATTCCCTTTCTGCTACTGCTTTTTTGAAGTAGAACAGAAATTCAGGTTTCAAAGAAACAATATATCCTTAGTCTATATTTAGAATAGTGTGAAAAGCAAATTTTGCATAGAAACTGTCTGTTCATAGTCTAAATAAACTTTAATTAAAATTATTTCTAGGTTGTCTGACATATGGTAACACATGAATTTGGAATAAAAATGTGAACAGAGGTAAATAATTAATAAAGAATCCAATGGCAATGAATATAATAGTATTATATAGTGGTAGGGATTTCCTGATACCAGCTTGTCTCTGCTTGACTCCTGTATTGTTCCACTTAATTGATGCTACTTGCTACCTGCCAGAGAAATTTGACTCAAGAGAGCTGATGCCCAAGTCCTTTCCTGTTGTTTTGTGTTAGGGGTGTCTTCTCCACAACTGTATCTGTGCTTAACATTCAAATTTTGTGTAACTTTTCCCTGCACCTGCTGTGTACCAGAACAAGCCTCTAACTGCAGCACCAAGAGCTGATGGAAATACCACTGAGTGCTTCTCACTACTTCCTGTAACTCTTTGATGGATTTGAGAGGATTTTTATGAAACAGCAGACATGGTGTAGGGCATTTTTCTCAGATCAAAGATGAATTGATGTAATTTGAATTAGCTGGCTACACTTTTCAGCTGAAATGCAATTTACTTTAAGATATATACTTAATTGTAATGAAGATTCTTGCCTTGCCAGCTACTTTTGCTATTGATTGGGAGGCTGGGACTAGGCATGTGATACAGTAAGAGACTTACAGGGTGGTCTGGGAGCTACATATATCAGGTTATTGATGCTGACTGTCTCCCACATTTGTTCTAAGGAAGCATTAAAAACAGTAGGATTTTTGGCATTGAAAGAGTGGTGCAGTTCCTTGCTGTGTAAAAAAAAAAATAAAAAAAAAATGGTGCTTATTTCACAGGAAAAAGATATGTATTTTTGATCCACATTACTTGTGTGAAAATATTCTTCTCTTTATACATGCTAAATATGATTTAATTTAAAACTAATATTCTAGGCTTGCAAAAGATTATGTGTAGGGGCAAAAAGCTTATCTTGTTAGGCTAGAGAGAGTTGTATCTCAAATACCCTGAGTTCAATCACAGTGATTTTAACATCACCCAAACTGACTCCTATTAAGATATACACTAGTATATGTAAGATTGCATTAATTGGCACTTGGGCTGCAAAAAGTCCTTTGGAAGTGTCAAAGGCATATCTAGACTGCCGGGAGGGCTTCCTGGTTCACTCCAGGTGCCTGGTACTTCATTTTCTCTCACTGACACTTCATGAATGCTTCTTAATTCTCAAATTCCTCTCAGAGGGCATCACAGGAGTGGACAGGACAGTTTGCTCCAGGGAGTCTCCTGGCATGGACTCCATCAGCATGAGCTCTCTGGGGCAGCTGTGGTCCCTCAAATACTTCTCTGGCACATCATAGGGCATGTGGTGCATGTGCATGGTATTGTCACCTTGATCCAGCACTCTGCTGTGCTGGACATACATTCTTTAAGCATTTCATGCATTTTGAATGGAAAATATGTGTATATCATGATATATTAATATCACAGAGGCACTAGAGAAAGACCAGAGCAGATGTAATCCCATGAATCTGGATGGGAAATGCTAGGCAGTGTGGAGATGACTGCTTTGCTGCAAATACTGCTGCCTCTGAGCAGTGTAGACCCAAGCCAGTGCATATGTACTGATCTATGGGCTGTATTCTCCCCCTTCTGCAATCCACAGTGACAATTAGTTCATGGGGTATTTCAGACTGGAAGAGATGTCAGGAGGTCACATAGCCCAATGTCCTCCTCAAAGCAGGGTCAGCTACAAGGTCAGAGCAGATTACTCAGGGTTTTATCCAGTCAAGTCTGAAAACCTTCAAGGATGAAAGCTACACAGCCTCTCTGGGCAACTTTTTCCTTTACTCTACTATCCTCATGATAAAAAAAAGTTTTTCCTTAAATTAATTCTACCCTCCTTTCATTTCAGCTTCTATTTGCCTTTTGTCCTCCCACTGTGCAGCATTGTGCAGATCTTCTTGATGACTTCTTTGTAGATACTGAAGGGTAATCAGGTATCTCTAGGGGGAACCTGAACTATTTATAGCATATAATAGTTTAAATTCCCTTTCATTCTCTCAATTCTGTAGTTCAGACCAAAAAGTGATAAGTGCGTTTTGTTAAAAATTAAACACAATTTAAAAATTGAAAGAGTTGTAGGAGTATCCAAGAAGGACACTGAGGTGCTGGGGTGTGTGCAAAGAAGGGCAACAAAGCTGATGAAGGCTCTAGAGAATGTCTTACAGAGTGGCTGAGAGAACAGGGGCTGTTTAGCCTGGAGAGAAGGAGGCTGAGGGGAGAACTTATTGATCTCTAAAAACACCTGATAGGTGGGGGTTAATCTCTTTTTCTCAGATAATAAGTGATAGAACAAGAGAAAATGGCTCCAAACTGTGCTGTGGGAGGTTTATATTGGATATTAGGAAAAGTTTCTTCACCAGGAGGGTTGTCAGGCACTGGCACAGGCTGCCCAGGGCAGTGGCAGAGGTATTCCCTGGGGGTATTTAAAGCTGTGTAGATGTGGTGCTCAGGGACATGTTTAGTGGTGGGCTTGGCAGTGATGGGTTCATGGCTGAGCTTGATCATCTTGAAGGTCTTTTCCAACCAAAATGTTTTTATGAGTCTGATAAGGTTTGGGATAATTTTAAGCAGTAGAATTCTATGACTTACAGAAGTAGACAAATGAGGATTGCCTGCTTGGCTCTACAGAAAAGCACAATTTATTAGTGCTGACATGGAAGGGCAGTACCAGAGCTCTGCTGTTCCTGGCATTTGAGTTAACTCGTGCAGTGCTGTCTCTATAGAGCACTGAGTTTTTCTGAGCATATGTGAGATCAGAAGAAAATGCGAGATAAAAATATGATTAGACAAATCTGTCCTAAATTTTGTCCAGTATCTGAAATTTAAAAATAATTCAATGTAAATAAATTGTCTTCAGTATATTAATAAACTTCAATAAGTGCTTGCTTATTGTGATAGTAATAGTAGGACTTAATGCAATTATCAAATATTTTAAGAATATCTTAACCAAAAAATGAGGAACTTTGCGAAATCAAAAAGCCCCATCATCCTTCTTGCTTTGATTGTAAATAACACTTGGTGGATTTATAGTTAATAGAATTTAATATAACTTATCCATTGTTGTGTTTTCCACCCAGATAAAAGCAAAGTATCATTCCATGGACCTGAGTTAATTTCTCTACAGAGAAAGATAAACATACATGGATTTGAATGATTAACCTAGGATCTCAAGGCAATCTACAGAAGAGCTGGAGATTTAAAGTAATATAATGTTTGCTGCTTCTGTACCTTGTACTCAGGAAACCTGTTACAGAAAACTAATTACACCAATTTTAATACTAAATGGCATCAAGGCAGTAAACTACTTCAAGAGAAGTATGTTATTTAGAAGGAAGCTGACAACCTCATGTTTCATAAAAGCTAATACATGATGGTGGAATGAATAATGTAAAGGGATGAATTATAACACACTGTCTTACAGAATTGCTGCTGTTATTATTTACACCGTGTCTTCTGTGAATGTGTTGAATGCAAAGGTTTTGCCACTGTATGCAGAATTGTGAACAAATTAATTTTTATGTGGAGAGAATTTTGGCCATGTCTCAACACCATGTAAGAGGCTGAAGGGGTGATATATCATTGTCTTTTAAAAACTGATGTTCAGCAAAAAATGGGCCATTACTAAACCTTTCAGAAAAATGGTCAGTGTCCTCTGCAAAATTTTATCTCTCAGTTGAAAGTTTTCAGAAAAAAAACCTTTTATTTGTGTAAAAAACCCAGACATTTATAGGAAAAAACTGTGATGGTGCCATAAGTTGTGTTTTCCCTAATAATTTCTGTTAGAGAATATTTTGGACCACCTTTTCTAGGAAGAGTTCTATTGCATTGTCCATTAAATATTTCTGAATATCCACAGGCACTTTCATCTGGAGCACCATAGGATAGGAAAAAGATTGCTAATATTGTGTTAAGAGGCTTTTTGTATTTGAAGATATTTTTGTTGCAAATAACTACAATATCTTCTGTAGGGTGAAAATCTAAATGAGTCTTTCCCACTCAGTTCCCAAGAAGCAAGCTTCACTTGTAAGGGAAATTGTGCAAGGTCTTTTGTTTTGGTAATCTTCAAAATGTTGTTCTCAACTAGCTGAGTTAGAAGGCATACTGGAAATGATGGTAGGGATCATAGAGAAAACAAATCTACATTTAGTTGCTTCAACACCAGGTGCTCTTGACTTAAGGAAGTCTGTGTTCTGGGAAAGGATGTGCAGCCAGGCAGCAGAAGTATCCATAGCACTGGGTAGTTCATCAGTAGTCTGTGTGCCACCACTATTTTTACAAAAAATTGAGAACTGGTCTTCAATCCAAGGAGCACTCCTTTGCTCTCCCTCCAAGTTTAACTGAATTCCTTTCAAATTTTTTGTTCATTGGTGTGTGCATGTAAGAGTGAAAAGCTGTAATAAATATAAAGAATTCATGTTCTGTAGTAAAAATGAATGATTATTCTGTTTTTAAAGGAGTAGTTTGCAGGAATGTTAAAACAGTCATTGCACCAAGGAGTGGTCTGTAGTTACAGACTTAAAGTTAAACTGAGGAACTTATTAACATGGGACTCTTACCTTAAACATTCTGGATCAGTCTGTGGTTTTTCACTGACTTCAACTTTTTCTGCTTCTAAATTTTTTGTCCTTCTTTCAGCATCCCTGATTGCTTTCTCAAGGTCTAAACATAAAATAAGTTACCTTATAAATATATATTAATCATCCATATTCAAAGACTTCCCATATTTTCTAAATTTATCTTTTCTACTATTTATTTTTGAAACTGTTTGTAGGGTAAAGGCATGTAAATAAAGAACATGAAATGGTATGCTCAGTGCAATCCTCTAGCAAATTTTTGCTTCTTTTCCTAAATAATTTATGACCTTATTTATGGCTTGTCTTTCTTAGCTCTCTTACTGGGAAATATTATTTACATATTTGTAAAAAGTTTCCAAGACTGCTTCTAGATTACATTTTCTGTTGAAATTTCAAGATCATCCCTATGGCTTGTGATCACTTTTGACATAGAACCTTTCTTGGTTCCCTCTGTATCTTTTTTGGTTTTTTATAGGCTTTCTTGTGTATTCCACACAGCTTTGTGTTCAGACTTCTTTTTTTGTGCACGAACTTCCATATGCTAAGAAATAAATGTCAGTAAAAAACAACTGAATTTACAACTCAGAATTTTAGCACCAGGGCCAAATCTCTCTTTATCAGTTCAAGCCAGGTTGCATATTAAACATTTGAATTTTAATTACATTCTTTAATTATAGGTCAATGGGTTTTAGACAACAGTTCTGTTGATTTTAAGTTAACTTTTTAACACTAAAATCCTCATTTAAGTATATGAATTACCAGCAAAAGTAAAAATTTAATTTTCATATTTATAGGATATGATTCAGCAAATCCGTAGACCTCAGTGTCACTAACATTTAAAATAAATCTTACTGAAATCCATTATACTTGTTATAAACATGTTATAAACATGTTTTGAAATGGTGTATTATTTAATATAAAAATATATTACAATCTTGTTTCCACAACTTGTTTCTCTTCGAGAAAAATGTCTTGACAGAGAAGATGTTTTAGAAGCATTTGTCAAGTCACAAGTAATTAACATAACAAGTGATTATCAGGTATACCTTTGAGTTTGCTTTGGAGAGTAAATAAATGCTGCTTTAATTCAGTTTTCTGCAACTTGAGTGCATTTAGCTGAACATTTTTATGTTCCATTGACTCCATCTCTAAGAAAAAAACCCATACTTTAAATTAAAATGCATTGCAGCTTTAGTCTTCATGATACAATCCTAAATATTCTTAACAACTTCCAGCAATCTTCTAGCTAGTCAAAAAGAGCCTTAAATATAAAACTAAAATTGGTTGCTCACAGAAAATTATATGTCATGTAATGTGTTCATAATTATGAAAGCAGATTATTCTTTCAATGTTATTATGATGTTTGACATATTTTATTGACTTGGCATAAAAAGAATTACAAATGTTTTGCTTTAGAGCTACTTCAGCTATAAAGGAAGACGACTTATTGAATAGGTGGTGTACAAACACCTCTCAGCAGTACTAAAAAGAACTTAATCTCTTTAAGTGCTATGGACATTTGAACCTGAGTGCTGACAGCATCTGGAATTAATTGTGGTTGTTTCTCTCACAGCTGGAGGTCCCCACATAATTTCCTTGTTATGAGTTAGACTTTTCTTTTTAGTGTTTTCAGTGTGCTCAGGATTGTAGCAGACAAAAAGACAGATAAGTTGTACTTCAAAACTTGTGCAATTTAAAAGGCTGGAATCAAGACAGCAACTGAACCCAGAGAAGAATGTCAGTCACCTTTCATGTCCTGCTGATCTTGAGAGACCATGTGGCCATTCAGATCTGCCCGAATATGTGAAAATTAAATCATTCAAAGTAACAGTTTCCAACAAATACAGACTTGTTTCAGTTGCAGATCAGAATGAGTCACAGGAATTACAGAAATAAGGTACTGCCAACTACAAACTCCAATGGTCAGTCATATTTCAGTAACTTTGCATCAGGTGTTGGGGGTTCAAATCTTGAACTTGATGAATCATAGAATCATGAGACTGGAAAGGACTTCAAGGTGATCTCCTGCATTCCTTCTGGAGTCAGGATCAGCTTTACCACTGTCATTTCTGAGAGATGCTGGACTGACCTGCTCTTAAAGACCTTTGGTAATAGAGACTCCTCATTCCTTTGGTACTGGAATGTCCTAATGTAGGGTGTTTCAGGTGTTCACTATTCCTGCTAGAAAGATTTCTAAACAGCCATCCAGACTCTCCCTCATTGTGGTTTACCTTTGGCTTTATTCAGTTTACTATAGGTATGGAGAATATATTAATTCCATTTTTACAGAGTCCTTTGGTAATTTGAAGACTGATGCCCATCTTCCATCAGTCTCTTCCTCCATAGGTTAAGGAGTTCCAATTCTTTATTTTTTTTTTTTTTCCTTCTCATGTTCTCCAAATCTCTGATGCCTTAGACTGGTACCATCTGGATTCTCTCCACTGAGTCCATATTTTTCCTTAAGTGCAATACCCAAAACTAAATGCTCAGTACTCCAGCTGATATCTTAACTTCCCTAAATAGAGTGAATTATTATTTCACATGTCTTAGGGGGCAGAATTATGTTTATGTCTCAGTATGGTGTTGGTGTTCTGATGACATTGACTCATGGTCAGCTTGTGATCTATGATGACTTCTATCTCCTTGCTGGAGGATTGCTTTTCAGCCTCTCTCTTTCTTCTGAGAAATCCCATATTCTGTATCTTAACTCAAAGATAAAGTTACACTGTGCAGGAAAAGACCAGTCCTCCAAGACATTTAATTCTTTTGAAGCTAAGGAAATTTACATAGCTCAATCATAAGTGATTATAATAATTGCAAACCTAAGATAATACACTATGTATGGGCACTTCTGTGCTTGTTGACATCACACACTGGGAGCAATTTTTGAAGGTCTGCTTCTTCTCATAGTGCTCATGAGGAGAAAGGACTGAAGAGGACAGGGAACAGAAGAGGCTTTAATTATACTTGTGATATATCAGACCACACTCTTTCAGTATAGGGTTAGAAGGAAGTTCCAGATAGGAAGGGAATGGAACTAAAACTACTCTTTTGCACACCTATGTTTTACTGGTTTATATTCATTCTCTGGTAATTCAAAATAAAATTATTTAATATTAACTTACCATTTTTCAACAGAGCTGCCTCATTCTCTAAATAATTTATTTCAGTCTTGACTTTTTTTTTAATCAAAATATCTCTATTACTTGTTAGTCCGTATTCATTAGTGAATTCTGTTACTTCTCTAGTAAAATTATCTTCCTCTTCAGTCATCTTTCTCTTTGCATCTGTCTGAAAAAAAAAGAAGGGAAAAATTGAATGAAGAAAAGAAAGTCTTAGTTAAGCTAGGCAGACTGAAACACACTGTTGCTGTTTATCCTTAAACTTACATTATAATTGTAGTGTATTTAGTTTCCCTGATTTATGAGAACACAAAAACTATCTACAACTCTGTCATTATGTCTGCTGTTGTAAACTTTTTGCTGAAAAAGTACAGCATATATTCTTAGTAATAAATAAGTTTTAAAAATACTAGATTATGATACAGACTTGTGCCAGATGTTTTCCAGTTCAACTCTTTATTGAAGAGCTCTGCTTGGAGTCACTAGCATAGTATGGCCTCTCTGGTTTTATATTGTTATTAAATATAACAGAGGTGCTGTTTATTGCTCTGCAGAATACAGATTCACTTTAACTCCCTCAATAACTGCCAAGAAAGCTATAGTTGTTAGGAAATCCCTCTTTAATTTTCTGGGAAAAAGAATTAAAGAGAAAGGAAATATTAAATTCCTTAAAAAAAAATCTTAGCTGATTGTCAAATGAAATAAAAATAAATGACCCCTATATATGGAAAAAATAATACTCTATACTACCTTGGCTGGCTGAAATGAAAAGAAACTTCACAATTCTTCTATTTATCTTTTACAGCGGATGAATTTTTCCTCAATGCTTAAAATATTTTTTATTTTGCCTACTTAGTATTGGAAAGATTTTGGATGCTGAAGCAGTATTAATTAAAAGGATATCTGCCTAAAGATAGAGGATTAATACTGGTGACTCAATGAATGTTTTAAATTTATCTCTGATGGTTTAAAATACAAATACATATGCAGAGAAGACTACTCATCTGCTTCATTTCTTAGTATTTACAGATGCAAAGATCCACATTGAAGGGAGATGAAGGCAAAATTCAGGTTAGCACAAGAGAGAACAGAAAAACTTCTTGTCTGCTTGTTGCAAGTGGCTACTTTTTAAGAGGTGTGCTTAGTATGTAAGAGATTGTTTGGTATGTCAGGATTCCTCAAATGTGGTGATGGCCTCCATGTTACTTTCTTTTGGTCCTTCTCAGTATGTTTCACTGTGGGTCAGACAGTCCCATTTAAGGTGAGACACTTTCAATTTTGTTTTACAAAGGAAATAATACGTCAGAATGGGAGTTCAGTCATACAACAAGCAAACATTAGAAAATGAAGTCAAGAATGCTAAATCAGCTTTGTAGATGACCTCCAGCATACATTACCTCAGATTACGTTTGAAGTGAAAATTTATCTACGTTTACATTGTTAAATATGCTAGAGCAAAAAAATTTATTTTTCAGATTTAAAACCTCAGTTCTTTAATATCTTCAAAATTAAAAGCTGACTGTTCTCATACAGTAGAAAAAAGCTGTCTGAACACTATAGCTGGAAACATACAGAGATTTTAAGAAGAGAGCCTCTTTGATTAACAAGTTCAGCTTTCTGTTTCTCTAAGCTGTCTTCACGTTTCTTCAGAATTTCTATGCAGAGCCGATAAAAAAAGTGAGGTTATGAAGTAAGATTATTGTTTTATTGTTTCATGTACTTTGATATTGTATGTAAGGATCTTGGTCCAGCTGGCATAGCTCCTGGACTAGCAAAGGCATACGAGTTTTATTTCACCCAGCTGGCCAATATACCACCAAATTTTTGAAAAGTATTCTTTCTAAAAGACACATTTAGTGCCATTTATCTAATATGCTGTTTTAAAATCTGTTCAGCCTAAGAGAATTTTTTTCACATTGAAATCAGGAAAAATATTGATTGTGTAGAATCTTTCACCCTGTATAATACAGTGTTGTCCATGTAATTGTGTAAAGCTCGTGACATACCAAATGTATGGTATGAGGGCATGGACTTAAGCTCTGCCAGGGGAGGTTTAGGTCAGATATTAGGAAAAAATTCTTTACAGAGAAGGTGATCAGGAACTGGAATGGGCTGCCCAGGGAGGTGGGGGATTCTCTGTCCCTGGAGGTTTTTAAGAGGAGACTGATGTGGCACTCAGTGCCATTGGCTGGGAACCACAGTGGTAGTGGATGAAGGGTTGGACTTGATTTCAGAGGTCCTTTCCAACCTGGATGATTCTGTGATTCTGTGAAATGGGACAGTAACATCAGAGGGACAGGGGTCCAGCATCATTCTTCTGTCTGAATGGCTGCACACATCATCAGCTCTGCAATGCTGCAGTTGCATAGGCAAGAGAGGGAGGGATAAGCTGATATTTTTCTGACCACAATTTCTGGAATTCTTAGCCATGGAAGTATAATGGAAATAAGCTCCTTGCTTAATTTTTTCATTTTGACCATTATGCCCCCAAGGCCCAAATATCTATTTTGCACATACATTTAGTTTTCTTAATTTCAAACCCTAGTTTTTCTGATAGAACTGTTCCTATCAGTATCTGATATACTCTTCAACCACTGAATTTTCAAAATTTCCAGTGCATCCACTGTATCATTGTCTAATGTAAGTTAAGATGTATGGTGGGATAAACTATAACTGTAGATAAATAGGAAACAGCTAAGTGTTGAAGAATCTTAAAGGATGAGAATCATTCATCTGATGAAGTGGAGAAAGGGAGGTCAAGACAATGACTCAGACTGTAATATTTGGAATAGGAAGTAGGGAAAGTAAGGTTAGCAGAATTGCCCACAGGTACAGGGTAAGCCTTTAGGTAAGTCAGGAAGTAAACTGAATAGTCAGGCTGATACATGACTGTGTGCAGAAACAGAAAAGACCAAATAACAGTGGTATTACACAGGTAAAACCAGAAAAGACTAAAATGGAACAATGTAGATGATTTTGGAGAGGGTGCAGATGAAGTGCATCTGAGAGTTGGAAAGGAAAGGACCAAATCTTTAGATCTTTTCCTTATCCCTGACATGTCCAGCATGCTAAATGTCCAGGGAATGATTGCCTAGACTTTTTGAAATTTTGAAATTTTTATTTTACCAAATACTTAAAATAGAGTAGATGTTCTTATACCGCTGTATTTATATTACTGAATGAACTACCTGCAGTGTGTTAGCTCCATCTGTAAAATGCCAACTTAATCTATGCATTTGCAGCAGATTTTTTTTTTAAGAAATCATTGAGCCATGAAACGCAAAATGCTATAATTTGGGTTCTAATTACATGCTACTTGATTTTACAGAACGGAGGGAAAAAATAGCATTTCCTAGGAATGTGTGATTGACCACGGGCAATCTCTGTGAAATAGATGTCAAAACACTTTTGAACTCACTCTCATCTACTTGGTCAGGTATAAGCTGCTGTGCATGTGTGTGCTTCTATATATATGCTTATAAAGAAGCACAGTTATTTGGTGAAGAACAAATTGAACAGCATTAGCTGAACAGCATTATTTAATATTATTTGAATTAACTAGTGCAGACATAGCTAATCTTAATTCTTCTACCGAAAAATAAATTACTTTAAATAATTTCATAAACTATATGATCTTTAAAACCAAAAAGTCTGATTGAAATACATTTTTCCCATTCTGCTTGTCTTCTGTATCATTTCCTACCTATGCATGAATCAATGGCAGTTTATATAAGTAAGTAAATATGTTTTTGTGGACATCAATGAGAATATTATTAATCCTTGTGGGTAAAGCATGTAAGATTTAATTAGGAGTAGTTCTTCAGCTCTTCCCATTAGACATTTACAATAATAGCTATACTCTTGGGACCTTCTATACTTACCACATAAAACTTGATTACAAATCACAATGCATCAATAACAAATTAGTAGTAGAAATATAAAATTATGATGGTCATAAATATATTTATGAACAAGACGACGAAGGACTTTACCTAACAAGCAACACACAGGTAAATGTGTTGCTGTGATGGTTAAGTAAGTTCCTATATTGAAATGCTTCTGGGTTCTCAAATTGTGGTATGCAGAAATGCAAGCATGTGAATGTCTATAGTCTCATTTGCAACCAGCAAGTAATTGTAAATGAGTTCTTTTTTATTCTTCCCTCCCAGAGTAATGTTGATATTTATCACATATACTACATAGCCTTTGACAAAAGGCAGAAGATCTTTGTTTTGGAAGAATGAAAATCATCCCCCAAACATTTATTTTCACAAATGGGTGAGGTAATCCCCAAAACATTCTTGAAGATGTTTATTTAAGTGATAGGATACAACAGTTCTGACTTGAAAAGAGGCTTCCTATGCTTTCCTGTTGTGCATACACATTCTGTCATCACGGACACTTAAGATCATTGGGAATGATATTTAGACTTCATTTTCATACAGAAACATGGATTTTTAAGTGATCTGTAATCACAAGTATTAATGGTGAAAAACCTCTGCAAAACTGGAAGCTTATTCTGAAAATATGTCTGCAGTTTGGTTAAATGGAAGCCATTTTAAAATCTTAGGAGCATTAAGTAGATTCAAAAAGTTTTCTTTCTCTTTGGTGTCCCTAGCAAAGCTCCTACATCCTACATCCTCAGCTGTGAGCCCAGGCCTTCAGGAAGATCTTTAGATATGGTTCAAGATCCTATGAAGTAAACATGGAGAACGTTGCCATGTATTTTCTGTGAAAGGCCCTTAGCTAGTGGCAGTGGGCAGGGAAGGAATTGTTTCAGAGCCTCTGAAGGAAGGTGCAGTGAGAAGCTCCAGCACTGCTCACACTTGAGCAGATGGTTGGCTCCAGCTGATGTCTGGTGGCCGTGTCATGTGGATGAGCCAACCTGCCTGCCAAGCATCATCAGCAGTGACTTTCACGTGTGCTGTATCCAGTGCTTCCCGATTTTGGAAGTGTTATCTGCGAATATTCCTACCCCTGAGGTCAGCGAGTCTCTAGACACAGACAGGGGCCAGCCCTGGGAGTGAGATTTGTGAGAGGAGAAGAATCACAGAATCACAGAACATTTAGGTTGGAAGAGACCTCCAAGATCATCCAGTTCAACCTCTGACCAACACCATAAGCTAACTACTAAACCATGTCTTTAAGGACCAGGTACAAATGCCTTTTAAATGCCTCCAGGGATGGCAACTCCACCACTGTCCTGGGCAGGCCATTCCAATGCCTGAGAACCCTCTCAGTGTAGAAATGTTTTCTACCATCCAGCCTACATCTCCCCTGGAGCACCTTACATCCATTCCCTCTGGTCCTCTCACAATTTTCTACGGAGAAGAGGCTGTTTCCCTCCTCGTTTCAGCCTCCCTTGAGGTAGCTGAAGAGAGCTCTAAGGTCTCCTCCCAAGGAGAAGGACATGAACAGACCTTTTTTTCACAAGAGAAATATTTTTTCTCAATGTTGTGTTATTTGGTAGGTGAAGCAGGCTCCTCCAAAATGTTTATGAATTTACTCCTGAAAGAATAGCTCATATACCAGTAAATATAGTGTATTTCAGTATCACGTACACTATAAACACACCCGCTTACCGTGGTCTCTAATTTCATTTTTGCGGCGCTCAGCTCCTCTTTCACTTGGCTGATTTTTTCGTAGCTTCTGCTGATGTCAAATTTAGCTGCAAGACAACAAAAACCTCTAATAATGTGTTCTCAGTTTGTAAAATTTACAAGATCCCCCAGATGGCTGCCTGGTGGGGCCTCCCTGCTTCTCCCGAGAGGAGATGGTATGTGACAGACACTGCCACCGGGCCCGCACAATGGCGGCTGCAGCGCATACCTTGTTGGATGAGGCGCCTCTTCTCCCCTGCCTGCTTCTCTGTGAGCTGTATTTGCTGGAAAAAAGCATCCAGGTTCATTTCTATCTTCTGTGGGCTCTCTGGGTCTGGCTGTCCCTGTTGGAGGTATGGTTGGTTAAAGCTGGGATGCCCTGGAGGAAGGTGAGGGTGGGCACTGACCTTCCCTCAAGGGTCTGTGCCCCTGGCTCTGCCCTCTGGTTTTTGCTTCCCTGAGGTCTGGAAAAAAACCTCAGACCAGAGAGAGGGAAGCGACTGTGGCAGTCAGGACACAGCTGAGGAGGAAGAAGTGACAGAGAGGAACAAGAGTGAGCTTTGGGCAGAGAGCAAATGGATGACTCAGGGGGAGCCTTCACATGGGAATCACGGGAGATGGAAACCAGTGGGCAGAGCAGCAGCAGGGTTGGAGCAGGAGAAGGAAGGTATCTGGCTTGGCAAAAGGCAGCTGGCTTTCAATCTTGCCAAACTTGTGCACACCTGTGAAATACTGGTTCTGGCTCAGGGTCTGGGGAGTTCTGCTCAGACAGCTCTGACTTTGCTTCTCTGGGACCATACACTTTATACTGGTTTCATGGTTTTCAGGAGCTGGCTTTCTTACCCTTTCCTTTTTCTATGGAGTGGTCACCATCCTTTTAAAGTAACACGTATATCTGCTTAGAATTATTTTCATTTTGAAGACTGATGCCAATACTTAGCAGTGAAAGAAGCAGGCTAAAAACTGCTACCATACAGAACAAGATAGTAAAGCTGACTACATAAAACTCAGGTAGCAGTGATCAGATTTTGACCAGTTGGAATAGATTTTGGTGTTTCTGTTCCAGTTGCTCTCAGTAAGAAAAAATCATAATTTAACCCTTTGTCCTCTCTTCTGGAACATCCTTGTATATTAAGCTACTATGTCCTGAGCTTCTGCAGCTTTCTGGTTTGTACAGTACTGGATGGTATACCTGAAAATGTAAATACCTAGTTGAGAATATAATTCATATTACAGGGTTAGTTCCTACATCTTGAAAAGCATCAGCTACGTTCCCCACAGGGAATACTTGCATGAAGTTGGCCTATTTGCTTTGAGGCAGAAAAATCCTGGAGGAATAGAACTTCATAGCCTTCCAGCCTGTGTAACATTGAAAAAAAGATTAAGATTATTGGCAGTCCTGTCTTGCAAAAGAGTTTTCCTCAGAGGAAATACTATCTTAGAATAGACTGCAGCAGCCAAGTTCAGATATCAGAAAGGGAAAATCTGTGACTATGAAAAGCAAAAAATATATATGAGAGTACAAATGTCTATTAGCAAAAAACCTCTCCTGAGTTAATAAGATGAAGCTGGAAATTCTGGAAACATGTTATGTTATAGCATTTACTTCTTAAGAAGTGACACTATAATTGATAGTGTGCTACAAACTGGTGCTTTTTACAGAAAAGACATTGATCTATCTAGGAGAGAAAATGTGGGTTTTGAAATTTAAAAAACCTGAAAGTAGCACATTATGTTGCAGGAAACATAATTTTTTAATTTTTTTTTTAATGGAACAAAGTGCAACTAAGGGAGAAGAGTTCACAGAAGTGAATTTAGAAAATGTTTCAGTAGTGAGGCTTTCAACCCAAAGGCCAAAGGAAATGTGGATGAGTCAAATGGGAACATTTGGTGATTGAGAGAGTGATTTGTTACACAGGTCTGATGAGTGAAAAAGTCATTTGACAAAACTCAAGAAAATTAACGGCTCTATCAGTGGATCAAGGAAAAAAGAAAATTAAATGCTTTCTTTGAAGTTTTTCAGACTTGACTGCTTTTGAATTTCAAACTGAGAAAGCTGCTCTAGGCTGGGATAGTGTTCAGTGTCACTTATTAAAGAAACAACTGTATTTTGTTGAGGATGCTTCAGTGTCTCTAATTATGGTATAGGAACTGCTCTCCCTAGAAAGAGTCTGACTCCAACTATACTTCTCACTGTCTGAGAATGACCATTCAGCATGATTAAGTTCTGTAAAAGATGCCTTCAGAGACTAAAAAAATTCAAAGTGGGACAAGTATTTGACATTAGGCTTTACAGCTATTTGCCATGTGCTTGATTTTTACATGGTAAATAACTGACAATAATAACTCAGGATTAGAAAAAGTGAACCACGATGTGAAACATACACAAGTGCTTTCAGAGTCAGGATCAAGGCCATTGCTTCAAAGGTTGTGCTCTCATGGAGATGGATGAGATTGTATGTTTCAGAATGTTTCAGAATAAAAGTAAAATGTGAATGACATTTGCTCCACTCCAGCCTTTGCAAAGGGTAAGATCTTTTGTAAATCACCGTTAGAAAGGTGACTTTAATTTTATTTTGTCAATTGTATCAGTACATCCTAATCTTAATCTGTATCTGTAGCTTAATCACCGTGCTGTAATCAGGTCATCTTTCTAGTGTACTTTAAAATTAGTAATTGCCCTTTGTAATCAAGCTGCTGTTAGTAAAGTTTCTTCTGCAAGTTTATTCTCTAGTTTGTGGAGGAAGAAGGAAAGAAAAATTTTGTGTGTAATTTCAGGTCATTATAAAAATATGTCAGTATAATTTCTTTCTAAATCACATAACTTAGATTGTTTCAAAGATTTGTTTTTCTGACACTCAAAACGCAAAGAGGCAAAGGTGAAGAAGTGGCAGGGTAAAGATTAGAGGACACAATATGGTCTTCACCTCAAAAAATATATAGTGGAAACTGGACATTATAGGACAGTAGTTATGAATTCACTTTCTCTTTTGTTCTTAAGCATTGCTAGTATTATTTTTTCCATATACAAACTATACTGCTTACTTTTGAACTATTGTATTTATAGCAAACCTGCTTCTCAGACTACATGTCTTTGGTCTTCCTTTTCTCTTGGTGGTCTTTGTATTTGCCATCTATTTTTGCACTAACTTTTTTTTATTTCCATGCTGAATTTTGAGCTATCCTTTACTGGAAAATAGCATATATATGTGCATGTATAAATATGTGAAGTATAGAAAGAGTACTAACAACTTGGAATTCAGTGTACAGCAGTGATGCTCATGCAGAGAAACCTAGTAATTATTTGCCATAAGTAAGCATAAAAAATAGCAGACTTGCTCAAAATTAATTTTGTAATGCAGCTCTTAAAAGCAGTGCTTTCTGTCTCCTGTTTTAAAACTTAATTGTTGAAACACAGCAAGCAGTGGAAAGTGGCAACATGTAATATAGTGGTTTTAATGCACATCAGAAGCATTTAGTGTGGTTCTCCCCCTCCCTCTGGCCACCCCTGTGAAACTTCAGGAGAGGATGGAGCTGGACTATTGCCTGTGTCCTGCCCAGGATGGGTGCATTAGGGGCAACACAAGAACAGCAGAACAAACACTTGGTGAATTCTGCTTGGATAGATCTGAGTTCCCAAAAAGACCCCGAAATGAACAACCTCAGCTGCTTCTGAAAGCCTGGAGTGGAACAGCAGAGAAGAATATTAACATGAAGTAATAACCTATAATTTATGACCTCTCTCTGATTTGCTGAGGAGGTCATGTTAAACACAGTTATCTCTGGAAGAGGGAGAGCAAACTGCTAACCCACAGGCTGAAAGCTCTCCATTTCTAGTGGACTGTTCAACAAGGGACTCAAGAATGGACACTGTTTTCTCCTTGCAACATGGAGGAGATAAACTCTAAAAATTCATATCATTAAATACAAAATAATGGAAATAAATCCCCGGAAAATGATATGCAAATGAATATAGGGTGTTTCTCTTTGTCCAAAATCCCTTTTTTTTGGTCTGTTTTTTCAGGTGACAAAATTGTTAGTCATGTTTTTATAAAAGCCATGTTTTTATAAAACGCCAAGAAGCAACTTTGCACTCCCCTTAACTTATCTGGCTGCAGTGAAGAATTAGCTCTACTCTTTTCATCTTATTAGGAATGTAAACAGCTTCACAACAGATGTTCTTTATAAGGACAGAGCCTGCTATTTGCCTTCCAGTATCTCCACTTGAGTCTTATATCCAAGATTTTGTTTAATTCCATCTTGAAATGCTTCATTGGATCCCTTTTGCTTACAAAAGTAAATATTACTATTTATGGTTTCAAATCTGAGTTTCCTATTGTCTTTGCTTATAATCATGTAGCACCTGCCCTATTTTTGCAGATTGACAACTGTGCTGTGACAGAGGTATCCACATGGTTCCTCTGTAGCATTTTGGAGTCTTAAATACAGCTCTCTCTTTTAATGGAACTAAAAGCCTATCCTAAAATTTTTTTTATCAGATGTTCTGTAGTATTTGGATAAGCAGAAAATGAGACCCACATTTTAAAACATTTATCAGAGCTCTTATTTATCCTGGCATAGTGGTAATAACTTTTCTAATGGAGAAATAATTAATTATATATATATATATATATAAACACTCTCTCTATATATAAATAATTAATTCCAAAAGATTTGGAATGAATACCAGCACAAAAAACTGACTAGGCTTTGCACTGTCATAGTAAATTTTCTTAATTATTTGGCTGGAAAACTGCAGTTTGTTTTATACCAATACTGTTTATCGTTAAGCTAGCACCCAGTGGAAGCTACAACAGGACCAGTAAAAAATACTTCTTAGATTTTAATTGTTTTTATCTTCCATTTACAAGAGCAATTGGCTTTTTATTTTTATTAGCAAAATGTAAATGGATTATCCATTTTGTTTTAATGTCAAATAAAAAGATAGGTGCCATTAAATCTGAATAACGGTCTGTCATAGAAATATTTTGAGGACTGGGACCTTTATGCAAAAGATGTCATCTGGGATTGAAATGCATTAAACAATCTGTTGAAAATACTTAATCTATCAAGTAGATTTTTTCTTATAACCATATAATTCCAGTATACTAGCTAATCTCTTTTTGTTGCATAGATTTTATCCTAATCATAGGAAGATCTTAATGGGCACTGAAACATAAAAAGTAATAATTTTACCATTAGTTCATCAAAGTAAAAAAAATATTATTTTTCCATTTCAGTTGGTTCTCAGAAGTTCATATACAATGCTATTACATTATTAGATAAGCAGATGTCATTCTAAAATATTTCAGGAGATTTTTAAAATGTTTATACTTGTTCTTTAAGCTTTATTCCTACTTGATGCCACAACTGTGGCAAAAATAGGTGTTGATGACTGAAATGAAACTGCTTTATTGTCTTGATTAATTACAGAAGCATTACTTAGTGCTAGGTTAGAGAGCTGCCATGCTTTTGATGTGTGCAATGAAGCAAATGATTTTCTCTGCATGCTGAAAGTAACTTTCATGTGAACCCAAGAGTTGCCAATTACACTCTTAGGCCTCTCTGCTAACAGTTTATATACGATTGATTTTACAGTTCCATACTTGTTCCTGCTTCAAAATACAACAGTTTCCTTAGACATTTGGAAGATTTGGACACATGCCCATGGCTTGAATTAATCAGCAGCAGGGTTTATTCCACATTCTGTTTATTCCACATTCCCTGAGGAAGGGCCACCTCAGGTTGACTAAAACATATATCCTCAATCTGAAAGTTTGCTCTTAACGTAACTGTTGAGTCTACTCCTTCAGAGTAATCTGGACAGCTTTCAGCATACTTCTTGTTTCCTCCAGAATATTGTGGAAAAGGTATGTTCTACCTGCTGGTTTTAAAAGCTGCTCTGTAAAATCCAATCTAATAAATAGATCTCAATAAAACTGTGCCCTCTGATTTCTGCAAAGCCCTTTGTGGGCAGAGGAACATATTTAGTGAAAACTTTACAATGATAAATAACACTATATTAACTGCCTATTGATACAGATGGTATACTGTGGCTTCATCTTTTACAAAGATGACATAAAAAATGACAACCTTTAGCTGTGTTTTTATCCCTTCCATATTCCTTCCCACTGATGCTTCTGGGAGATTAGCTATGTTTAATCCTGAAATTTTCAAAGGCTACATGGCACACATCTGCATATATATGCCAGAACTCAGCATATAGGCAGGATAATAAAAGCATTAAATTCAAGTAGAGTAGAAAATCACAGCTGTGGTAAGCATGCATTATCAATTGTGCCACATTCATAAATTAATAATTTGCATTGTATTACAGTTATTTATTTTTCAGAAGCATTAAACTGCCTACTCACAGTTTTTGTGGAAAGTGTGTAAATAATTCTTGTGGGTTTGTCTTCTTACAGCTTGTCTTCTTAGGAAGAAATTAACAGAAGAAAAGTGAATAAGAATAAAGAGGGAAAAGGTTGCTTCTTTTAAGATAATTGCTTTCTTTTTTGTTTTGTTTTGGGAACTAAATCAGAATATTCAGAATACCCCCAGGAAGTCAGTTCTTTGAATACAAAATAAGTATGTGTGGTTGAGGCTGCAGAGTCTATAAAAGTGAATAACACACAGTGTTTTCATATGTATATTTACTTCTCTTTTGGCCTGTTCCTCTTTCTTCTTGAAAAAATTTATATCATAACTATGCTTCTGTTGATGGCATTTTTAACCTTCCTCTTCCATTACTGAAAGAAGCAGACATAGCTTAAATCCCAGGTCAGGAGTAATTGTTGATTGTGAGTGCTGAAAAGAGGGAGAAAAAAAAAGAAAAGTTCTTTAATCAGTGAATTAATGATGAAGAGCCTGATGCACACACATATTCATATTTGCAGTCTTTATTTTTAGGTAAAATCCAGTAAGACAAACTGAACAAAATGACATAGAAGTCTGAGGACTGGAAGGCTGAAAAGCATTGAGCAGGAGTTTGTTTTAACTCCTCAGCTGGGACAGAAGTGCAGTGGGGGCTGCTCACAGGGACAAGGAACTGCTGCAGGGGCAGAACTTTTCAGGATGTCCTGGCAGACTGCTGTCTTGCCTCACTCTCCCTGTCCTGTGTTTTATTATTTAGAGTAAACATACCCAATATCTTCCATCTTTTCTGCATAGGTCATATTTGTTTAGCCTCTTTTCTTTGTTTCTTTCTCCATATTCATCTCTGCTGTTCTTAGCTCCTTTTCTGCTGGCCAACTTCTTGGCCAGACATTCCTGATCTTGCACACGTGCATGAAATTGTCAGGAAACCCTGTGGTTCTGTTGTTCAGCACCCTGGCAAATGTCATCCCTCCATCCCAAGTGGAGCCATTTCCCCACAGGAGCTGTTGCCCAGGGGAAGCAGGAGAGAGGATCCAGCTGCAGCCCCCAACTTGCTTTCTTTTTCCTCATTTTGTAACAAACCGAAAAGCACGGAGAGTGTTAGAGCTCTGTGCAGAAACTCTGTGCAGGTTGCAGTGAAGGGGGGCTTGGTCTCTTCTAAGTAAATAATGATAGGACTTGAGGAAATGGCCTGAGATTGTGTCAGGGGAGGTTTAGAAAAAAATCTAGTGAAAATCTAGTGCTAATGTCAAAATCCTTTATCAAAATCCAGGTACAACAGACCTACTGCTTCCCTTTTATCCTTCAGGAAAGGAAGTTAGATAGTGTGACGTGATTTGTTTGTGACAAACCAAGGTGGACTGCTGGTTTATATTTGCTTATTTTTCTTCCAAGTATCCACTTCCAAGTATCCTAGTTTCTTTCCTAAAACTCAGTCTAGCTGGTGTATAATTCTGCCAAAGAATAAAGACAAATACTAAGATAAGGCTGTTGTACTTCTCTGGGAACTTCTTTAAGAGAGAATCCAGCAATTCAGAAATTTCTTTGAATGCTTCCTGACAATTTATAAATTGAAGAGGATGAGGTCCTACTGGCATAAATACACCCAAATATTTAGTAAATTATTTCTTTATTATGGCAAATGTTCTATACTCCTTGCAGAAGTTAGTACAGTTATGAAACAAGGCACACTTCACCTTTTTGGGGAACGCTGAAAGAAACAAAGGATAGAAATGTATCAGTGTTCTCAGTATCATGCTCCATTCCCTTTCCTAGTTCATATTGGATCTTCTCAAGAGTGATATAAAAAACAAAAGCATAGACAAGAATTTAGCTGAGTTGTATTGCACACTTAAACCAAATATGAAATGGTTTACATTAGTAAAAGGGAGCACAGAAGTAAGGAGTAAGGAAACATAGAGTACCAGGGATAAAATGGAGATTAACTATAATCTAGGTATGACTGAAATAGAAAATTAATACATGGTCTCATTTTTCAGTGGGGATAATACAGTGACTAAGAATAGTAAAAAGGTGCTTAAGGCAGTGAAGGCAGAGCGAAGGAAGTTTCCATAAGTTTCCACTGAGAGGGTTAAAGAATAACCATTTCAGGGCACCAAAAGAATATGTAAATAAAAATGCCAGTTTGCAGGGATTGTATGTCTATCTGTTTTATTCAGGGCTAGCTAAATTCAACTGAAGAATGATGTTATTCCTCGTATTCATAAAAGGGAAAAGAGGGGGTCAAATAAAATGTAAGCCTGGCAGTTTGACCTTCACACTAAGTAAAGGTTTTAGAGTAGTTTCTGAAGGAAAACCCTATCAAATACCTGGAGGTAAATGGAAAGTGGGAAAAACTACAACATGGTTTTATCAAGGGCAGATCATATCAGACTAACTTAATATCTTTCTTTGATAAGATAATTGTCCCAGAGAAGAGTAATGCAGCAGACCTAATCTACCTTGATCAAAATAAGGCATTATATTGTTCCCTGTGGGAAGTTATTTAAGATAGAGAAGATAGTCTTTAATGCAAGAATTGTAAGGTGGAAGAGGAACTGAGTCAAGTCTTATATTAAAGAGAGTTTACTTAAAAATGGAAATATCAAGATGTAAGGAGTTTGCTAGCAGAAATCCTCTAGGACTGATCTCAGCGATGATTTAAGTAGTATTTTTGAACTTCTAAAAGTAGGAGAATAGATATGGCACTAAGATGGCTCAAAATTGGACTATAACGAGCACATCAGAAAAAAGAAATGACCTTATGGACTGACAACATGGAAACCTAATAGTACAGAAAGTACTGGGTGCTTGGGGATAAATATAAGCTGATGTCTTGATAATTGCTGGTGATAGTAAAGGGAAGAGGTTTAATGCATTAGCTGCACGGTGACTATGAGCCATCGTTATGTCATGGGCATGGAGCAGTTTCAGGGTGTATTAGATGAGGGATTTTCAGTGAAGACAATAAAGTGTTAATATTGCTTTACAAGACATTGGTAAGATAAGAGACAGGAATATTGTTTACAGTTCTCATGACCCACATTGATTCCCAGCAGGTGCAGAGTGGGATGGTTAGGGGAGAGGAGTACCTATTTTCTCAGCTGAGATTAAAATAACTTATCTGGCAAAACAAAGCTTTAAAGGGCATACGGTTATATCTTTATAAGTTCATGGTGGGGGTAGACATGAGGGAAGAAGTCTTTTATGTTAAAGGATAACAGTACTTCAAGATTAGATACTTACAAACAATTAGGGATAAATGAGAAATTTAAAAGAAGGGTTTTGGCAGTACACACAAAGCTTTCCAGACAAGGTCATGGAGGCAGGGACATGAATTACTTCCAGATGGAAATTTATAAATCAATGAAGGATATGTGTGACATGGTGAAGTCATCAATATAAAGTTTGTGATATAAAGATTTGGATGTTCACTGATATTGCCAGAGAAGTTTAATGGAAAACTTGTTTGTGTACTTTTCTTACACAGATCCTAAACAGAAACACTGTTAACAGCTCCATGTGCAAATTGGCAGCAGGTAAAAAAAGGGCAGTTTGTTAGGATGTCACCTGGATATAACTTGCTTACATACCCAGGGTTAAACTGACCACCTGATTGGTATCAGGAAGCAATTTTTCTCTGGGTCATGGTGGCTGGAGTTATGGAGGGCAGAGTTTTTCTAACATAGACTGTCTGGAATGTGAGTTTTTACTTTGTGAAGTACCTGCTCTTGAAGACTGTTAAGACATAGAGGGTGAGGAAGTCTTATGGCTTTAATATCTTCCACTGTCCTCTGGCACAATGCTGTTTTTCAGGTTTTTCTTCTTCTGAGGTCCAAGAGGGTGTGAATATAATATAGGACATTATTTCAGGATAGCACAAGAGGATCTAATGTTTGCTTTTCCAGATCTTCTAAGAGTTTCATCTGCATAAGATAACCTTACTTTTTTTGAGGTAGCATGGAGCCCAGTAAGAGAAATTTAAGGATACTTCATATTTATTGGTAAGTTTTGAAAAAGGAAAGGTTGATAGTTTTTGTGGAGCAGATATTCTTGAGACCTAAAATAGCAGAGAAAGTCCTTCAATTGATGGTTCTAACTCAAAGAGTTTTTAAAAATGGTTAGAGGGTACCATATTTTTTTAACTGTGATTCTCAGGGCTTTCTAGCCTAGGTATTCCACTAACACACTTAGAGATGCCTTATCTTATTACTAAATTATTAAAGTTCTTTAGACTGTATAAAATCCATTTTATAGTAACTACAGACATATTGGTTTTTCTTCTGATTTGGTTTCTTGTCTGCTATCACCTGAATAGAAATACTTGGAAAGGGATAGTGCTTTAGCTCATTAAATGTGTAAGGAGTGTATGCCAATTAGATGCTAATATGCTAATTAGATTAGTTAGATGCTAACTAATTAACTAATTAACTATGCTAATTAGATTAGATTCCTAACTCAGCTTTCAAAGTAAAGTGGATACAATTAGATGGGGTGTAAATGTACTTTATTGATAATGCTTAGTTCTAAAGATGAATTTTACACAAATATGGATTTTGAGACTAGAGGCCACAAAGAATATGGAAACAAGATAGTTTATCTCTGTGATGTTTCTTGAATTCTGCACAAGTGTACCCTCAAATTGTGCAGTTTCCTTGTTGTAACCTGTATAATGGTATTGATAAATCAGTTCAGTGATGTGTTTTCTCTCTTGCAATGCAGATAGCTGGAGTATGAAAGCTTTTTTAAAGCACAGACCATTAAATGGCAGTATAATCAGCTGCTACTCAGTCTGACCCTCTCCTCACATTTCTTGCCAGAATAAAATACCAGATTCCTAAATTGGGTTTAATCTGTTGTCTTGAGTCCCATCTTGGCATACTCAGACAAATTATCTTCCAGAGAAGAGATGCTCTGAGAAAAAAAATTAAATAAATATATATATATATAAAAATTAATATCTCTAAACCTGCCAGTCCTACAAGATCTTCATGTGTCATTTGCTTTGAATTAACTAAATTCTTAGTTAGCTGACAGTGATTCAAAAAGCAGAACCACCAGGCTGTTTTTTTCTTTGTCCTTCTTACCATTGTCCCTGTGGAGTCCAGTGTTACAAACCATGGAACCTTTCAAGAAATAGTTGGCAGTTGTGTGCCATACTTAACTTTCTAAATCCATCCCTGCAGAAATGAAGAACAGTTACTCCCACGCTTCTTAGTCCCTTTGGGCCACCATCTGGAACACCAATAAGATAAAGCTAACTCTTTTTATTATCATCTTAAGTACACATACCCAGCTGAAAATAACTTTTGTTTTTTTCCTAATGAATTGTATGATTAAATTTAATCTGAGAAGTTTCTGCAGAGTGATTTTAAATCTCCTTGGTTTAAGTTTTGGTTAGAAATACAGGACTTTTGAAGCTAATTCTGTCAGATTGTTTTCATTTTAGCATTGTAGGTAGCATAATACTCCTCTGCTACCCCTCACACCTCCCTCACCTTTATTATTGTTGTCTAATTTATTGTTATTATTGTTATCAAACATTTATTTTCCTTTTATGCCACATGAAAACTTTGAGGCATATATCAGGACTTGGGAAGCCTTTAGGTTCCTGATATAAAAAAGTCCTCCTGCTAAACAGACACCAGTATCTGTTTGCAGAAAGTTAGTCACCTTCTTCTTCTCTTATTTGTGTGCTGTATGTATCCCACATCATCTCAGCCTGAGCAGCTGAGTGTCTGCCCATCTTCTTTCAATGTCCGTGTTGAAAACTGGAGCAGGGCTGAATTTATATGTACAGGTCCACCTACAAGATAGAAAGTGAACTCTACTTCATATAATTGAGCAGGAGACAATAGAGTATTTCAGTATTCATTGTCATTGCCAAGACATTGGGTTTCCCTGCAAAACTGTGTGATTGAGATCTTGAAATGTGGTAAGAATACTGTGATTTGGGTTGATGAAGAGGAAAAGGAAAAAGGCTGATCTCTCTGAAAGGCCCAATTTTTTTTTTTTCTTCCACAGGATAAAAGATGATTGAAAAATTAATTTAATTTTTTCTGACTTTTAAAAAAGTTCTAAACCTCAATTTAAAATTAATATTGACTGGGCAGTCAATACATTTTCAGCTTTCCTTCAATACAGTGTCTCTGTGCTGAAGCGAGCTATTCCAGATGTCTGAAAAGCTATTGCTTAATGCCTGTAAGCACGGCCAGAAATCAATAACTTTGAAATTTGTGCTATTTGTACTTTAAGTTTGGCATGTGACTTTATTGCAGGCTGTTTACACCAGAACAAAAGAGGGCATGGACAATTGTCACACAGCACACAGTAGCTCCCCCAGTTCTAGACAGACTGTAGCCTCCTTTCTAACGCTCAGAACTGTGTCAGAGTAATCCCTGCTTCAAAGCATTTGCAACACAGAGAGTCAAGACCAAAACAGAAGGCAATTGTGATCACCCAGTTTACAAAGGCAAAATCTGAATCTCAAAGATCTAAGTACAAGGATATATTCTAGGGAAATGCACAAGTTTCTATTCATGAGGACGTCGTGGTTTCAGTCAGGACTGAATACATGCATGAATTACTACATGGTAAATGAAACTATGTGACAGGTATTATTCTGTGCATTAATAGTCACTGTGTCACAGTGGCCACAAATATCCAAAGTTATAGGAATGTGATTAGCTCTGCTTTCCCTTTTCTTGCTGATAGGAACAGTAGTTATTAGTAATATGGAGGAGGGGGGTGCTAAGGGTGGTAGTTGTGAGCTCGATCCCATGCATCCTTGGTCTCCAGTTATGTATCTCTGGAAGGTCAGTTGTGTTATACTCTGAATTTCAAATTCTTTCTGTCTCTCTCTCTCTCTCTTTTTTTTTTCTTTTGTCTATAAAAAAGGAAAAAGAACTCAGATGTGCTCTGCTAGTGTCTTAAAATAATCCTAACTCTGCATCTGTCAGGATGTTCTGACTAGCACCAGTCATAAGAGACAGCAATCAAGCTCAGAAATCACTGTGTTAATCACAATTGCTTTGAACTCTGGGAGTGGCATGCTTATATTTCATTCTGGCAAGATGCCATTGTTCTACGTGTTTAAACAAGTTTGCATTGTTTTGTTATAAATAGTGATCTACTGGATAATTAACCAAGTCAGAAACTTGGAAAGGTCACACTATTGGCACGTAAGCAATTTGTAACAGCTTTAAATTTACTCTAAAATATTTACATTTTATCTTAACATTTTGTCTGCAGACATAGTTTTTTCTTCTCACATAAATTAATAACTCAGAAACTCCTATGAAAATTAATTAAGCAGAAACTTCCTTCTTTTCCTTACTTGGGGTTGCAGACTCCTCGCCTTTTTGACATTTATAGAACAAAATATATGGCTCAGTTTCTCATATCTCCATCCATTGCTGCATGCAGAAGTATGGCCTTTAGAAATGTCTTTCAGGTATGATTTGTAAGAAGAAAATAAATAGACATTGGACAATCTTGTATGCTGGATGCTCTTCCACTTTATGTTACAGATGGCCTGGGTTTTTTGTTTGGTTTTTTGTTTGTTTCTTTTTTGGGGGGTGGGTGGGGTTTTTTGTTTTTTGTGGTGGGGTTTTTTTTGTTGGTTGGTTCGTTGGTTTTGGGTGGGTGTTTGGTTTTGGGGTTTTTTTGGGGGAGGGGGGGTTGTTTTTGGTTTTTTTTTAGGGTCAGGACATTGTCCTTTCAATTGCTCTAGAGACACAGTACAGATGAGCCTCCATAGTCTGGAGCACATTCTTCCCTTTAGTGGACTAAGAGCTGTTCACCAGAGTCTAGGAAAACCTGAGCCAGTGTGATTGAAATGAAGTAAAACTGCAGCAAGGTATGAATTTAACGCGTGCTTATTTAATGTGCATTTTTTCCCAAAGAAGCTGCTAATTGCTGGTTTCAAATTTTATGCCAAGTATTAGAAAGGTGTCTTGGGACAACAGAAAATAAGCCCATGTGTTCTCCTTGACCTGCATTAAGGTCACCTACAGGAAGGAGGAGAGAGAAGCTTCTGCAGTTGATGGCAAGGCAGGCATGATAAAGTCAGTAAGGGCTGGAGAGACAGGTGCTGGGGGTTTCTAAGAAGCACTGGGGCTTCTCCTTCTGAGTGCTTGAAAAGACTCAGATGCAAACCTCAGAGGTGATGGCAAAAAGATTTTAGTAACTCCAGGAGAATCTGATTAAACTTCACTCAAGTCAGGAAACTACTTGGAGAAGACTCCTGTTCCATCCATGCAGTAGTGGGGGAAAGTTTTGTTGTCGAATCTTGTACTTAGCCAGTCCCACCCAGATAAAATAAGTTTTCTCTACTAAAAAACCTGAAACAAAACAGTCTAATCCGTTGTTTTCTGTTCTAATAAAATATGGTTTGGTGATCAGAAGGTTTGTGTGTGTAAACATAAAGAGGATGGCAAACCCCCTTTCATATTCCTCAGAGACAGACAGACAGACAAGAGTGTGGAATCCTTTATGTTTGGTTACCTTTACTGCCAAGTTAGGATGCACTTCATTTAGGCATATTCAAGGTGCAGTTACATGTAAATTAATTGAGTCAGAGTCAAGTTTAGACAGCATACAGGAATTCTGAATAGTTCACCTTCATAGTTTAAATGTATGCATTGGGTTTTTTTAATCTGAATCATGTCTGCTAGGAAAGATGCAGGATAGATACCTGCAGGTAATTATCCATCTGAAGTGCTGCAGATTTAACTGTGCAACACATGATTAAACCAGGAAAATTCTTTAACAGGTGGATCTGTACTGGATGTAATGAGTACTTGCAGAAAAGCACAGAGGGAAGAAACTGCAAGGAACAGTAGTTGTAACTGTACCTTTCAGACTTGCCTTTCGGAGTGGCCTGTCCTGTTTAATGTGTAGGGTGCCTGGTGGATATTCTGCTGTCATCAGAAAAGTACAGAAGTAGTTGCAGAGAAGCCAAGTAATGGGGTTATCTGGTATTTTAGTAGAACAAACAGGTTTTGATTTTCAATACTGTTTCCAGCTGATAATCAATTGGATTACAGGAAAATTCTCATTTATAGTCACAAGGTTCATCCTAAACTATAAAAGTGCATGTGTTAATTAAGAGCCATTGTTGCCAACTCAATAAATATTTAGACTTTTCATAACATGGTTATTGAATACTTTCTATGACTAAACATCTAATTTAAAATTGTGTTCAAGTTGTGTGCTAATTGTCCATTAATTTCTCCTGCAGTGTCAGGAGTTATTCGGAGAACTGTAAACAAAACCACACATGAAATAATAAAACAACTAACCACACAAAACCACACAATCTCCCCTACAACCTCAACAACCCAAAGGCAAACAAAAACTGAACTACCACCCTGAAAAAAACACAAAGCAAAAAAACAAACAACAACCAAATATCACTGTGCCTGCAGTAGACAGACTGCTTCACACAGCTGATGACAGGTAGCTGAGAAGAGTCAGTTTTGCTGTCTCTGTAGGACAAATATTTAAGGCATTTTCAACACTATTTTCTTCCACTTCCGTTTTTTCGTCTTTCACCTCAAATAAAAGTATCTTGAGGTTTTTTGTACCCTTAGTGTATAAGAGACAGGAGGAAGAGGGATCGACCAGAGGTTATGGAAATTAACACTGACAGAGTCGCTAACCTTTTGAGAAACTTGCAATAAAATTACAACTTTGGTGATACTCACCATCAGGAAAAAAGTTTATTTTGCTTGTCAGGGCTAATCTAGCAAATGTACAGAAAATACAGTTTTGAAAATCAAAGATGATAATTTTGCCTTTGGTCACTAAAATTCTGAAAAGCCTTTAACCTCTGTGCATCTCTTTTGACTTCCCTACACAGGGCAGGAGTCAGGGCGGATTTAGTCCTACGATTTGGAAGAAGATACGTACAGTAAGTGAAAGCAAAATGTTCCGCTGTGATTTAATATTCTTTGGTCTGTACATGTGTGTGTATCCAGTGCAGAATGAACAGTGCAAGCTGAATACCCACCCACAGCAAGACCTGTGAATGTTTGAAAAGAAAATCTGCTTTTTAAACATCATTTACCAGAGACACTCCCTCACTTGCCATTAAACGGGGTGGGGAAGGAACCCACGTGTAAGGGAAGCAGTATGCAAACTCAAGACACCAACATTCTCATTTTTTTTACATGGCTTTTCTCAGATACAGTTCAAGAATCTGATTTCAGCATTCCGAGATGTTAATTCCTGACACAGTTCTGTTTTCCGAGCTGCCTGGCTGTTACATTCCTACAGAAACAATTTAGAATAAGCAATTTTTTTAGAGGTTTAGGTTTTCTTGCAAAGACTTTGAGGCTCACTAGTGTAAATTTCACACAGGACGAGGCAGAGCTTCCTGTCCTGCATGCTCAGGATTGCGTGTTTGCCACAAGACCAAGTTGCTGGCAAATAAATTTTAAAAACCCGAAGGAATGTTTTCAGTTTCCAAAACAAACTGCTGACATTGCTCGGATCACACGGTTCTCTGAGGCCTCAGGGGTGCTAAAGTTGGGGTTTAGAAGCCGAAGTTTCCAGTTACGTTGTTCCAGCGTCCTCCTCGCATTGCTGGAGAGTGCGATTGCTTAATTAATCGCTTAATTACTACTAATTAATAACAGGGATTTCACTTTATTTTGCTCCTCTCCCTCAGCGCCGCCCTCTCCGCACCCTCGGCCCGTTGCCCCCGCCAGCCGCTAGGGGGCGCTGTCAGCCCACGGTTCCCGCCCGCTCCTCGCGCTCCCCTTTGACTGGAGCTTCGCGAAGTCGTTTTGTCCCAATCTTCACGTTTTTACGGGGAACCAATCCGTCGTGTTTCTGCCCTGCGAGCTCCCGTGAGTTGCACTGCACTGTTCTGGTACTCAGGGATCTAGTCTGCTGCAGTCATCATCAGTTTTTTTTTTTTTTTTTTTTTTTTTTTTTTTTTTTTTTTTTTTTTTTTTTTTCTTTTTCCTTTTTCTTTTTTCTTCTTTTTCTTCTTTTTCTTCTTTTCTCTTTTCTTTCCTCCTCTTTCCTTCCAGGTGATCTGATACTACATTAACCACCCTGCCTCTGGTGAGGAGAGGGAAGCAAGAGTCTAGGAAAAACTTCCTGGCCAAGAATAGCTGTGGGAATTCACTACTGGGTCTGGTTAATTCTGGGGGAATTGCTTTTCTTATTATTTTTTGCATCAATCAAGTCACTCAGTAATTTGGCTAGCACTTGCATGTTTTTTTTATTTGATTACTGTGTGAATGCTCATTGTTTATTTTACTTTTGTTTGAAGTTTTTCCTGATACTAAGTGAAAGCTCTAAACCCATATAAATGACAGGTTCAGTAAAAACTCAATCTTGCTTTTGTGCCCATTCAAGGCTTCATAAGCCCCTCAAAATTGATTTTTGGAGCACTGTTATTTAATCTGTCCTTTACAAAACTTTAATGCCTTGAGCAAATCCTCCTTGCCTTATTCCCACCACTAGGTGCTTTGACTTCATGGTAAGCAGATAAATGTGAGACAAAAAATGCAGTCCAGATTGTTCCCCCAGTCCCTAGTAATTCTCTAACTTGTCTGTTCTCCCTTTCTCATTATTGAATAAAGCCTCCTGTGTAAACACCACTTTTTGTGCTCTTGTGGCACACAGGCTTTTTCCCATCAGTTGCTTGGTCTCCCCCACCTGCTGTATCTGACTCATTAGTTGAGATTCAGCTTTGCTTTACCTATTGTTTCCTCAAAGAATTAGATTAAAGTTCATGGCACTGTTCTTATGCTCAGCAGACTTCTTCTCTACACATCAACCAGGCCTGCAGATGTGTAATCTTCCTTGGGCTCAGTGGCTCCAACTTCAGTATTTCATTGAACGATTCAGTCTTTAAAAGGAGGTCCATGGCAAAGGGTGTCTGCAGGCTGTGTCCCAGTCAATGTATTAATTCAGCCTTCTTGTCAGCTCACTGTTCCATGACTTCCTGAACTGCTGCCAGCTACTGCAACCCACTGCAGTGCTCCAACACTGCTGCTTTTGCATGTGGGACTGCCTGCAGAACAACATCAGCTGCATTTGAGTCAGTTCTTTTTTGCAGCCTTCTGAGAGTTTGCTGTCAACCATTAATTTACATGCAAAGAAGGAGGCAGAAGGAAACGCAGTAAAACTCAATGCAGAAAAAACCCAATGTTCTGACATCTTTAGGGCTGGCCCTGACTGCAGGTGTGGTTTGATGCTGGTGCTGAATTCTGAGCATTTGAGTTCAGCCTGTGAGGTGTTAGGAAGCTTAACGCTGTCCATGGGGGTTAACTTAATCTCAGCCTGCTTCAAAACCACGATGGTTGAAGCACTGTTTTTTAACAGAAGTTTTAGTATTAAATCACCCCTCCATCCTTATTACTCTATTAAGTTTTCAGGGAGAGAATACCAGCTAATATGGGTAATTCAAAAGAACCAATTAACTAAAAATACGTCAAGACTGAAGTACTAGCAGTGCTGGCAGCAAGAAGCTTCAAGTAGGTAGTACTGTCATCCACATTATTTATATTGTATTGGTGTTTCACCATTAACTCAGTGGTGATTATGTTGTCAGCTGCCTTCTAATGAAATGTTTGTTCCTACCAGTTGTACCTTATAGATTATGTCATGTGATAGCATTAATTTTTCTGGATCTTTTTATAAAAAAAATGAACATAATAGAAAACCAACTTAATTTAAGGACTTATGTATGTTTTTTAATTTATTTTTTTTACTACTAATTTGACTGAAGTGTTTGAGCAATTGTGAGATACAAATTGTAAGGTGGGCCTTCATTTGACTGAAATGAAGAGCAAAGCATCTGTTGACTTCATTTTACCCCAGGGGAGGCGAAAGGCCATTGGAAAAGAAAGTACAAGGAGCAGGATTATGGCTCCAATCACAGAGTGACTTATGGTTTTTTGTCTGGTGTCTGTTGAAATTTTTTAAAAAGCAGAAAATTATTTGTAGCTCCAATTTGCAGCAGAGTATATTAAAGTGACTGAAGCTACCCCAAACCACAGTACTTCCATATGAAGAGAGCAAAGCATTTGTGTTCTCTCAGTGCTAGCAAGCCATGGAAATTAGTTTAGCAATAAATAGAAAGGATGGCATCCAGACAATTTAAAAACACTGGAAATGCATTGGCAAATTTTTAAATTAATTCTGTCTCTGAAAGAAGAAAAAAAAATGTACTTACTGCAGTAGAACAAATGTCCTTGTGATGTGCAAGAAGCTTTCTCACACCTAGAGTCCTCTTAAAGAGTGTGTAGTGGTTGGACATTCTGAGCAACTGTATGTGGCATGGACTTTCTCCTTGGACTTTTTTTTTCAGAACATGGTTTAGTTTTAAAACTTTTTTAGCTTTAGACATTTTAACCTTGTCTCACTTTGGGGGATAGCTTTCCAGAGATGAGTCAAAATACTGGCAGGAGGAGTGTTTAGTGACAATATTCAGAATTTCAGATGCATGCTTTCCAGCTGTCTTGTTATTTCATAACTGTCAGTAACATTTTATTCAACTTCTACACATTTAAACATTATTTCAGTTTCACTGTAATAGTAAACACCCCACAAAAAGCTGTTTTA
This sequence comes from Florisuga fusca, assembly GCA_038090715.1. Classification (NCBI taxonomy): domain Eukaryota; kingdom Metazoa; phylum Chordata; class Aves; order Apodiformes; family Trochilidae; genus Florisuga; species Florisuga fusca. Next base: position 76,341,673 of record JAAWXA010000001.1, on the reverse strand, counting down.
TAACAGCGAAAACTGCTATTAACGCATAAATTGGCAATGTGTTGCTTTTATATGCCAAATAGTACTGTGTGTGCATATATATGTATTCAGGACATTAATGCATGAATGGTTTTGTAAGTAGTGGCCTGGATTTCAGTCTTTATTTTACTTCCCTTGCTCTCATGTGAATGTTGTAGCTATTCCTGTCATAGAATTGTAAGTAACAGGAGGATAATGCTGCCTATGTATTAGACATACAGATAACTTTTATACAAAGCTCATCATGTGCCATAATGGTGACAAAATGACCAGTGAAAGAGTAATCATCTCTCTGTGTCACCAAATTCAATTTGTATTGTAAGGCCAGCTTGTTTCATTAAATATCAGCTACTTCAAAAGCTGAAGCTGACTTGTGTAAGTTGTCATCCCCAACTTACCACCTTCTGATTATCTAGAAATCTTCTAGAAGTCTGGCCATTGCTTTTGTTTCTCTGTAATTATACCCATGGCCATACAGCAGATAATAGACCAGATCTATAATAGTATATGCCCCTTTGTGTTAAATACCCAAACAGTTGTGCCTTAAATCAGTTGAAACTTGACATCACTGTTATGACCTAAGGGAGAGAACTCTGGACAGTTTTGCTGTTTTTTTGTTGTTGGTTTTGTTTGTGGGTTTGTTTTGGGTTTTTTGGTGGGATTTTTTTGCCTTTTTTGTTGTTTTTGTTTCCTTTTTTGGGGGGTATTTGGTTGTTGGTTTTTTTTTAGATACACAAATCTGTTAAAATGTGGCAGGAGAAGAAAACAGGGAAAAACCCACAAAACACAACAAAGCTTTCACTTGGGTTCTGTGAATGTTGTGTTCTCTGCATATTCTGGCATATGCTAAGCTTTTAAGTAAGTGTTTCTGAAGTACCTTACAACAGTTTAGCTCCATCTGCCATCCAGTTTTCACTATAAAAGTGGCCAGCCTGATCATCTTCCATCTCATAAGGAGAGGCAAACTCCTTTCGGCAAAATTTATCGTGAAGAGAATCAAATTCCTTACACCAATTGGGCCAAATAGCTTTTTGACAAAATTGCCGAGGAGGCATATACTGATTGATTTTTTTTAAACAGTTTGGTTGCAGCTAAAGCATGAGAACACCTGAACCAATTTTTCCACGTCCAGAAAGCGAGGAAATCTGGAAACCGACGCTATTCTAGGCTAATTGCGTTTTGTTGGGTTTCGGGGGAACTCTCCATAGTAGCAACTGTGGGAAAGCCACTAAATAGTTCTCTGTTGGAACCATCTGTCACGAAGATGGGACATATGTTCGCCTTGTTTATTCAGGAGCCAAGTGCAAGTCGATACACTCCCTTCGGCTCCGGCCGCGGGCTGATCCCTTCTCCTTCCGCAGGCGCGGAGCTGCCCCGGGAAGGGCTGCTGAGGGGTGGGGAGGGTGAGGGAACCGCCTGCCCGCCCGTCCTTCCCGGGGCAGCTCCGCGCCTGCGGAAGGAGAAGGGATCAGCCCGCGGCCGGAGCCGAAGGGAGTGTATCGACTTGCACTTGGCTCCTGAATAAACAAGGCGAACATATGTCCCATCTTCGTGACAGATGGTTCCAACAGAGAACTATTTAGTGGCTTTCCCACAGTTGCTACTATGGAGAGTTCCCCCGAAACCCAACAAAACGCAATTAGCCTAGAATAGCGTCNGAGACAGGGTGGGGGGGATGACAAGAACCAGCTGGAGGGATTACATCTTCACCTGAACCTGTCAGCGTGCCCAATTGCAACTGGTTTGCAGCCCAAACTGGTTTCCTTTCCATGGGAGATATTTGTGTTTCCATCTCCGTTTGTGAGAGGGAGTGTGACAAGGGGGCACGACGGAGAGGAGAGAGTTAATGTAATTTGCTTTGTTCTCCTGCAAAAGCATCTTAGGTGGAGAGAAATGGAGAGGGCGAGTCATAAATTCTACCTTTATACATGTGGAATAAGCAAAAATGTGTGCAGCCTTTAAAAAGTGACTGATGCAAAAAGAGGCTAATATCAATCAGTGAGGATACTTACCTCTCTGAGCGGGTTGTTCGTGGATGTAATTGAAATTACAGGAAAGCTCTTGTGAAAAGGGAGGCCAGATATTTAACCCTTCAGCTAAACACTCGAATGGGAAGGTTATTCGTATCACCAAAGTGGATCTAAGGAGTAGTGAATGCTTGTTTTGTTAGGCACATTAACCCCTGTGGGTTTTCTTTCCTTTTTGTGTTGTCTCATAAGTCTAACCAGCAGGGTTACAACGTGCTGTTTCCTCTGACTCCCCCAAAAGTAGAGCTAAACCCGTGAAAACCCCGAGTCCTTTTTTCCCTAAGGTGTACCACGAAGCCCTGAGGTTTGCAAGGTGCTTCCTGCGGGGCTGGCCGCACGGTCTGTGTGAGGAGGTGCCTTGTGCTTCCCAGATGCCTCCTTCGGAGCCCCGGTTCGGTCAGCCTCATCCCTTCAACGAGAGTTTGTTGGCTTGTGTCTCCTCTCTCCAGGTGTACTTCTGCCTGTAGAAGCGAGCGGGCTGCCTGGAGGGGACCGCCTCGACTGCGTGAAAGCCAGCGAGCAGTGCCTCAAGGAGCAGAGCTGTAGTACTAAATACAGGACACTGAGGCAGTGTGTAGCCGGCAAAGCCATCAACTTCAGCCGGGCGACAGGCCTGGAGGCGAAGGATGAATGCAAAAGCGCCATGGAAGCTCTCAAGCAGAAATCTCTGTACAACTGCCGCTGTAGGAGGGGCATGAAGAAGGAGAAAAACTGCCTGCGTATTTACTGGAGCTTGTACCGGAGCTTTCAGGGTACGTTTCCAAACAAAGAAACGTTACAGTCCCCTTTAATGCAGTGTGTGGTTTTTGCAGCCCCTCGCTTCCGCAGCTACCGACTGCCACCGAGGCTAAACCGAGAGGCTGACCCCGTAACTCACACGCTGCTCTTCAGCTGCAGACTGAGGACCTTTCATCCGACTCTGCCGAACAGCTGCTGCTCCCTCTCCTGTTCTTGGGAAATCCATGATGAGGGTTTCCTCCAGGGGACTCAGCTGACCTTTCAAAACCCAAGGCAAAAGATAAGGGCATTAGCAAGTGCAAAAGCTACAAAAACAGCCATTTGGAGACATTTTCCTATTAACATTGCAGTTCCTTAATTAGGACTCACGTAACAAGCTCACAGGACACTGGGACTAGTTTCATATCTCCTTGCTGAAAGTTAAATGTAGCATGAATAGGAGCACTCTTTTAAGGAAAAGTTTATTCTGTCCTTTACTAGCAATAGTCCTTGGGCTTGCTGAAGCAGATGTAAGAAAAGTTGGTGCTTCCTAGAGCATGTGGAAGTGCCAGTTAAAAGGGGTATAGCAGTGATTGACTCGGGACTTCTGTTCTTCATGTCATTGGCAAATTGCCCATAGGCTACTGAGAACAGTCAGGTTTTTATATGAGATACGTGATTTTTAGTTTCAGTCTGCTCTGACCCTGGAGTTGAAGATGTAATCTTCCACTTCAATGAGGTCCTCACTTGTTTCTGCAAAGGGGGAGTCATCCTTTTCTGTTAATTTAACCAGGCATCAGTTGGAACATTTTAATGACTCTCTCTTATATAGAGATGTATGTGTATATATATGTGTAAATAAATATGCATCATAAGAAGTTTCCCTTCCAACAGCATCTTGTTAGGATCCTTTCATTCCAAAGATGCTAGTTTTTGGCTGTTACCTGGGTTTCTCCTCTGTTAGGGTGAATGAAGAGGAGCATCCCTGCTACAGCTTCTCTCCTGCTGACATGAGATGGGACAGTCCCTGTGATGTCACAGGCTGTCTGCAAGTTATGACCTTATCCATGCACAAAGGAGGGAAAAGAGCTGGTGACAGGAATGAACAACTAGCTTGTTTCAGGTGTTTATAGATAATGCTTTGAGGAGAAACAGCTGCAGAAAACATAATAAAGAGGATTACCTTTCTCTGTTACAGTTACTTCATTCCAGAGTAAAGTAAACAACAAAATCTTACCCTGAACTCTTTCATAAGAAAAAAATCAATTTTTTTTGTCTCTAGGAAATGACTTACTTGAAGATTCCCCTTATGAGCCAGTGAACAGCAGACTATCAGACCTATTCAGTCTAGCACCAATGGTATCAGGTAAGTAGACTTAAAATTCTTTAACTGAGACATGATTACAGTCTGCTGCTTTGTAGTTGAATTATGGAACTTTCAAGCAGTGTCTCTTAAAAAGAAATGTTAATGGCTTTCAGGATTTAGGAAGTTCATGATGAAGTTGCACAAAAGAAAATACAAATGGGCTTTTCAATAATAACAAAATCTGAAAGACTGCTGGACAGGATGGCAGTTTGTATTCTTCTTGAGTCTTTCTTGACAATAAATGCTAAATTTTCCTGTAGGTGGCAATCTGATTCCCTTCGTTCCTAATTTACAAATCAGTTCCTTTTTGGGAATGTGGTCACTGCAAGTTACTTTCCAGTGACATTAAAGAAGATCAGAAGAGAAATCTTTCAAATGTTTGTATAAGGCAATGCTTTACAGTTTCATACATTTTTGTTTTAAAAAAAAGGAAATTTCAGAATTAAGGCTTGTCTTCTTTCCTGCCTGTTTAAAGAGCCTAATCATAACTTTTTATCCTACTTTTCTTCTGAACATCTTTTGTAGCTATGTGGCTGTTTTTCAGAACTTGTTTGTAGAAATTTGAATATGTTTCTCAGTAATTAAACTATGGTGTTTGCTTGTTACCAGCCTAAAATTATACTAAATTTGGATCATATTCATTGAAACAATGAAAATTTTTTGCATTTAAAGGGGTTACTGGTTGGAATTAATTTTCTTCTATGAATTTTAGAAAGTCTTACAAGGATGCATTCTGCACTCAGGACCTTTATTTGCTTTGTTATATAAAAAGCCATTAATGTGCACAGTACAGTGTATAAGTCTGATAGTGCTAAAGATGTAGTTAACTGACATGCTGTGGATAAGCATTAGTAGATGGCTCTTTAAGAAAGAAGACCAAAGAGAGTGGCTTGACCAATTTTCAGAAGTACTTACACTTTTTAGGTCCTCGTTAAGGCCAGGGGGACTTAGGTTGTTAAGTATTTAATGGTACAGATTTTCAAAGGCATATAGACACATTAAATGTAGGTAACTGCCCATGGGGATTTTCAGGAAGGACTAAGTGATTTAAATAGGTGTTAGATGCCCAGGCAATTTTAAAAATTCTAAGTGCTTAATGCATCTTTAGGTATCTTAGTGCCTTTGAAAATCAGCCCTTCAGTCACTTCTCAAAATGTGACTTCACATCCAAATCACATACGTCTTTTGGAAACATTATCCTAGTTTGATGAGCAAATCTGTTGGAGAAAAAAGATTAATCTGAAGAATCTTTACTCACTTTATTATTTTTTAAAATTGCTTACAACTCTCAACTCAAAATTAAGACAAAATCAGTTCAGAGGAGTTCCAGGCTGTTTTCCTAAAGTTTATGGTCAGTCTGCTGGGGGCCAAATTCTAACCTACCTCAACAGGTTTGTGATCTCTGTAGAAATACCCTGTGTACTCTCTGCCTTTCTGTTATTTTAAAAATTTCCCATATACTTGCTAATTAATTTTCTTAAAAACATACAATTTTTTTTCTACCTGTTTTGTACAATAGTGAAATATGAATTGTTGCCAAAAAGTGGTGTCCATATTACCACAGTCACCTAGGGTGCTTGTAGCCGGGTTGGGACTCATTCTTTGTTACAGTGCACCCCAAATTGCTGTTCACTTTGTCAGAAGTTTCAGGCTTACCAGGACTGGAGGCCTAGATTCACAGGCAACAGCAAACAAAATTGTAATACAGTGGAAAACCACCAGTATTTGGAAATACTGTCAACTGAAAGAAAAAGATTAGTAAAAGCATTTTTCTTATTGTCATGGTTACTACTGCATGATATATTCTTTAAAGCTGCCTAGCCTTACAGGTTTTTTTGCAGGGCTCTGCAAGTACCACAAACAGCAGAACTTGGTAAGATGTTTGGATCTTGATTAAAACAAAAGAAAACAAAAATCCTCTATGAGGAGTGTTGGCAGGGGTTTCACAACTGGTGGTGTGCTAATGTTAGTGTGTTTATAGATGCTGCTGCAGTATTCTCTCCCATTAAAGTTATTTGGTTGTAATTAAGAGCAGCAATTAACGCTTTCAACTCACAAAGGCCATTCTGTGGTTGTGTATGGCTTGGTATATATCAAGTGTAGTGCTTTTACCATCTCTTTTATTTATTTTTGAGACAGTATAGAAAATCATAGCACTTGCCTTAAATGGTGCACAAAAGGTGAAAACCATGGTGCCTATTCTGTGTGCTGTGTAAGGCTTTTGTGTGCAAGTCTGTTGTAACATACCTAAGTCTAAGAAATGGAGGGCACTTTCTAAAAGCAATTAGAGTTGAACTAATTCTATACAGAAAGATGTTAAAAATTGCACCCTCTGTGGAAACAGGATGCCACATTGTCATTGCTCAAGCATCTATATGTTGATTTAAAACAAAACCCAGGACTATATTGCTAAACCTGTGATATGTGATTTCTCTGTGCTACCCTTTAAGTCAACGGAACGAATGATGCAGCCCTGTTACTGAAGTGTAGCTTTGGTTCTGTTTTTTGAGTGGCCTATATTACACTGGGACTGGTAGTGTTGGTAACCTACAACTGGAAGGACAAGCCAGGTGTTCTATAGACAGTTTAAAACAATGTCCAACAGCACAGAAAAGAAAAAAACCTTACCCACAAAATTATCTGAGTACTAGCTGTTAGCCCCAAGGTATCATATATTTAGATACTAACAAGCATGAATTTTGCATTTGAGTTACTTTTAAAATTGCAAGGAAAGTGTAACTTCTTAAAAAGATAACTGATGTCTAAATAGGAATGTGAGTTGAGCGTTTGATTTATTTGTGATGACATATCCTCAGTATTTAAGGATCTGATCTTCCTTTCTTTCTTTCTACACTTTGTCATTCAGCTCCTTCTATAAAGTTAGTCCTCTGACACCTCACATGGCTAAATCCAGGACTGTGAGTCTTCCAGGATGAAGGACAGAGCTGTTATGTTTTGTGTTGGGCATGTCTAGGTCTGAATTTTCTTCAGAACTACTCTTTCTGATGTGGTGCCTCTGCCTCAAGGGTGTGAATTTGTTAGGCAGCACTTCAAACTACTGAACACTTGTGTGTTTTAGAGAGAAACAGATTTGGGTTAGTTATTATGATGTAAAGATTTTCTTAAAACAGACATTTTTGCTTAAACCTGAACAACTTCTGAGAGGTGAAAACATTTTAAGGCCATTGACTTCTGTCACAACTCCAGCAAATACAAAATCTGTTGATTGGATTTCAGAGGTGAGCTTCACAACAAATTAAGGAGAGATGCTTGAATTAGTCACTTGTTAAAGCTGTCTACAGATTTTTACCACCTAGGGAACAGGTTGCTTCTTGAATTTATGTTGTTGATATTGACCCTTGCAAATGGAAGATAATGAGATACCAGCTGATGCAGTGTAGTGGTCATCTCCATGGTGTGTTTTAAGAAAGTATCCTGCTTAAAACCTGTAGCTTCAAGTGCCTGTAGAAATTCTTACAAAATCCATGTTTCTGAGATGTCTCATTCATTTCAACACAAAATGGAGCGTTACTAAAGCTGAATAAATGGCCTTAAGCAATAACTGTGAGGTGGTGTATATAGAATACTTAAGATAATTTACTCTTTAGATCAGTATATTTAGGATGAGGTAATGCTCTCATCCCATGGATTCACTTTTAAGTTGCCTAGAGAATCCCATTGTTCAGCCTTGTGTATCTTTTCTGCTACATAACATCTCTCAAGTTCAGAAATAATTTTAAAAAGCAGGCTACATAAATCCAAATTTTTCTTAAAACATGTAGATTTTGCTGGTAATCTGTGGAGAATTGGCCATGTCTTGTTTCTAGCTGCTAAAATGCAAGACAGGTAGAAATTAATTATTTTGCCAATATTTCTTCTTCGTGTAGTAAACTGTTTGTACAGAGTGACAGTGTTAATGACAATGTCATTAACAAATGAGAGAAAGAAACGGGCTGGTGTGATTGGATGTCAAAAGGAGTGTTTCCTGATTCTGCTGCCCTCATGAGAGGCTGGTTACCCTCTGAGAACTCTGGGGATCTTCTGTTGCAGGAGATATCTGGAAGCTTATCATTGGTGTTCACAGATCAAACAGTCAGTGCTGGCTAAAAATGAAGTCCAGGATGCAGAACACTTCCTTTGAGATTTAACAGACTTTTATAAGGGGAGATTTCCCTCTCTCCAGTGTAAAACCTGTTCTGAGCATTGGTGACAGCTAAGTGCTCCCTCCCCATTATTTTATCTTTCCCAAGTATGGGGCAGAGACATCTCAGAGAACTAAAATACACTATGTGATAATGAACTAATTCGCCCAACACTTCATAATCCCATTTTTTTCTATTCAAGAATGGAATATTTTCCTGTTTGCTTCTACAATTCGTGCACTAATGGAAGAGCTGTGTTCTGGGTAGCAGGTCCCTGACATTTAAATTATTTTCTTTTTTTTCCCTATCTGGTAAATCACTTTCCTTTTGTAGAATCCATAAAAAGCATTTTTAAAATGGTTTATCAAATAGATAAGCTAGAGTCTCTGTCCTTGTCAATACCACTCTTTCCTGTTGGGGGTTGTGAATTAGTGGCTTCTTTCATCTATTAACACTGTATGACATCCCTAAATCCTACTGCCCAAGGCCTCTAATTCTGGTTCTACTCCTAAATCTGTGTATATTTAAAATGCTACATATTTTTCTCATGTAATGCTATGTCCTTTTTTTTTTTTTTGACATTTCTGTAAGATTATTTGAGATGCCATGTTTTTTACAAAGGCAATTTACTTTACAAAACATTAAAAATGTTGATTTTTCTTGACTATTTACAGTGCTCACCTTCACTATTATGTCCCTTGTTGCAGTTTAACATGTAGTATCTATTTTTTTAAATCCTACCTTGCACATTCACTCAATTTCATAAACAACAAACAGGATTTTATTACGTTAAAAGGAGTTTTGCAGTCTGAATCAGTTCCCACTAAAGTAAGCATAAGACATAAAAATATTTTTATTTGATCATGATGTATTCTGTTTCTTGTAATTTTTAAACTTAGTTCTGGCTTTCTGGTGAAATGCAGAGAGCAGTTGAGCCTTTTGATAACAGAAAAGTGAAAGCATGTTGTTAATTTAGCTTACACTAGATTGTCACATGCACCACTATAGATTCCTCTGTAAGATAATACATTAAATTAACAGTCCTTGGACCAATGTATAACACTGCTTTTACAGTTATGAATCAAGACTAACTCTGCTTTCCCCTCTGAGAATTTGTGGCCCTTTGCCTGTAGCAAGTAAATACCCAAACAACACAGGCATCTATTTTATCTGCATTTAAGAAAATGAAAATAGCTTGACAAAAATAAGTGTAGTATGAGCATGTACAGTGTTTATGCTTTTTGGCATCCCTGCCTGCAGATTTTCTTTGCAGACACAACTAGGCTGGCTTCCAGTCAGATAATGAGTTATCAGGAGTGCATAGATACTAGTTGCTGATTTCCACTTCTGCATTTTCATAATCAGATTGGACTTGACACAAAAGAAAATCACTTTGGTGAGTGTTGGCTCGCAGGAGCTCTTTGAATTTCCTGTTTTCTACGTTTCTTGAAGCTAGATTTGATTATGAGAGGGGAATTAAGTACCTTGCTGAAGTAAGTGATTGACTCATTTATAAGGGCAGTGCTTACACACTTTAACTTCTGCAGGAACATTAACAGGCCTTGGAATCTGAAATAGGAATATGTAACTATCCTCAGCTTAGTCTATATTTCTTTTCTCAGTGATGTTAATGGAAGATTTTTGTTATTTTCTTTCAATATCTGTTAGACAGAAGAAAAGGTCTTTTTTTCCTTGAGTATTTAAAATGCACATCTCTGAGCAAACGTATTTGGACTTGACCTATTAGTCTAGGCAGGCTTTGTCAACCTGTTTCAACATGAGATGAAATCCATTCCATGGAAGGAGGAAGGATCTGGTGGTACAAGACAAGAGTGTTTATGCATGAATATTCAGTGTCTCCTTGAATGCTAGGTGTAGTAAGAGAGAATATTTAGGAGTCTTGAAAGAAATTCAAAGCAGAGCAGTATTCTCTTGAAGACTCAGGGTGAGTGTTGGGTGATGCCTAGTTGACCAAGTATGGCCAGGCATTTTGGTTTTAATTTGTAGTACAGACAGTGAAACACAGGTTTTCTTTATGTAGAGTAGTATCTTTGGAGAGCAGACCTGCCATCCCAGCGTGGTGTGCCAGATATATCAAATGAACAAATGCATATGTGGGTTTGAGCAGCAAATCAGATATTATTCTGTTTCCTAATACAGGCTGGCTGTATGGTTTTTATAAGTGCCGTGCTAATTCCTATCAAGCAGGAGCAAAAGCACACAGAAGCTGCTGGTGGTATTGGTGGGGTTATGAGGAGAGACTGGGTACTTCCCTAGTCACTGAAGAGGGAAGCAGAACTTGGTGACCTGTGGGGAGAGGAACCACCATTTCAGGGACATGGTGAGCAGGACCAGGAGTGGGCTGCCAGGGGACTTTAGAAACCTGAACTTGCTGGGAAGTTCCCAGTTTTTTCAGGCATCTCTAGACTCTGCTGTGGTGCAGGGGTTGGGCACATCCAGCCTGCTGATGGGGCTGCTGAAGGCATGGTGAGAGTGAGAAAAAACCCCATGGTCCCTGTGGCATGGCTCTGGGGGGAATATTGTTGGGAATACTGCGATGATAAAGGTGGTGTAAGGGCTGGTGCAGGACAGGAGTTTGTGTTGAGTGGGTATGTTTCCCTGGCAGCCTTCCTTGGAGGGCTCCTGAAGTGCCTTGTCTGTAAGCTGTGTCCCCTGGTGAAATGCAGAGAGCAGTGCCCAAAAGAGCAGCATCCTCCAGCCTTCAGGCTCTTGATGGCACAGCACGGTGCAGCTCATGGCAGGTGATTTGCACTCTGGCTCTTTACGTTTTAAAATATTTTAAAAACTTTATTTTTATAACCCTATTTGTATTTGACTCTCAGGGATAACTTTGACAGTTTTGGAAGAACCAGTGGTATCTGTCAGGAGCTGGCAGTATGTTAAAAACTCTAGGAGTAAAATGCCTGTGTTCGAGGAGAAGAAATAAGAATTTCTGGATTTTAAGGAATAACTTATTTGTGCAAAGTATCCAGCCTTTCTTATTTTAAGAAGTATGCTATAGTATTTTAGCCTAGGAAGGCAGGTGTTTACAGCTTTGTTTTCTAGAAATGTGACCATTTTGCTTGTGAAAACTACTTCTCTAATTTATTTTATAATACTTCTTTGGCATTATTTTTATATTTGTGGATTTTCTGTGGGTAAAACTAATGCAAAAACAATGCTGTTGGTATAGTTCAGGCATTAACACAAGTTATTTTTTGAATAGTTCTTTGGTTACTTTGACACTTTGACAATTTTTATAAATGTCAGGCTGTTGTCCTATGCAATCAGCACTCAGCCTGAAATTTAACATGGGAGATGCATGACACAGAGTAATGCCATAGAGAGAGTGCTTTCTGCATAGAAATTTGCAGAAATGATGGGTTGTAAAGAGAGTTGAAGTTGACTAGGATCTATAAATAAAGATGAATTTCTGCATTCACTGGTTATATGATTCTATCATTGTCTGGTGTCCATAAAACGCATCTTCCCATTAAAGTTTTGTCATGCATCTGATGAGGTTCACAAGTGTTAAAAGCTTCCTTTCTCTTCCTTTTTAAATTCAGTACTAAATTCCCTAAATTCAGTACTAAAGCTCAGTTCAGCAAAACCAGAAATCACTTTTTCCCTGTTCTTCCTCCACATGAGACAGTATCTGATTCTTCCTGCTTCCCAGTCCCACAGCCTCCAGCCCACTGCTGAGATTCCTTAAGCTTAGCCCTGACGGGCTGGTGCTAAGTGCTGTTTCTTTCTTGAGCTAGAAAGCATGGCTCATTCCTGCCTTGACATACATTTTCCATACACTGCCATGCCTGTTTTGAGTGTTTGCTGTCTCTGAACCATAACTCCTCCAACAGATCCCCTCCAGCTGCAGGACTTCAGTGGTTTCTTCCTCTGTCATTGCAGGAGTGGGTGAGCCTTCCACTCCATCTACTTATTTCTCAGAAATCTGACTACGGCTCTTCCCCTTTTTTATAACACGTTTGTGTTTGCTCTCCTCTCAGTCTGCCCTCACAGAATCACTGAATCACAGAATGTTTGGGGTTGGAAGGGAGCTCTGGACATCATCTAGTCCCTGCCAGAGGAAGTTCACCTAAAGCAGGTTGCACAGGATGGTATCTCAGCAGACATTCAAAACCTTTCTGGTCAGACTGTCCCAGTGCTCTGACACCCTTAAATATGAGGAAGAACTTCTTTATTTTAGATGGAACTTCCTCTGTTAAAGTTTGTGCCCGTTATCCTCCCTGATCTCCCGTTCTCTGTTCCCCCAGTGCCTTCCTCCCTTCCCTTGTCCAGTACCTCTGCTGAGGCAAGACCTTCTCTATTCCTTGAAAGGTTCCCTTAACCTCTGCTTTTTCCCAGCATTCTCCAAACTATTCTCTCAACTTGTGAAGGATTTGAGATGTGGTCTCGTAAGAGGAATTGTTTCTGATTAACGGAATGAATAAAGCCTCTTCTCCTACCAGAAGCCTTCATCCCCTGGGTGCTCCCACTCTCTGCACAAATAAAACTCCTTTCTTCTCTGCCAGATTTGTTTGGGTGCGTCCTATGGCTAAAAAAAAATCTGGGAGTTGCAGGGGAGAAGATAGAGATTAATATTAAATTTTACCTATATTTCTTTAAAAATTAGGACTAAAAAACCTTAATATGGTTCTTGTCATCTCGCTAAGCATTAGACTGTGACATCTCATCTTACTCCAGTCTTACAAAAAGTCTACTGGGTTGTGCAAGTGATATAAATAAACATGCAGGGCACTTGAAACATGCAGACAATTAAGTTCAGTTGATGGCTGACAGTTTTATTATATAATTGAGCACTCCAGGATTCTCAAAATGGGAAATAATTCATGTGTTTAGGTGAGGTGGCATGCAGATTATTTATCCAGCCATAGAAACGCAAAAAGAAAAACGGATCTGTCCAAAAGCTGTTGTATATGAACACATAAATTGCATTTGACTGTTGGGATGATACCACGTTGTGTTTACAGATGCTGCTGCTCTTTTTAAAGTCATCTTCTGTTTCTCATGGAAGAGTTTTGCAACTAAGTTCTGCTGATGTTTGTTGTAAGGTCATAAAAAATTGAGAGGCAATGCCAGCATTTAGTAGGAGTTTCAAAGAATTCATGTCCACACATCTGAACTTCTCCAGGCTTGTCACTTGCAAGTGGAGTGGAATGTACTCTGTGAGGCAGTGGCTTTGCATTAATGAACATTTAAGCAGCAGATTAAAATGTCTACTTAAACAATAGGTTAGGATTATATAATGGCACAAGTCTGGGTTACTAATAACAGGGAAGATAATTTTACTGTGCAGATGAAGTGCATTTAGGTCTCAACTACAGAATATTTAAAGCCAACACCAGATCAAAACATCGTCCCTGCAGCTTTGCTTACTTCACACCTCCAGGATCATCACCTGACAGCCAAGTAAATGATCTCTTCTATTGTTGTTCATTTTATATTGCTGTGGCAATCTACATCATGTTATCCATTAGGACCCAGACAAACAAGTCTTTTCTCCACATACACAGTCATGAAATCAGACATGATTGAAGACAGCAAGATGTTGCCACTGTTTCAAATTCTATTAGAAATTGATGCATTTGTCAGATTTCTTTGAAGGATTACATAGGTGAGAACTGCCTATAGTACTCTCATACAAAAAGGCATGAAAATTTCAACTTTTTAATAACCTCCTGGATCCTGAGAACTTGTGTCAGTTCTTTCTCTCGTAATCTGTTTATTTAATTTTAGTCTCCTAAGTAGTGAAAGGGAGGCACAAACTTGTGGGGGTTGATAACACTTGCAACCTGATGAAGTAAACAGCTTTGATCCTTTGGGAGGTCAAACTGTGTGTGTCTCTAAGCAAACATTCCCCAAGGCTGCTGATGCATGAGGTGTCATTTCCCTTTGCAAAGCATCCCACCTTGGCAATAGAAAATTAGAGGAGACTTGTGAAAAAGTGTGGTGTGTTAGTGTATTTAATCCTGTCCATGAAGCAGAGTGAGAGCACAGGAATTGTGTTAAACACGGGAATTGGGGGTTTGTTGGTTTTTTTGTGGTTTGATTTTCTTCTTAGATTTTTGCATAGTTTGTAAATGTCTGGGCATTCCTGGATTGGCTAGAAACTGAATATATTAACTCTAAATGCACTAATGTTTAGAGAGAAAGGCATATAATGTTTTTTCTTAATTTAGTAAATGGATACTTTTTGATTTTACTTGGAGCTTCTTTTAGCTTTTTAATATATTTCTTCTGTGTAGCTTGAAATATCTTCATGCCCTTGACCTTTCTGTAAGAGCTATGGGAAGATTAAAAAGCATAAATGAGAATAAATTTTGAATTAGCCTATTTGAAGAAAAATGGCATCAAATGCCTTGGCTTTCAACAAAATGGTATGAAGTTGTCAATCCTACAACGTGTCCAGTCTGGCAGAGCTGAGGAAGGCAAGGGCAGGACTCCAGTTGTCCCAGAAATGAGAAGGTATTTCTCTTTGTGATTCCTCACTCAGTCTTTCCCCTCCTTGGGGAAGCTGCTGACAAAGGTGCCAATGGCAATGATGGTTTCTGTAGCTCAGGTATCTCTCCTTTAGTGCAGCTCTTTCTCCCCAGCTTGTTCTGTGTCGTTCACTGTGCAGCTGTATAAATACTGGAGGTTATTACCTCTTGGACTGTATTTGAGCTAGCAGGTAAAAGGTGAGCTTGTCAGTGTATTAAAGACATCATTAATGGCATAACTACAGCCATAAATGGTGAATAATTGTGATGGTTGAGCTTTATTTATTTATTCATTTATTCATTACCAACTGTGTGCGTATCTGGGCATCTTTGACACTATCGGGATACTTCTGAAAACAGATGACATTCAGTGATATCCACTGCAAGCAGCCACTCTGCAGTGTTTTTAATTATCTACTTGAAATGATACACTTAGCATGACAAAGAATGGTTGCCCTTGTGAAGCTGTCATCTTTAGGGCTTAGGTACTGCATTGCTGTCCAATAATTGCACTATCTGAAAGTAGCTTTTGTTTATGCTAATTGCAAGTGAGTTTATAAGTTCCTCAGATTAGTACAAAGAGAGTTATCTCCTTCTTGTTGCATTCAGGCAAGGATTTAAATGTTGCAAACTTCCAGATCTGCTTTAAAGAGAAGATATCACCATAAACACCTTGCAGATAACAATACCTTGTCCCTCTAAGAAAACAAGAAACATTATTCTATTTCACTTTCCAAAACTGCATTTGTAGTATTGCAGCTGCATATATTTGTATCATGATTTTAAATTAATTGGGTGATTCAAAGATATATCTAATCCTACACAGAGAGCCATAATAAAACTAAAATTATACCTTAACCATAATCAGTAAGTGACTATAAGTAGGACGCTAACAGGAATCAAAATAAGTTGATTTCTCTAAACTTCTTCTCAATACGATCTTAATGAAAAAAAATTAAGTTTTCCATAGTGTAGGCAGTATGCAATATTTTGTCTAAAGCGTGAAGATAAATATAATTTACAAGTTACAGAATTAATTATTTTGCTACAAAAAGAAGAGCCTATAGTAAGCTCCCCTTCAGAAGCAGTATGTGCTGAATGAAGGACTTGGGATTGCTCTGTCAGAGTCAATATTCAAGCCTGTAGAACACTTCACAAGTGACTAGTTTGTCATTAGCCAGACTGAGAAATAAAATAAATGGTTCTGGGCCTGGTTACTTCCCAGTGCAGTAATCAGAATGGGAAACCTGTAAAACAGTTGTCAGGATTGTTGCTCTATCCATGGAGCAGTTTGTACTTCTATGGCCAAGAGTGTCACTGATAGATTGAGGTGACAGTTCTTCATGTTTTTGAGTGTCATGACTACATCTTGAACAAGATAGTGTTTTAAGGAGCATCTCATAGAGAAATAAGGTTTATTACTTATCCTTTCTTGTAGTTCTCATAATTTTAGAAGTATTTATAATATTTGAAATATATCTGAGCTCAGCTTGGTGTTTCAGAGCAATACTTTTCAAATTGTCTTTTCCCCAGATAGTAGCTGAGAGTAGTGGTCTAATTCTGGGTAATGAATTTGTGTTGTTGACAAGAGAAAATAACAGAAAAGTATTTTAATAAAAGTCTAGAACTCCCTGTGCATATTTGGAATGATGTATTAGACCCCATAACAGGAAAGCTAGGAAGGTTTTCTAAAGGTGTTAACTACTCAGTTGTGCGTAGTTAGAGTGCAGTAAATGTATTATTTTGAACTATTTATTTTTGAAGAGTTGCTTAAATATTAAAATACATCTCTAAATCACTCCACAGCTATTTCAAGACAAGGTTTTGGCTAGCTGCCCCAAGTACTGTGTTGTAGGTGTTTGGGAAGATTTCTTTATTTTTACCACTGGGGGACTCCTGCTGTTCAAGGAGTTGGAGTACCCCAGATTTGCTTTACATGATTGAGTTCACCTGAAAGGTGGGGAGTGTACGAGTGTTGAAAGAGATGCAGCCAGCATATTTATCATAGAAAATCATGTTAATTTTAATTGGCAAATGAAGTGTTTATCTATTTCCCATTACAATACCCAAATGTTACCTGGGGTTGTTTCTCTTTGCATGTAATACTACCATGAGAAGCTGCGTGGGTTGGGGAAGATGTGGCTGATTTAATTCTTTTGACTGTTCTATCCTTTGTTGTTTTAAGGCTTGAGTGAATAGGTGCTGGCAGAACTCTAGCTTTTTTCATATTAAATGTAAAAGCTAAGCTAATGTATATTTGGCAGACACAAGCACTTGGAGGTCAGGAAACGTAGGACTTTAGCTTTTTCATTTTTTGTACAATTCCTTCCTGAGAAAGGGTTGAAATTACATTCCAACACTCCTTTTCCAGTATGTGATATGAATCAATGTTGTACAAGTGCCTAAGATCACCTTTGCTGCTGTACTTAAAGTCTGACTAATACATGTATTAACGGAAGAGTTAAGATATAAACACATCTAATTCCGGGCCTGTCTGACTGGAAAGTTTCTTTTCATGAATCATTCAACAGCAGGTTTATTGAAAGGAAGGTTAGGAGGCTCATTTGTATAAACTCCCAGACCTTTACTCCAGAATAGCTCTTTTCCATTGGAAAAAATGCAGTTTTTAAATTTCCTGACTGTACTCTGTAATGGTTGTTCTGTGAGACTACATTTTTCTTCCTGTTAGGGGTTTTCAAAACCTTTCCAGGTGGTGTCAGAAAGGCTACCAGTTTGTGCCATATTCCTGTGTAAAAAGGGCTGTACAGGAGAGAGATGTGTCTGTACCTATCTGTTCATACAGCCAGACAACAGTTTCCAAGTTACAAAGGTCCAATCCTTCCTTGTTGTAACACCTTAATTAATACCTGTGTTTCTTAAACCACTGGGGCAGCAGGATTTTTAAGGCAACAGCAGCCTAAGGCCAAAAATTCTCCAAGCAGGATTCATTGCTGTTGGATTGCAAGCTACATTACAGTCTGTTTCCTTGTACTGATTCCTCTGTCTGTACCTGTGGAATCTCAGTGGAATGAGTTCAGGGGTGTTAGTTGGCAGGAAACAAGTGTGCAGGAAACAAGTCCCATCTCACATCTGGCTTTCAGAGCCCAATTATTTTACTAAATTTAATAAAGTGAATTGTACTTCAGATAGACAATCGGTGCCACGCTTTTATTTCATAAGCAAACAAGGAAGAACCAAGTTGCTTCAGAAGGAAAATTTGTCTTTTGTTGTTTGGAGAATGTATCCTGTGGTGACTGTCATACAGTATTAACTTTTAGACTGTACTTAGCATTAAAACACCTGAATTTCTGGCAGTTTCTTTTCTTCATTGGTGAAAAGTCAATGCTGAATAATCAATTGAAATACAGTTTTTTTAAAAAAATAACATCTGAAATGGGGCAGACTAGTAGAAGGGAAGAAGACAAATTTTTTCAAGTGAATAAAAGTAGTTTGTCAAACTCTGAAGTGGAAAACTATAGGTAGTGTAAAAGAAATATTTGAACAGAAAATCCTCTGATTGTTTTCACTCCCCTCTTATGTGCATAAAAAAGCTACACCACAGAGTACCAAAACTTGGGAGTTGGCAACATCTTCCTGAGGGAGGTTGTTTCCTCTGTTTGGTGTTGGAGAGCAAGATAGGACCAGTGTTCTCTCTAACATGGTAGAATTCCATAAACTCTGGTATTATGTTATATTCCAATATGATTGATCCTAAAGTGTAATGAAGCATAAAAATTATTCAATTTGTTACTATTTTCACTAGTTGTCAGTTGATTGCTAATGGGAAAATTAGAGATATGTTACAGAGAAATCTGATTATGTGGAGACCAGTCAAATTGCAGCAGCCATTTTGCAAGCAAAATAATAATTCTGAAGGACACTTGGCAGAGGAAAAGTGATATTTGCATGCTTAAACCTCTTTATTTCATTAGGTCACATTGTTCTTTGAAGAATATATGTTGCAGTAATTACAGTAGCATGCCAATTACTTCTTTTAATTACAGATTTATTTTTTTTTTAATGTGGAAGTTAGATCAGCTCCTGAGGAACTGGCTTTTTTTGTGTGTTTCTATTCATGTATGGTAGAATCATTGGGGCAAAATACTTCTCCCCTCACCTGGAAAGATTTATTTATTTATTTAATCTGGAGAACTCATATAATTAAACAATGATAAACATTTATTGTAGATTTTATTTTATATTTAACTGCAGAAGAGTGTTTTCTCTGGCTTTTAGTCACAGGATACCCATCCACATTCTATTACCAGGGTCTCATTATGAGTGCTGTTGGCCCTCAGCTACCATTGAGTCTCTATTTGTTTTCTATCAGAACTGGATCAAAATCAGCTCCACTATATCAGATTTTTAGTTCCTCTTTGGCCAAAATTTTTAAGATGAAATGAAACTTTCCCAAGTGAGCTGCAGAATGTAACCTCTGTCAACAGTGATGTTTTTCTGTATATTCTAGATTGCAAATGTAATTTATCTGTATGACCTCGAGGTGTTTTGATTAATTGCATGTTTTGGAACCCAGTATTTATGTTTCCTCTGCTTAATTCATACACTAAAGGGACACTGCTATTACCTTCCCTCTAAGTTATGTGAGGAAAGAGGATTGTGTTTACCCTCTCTGGTACATTTGTAAGCTCCATAAAATTTGGAGAAATCTTTTTCATGCCTTTGGTCTAATTCTAAATGTTATTTTTCATTAGTCATAAAAAATATGGGTTAAAAGCTCTCAGAGGTTTTATGTAGGCTTTCATGCAGTAGTCTGATGGCTCTGACAGATAATCCTAGATATATTTTCCACAGAATAAGACTTCTTCTTGGTAATTTTTCTCATATTATGACTACCACTTCTTTGCTTTGAGCAGTCTGGTAAGGAGAACTACATTACACAATGTCAGGAAAAAATCCAATTAGAGGAGATATTTCACGTGGGCAGCTCTTTAAATTAAAGATCTGTAATTGTTTCCAATGCATAGGATGTTCCATACCTTCTCTTACCTTGATAAAAGCTCATCTAAGCAGAACATATATGTGTGTGTCACTCTTTTGATACTTTACTTCCTGATCTTCTATTTCATACTGCTGAAAGTTCTTAAAGATTCTTCTAGTGATAAAACAGGTTTCTCTGGAGCACTTCAATGTCCTGCTTGTGATGCTCATCATGCATCTTGTGTGTATTTTAAGCACTGCTTCGATCATTGTCTGACTCTTAAAATTGGTATTCACTTCAGGAGGGCAAGCAAGCTTTAGACAGTTAAGGTGTAAAAGCCTTTCTCTATCAGGAGCAAATAGTACTGAGACCTTGTATGAAATTCATCTGTAAAGATTATGCCTGCATTTTGCAGAACAGAATTGGTGGCATTATGGCTTCCCCTTAAACTTCATGCTACAGATGGAGAGGATTATTTATGTGGAAAACCCAGTTTATAGCTCAGCAGTCAGATTGCAGCTGTTTTTTCCTCCATTGCCAGATCCTCAGCAGTGTCTTGTCCTGTCTGCAAAGCCATCTAGTTTATGAAAGTTAGAAGGCTCCCAAGCAGAACAAGCTGCTCCTATTTGTAAAGTATACAGCTGCTAGATCCAGAGCTGATGTACTGGGAGAGCAGTATTTCCATCTTTGTTTAATTGATAATGTTGGCACTTTTCATGCCACCACTCTGGAAAGACTGCAGCTTAGCAGTCACTCTTGCCTGGCTTTATGCTAGCATGCACCCAAAGAAAAATAGGATAGCTCTCCTATAGCTGCTTCAGTTCTTCAGGATGCTTTATTCACTTGACGTACACTGCTAAGAAAAGATTTGGATTACAAGGAAAAGGAGAGAGAGTAACGACTACTCCACTTTCTACCCCTCTGTTTTGAAACACTGGAAGTTGGAAGTCATGTATGCAGTAATATCCAGTACTGGGCACAGACCTTAGAAGGTCCCAGGGCCAGGCAGTTGAGGTGGTTGCCTACTGACTATGTAGTGTAGTGCAGCCCCATTAACCACAGAATTGCAAAAATCACAGATTTTTATCAGACAATTATTATTTTCTATATCGTAAAGGAAATAGGGGTATATTTGTCACAAATGCACTTCTTAAGTGCCTCAAATTTTCAGTATATGAATGCTATTTATAGTGTATTTATCTTTGACACTGGTCATTTTTGTCATTATCAAACTTGCTTTCATCATTTTGAAGTAGGTTGCTTAAAGCTTTGATAATTTTTCAATGTTTGATTTAAATTACAAAGTTCAATAAGCTTTCTTTGCCCAGCTTATCTGTGGAAAATATATGCTTTATAAATACCCAATGCACCAATATATAAAAGGCCATGTGTTATCTGAGAAAACTCATGCAGAGCATCAACAGCTCTACCATAGGAATCAATCAGTGTAGTACTGCAAACAAGGGACCTTTTGTACCTCCGTAAGTGCAGAACAGCATGAATTTTACCACTGCTGAGTGTACTCCTAAATTACCATTTAGAATCTAAATAAAATAATGCTTTATAAAAAATGTGTTGAAAAAATTAGTGGCATTATAGCATCCCATTATTTATTCAAATATAACAGAAACTGTAATCAGAAGTCAGATTTGTATCACAAGCTGTGGGCAGAGGTGGATCTTCTCAAGTGGGTTGATTAGCTGGGGTAGAAGAACTAAGACCTAATGCAGCTATCTGGAATCTGAGTTATTTTATTCAATGTGTATTTGGCCCATGTAGACAAACCCTATAATGCTAAGGTCTTGTATTTAATAAAGAAG
The DNA here is from genome assembly GCA_038090715.1 of Florisuga fusca. Lineage (NCBI taxonomy): Eukaryota > Metazoa > Chordata > Aves > Apodiformes > Trochilidae > Florisuga > Florisuga fusca. Next base: position 76,320,147 of record JAAWXA010000001.1, on the reverse strand, counting down.
TTGGGAGCCATACTATTGGGCTCCTTAAGGGATTTAATAACAAAGAGGGAGCATCATTGCTTATGAGCTGCTTAGGACAGTGCAGGACATGGTGTGCACAGCACTGTTCATGTGTCTATTCAGTGTATAGTGTATGTACATTGCAGGAATTACCCTCTAGTGGTGCATATGTGATTCCAAATGGAACTAATTAAGGAGTAAAAGGTGCCGCAGGTAGAAGAGAAGGCTTCTTCATGAAATCCAGAACTGAGTGAGCTAGTTGTGAGGAGGCTGTGCTGTCTCTTTCCTCAAAGCTCAGCGAGTGTCCAGTGAATGTGCACCTTCTGCTGTCACTGTGCAATCCTCAGCACCTCAGTGTCTGTGGGTGTGTTCAGGCTTGGTGGCAATCGACCTTCCCCAGGAAGGACAGAAGTCTCCTTGCTGTGAAGTGTCTGGCAATTGCATTGCTTCCATTGACTTGTAATTATTGATATATTTTTGCCGGCTTTATTGAGCTTTCAAATATTTTGCATTGCTTCAAACAAGGTTTACTTCCATAATAAGCTAAATAAAACTTGTCAATAGCGTGCTTGATTTTTACTTCTCTGTGTAATCACTACTAATAGACTATATCAGATTTCTAATACTCTGGAATGCTTCTCTTTCCAGGTACCAGATCTTCTCAGTCGATGTCTGTAGATTCACTTCCAGAAGTCACGCTCATTTGTAACCAAAAAAATTTTAGAAATGCTGGTTTTTCTTTTTACTTCCTCAGATATACTTCTGGAGGCATCCCAATGCTCTTAAGCATTTGGCTTGCTTGTTCTGTAGTTTAGAACATTGTATTATGTCTTGCCATGTAAAACTGAAAATTAACTGATGTGGACAAATTGAGCACGTTATAGTTTCTGGGGCATACACTGGAATACACACTGCTTTCAGGAATAAAGAATGGCTTTTCAAAATCTAGAAAACAGACACAGTTAGTTAGTACTTCTGATTGGATTTAACAAAAAATTCTGTTTTCTAGTTAAAGGAATTAATGTCTGCATTATTTTAGGAGGCACCTGACTGCAAAATGTCCTGCTTTGACATAGACTGGAAAACAGATGGAACAAGGGAAGGGCACGTGAACAATTTGCATGCCCTTTGTTTCCTTCTGTTTTGTTTCCAGTGCCAACACATTTTGGTGTTTCTTTGTGTTTGGAGTCTCACGGGTAATCTATTGCAATGACCAAGGGGCTTGACTGGACACATTATGAATTTGTTATAATTATTACTGTTAACTAAAAATTGTTGATTTTCCAGTTTCAGAAAGAGAATATGTTCCAGAATGCACATATCTGAGAATGGGAGAGAGGCAGGGAAAACTAACTGAATGCTAACTTTTGACACCTCAGAAGGATGAGAGAGTTTCTCATTCTTCACATTTATCTGCTGCAGTATTTTCTTGCTCAGGAAATGCTATGGTAGTATCTGGGAGAAAACAAAACTGGTCTTATGGAATTTTAGTAGGGGATCTTCTTGCCGCAGAATTCCTGAAACTATCTGCATCTTTTGATATCACTGGACAGAGAATTAATTTCAACATAAAAAAATGTAGTTCATCATCGATTCTGCTAAACTTCCTAAAACTCCTATGAATTTTTATTTGCCAGCTCTCTCTGGAATCTTTGCTGGGGTGTCATGTCCAAATTTAGATTTAGATTATTTTCTTTTCCTGTCTTTTCAAATCTTCCACCTCCATTGGTATAGCAGTCTTCATTTTTATGCCTGTTGCTGCATAGCAGAATCACATCACCTGCATCCTCTTAAAAAATGCTTGGGTATCAGTGTTGTATAAACTGTTTCTGCCATTAAATGTGTGTGTGTGTTTGGTAAACTACTGAGAATTTTTCTGAAGGAAAGGTGAGATGCAAGTGTAAAATCATTATCAATGCAGTTATCTTTACACCTGTAAAACTTTCTGGATATCAATTAGGGATAGAGCATGCAAACAAAAAGTCTATACTAGTGACTGATTCAGTATCTAAATATTTATTTAATTTCACATCCAGAGATTCTGATTACACAATATTTTAGTGTCAATTTAGCATAGCAATGATTACTAGTGTTCTTCTAGATTTATTTTTAAACTAGTGTATTGGAATAAATGCTAAGACAAGGACAGTGGGAGTCAATCACTACCCTGTTTGAATTCAGATTTTAGCTGCTGTAAACATTAAATAGGATTTCTGAAATACCCAATGCGGTCTCCACAGAGAATATATAAATATGATTTAATTATCAGTTGACTTGTGACTACACCTGAAAGACCATTTCTCAAAAAGTTACGAAAAAAAAATCTCTGAAGTTATTTTTAATCTTTTATTGGCTTGGGACATATCAATTTTACTGGAGAGGACTTTCCCTCTGCCCTTTGATTCTGGACAAAGAAGTAGAATACCCATTCCAAAGAACAGGATGCTTAGACGGGGTGGTCTTGCTACAATTGTGTATTTATATCTATTTGGCTTTCTGCATATGTTTTAATTTTCATAAAGCATATCACATGGTAGTTTATCATTTAACAGAATACTCGATGGTTTATTCAGTGACATGATTTAGATATAGTAGTGTATCTTTTGGGAGAGGTCTTATACACAATACATGCCTTTTTGGGGACAAATTGCATGACAGTCCATGCTGGTGTGCTGCATCTGCTACACTAGTGAAATTTGCACTGGTTCTCAAGGAGTGCTTGGCTATTCTGGATAGCTGCATTTACAGAAGCTCTTTTCATGACAGCAACTACAAACTATTGCCTTTCTGTCTGATGTGCAGCTGCTTCACATCTTCTTTGTTGGTTATTTCTTTGATGCAATTTCAACAATGATCAAATTTGTTGGTGACACAAAACCAGACGGGCCAAGAATGCTCTTGTGGTTGGGCAAAAATGTGGTGACCTTGAGAGATGAGAGTGGCAGAGGCCATGAAGGGCAAAGGGAGATTCAGTACTTAATAAATATAAAGTTCTGGAAGGCAAGGGTGGAGAAGGATTGGCAATGGGAGGACCTGGCTACATTGGTCATATTAAGGGAAAGTAATTTTCCAAATCATGGTCTCAGTTCTGCCCTAGCCTGTCTTTTTCTGAAAACAAACATTTCAGACTTTGCAATCCTAAAATCGCCCTGATGGAGCGAGGGGGAGCTAATCCACAAAATGAAAACTTTTGAGGATACTACTGTAATATAAGTAATTTACATTTCAACTCCCAAACAAGTGACCTTGCCAAGGCATTTGAGAAAAAAAAAGTAATCTCTTCTGCTTTGCTAGACTCGGATAAGTCATCAGTAGCTTCTAGAGGGATGCAGTTTAATATATTTTTATATCCCAGAGAGTTTAATAATACAGCCTAAATATTTGTCTTTGAAATCCTTATGCCTGAATTACATGTACGGTAATTAAAAAGTAATTCAATTTAAGAAATCCTAAATTGATATAAATTGTGGCATTTGCATACTTCTGCTAATAACATAAGCTGTTCTGAATTTGGCTTTTAGTTTGTGAACAGAAAAGAGCATTGTGCTTCAGTGTATGCATTTAAAAATATCACTACTGAGTAGGGTTGTCTTGTAAATTCAGTATGATCTATAAGAAAGGAAGCCTTCCATAAAAAATATAAATGTATTACCAGTTCAAAGAAAACCAAGGCTATAAAGCATTGTAACAAAAGGTCCATTCAGCATAAACAAGTGTAGGAGGGATTTCTTTTTGATTATACATTTTCTCCCTGATCCTTTTAGAGCAGAGCTAGCAGTTATAGGTCTAGAATCCTCCCTTAAATATTTGAAGAAGGAAAAGTTAAAACTATGGCAGAATGGCCATGTATTTTGCATTGTATGGAAAATGGGAAGTGATCTGGCTCTGATCATCTGAAATTGTGAACTGCAAAGGATTCTATCAAAATGTCCAGAGAGTAAGTCCTGACAGCACTGGACTGAGATAGTGGAAAACATGCTCAGTTGTGTGTACTACCTGGGGACAGAATAGACACCAGAGGAAAGAAAATGGCAAGCAGAAGCTTGTCCTCATCATTAAAAATGAGAGGTGTCCAAAAGCCAAAACCTTTTACAACACGTATCAAAACCTTGATAATTCAATGAAACAAAAATAGAACAATACTGCCATAGTTTCCATGACAGAACAAAAGGAGACCTTAAGATCTAGTGAAAGGAATTGTACTTTAAGTGCCTTTAGTTACCCAGAAACACAGACCTCTTTCTCAGAAGAAAAAAATTTAGGAAATACTGGAAAATCAGCAGCCCAGTAAATATAAGTCTGATTTTTAACTAAATTCAGCTCCTCAGTCCCTGCCTCTTGCTTTCTCTCTGTCTGTATCTACAGAGATATATCTATATCTACTACACACACCTATCTAGTCATCTCTGATCACCTGCCATGGGTTGCAGAGTGAGCAGGGTGCAGGCAGTGGTGTGTAACAGCCTTTTGCTTCCAAGGGTATCTGTCTGAACTGAGCATCTTTGGGGTGGAGCTGCATGGTTTGCCTTCTCAGAGCAGGCAGAAGTAGGGGGCAGGGTGGGAAGGAGTTGGGTGTTTGCATCAGACATCAAACACACTGATCTTCACTTCTTGGGAGTTAAGTGTTAAGTATCATGAGCAGCCTTGCCCCTACATGAAACACATTACTTCTTGTTTACCACCCCTATCTCTCATCCCTAAATCACAACATTACCAAGAAATTCCATTTAATGCAACTACTTTCTGGCAGGAACCCCATAAAATCACAGTGTAATGATCTGCAACAGGGTGGTCTTTCCTCTGTTGTGTCTTATTATATTATTTCCTTCTGAATCTTAGTTATTAACTGAAAAAGTTGTGTTCCTTTGGGGTTCATCTTTTGGTTTGGCTTTGTATATAAATGCATCCTGTTCCATAATCTTTCTTGAGAATGTTCTTGTGTGTGGAAAAATGGTTGAACATACTTAGTAAGAAAAGATTAAGAAGTTTTATCGGTTGCCTAAATGTTTATAATGTCTAGATATTCTATCCTGTCCTCTTAATTAGTTTTGTGAACTACGCCAATTTACACACTGAGGTTGTCTGGATGTTAGAAAGTATTCAAGTGTAAAATAAGCATTAAGCAGATGCTCTTATGCTGTCATTTTAGATATACCTTTAGGTTTATTCCAAGAGAAGTGGATTGTTTGGACTTTTTTATCTAAGTTACAGCTTTTATGTCCCACTAGACACTCTATGATTTGATTTAGCATCAGATTAAGTGACCTAGTGAAGATAATATAGTAATGAATGTGGTTTATTTTGGAAGACAGATTATCATTCTGTTTTTTAACCTTTCTAGATGATTTCCCATATTGTAGTCAAAATATTTAGGTGACTTCTGAAATAGATTTGATGTGTATTATGTTCACTTTATATACATTTGAGCAATATGTTCCTCTTTTTCTCAGATGATGTACAGCAGCAATATAGACATTCATTCTAATACAGCCTTTAAACATAAGAAATGGTCCATTCATGCTAGATCTGAGGCCTTTCTATGGGGACAATCAATAAAGTGACAGGGTTGTCCTTTTGTTGCATGCTGCTAGCATTAGAAACTCACCCAGGGATGCAGCTTAATGCTTGCTTACTTGGCAAGTGATTAAACTTAGATAAAAGGAGAAGGAAAATAATTGTATGGTAGAGACAAGAAGGCAACTACACAGATCTTGTAAAGCGCTTGTAGAAGTGGGAAATTTTTGAAAGCTCAAAATAGGGCAGTTCTTGAAATGATCAAGGCAAGGGGAAAGCTCAGTCTGGGATTCCTGTCAATTTGGAGGAAGAGAAAGGTTTTATTCCTTTGTCTGATTTATTTACCCTTGTTTATGGGGCAGAAAGTTGCTCTTTGCTGGGTTGAGGAAGAAGGTAATATTTCATTCTGGAAGGAGTACATACTCCTTAGGCAAGGAAGTCATCTTCTAGTTCATCTGATCAGGTTTATCTGGTACAGAAATGAACTAGTCTTGTGTTATGTTCACATCCATCAGGACTCTTTCCCTGTGCTGTTCCACCTTATTGTAACTTGTGGCTTCAGACAGGGAACTAGAGCCCAGCTGTGGTTATTTTGTCTTCAGAAGACCCTTGTCCCCAGCTCTATGATCCATCTTTCATATAAAGTGACCTCTGGTTCCTTGCTGCTAAGATCATCAGATTTCATGTTGTCAGTATTTGTTCAAGAGAGAAACATTCTTAACTGATTTATTGATTCTATTGACAACATTTTTTGTGTGTGTGAGAACAATGGGGAAAATGTTATGGATTGGAGTTAGTTGAGTGTTCATTTAAAGGAAGATAGAGAGCAAAAATGCTTCCTGGATTGTTCCTCTGTAAGGCTCCTTTTCTTCTTTGTTCTCAATAAATAAACATTTTAGGATTTTATTGTAAATAGGAGGATTTTTTTTTTTTTAACTAGAAAGTAATTTTGTTAACTGAATGATGATTGTACTCAAATCTCTGATATTTTTAAAGACAATTTCTTGTTTTTTGAGGGGGTGGTCAGTGGTACTGCACAGTAAGTGCTATCTTGATTCACACAGAAAATCAAGATAACTGTGGGTGCTCATAGAGCAGGCAAGGCAAAATCTCCCAGAGATGGAAGGTGCACTTGGCTGTTAAAGAAAGAAGTGATCTTATAGACAGAAGGCTAAATTGAGCTCCCAACTCTGTTGCTCAGCATTATCTCCACTCATCTGCTTTCTGAAAGTGTTTGTTAAGCCAATTGCACAGTTTATCTGTTTTCTTACATCCTCGCAAACTGATTGTAAAAGATCCAGTGTGGAGTCTACTCTGTCCTTGGAGGTTTCAAAACCTGTTTGGAAAAGCTGTGAGCAACTTGGTCTGTTATTGCAGCTGACTCTGCTTTTAGCAGGACTTCATACAGAGACCTCTTGACAGCTCTTCCAACCTGAATAATTCTATAATTTTATGAGCAATCAGCAGCTTTTGAGAATGTGTGTATATTGCATTTGTTAAATCAGGCAAAACTGAGTTTTTCCTAAATGGTATCTGGATGTAGCACACAGATCTGGTTATGCTGTCATATGGCTTTACTCTGTGTATGAATAACAGATGGTAATAGAAGGCTGATTCTTTGTGGGTAAAAGTCATTAAAAGTTTTGCTGTCCAGCCAGGGGAGGTTCCAAATTGTCATTCACAATCCATGAGTCATGTTCCCTGCTGCCGTCTGCTTTATGGAGCCACTGTCCCTGCAATGGGCAGAAAACATTTTATCAAATCAGATTGGGCCCGAATGTTTTTCACTGTGCTTCCCAAGGACATTGTGGGATGACTCATGCTCCTTACTGATTTCCTTTCTTTCAGAGACCCTTCAAAGAAAGGGTGCATGCTCTGGTGGGAAGAATTCCACCAAACGAGTGATTTAGACTTCAGTGTCTCCTTGCTGCTGTTGCAGATCCATTTCTGACATCCTATTAAGATTAATAAATGAAATAGCTAACTTTGGGAATAGATAGCGTGTGGATGTTTTCCAAAGGATTTGGGGAAGCTGGTATGTTAATTAAATTAATTAAATAGTGAATACACTTTTCATTTATACAGCTATCAAAATGCAGTGCATGGCAGTCTATTTATTTACACAGTTGTCAGTCTGTCTCTTGAACATCAGGATGTATTACTGATTACTGGGGACATATGGTATGGGAAAGAAGATGCTTACTGGTTGTAGGCCATCCATGATTTATTTCCAGAGGCTGTTTTATTATTTTTTTTTTTTCTTTAGAGACTTTCTTTGTAATGCATGTAACCTAACGTGTTGTTAGTTGCATTAGAGGTTACATTTAGTTGAGCTTGAACAAATAGAAGTGGGGGTGAGGATGTTTTTTTTAATGAAATACATGTTGTGGGAATGCAAATCTATAGGGAATCTTTCTAATTGGCTTGAATCATTTAGTCAGCTTTGTCTATAACACATTTTATAAATAAGAAATAACTACAACCAAGAGTATAGAGTGTATTTCTCATGTTACCACTGTACCTATTTATACTCTGAAACAGTCATTCTGTGTGCAAAACACAAGACTAATTCATCATTTATGATTATAAAATCTAAATACTTTATTTGTGAGCACCATTGAAATGCAAAGAATAAATTTAGGTTTATTACTAAATAGATTGCCATACTTTGTCAAATTTACTATTCTGGTGGTAGGATTTGCTGGTCAGTAACGTAGTATGTTGCTAAGCATAATTCTATGAAAATTCATCATAATTTGAAACTTGGTAGCATTTTTTAAACACTGGAGTAATCGTTATACTATTATTGCCTCAGAATTATATGAGAACAGTTTTCTGATTGGGAGTAGTTGCTAGCATTACAAACACCATAGTACTAAAAACATTTTAAGAATTTTCAGTATGTGCAAGGCAGTGCTTTAAGAGTCATGATAAATGCATAGAAATTCTGTCTATAGTTTGCTTCTGGTATTAGATGTAAGACAGAGTTGTTGGGCTTGATATACAGTTTATTGCTCTCGCTGTTTTAATTCAATCTTTGCTTAGAACATTGAAAAAAACCACAGCTGATGTTAGTTTCAGCAAGTGTAATTGAAAAGTTATAAATACAATTGCTGTCTGAATGGCACATTGCATAGTAGTGTGCTGGATGTTTGACAATATCATAAAATCCAAACTTCTTATATTATATAATACATATTCTTATCTAAAACCAAGGAAGAGGAGTAATGTAGCTTGTGTCTGCATGAAAATAGGGCCATGGCCAGGCCCCTGAAAACTACCATGTTTGTAGATGACCCCCACACAACAGGCAGTGTTTTGAAGAAGTTTTCAGTGTGGAGACAGAGAATTTTTGTGACTTGTGAAGGTGACTTGTGAATCGTTGCAACTGTTTAATTTTCAACAAATAATGAGGAAACACTTGAGAAATTTAAGACTTTTGAAAATCTTGTACAGTTGTCAATGTCTGCATAGTTGCAGCAGCCAGGTAGCCTTCCTATCTAATTGTCTCTGATATCTGCAGTAAATCTTTTTTAAACTTTCATTCCTTTTACCATTCTTATTTCCTTCCCTCAGTTTCTGGAAAGAGTGGTTTGATAACTGAAATGTCTAAAGTTCTGAAACTTGTCAGTAAAATCATAAAATTCTCACACAGCATCAGATGTACTCTTAGATGGGATGAAACCTCTGAAGATAGGACAACTTGGGCAGTCCTCAAAAAACCCATGGGAGCAGATTGCACCCATGAACTGCAAGTCTGGTGGTGGGAGTCTGGTGTTGAGCATTGACTGACACTGTAAGTAAAGCCTCAGCTTGCTTCAGCAGTGATAATGAGGGTGCCCGTCCTCATGCCAGCAGTATTTGGTGTCTTCTCTTCCTCATGGCATTTGGTATTCCCCAAACTGGGGAAGGTCCTGCTCAGCACTTTACTGATGCCTGTAAGATGTTTGCTGCATCACCTGCACTGTAGCTTTTTCAGGGCCAACAGCATGAAGGTCACATCAAGAGTTTTCTTTGGCTGTAAATGGAGGTTACAAAAATTTAACAGTATGAAAGATGGCTGTGGTCTGCAGAATAGCATTACCAATGGTCCTGTTGCCTAACAGTGCTGAGCATAAACCACTTTCTGTCTACATCATTCTTTATTCAGAGAAAAGTCAGGGACTGAGCTTTCATGACTCTGGTAACTGAAGTCAGAGCTCTCTCGGCTGGTGACTCAGTTAATGCTTTAATCTTAGTGTCGGACAGGAACCAAATTACAAAGGGGAATTCCTAAGTAGGAAATCTTCAATTAGGCAATATTGTGAGAAGGCTACAGAACACCTCATAAAAATATGTGCAAACCCATTTTTTTTATTAATGACCTCTTGTACAACAGCTTTTCAGGGAATGAAGGAGTCCAGATGGGTTTGTGCTGTCCCTCCATCTGAAAACTGTATGAAATTTCTCATCTCCCTTTCTGTATGTTTCCTCCTCGTGCATCTAGACTAGTACAAAAGAACCAATCGACTTTCTTGCCTGTTTTTACCTTAAAAACTGTCATCAGAGTATCTAAAGGATGCCACTTGTTTATTTTAAGAGACTGCGTGAAAAAGTTTTACTTTCAAGTTGCTTTTGCTGGATCATTTTTACAGCTCTGTAGCCCGAATGGTGCCTGTTACAAAAAATGTACTCAAAACTACGTTGATATGAATCAAGATTTTTGTTGTCAGCCTATGCCAAAGACTTTAGAAGTATGGAACTTGAGGTTCCAAGAAGTCTGATGTATCACTGCTTCAGTAACCTGCATTTATAGGTGAAGGAAGGGTTGAGAAAGTGGTCAGTGACTCTTGCAGTCAACCTATGTACATCTGAAGCAATGGAATGTCTGTATGGGTTGGTTACCTGCCTGTGGTGAGGGAGAGTCAGTTTAGTGTCTTATATTTAAAGAATGGAAAGATAAATAAAGTGACAATATAGTGGTTTGGCAGTATAATGGTTTAGAGTTAGGAGGCATTGGGAGCAAGTAACCTTTGATAAAACATCGTAAAAAGTTTCCCCTGAGTAGTTGATATGTATTTACTGCCTTAATTTTGTCTTGAGGTTTGTTTTGGCACATCTCCAAAAGTTCAGCTCCTCTCATTTTTCAGATCTCCTTTATTTCCCAAACGGCTTTCTGATTTATATTGAACAGGTTTTTTGGGGAAAAAAAAGGAATCCCGAGCCTGCATGTCGCAAATGAAAAATTTAAGACAAAAGCTTTTAGTGGAGGGGGGAGGAAGGAAAGCCGAGTTTTAGAAATGCAGCAAGGGGAGAAAAAACTGAATTTCTAAACCATTTAAAACTTAGCAGTGTAGGAAAACATTTATTAATTTACTGTCCTATTGTTAGCTGGAGTGTTATTTCAACAATGGGACCAAGGAGGAAAAGGCAGGCTCATGGCATCTCTGTTGTGCTGCAGAGAGCAGGCTCGGGGCAGTGGAAGGGATCCTGCAGCAGGGAGGAAGGAATCTGCCCTGGATGGCAGCTCATGCATCCCGCTCCCCCACTGGAGGGAGGGACTGGAGCGTAACTCTCCCGAGGCAGTGTTTCTTGCATTGCTGCCAAATCTACTGCTTTTGGCAGTAGTCTAACACTTTTATGAGTCATCTATCATCCTACCATTTTTTTTCTTCTTTCCTTTCTTTTAAATTTTTTTTTTTTCCTTTTTCCAATTTTTACATCGCCACTGTGGAACAACAGATTTTCCCCTCCTTCTTTTCTAATCCTGCCCTTGCTGTCTGCTTCCAGGCTGCTGTACAAGCAACATACATTTGCTCATCTGTTGGTACCTGGTGTGGGGATCATGTCCCTTTGTCACCCTCCCTAAGTGCTGGATGGGTTCCCTTTAGCTCAGCTTCTTCCTCATTCTTTTTCTCGGACAAAAAGCTGGCAGGTTTGGATACTGGAGCATGTGTTAGGATATAGGTTAACTTGTAGTGCTGCAAAATGCATCCCCGTCTGTATGTGTGTATCATCCACTTAATAGGGAAAGGGAACTTGCCAAGGTCAGGCTGGCACTTAGCCATGACATCCACTGTTGTATGAATTTCAAACATTACTAGGTAGGGGCATGGCTACTCAATGTCTGTTACTTAGGTCTGAAGCAAAAGCCCTGATCTAGCCCTTAGGCACTGCAGGAAGCTGCCAGTGCTCCTGCAGTTGTCTGTCAAACTCGTGTTTTGACACACATACCATATTCTTGTAAAACATCAAGATACAAGTTCAGTATTCATTTCAACAAACGGGAGAATTGAATTCTCTCTTCATTAGCGGTGCGTGAAACAGTGTCTGCTGGTTGGTTCAGGGCTTTGATTTTTATTCTAAACCCAGATGGAAACATTTGCATAAGTCCTACAGTAGTCCTTTGTTGGGGGCTTTTAGTTCTTCTCACCCCGCTTAACGTTGCAAACTTAAGAAATCATCTGATGATGCCTATTCCAGTGCACTATGACTATGAAAGAAAGATCTGGAAATCACAGCTAGCTCTGTCTTTCCAACAGGCTGTGAAGCTGCAGTGATTATTTGTGTGCCGTGTCTGTGTGGTTTTTATCTCTTTTGGCTAGTGAGACCTTCCATGTTTCCCCATTTTTATTTCCCCTCTCCACGTGCTCCTTCCCAGCTGCCATAACCAGCCCTCACCCTCTGGCCAGGATGTGGAATAAGCTGTTTGTGAGGCTGCTGGTAATGCCTCTCAGGCCGCCACTAGACAGGACACACGCAGAGACGCTTGGCATCTGTGCTCCCACTCGCTGTCTAGCAGCCTGGTACCACCTGGTGCTCTCTGGTCCAGACTTTGCTGCTGTACTTGGTCCTGAGTACTCTGCAAAGAAATCTTCCCTGGCCCAAATGCATCCCCCGAGGAGGCACTGCTGTGTTGTTGAAAAAAAGGATATGTTTAGTGGGTTTATGCTTTGTGCTGCTGGTGAAGCAGTATGTGGAATATTGGGGTTTTTGTTGAAGTTTTACTTGAAGCTGCAGCTACAGCTCTTAGTTTGCATGGGAAATATCAGTGATTTCTTGGGTTTTCTTTATTCAGTGTAACAGATCCCTGATTTCCTCCCCGAGATCCACCAAGTGTGGGGTTGCCTTGTCTCCTTCTACTGTCAGTATGACAGGAGAGTCTACATACACTTAATGCCCCATACAATGGGTAGAAAGACTCCTGAGACAAGGATTGAAAGATCTGGAGGTTGAAGAAGGAGGGTTTTACTCAACATACTTTATTTCATTGAAGTTGGCATTGATTTTTCTTGTAAAAGATAAGTGAATTCCCTTTGCTGCCTGTTTTTAACCTACCAACGATTTACTTCCAATTTTTATATTAAGTAGTGTGGTACCTTTACAGTATTTATGTTTAATTCTGTTAGCATGTGTTTTACTCTTGAATATAAATAACAGCCCAATGCCTCTCCAGTTTAGAAATTCTGCCATCCAGGTCACAACGATCCTTTCATGAGCCATATCATTCTCAAACTCCCTAAAATTGGTTTTTAAATGCTGAGGCCAGTGGACCGTAAGTTTTCGAGTTGCATTTGTTAAAGATGCCATTATGCATTCACTGACAAAGTACCATTGCATTTTGACACCACTTCCTGTTTCCCTGTCTTCTGTTTTAGTCAATGGAGAACGTATTGAGAGATGTGTTTTCTGAAGTGCAATAATAGGTATAGAACAGCCTAAATAACCAGGCTTGGCTCTGTACCTGCGTGTCCATCCATAAGCAAAGTCTGGATTCATCATGCTCTCTGCATTACAGCAGCCCAGTGAAAAGCACAAAACCAGGAAAGATCAGATGAGCACTGTATGCAGTAGTCAGTGCATTCTGAGTTCATTTCCAGTTGCCACATTTGTGGCCGTTTTTAATATCTTTTGGTGACAGCTTTTATAACATTAGAGGTCAGAGTGAAATTGTTACCTATTTCATCCTTCTAAAAGCATATAGATGTTACATCCCTTGGACCAAAGCCAACCTCTCTTTCCCTTGGAGTGCAGGTGTTGAAAGTATGAAAAACATCCCAGCTGCAGTGCTCGGATGTATGGGATAGGTGCAAGCAGTAAAGAGCTGGTATCTCCTGTGCTAGCTGTTCTCCCAGTGGTGTGCTGAAGATGTTGAGAAGGTTGGCAGTAACAATTGGTGAGCCTGCAAGCATACAAATTACTGGCCAGTGCCCCAGCACAGCATCTACATAGCAGGCATAGATATGTCATAGCTTCACAGCTGTTCCACCCCTCCTGTGACATTACATATGGTGAGTGAAGCCTACCCAATCTCTGCTTGAACTTTCCTTCCTCAGGAGAGTATCGGGCTCTCTGACCTAGCAACCTCAGCATAGCAATTTTTTTCAGTCAACATTAACCATGTCCTGATGTCACATTTGATATTTTTGCCTCTTTGGACTAGTGACCAAGTGTTACCGGTCGTTGCCCTCCTTTCTTTTTGAACTTCCTTGACACAGCAATCCTTCACACCCTTAGTACTTACCTTTTTCTTTCCTTCATATTTTCTTTCTCAGCCTGCCTTTGAAATAAATAAATAAATAAATAAAACCCCCAAGCTAACTAAAAAATTGTAAATACATCATAATTTTCTTTGGCTTTTCGTATTACTTGTGTTATCCACCTCAGATTACCCAGCTGGAATATATGTTAGGAGAAAGCACATCTCTGAGTGGAAGGAGGAGGTGATACCCATAGTTAACATCCCCACAGAGTGCTGGAAGCAATTATTTCAAAGGCCCAAGAGGTTGTTCTCACATTTGTTTGATGCTCAACTGAAGAAAGGAAATCACTCTTCTCTTTAAATAAACTCTATAGTGGATGTTGTGGCTGCATGTTACTCTCTGTAGCTGGATTTGATGAGTTTCTTGTCAAGTCAGGGTTTATTTGTACAAACCTAATTCAGGGTTTTTCTTTTCTACATAAAATGTACGGATGGATTTTTTTTTCCCCTTTGATTTAATTTGTCAGTATCGTGTAGCATTTCTGCCTCCATCTCTAGTCTGTTTGTGGATGATAGCACAGATTTGACATTTGGGGTTTTTTCATGGCTTTTAGCAAACTAAAAAAGGCTGACAGTCACTGCCTGATTGATATGATAGGAGAGGTCAAATTTAGGATCAACATCCCTTTGTGTAGAAGTTTCTTTAAAAAAAAAAATCACTGAACTTGTAACATCTGGTATACTGAATTTGAACCTTGGTATACAAGCTAATTAGCTGTAGAAACAATTGATAAAGACTATGAATTTAATGCAAATATAACCCATGTCAGTATTTCTGGAATGGCAGGAACAGGGTGGGTGGGTTGTTTTTTTTTTTCCATAATTAGGGATATAAAAAAGTATGAATTCATAACAGTGGGAGGTCCCAGTAGGGGCATAAATACTAGAAGTCATCTGAAAAAGAATTAAGATTTCAATAATTTTACCAAACTGACAACATCAAATACTGTCATTTGTTTTCTGTAAGTATGAGATAAGAAAATAGATGGGTTTAATCTCCAGGTATGGTTTGTACCATAGATGTAAAAACTTTCTTACCAGAAGAATTTAAAATGTGTGCTAATACAAAGCTCTCTTGTATCATGTGGACAGATTCTACCCTGACACCAGCATCAGACAATCATTTTATCTTTCCCTGTATTTAAAAACTGATTTACAAGAGTATAATTTGATTTAAAGATCAGAGAGCAATTTCTGTTTGAAACAGTAAATAGTTTTTCTGTTGGCTTTACATGAGTTGTACTGAGCCCTTAGCCAGCTGTCATAGGGATAAATCAAGCTAATACATAGTAATCCTTTACTGGTACCAAACAACCAATTTTGTTCTTTCACTTTACAGTTGTCAGGCATTGGAGAGAAACTTCCTAAGTAATCCTTTAAAAGAAAGGACATTTAGGAATTCCTCATTACAATGTCTATATTAATTTTTCTAGGAAAACTAGCAATTTCTTGTAGAAGGTTAATAACAAACAAACAACAATAACAAAAACAACCAACCAAACAAAACCAAAACAAAAATGAATCATAAAACCTCACACCAACACACACTTTGAGTCCCCAGTGATGACACTCAAGGCTTTCCACACATTGTGGATAAGTAAACAAATAGATTATTCAAAGGCTTTTCCCTTAGGATTGGTCCAGAAAGATGAGAAAAGATGTGAAATGCATCATAATTTGCAGTAGTATATGCATAAACTCTTGACCTTTCATTACAGGATAGAATAACTTGAAATCCAGTTTCACTTGAAGGTACTGACGAGTTCTTAAAAAAGGAAACCACAAATTATGTGTTCTTGAATCACTTAGATGTACAAAACCACAGAATTCCAATTTCTTTTTCCCAGTATAAGATAACTATGAGATAAAAGCTGTTGTAGAATATGAATATTAATTTGTTAACCAGATTGAAAAAAAAAAAACCTTCTGACCAATTAGCCCTGTATTTTTGAAGCAGTATTCTATAAAGTAACTGACTGAATCCCATTAATTTTGATAAGTCAAATGACAGTCTGTATGGATGTCTTTGAAAATTTGAGGTTCTTTATTGTTATTTCTTTCAAATTATCATAGAAGACTTTCATGTATTTAGTGTATGTTCATGGGCAGACGTCTATAGTGCAGTTAAAATACTAGAATTTAGTACTTGCACCACCTAATCTGTCATTTCTCACAGAGTGAAAGAGTATAGTAAAAGTGTTGTTTTATTTGATGTTGCAAGATTTAAGGCTCCTACTCCTTCACATTGTAACTGGTGAAAACTTTATTGCCTGCTGTCAAAAATAATTTTTTAATTTAATTTTTGAAACTTGAATCTAGATCTTAGATCATACTTCCTTTATAATTACACACACTTACTGGAATGGCATATGCTCAAAATACATAGAACTTGGCAATATAAAAGAAAAGAAGAAAAATGCTAGGCTTTTATGTTGATTGCACCTGTATGGGGGCTTTATAAGCTTACAGTTTGGATCATTTATAGATACAGACTCACCATAGCTTTCAAATAACTAGTACTGCAAAGTGGGATTTTTTTCTTGTTTTTTTGTTTTGTGGTTTGTGTTTTTTTTTTTTTCCTCTGCTGACTAAATGATAGGCAAAGCAATTTTCAACAAACGTCTCCCAGTAGGCTGTCATCATAGAAGCCTTGTAATGTTGCATTTAAACCTTAGCACTGGCAGCTATCCAGAAATTATTCTGTTTGTGCCAAACTCTTCTGCACAAGGCTCTTGCTCTTTTACTATATGGGAAGAGAATAAACTTTTAAACTTGTTATTTCCTCCTTCTTCCATTGTTTTGTCGGATCTGTTTCATCTCTGTTCTTCAGTGCTTATGGTGACGTAGCAAAGCAGAATACCAACATGTCCCTTTTTTTCTTGGGCTGATCTCAGTTTCATTATTGAAAAGAGAAAAATAAAAACTCCCAGGTGACCTGGGTGCCCAGTTGCTGTTTGTACCTTTCATTCTGCCTGGTGTCAGAATTTGATCTTACTGAGAACAAATTCTGTTCCCTTATATCCAAGCTGTTTTTACTTTATTAGTTTGGTCTGTTTAAAAACTCTTACATAGACTCTAGTGCTGGGACTCTTGTGGTTATGCTACTGTCTTCTTTAAAACCTTTTTTATTTGTGTATATGTATCCATTAATCTTTTAGTGTGGGCTAAAAGCTTTTTAAAAAAACTCTAGAAGATAAATGATCCCTCAGATTAGGCCTGAATGTAGATTTCATTCGGGATCAAGTTATGTATAAGCTGGGGTTCAGATCCAGTAGCTGTAAAGATTCTCTGTGTCCTATTGCTTAAAACTTGTACTCGTAAAACTCCAGCAAAAATGACAATTTAGAACTGAAGGTGCATATTTAGCTGATGTCTGCTGTGAAATACAGTTGTCCTGTCTGACTAGATAAAAGATATATTTTGGGTTAAATTCATAAAACCTCCTTGATTTAATCTTCCCCTGGGATCTGCATTTCTTTATCAGTAAAGTCTGTGGTAACTTCTAAGTAGATATGAGCAGGAATTTGTGTAACATTGTGGTACGCAACGTGATTCGTGTAGGTGTACATGAGGTCTGCAGTGGTAGACTTGTTGGCAAGTACTTCACACACGTTTTCTCATAATGGAAATTCACTTTTGAGTTATTCCACAGCTCAAAACCATCATCATTTCCAAACCTGACAAACAGCCTCTTGCTCTGTCCTGTGCAAGGTAACGTGAGGAGCAGCAGGGTACAGCTCGTGGCTTCGTAGCAGACTGTGCTGGTTGTTGGTGCTTGTATTGCTCCCATCGTGGCAGAGACTTTGTGCCTGTGTTCATGCAGTTATTAAAGCCAGTATTCAGAGGAAAGATGTCACCTACAAATAATGCTTTGTGTAAGAAACTGATCCACTCCTTGAAACTGTTGAAATACCACATTGTCTCAGGCAGATGTTATTTTCAGCTCCCTCTTGACAGAATTTTGGTTTGGTTTGGTTTTTTGCTTGTTTTTAGCCACCTCTCTCTTTCCCCAAGAGAAAGTTTCAGTCAGGCATTAAATATTTCCTAGTTAGGTAGTGCTTTTGAACAGGTAGGGCATTAGACCTCTTGGCATTTTTAACTACTATGTGCTTAAGTATTTAAATATGACTCAGGGAGCCTAGTTTGAAGCTTCCTGCTTTAGAAGTCCTGACCTCTGTAGTTTCTTTAGTTTTATTTCCCCTTTGATTTTCAGTGTTCAGAGACTCAGCTACACAGTTTACCCACTGTAAGGTCAAATATTTTCTATCAATCTGTTTACTTACTAAGGTTACTGATGTAATTTTCTCCAGTAGTTTTTGTGGTTGGAGCAGTGGAAACATAAAATTGTCTCAAAACATGGGCATTTGATAAGGGTCAAAACACTGGCCTCTGTCGCCAGAACCTTTACAGCAATTCAGGTAAAAAACCAAACAAACCACAAAACAGAACAAAGTCACAACCTGTGAAAAAGAGTCCAGTCACTGAGACCTTATGCTGAGACCTATAATTCACAGAAAATTCTGTCACACATCTGAAGTGTGGGAACAAAGAAATTAAGAATAGAACTCACAAGCACCTAAATGCACCCAAGGTGACCTTTTGAGATTCAGTAGGTGGAAAAGTAAAACCATTTTTAGCAAAAATGAAAAGGAAAAGAGAACTCTAGGTTTAGACTTTATTGCTTTTTTTAAGAGACTTCAAATATTTTGTAGTTGGAGAATTTCTCTTTTGGTCTATTTCTCTTATATCATGTGTTCAGTTCCTGGACATGATTTCTACTGCCCAAAGAGTCCAACTCACCACATATAGTTGGGAAAAAAGGCAAAGTTTGCCTAATAAGAATCTCACATAGGCTATTAACTTAAAACTTCCAGGAGACATTATTAGTTGGAGGGATAAGGGTCAGGTCTCTTTGTGGATATATCTTCCTTTGGCTTTCAGCCTAACAGCTTTTGGGGACATTAGCTTGGAACTGAGCAATATAAGCAGAAGCAAGTCTGTTGCTGCTGTCTGGTGGGAGCTCACAGATGCTTGTAATAAAAATTGTTAAAAATTGTTTCATTAGTTTGCAAAAAGCAGATTTCTTGGAATACTGTACCTTCTTTTTACAGTAATATTTAATTTCTTTATTGTTCTGTATGTGACAAGCACAAGCAGAAGCTAGCTTGCAATTAACTGTGATGATATATAGGACTTAAAATGAGCACTCAGCATTTTTCCATTTGCATTCTGAAAACAAAAGATAATTGGGTAGAAAACAATATGGCATTTAATACAACTGTTCCTTTAAGTGGCACTTTTTCCCAAAAGATAGAGAAATCAATCTTCTAGAATTATATAATATCATAGACATATAAGTAAAACTAATGAGATATGCCACGTGCCCTCATT
This sequence comes from Florisuga fusca, assembly GCA_038090715.1. NCBI lineage: Eukaryota > Metazoa > Chordata > Aves > Apodiformes > Trochilidae > Florisuga > Florisuga fusca. The sequence continues at coordinate 76,300,721 of JAAWXA010000001.1, read as the reverse complement.
TTGTAAGTGCAATAGCTCATTTAGCTCGTAGCAAAACGTTGCTTACTGATGCATCAATAATTAGAAACTGTCAGTGTCTGTATGTGCATAACACTTTTTCTCCCTTTTGCTATTTTGCTATTTGGAAAATAAATAAATAAATCACATATCTTCTTTCATCTCTGCTGGAGTGCAAACGTAACTGGACACTTCAAGATGTCTGCATAGAATTCTTTTTAAAAAATCACAAAGTTAAGTGTGGAATACTTACACTTAAAATTACAAGCATGTATTTTTATCCAGTAGGCATACAGGAGGGGTTGCTCTTGAGGTAACATATCTGCAAAGCAGCCTACCCTGTATAGTGTTTAATTAAAATACTTAGTGTCCATACAGTTGACTTGAATGTATTTTAGAACTGAAAAATACATTGTTTTCTTATCTGAAAGGAATGTTTGTACTTAAAGCTGCTTAGAAGGTCAATGGTAAGCCATTTAGTGGTGATTTTTTAGCAGACAAGCTTCTCTGAGCTCATAGCTGTTAATCCATTAGGGGGAGCGTGCAGAGCGGAGGGCACGCCGGCGTTCTGGCGGTCAGGAACTGAACTGCCAGAAATCATTAAAGGACTGTAAGCATGGGCTGCAAACAAGATGGACAGTCTTGCTAGATGATAGCGTCTCAGGATCATTTTCTTTGTGGATCAAAAGTGTGTCTTTGCAAAAGTATACTGTTCGGGAGCACCTTTTAGGAGGACGCAGTCCCTCTGATCTCCAAGGAACACATTTCTGAGCCAAGGGGCTTTGTGCGGAGACTTTTTCGTGGCTTCTCTTGGCTGCCTCTCAACTGAGCAGCAATGGAGGGACAATATGTGTACAGATGTGGGGTCAGGTATGTTGCATGAAACTGCTTTCAGTTCGTGTTTGGAAGCCTCTCCTGTTCCTTTTGAAATTTGTTACATGTAGATGAAAACCTCAACTGAACTATTATTAAAGTGGACCGGTTTGAACCAAAGGTACTGTAAACTTCCTGGCAGCTCAGTGACAGTGATATATAGGTTTTGATGACCTACCCCAGATGGATTAGGTGGGAGAGTTTCTATCTTCCTTCAGAGATGTGTTAGTGGATAGTGTTGAACATTTTTTCTTCCATTTTTAAGACTCAGCTGGACCACAATAATTCACTGGTGGAATCCTTACTCATCTGTATAAAAACAGTGGAGAATTAGTAAGACTAAGGTATGAATGTGGATGACTAAAAATGATGGGGGTGCAATGACCTGCTTGCCCAAAGTTTAGGCAAATCAAAACCTGAGTGAAAATTAGATGACTCGGGTAAATGGAGATAAAACCATTTATCTGGGAGGCACATAAAGCCTAGAGACAGAGAACCCTCCCTGCTGGGGAGAGGAGAATGCACAGGTGATTTAGGATATTTACATCTATTCAGATTTGTACACCATAACCCTTTAGAAAGAATTTGTTGATACTGCTTTTTCAGTCTACTCACCGTGGCTGTTTATGAACCATATTTTGATATTGCAGTGCACCAAAATGGTCCTGGGAGAAGTCCAAAGGTTACTTGGAAGCTCACAGCTACTCCTCAGCGGAACTGGTCACAGTACATAATGGTAGCACATCCAGAGAGCATATTGCACTATGTCTCTGAAGGAAAAATTGGATCCCTGTTCAGTGATGTGCCACTGAGGCTGCTCATACAAATTTAGAAAGCCCTCCTTGAGAGGCATTGAGCCTCAAATAGTGCTACAGAAGTGCAGGTCACCTAAGGTGTATTTCAGAGAGTGTTTAGCTTTAAGTATCTGGGGACTGCACACATTTTAGCTGGCACTAAACCAGCACTGAAAGATTTGGTTTTAGCATGCAAAGTAAATAAAGAAAATAAAAAATAATGAAATAAGAGCGTAGGACTTGAGAAATTCCCAGTACATCTAACTCACTCAAAGTTACTGCTGTCTCCAGGCTGGTGGAATTTCACAGCTTGATTCCAAGACCAGCTGCCTGAATTTATAGAAAATGTATTAAAGGTGCATGATGTCATGAACTCACAAGCATAAATATGTATGTGAATAATTGGATGTCTGTAAGGATGCAGACGTGGCCCCTTTGTCTCAGAAGATTCCATGACACTCAATTGCCAAGACATTGACTCCCACACATGGGCTCTGGAGGGGAAATTTTCTTTTCCTGTATGTAAAAATAATGAGAGTTTGTTGTGCTTTTTTGTTCGTTTGCTTGTTTTTTAAATTAGTATTATTTGTTACAATGCATAAGCACTTATGGACTGTAAGAAAATATATCTGCTACTTTTTGCTCCACGTGAAACAAAAGCACAAAAAAGAAAATGCTGTAAAATAAAGGAGATGCTGAAACATATTTTATGAACTACTGGTAAGTACTAGGAGTTAAAATGAGTTTTTCAGATACAGAGTTACCAGTGAAGTTAAAGCATGCCATTGAAAAACCTGGTTCCAAAGGCTTTACTGCATAGAAGCCACGGAGAATGACTATGATGTTACAAAAAATGGATGGCAGTTGAGTGATTGGAAAGGTAAACTCTTCTCAGTATGTTTTTGGAGATGATCATGGGTAATCTCTGTGGAGAAACCTCCTAGAGGAATCGTTTTTATTACAAGGCCAAGGGGATTTTATCATCAGGCTCAAATCAGTTGGTGTGTGACCACCCACTACTTTGTATATTAATGAGAGATCTCTTAGCTTAGATGGGGTGTAGCTATATTGCATCCAGTATGCAAACATTTGAATTAAATTTGGATTTTGGTGCCATGTAGCCTCAGTGGCATGAAAAATAGTCCAGACTGCAGAAATACATCTGGGAACTTGGGGAAAAAACATTTTTTTTTGAATGCTAAACTTGTACTGTCATGGCTACATGATTCTCAATACAAAAACTACCTATTCGAAGCATTCAGGAGAAAATGTATTTATTTTTATTAATGAAGTGCCTACACTAAGAATTCATAATGTTTTCCAGGATGAAAATGATTAGGTAAAATTAAGCTATAATTTTATAGGAAGATACCCTCTGAGTTAGGAGTCTCATAAAAGAAACCTTTTTTCTCCCCAGTTTGTAACATGGCCCATAGGTCAGAGACAGTTCTTTGCTGTCTTTAAGGTTGAACACAGTCATTTCCTACCTTAATTTTCTGTAGATGGAGGTGCTGGAGTGCCATTTTGTTGCAGTTGTTGTCATTTCTAGCAAACGGGGCTAGTCCTGCTTGTGTTTTTGTGAATAACAAGAAACAATACTGTGTGTCTTGTATCTTTTCCAATGGGAACATGAATGATTGCAGTGTTTCAAAATATATTGTGCAGTAAAGGAGCAACAATACGCTGTGATTATCACTTTCCATTGCCAGGAGCACAGCATAAACTGATTTGAAAACTTGCTTGAGTTGTTCTCTGTGCTTCTAAATGTTTCCAGTAGCATCTAATAGCTTTGCAGTAGTACAGTGCTTCTGCAATGGGAAACTCCAGGTCCAGACCACAGGCAAATTTTGCTTGGAATTGCTTCTGTTACAAGTGTGAGATGTCTGCAACTTTCCCATGGGGACTCCTAGATTTCTTACCTGTCACACAGGGAGAAGCTTCCACACTGTGATGCTGCTCTGAGCTTTGACATGAGCTTCCCAGTTTTTCATTAGCAGCCCTGGTAAAGTTGTAGCTGGCTCATTGCTTCCTGCTGAGCAGACCTTGGTAAAAATTAGTGGATGCTGGTAAAATTAGCTTCTGGGCCTTGAAAAATATTAATTGAGTAGTCTTATAATAGTACATTGTAATTCAGCTTAAAGAGCTTAATCAGAATCTATTACATGCTGCTAAAGTGGCTCAATAATGGAGGGCTGATTCATAACCATCATAATCACTTCATTGCACTTTTAGTTTAGAACTGTTTTTCTTCTTGCTTAAGTGCTCAGTAGACTCTTCATAGTTAGAAAAACCTTTGAATTAAATTTTTGTAATATTAAAATTTGAGATTGTATCTATGAAATAATGAAAGACCTAACTGAAGCGTGGCACACTTTAAGTTCTATTGCTTTACTTCCATTTGTGGTGTAAAAAGACTTTCTGACCAGTGTACTGACAGTTACATTTAAATGCCTTTTCTATCATCATGGAAAATCCTGAAGTCAGATTTTTTTGGGGAAGTGTTTTTCATTTTTGAGAATGTTCTGCTGCTGTACAACTGTAATAGTATATATTCCAATATTGCCTGAGCTGATAAGGAGTTTGAAAACACTGCTGAACTTATAAAATAATTATGATAATATTAATTCAGCTTCTCTACATAAAATATTTTTGTCCCAAAAAAAGTGTGACAACAAGCAGAAGGATAGCTAGAGATCTCTCTGTAGTCCCCAGGGAAGCTGCTGGTGAAGCTTCAGAAACTGCTTGACTTAATTATTGTTAATGCTCCTTTGCTGGATGTTACCTTTCCCCATAGTTGAGCTGCTGTGATAGATTATGGGATGATTCTGAGTCTTCTTCTGACCTTGAATTACTACTGCAGAGTGATTCTGACTGAAAGACACATAATCCATTATAATATCTCTTCTATAGGGGTCACATCAAGTGGCTTGCAGGAGACAGACTATTAAGTCACTATAGCTGTTTCTGGAACAATTGTATATCCACGCTCAAGTAATTTATCTGAAAAGTGGTGATTATATGGTATTGATGTTGGTCTGTTCCTGTAGTCTTTGTTCAGGTTTCATGTCATGAATTATTGGCTCAGTAGTGATGTTGGAATGTGCAGACAAAAGATACAGACTTGAGTCTTGGCTCAACTGTTGGCTACCACCCTTGTTCTTTAGGGACGGCAGAGCTGTCTGATCAGCAGACTTCAGTTCAAGGCTCTAGATATGCCAGTGATGTACTGACTGGTATCTCTGCCTTAGTTTATCCATCTATTTGATGGGAATAAAATAATTTCAGCTTTCCTCCTGAAAAAATCATGCGTATGACTTTTTATAAAGGACTATGAATATATACCTTGCTGTACAGGGAGTGTAAGCATGGTATAGTGTTACACTGGTATGGAGTGGATTAATTGAATTATTTAATCTTTATTTAAATTATGGCTTAAAAGTATCCTCTATTTGCATAATTCATTTAAATTTTGCTTGGCATTTTACTGTCTCATGGTTTGTCTAAAGAAAGATTGATTTTTAGTTGTTAGTGAGCATCAATTTCCAATAGAACATGTAGTGGATTGAACTGGTTATTTGTTTAGGAGGAGAGGGTTTTTTTGTTTTTGCTTGTTGGTTTGTTTTTTTTTTAAATCTTTGAATGTGTCGCTCTTGTGGAAGGATTTGTTTGCACTAGTTTAAAAGAAAAAAAACTCCTGGCAGGAGCAGTAAACCCCTCTCTGAATAGAATAAAAAGTGGCTCGATTATGGTGCCTACTTCCTTTTTCAAAATAAAGGCAAGGATTATGTTCCACTGATTAACTGCAGGTGAAAGGAAGCAGAGAACTTTGAGACAAGCAGAGGTACCTGAGAAAGTGTGACAGAGTTGTGGGTTGGAAGGGAAAAAACAAAGTCATTTTGTTTATTCTGCATTGTGGCGGCCTGCATGAGGTTTTGAGAGAAGCAGAAAAGTAATGGAGTAGTAACTCTGTCAGAAACAGAAAGGAGCAGAAAAGGAGTGAGAAACTATAGAAAATACAGTTAAGAATGCAAATGTACATATACATTGTACTTAAGAGTCAGGACCGTGAGTTTAATACAGAAAGGAATGGGTAACTTCATCTAACTTCTTTTTTTTTTCTTTTTTTAAGTGAGTGATCATAGCAATACAGTCAGTGCAGGCAAGGAGGGTAATTATTTTTGTAGCTCTATTTTACATCTACTGGAACATACAGAAGAAAACCTTGAACAGAAATTTGCTTTAGCTGGTGAAAGTAATGTGTAGTCGTGGACAAAGGGTTTAGTAGAAGGACTGGAAAGGACAAGGTAGATACTGGAGATATCATAGAAAAGTACTGATAGGATTTCATGACACCTTCAGCTCTGATCAAGTGATGGAGAAAAGAGTTGAATGGGCCATGAAATTTGAAATCTAGAGAATTGAGGAAGATAGTGGTATTGTCAACAGTAATGGCAAGGAGGTGAGAATTGGAAGAAAAGATAAGAAGTTCAATTTTCAAGAGGCTGACTTTGACATCAAAATTGGGTGTTTGAAAAGCAGGCAAAGAAGTGAAATAATCTGCAGCATAGGGGAAAGGAAGATGGGAGTGCAGATTGGTGATTCATTGCTGTTGAAATGAGATTGGAAGCTGAGGGCAGGTGAACTCAGAAAGGAGCAGGGAGGAGGACTGGCTTAGCTTTCGTGCTGGAGATCAGTGAAAGAAAAAAGGAAGAAAAAAGAATTGCTGACTGTCAAATCCTATGGTGAACAGCCATGGTAGGAAAGAGGAGTGAATACCAGGTGTTAAATAGCTGTGCCACAGATTAAATATGCAAATGAAAACCTTATGGAATATGGAGTCTGGAAGGGTATTATAAATGGGATATTTAGAACAGTTATGGAGCCTGATGACAAAATACCACAAAGTGCACATGCACTATACCTGAAGAGGAAAGATAAGTATTTTATAGGTAGAACACCTTCCTTATTACATATGTAATTAAAATGCTGACTTCTGAATGTAAGAGAAGGAATCTCTATTAATTACTGGAATTCCAAATGGGACATCCTGACATGCTGGTTAGCAATGTCTTTAGATTCTGGTATGGTGGTTCTATCCAATGTGTAGGATTGTTTCTTCAGGTCAGCTCTAATTTGATTCAGATTACCTATGGGTGAGTAGAAAAAGCTGTCAGATGTGCTATCAGCAAGTAGATGAAGAACTTATGTTTTTTTTCCCATCATTCAAAAGTTTTCCTTTCAAATATAACTGTAAGCTATTATCAAAGCTTGTATTATACACTAGAATAAATCAAAACTCTCACTTGGCAATGTTGTGATGTAAAACTTGAAGGCCAAGGAGTGACTTTTTATAACGTTTCAATTTCAGAGTGCCTTTTAATGTATCTTTTGAAAGGGCCTTCACTTCTATAAGTGGATGCTGAGAAAACCAGGCTTCTCCAGCAATGTCTGTTGGGCACTTTTTTCCATGCGTAACATACCCCAAACCACTATGTTTTAAAAATCTTTGGAATGGTTTCAGAGCCTTATAAGACTCTGTTTTTGTGGTGGCTTAGTATATTGGAGGGAGCAGTGCAGACACCCAGCAAAACTGGGCTGAGTTCAGGTGCTGCACTGGGTGTTGCTTGTGAAACTTCTACTTTTTCCTTGCTAAACAAAACACATCAGTGCCTGTGCTGGGTGTCAAGTTCCTCCCTGAGATCCTTTTCTTTGGCAGCAGAGGCAAGAATTCATGGATTTATCATAAATTGTAAACAGTCACCAGCTCTTTAGATGCGTGAGAATAATTTGATTAGAGGCCTTTGAGAGAAATGTACATGTATTATCTTTAATTTATGGAGCAAGTACATCTTAAAGAGTCTCGGATACCTTATGGCAGGACTTCTGAACACATCCAATAAATCTGTAATTCCTTCTGAGACACTAAATATTATTTTTAGTTTAAACATTGGGAAAGAAATAATTCTTTAAAGCTTATTAAAATGTTATGTGAATATTTTTCAAATATAATTTATATTATCACTGGTGCATAACCTTTCAAATGAATTACTCACAGCAGCGAGTAGTCACTTTTGATAATCTACAGTGGTATATTATGTTGGTTCTGCTGAGAGATTAACACTTATGGCCTAAGGAATAAAACCAAAGAATCTAATCCATTTGTTTGCCTATTCACAGTGACAGATATTTTCTTAAATTAAAACCTATTAGTCTGAATTCTGAATCTTAAAATTGAATCTGTTTTAGCTCATTTTAGACTCTTATAAAAAAAGATGATGATATATCACACATTGCTGGCAAAGTATGAAGCCTATTGATTTTCAGCACAGTTTTCCTGTCACAGGCACTGAAGGATGTTTCTAGCAATAATTTATAGGATATTGAGATGAGAAATGGTTTCAAAAGGCAAATGAAAAAAGGAAGATGAAAGAAATAGGACAGCCCTGTCTGTTAATAATTGTATGTAACAATTTTACTGAAAAGCAGCTGAATTTGAAATGTTTTTTTCATGATGCGTTATGCTGGCACATTAATATAAAAATAAGCAAAAATGCAGATTCTATTTTAGTAATATTAGTTGGACCCAATTAGCATCATGTTATGAAAGTACCCAAGAAACTATAAATAGTGATGTAGGAGAAGTTCAGCTTTATGAGAAAAAACACTGGGATACATACAAATGATACCATTTATGTCTGTTTAACTTCTTCCATTTCTGGTCAATTACATTTAATTCTATAAGTGAGAAATGTTAGTGATGTATATTACTGCCTTTGTTGGTTGATGTTTTTACTGGCAGAATAGGGGACATGGTGGTATTGTCTCCTGGCAGATAACTGTGCAGTACTGCACAAATTTTGCCACATGTAAGGAATATGCAGGTGCTTCTGGGGGGTGGGACAGGGAGATCCTAGAACACTGGACTGAAAGGTAATTTTAGGAAGCACACTGCAGCAGCCAAGGGAAGGTTTAGGAAAAGCTTTTGCCTGTTTAGATGTTAAGGAAGCTGCCTCATGTGAATTAAACCTGTGGTTGATAAACCCCCTTCTCTTCACCTCATGCTGTGGGCAGTGAAAGCAACCCAAACGTGCAGATAGGGATTTGCCTGAAAAAAAATCAAGGTAGATGAGGCTTTTGGCAGGAACATGCTCAGAAGACATAATGACTAAAACAATTGCCTGTTAATCTTAAAATAAAACCAATGAAAACAACAAACCAAACCAAAACCAAATCAAAACAGAACAAAAAACCAAACCAACCAACCAAAAATAAAAAAAACCCAAACCCCACAACAACCAAAAAACACAAAGCAAAACAACCCACAACCAAAACCTGTATTTTGTTGCACTTTGGAAGATTCAAAGCTCTGTGGTTTTCACTAGGAGGTAGCCTGTCCAAATGGAGAGGTACATAGTCCTCAAAGCAATTGCTTTCAGCACTTCTAGATGCAGCAGTTAAGACAAGTGGCAAATCAGAGAAACTTAAAAAATTATATAGCTAGTGGAGTTGCATCTGCCAAAATTTAAGGTGAGTTTGGTCAGCCTTTGGGGGCAAGGGGAGAACCTTTTAGGATATGCTCCCAGCATATGAGTGACTTCTAAGCATAATGTGAAAAAATGCCTTTCCTTTTAGGCAATAATGGCTATTGAACCCTCTTTTTGCAAAAAAGACATACGGTGTGAAAACTGGTTTTGGGTTTACTCGTGGCAAAAACAATTGCCCTTTTTTTGCCCCTTAGTTTGGAAACTGTGGTACTGGATAGAAGATACAGCACAGAAATTGCATTTCAGTGTACTGGGGAATGGGGTAGTCAGCCAAGGCATACAAGAACCAGTTGGCTCCATCAATACTGGAATTGATACACTGTGTAGTTTAGCAAGAGATCTTTCTATTAATTCATCTCTTCCTTTAGCAGAGATGCTTTCAACAAACTTAAACACCTTGTTACAACAGGATCCCATTTTAATGAGATGAACAGGGAACAAACTCTGGAAGTTGGTTTGTACAGTGCATAGTACAGATATTACATGGCCCTGGGTAAAAAAATGCCAGAACTACTACTTAAAGATTAACACGTGCTAACATGAATAAATCATTCAAAATGTAGGTCTTTGTTAATGGGTTTGGGTTTGTTTCTAGTTTTGGTTTTTGTTCTTCATATGAAGTAAATGCTGTGGTTTGGTTGCAATAGAGTATGTTACAAAGGGATGAGTTTTCTTCTGTAAGTTATTATTTTAATAAGAAATGAAAAGGTAGTGAAATAACTTGAGTCTGTTTTCTGAAGCAGAACTGGCATTCAGTGTTTAGTTGAGAACTACTAGGAGAGATGAAGCAGATACTATTGCAAGGTTTTTGGGTTTTTTGTCAACAAAAACCTGAAGTTGTGTTTATACTGGATCCAAGGGCTAACCAGAATTACCATCGGGTCTTGTGATTGTTCTGCCCCTGCAACACTACCCCCAACCTGATCTGACTTCGGAGTATAGTCCCTGATTCCATGCTAAAAGAGAAACCGTCTCATTCAGAAAAAAACAAACAAAAAACAACAAAAATCCCCACAAACCCTCCCCCTCCAGAACCCCCAAGGAACAGCCCCGTTCCTCCCAGTATTATTTGTGAATCTGGTCTAATGTAGCTAAAGCAGAAGTAAATGTATAATTAACCTTTTTTTTTTTCATTATAAATTAACATTAATTTTCTTAGGATTAGTGGGAAATAGAATAATATAGGACAGGTTTAGCATTCACAGTAACTGTCACATGGGACCTTTAACACTCTTACAGGATTAGTGCAGCCAGTGATTCATCCTGTTACCATGCACACAGAAATAGTGTGCAGCTTCTGACCATCAAAGAGGCTTTCCTAATTATCAGCTTTTACAAGTGAGCACAGAAAGATTAGAATATAAATATGAGGAAGATGGTTTCAGAGTTCTTGAGGGAACAAGATAAAATGCTCTCCTTCCCCAGTGAGTAGCTGGATTTTGAATGAAATTTTACAGTATTGTTCAAAACCCCATCATTAGGAAGATAATTAATGAAAAGGCTTGTTGTTTGGCCTAAGTGAGCGTGGTATCTGTATGTCTGTCCCTCTCTTTTTCTTTTACAAGGGCGTTTTTTCCTTGTCTTATTACTCTGAGTGTTCTTTATGCAAGGGAAAAGATGAATATTTTTTGAAGAGTGGGAACGAACAGTTGAACTTGAAAAGCACTGGTTGAAAGTGTACAGCTTTGATTCTACTGAGAAACAGTCCAGCTCTGTTTAGGTACTGAAATACAGATTCAGTCCTTAATTTTTGGAATCCAAGAGCCCAGAAGCAGAATTCTTTTGCTTAAGCACTTGAACCAAAATAGGGTATGAAAATACAGATGCTTTAGAAGCATCGTTCTTGTAAGTCATATTAGCTGCCAGAAATGCCTCCCCTAGCTGTGCTGTGATTCCTGTTTCTCTGAAGCCTGGCACTGAAAACTGTGGTTCAAAAGTTAATAATGGTTGTAGTTTGCCTTACCTGATGCTGCTCCCCCAAAACATGCCTGGAGCAGCAGCTGCAGCTCAGCAGGAGGAACTTTCTGAAACACTGCATAATGTGCAACTCCATTGTACATCTGAATCCATAGATGAGAGAGAAATTTTTCAAGCATCGCTTCTTTTCTTGTCTTTATTCTTCACTGTGGATGCAACAATTGATTGTCCATAATGTACCAATCCTGACCTGCTCAGCTGGGGCTGCTTTGTGCCTCCTTTGCTAAATATCAGCCCAACAAAGAGGAAATGTGGAACTGCACCACCTGAGCAGTACCTCGGGAAGACACAACATGCTTACAGCCAAGGTGCTCTTAATGTATTGAATATACCCTTTTACAATCTGTTGTGTGCCCTGCTTCGTAACTCAGAAAGAAAAAAATTAGTGGGGATCATGGCTCCACTCTGAATATAAGAGGCTGGAGGCTGTTTGGACTGTTAATCCCTGTCAGCCACCAGTCATCTGCATTCTCCTGGACACATTCCCTTTTGCACACAGAGTTCTTGTCTATGTACATTTCAAGAATTTAACAGATTAGTCTGGGTTTTGTGGATGTCCTAGAAGTTTAGATGCTACTGTGTAGGCTGCCATATGTCGATAAATCTCAGACATCTGGCAGTCCAGCTGGAACTGGTGTGCACAGCTCTCCTGTAGCCATTTACATGGCAAACACTGGGAGGAGCTGGATTCCCTCCCTCCACATGTGCTAAAGAATTGACTTGTGTGTGGAAATGTCCTGAGCTGCTGGACTGGTTCATTGTATATGGACAGGAATACCTGCAGTCTGTTTTTCTGCATGTTTTTTTCTTTCCCTTGGCTCTGCTATTTTTTATGCAGGGCAGCCTGAGTGAATTTGAATGAATGAGGTAAAAATATTTGTTCATATGTAATGCATGTATGTATGTGGGTTCAGGTCTTTGGAGGCTATGTATTTGAGTATGTAGGGCTGGATTCTGTTTTTACAAACAGACTGAAAATTCAGAGCACCTTTTGGGTCTTGATGCAGCTTTTCCAGGTTTACATCTTAACAGCAGATACTAGCATGGGAACTGCTCAGTGAGACTTTGTTTTTCCTTCCTTTTGCTGCCCTGGATGCTTCTGTTCACGAGGAAAACCAAGAAGTCTGAACTTGTATGGTGTGTGTTGAAAACAAGCCTTTTTGTGCTTAAGGTATATTGGAGAAATTGTTCAAGAACAATTTATCCATAGATTCTCACTGCAGTGCTTTCAAGGACAGTTTTGTCTTGGGTTATTGGCAGTTGTAAGTGCCAGTTGCACAAAGGCATATTTAAGTTGTGCACTCAGTTTGCTTTATAGTTGGATTTTGCTTTCATGAACAGATACAATATGCTTATTGTTTGGAACAGTTCCTTTCCTTTTATGTAAATTCTTCTTCCTCTCTTGGACTCCTATACCTCTATTACATGCTTTACAAGAACCTGATTATAGGGCAAGATGTCTTGTATATGAAATCAAAATTGAGTGTAGGTTGGGGCAGCTGGGTTCCGTTGTCTTTTAAATTACAAATTACATGGAAACCAAATAGTGTTCAGCATTTATATTCTGCCAGAGGAAGGCTATGGAACTGCATCTTTCCAGGCAGATCATCTCTGAATTCTGCATGAGGTAAAGCCTACACGAAACTAAACGGTTGCATGAGGTTATATTTGTAATTATCTGCAAACCCACGGGCACCCTGACACGTAAAGTTCAGCACTTTCTATGTGGGTGTAAAGGGTAAAGGTCGGGGTTTTCATCTTGTGGTGCCAGGGAGATAGTGGCTATGTGTTGGGATTAAATCTGTATAATATGAAGAAGAAATTACTGTGCTCCAATATGAAAATTCATTGTGCAGCTAACTGCTTCTCTTTGCATAATTAATAATCTGATTGATGGATTATTAGTGCCAGACTGGATTGGCATCTTCACTTTGGACATGATGTACCTGATTGTACTAACAAGTTATAGCAGCATCTATCAACTACTGTAAATTATCATACTGCCACTGTTTTCTACAGATGTAAAGATACATAATTCAAGCTGACAAGACTAAAGATTTTATTGGAGTGACCTATGATACCCCAACTTCTCATTAATATACAGCCAAATGCACAATATCAATTAAATATAAGATACAACCTCAGGGCTTCTTAACATTAGTAGCAGTTAAAATTAATAATGCAACAGAAGGCCTTACTATTTTATTTTCCTACCATGTTGAAATTAAGAACTTCACCGTATAAAAGCTTTCTTAAAAATGTTGTGTTTTTAAAATAGTCAGTACTTTTTTTGTGTTTTCGATTTTTACATTAGTGTGGAGTAGGAGTAAATAGCATTTAAAATGAAGCCATTGTTTATTCACAAATCAAATAAGCTACCGACAGCTGCCCTAGTGGCTTCCTCATTCACTTAAATTAATGCCTAAGGCCTTGGGGTGAATAGTCTTCTGGGGAGAATGTGGGCATTTATTTTCGATTTCCATTCAATGTTGGGTCTTTTAATGCCAAATCCTATTTAATGTGCACATGTTATGTTGAACTGTGTGCAAATTTATTCTATGGACCACTTGACAGAATTCATACTATTAAAGTCAGATACAATTAGTACTTTAAAAATAAGGTCTTTACTTCCCTTTTGAACAAGTACCATACAATTCTGTCTTTATTTTAGTTTAAGATGTGTGCTGAAAGTAAGTCCTGCACAATAGTAGGTACTTTTTAACTAAGCTTGAGGTTTGATGTTTTGGATTTGTTCCAAGCCCTGTCCATTTAATCAGGATTTTCCTGTGCCCTCAAGTGTTGAGCCAGTGCTTGTGATGGATGCAGCTCAGATTGGAGGGGGGGGGAGGGGAGTTCAAGCATCCTTCTTTTTAATTTTTTTATTTCCCCCTCTCCCCACTTGAAAACACTCTAAATGTATCTGGACACTTCCATTATGGCAGGTTTGCAAAATTAATGAGGCTTTATGTCCACGTAAGGACTTAACACCCTGTGAAAAAAAGGAGAGGACATAAGAGCAGTAACAATTCTTTAACCTAGTGGTCAGCCTTCTCCTGAGGATGTGGAGTATGGTTCCAGTTCTGCTCCAAGGATTGCTTATGCATTTAACAGAAATAATTGAATTGGAGGACTGGAACAATCTCATTTTCTGTCCTGGCCCAGTGTTACAAAGACAGTGCTTTTTGCAGCACCCAGTTTATCAAGCAAGTTCAAATAAATTCCAGTAGGCTCTAAGCTGCTGAGGTCTGTGACTGAGAACATTTCCCCTGTGCATCTTGAGGGAATTTGTTATCAGCTAAATGGAAAGCTAGTTAACAGTTAGGTTATGGACAAGTCCAGTGACTGAACTAAAAATACAGGTTAGTAACATAAAACTGTCAGCATGGCCATGGGTGACAGTCCAAGGTCTAACTTCAAACATAAGGAAACTCCAGGGATGTAATTGAAGTGCTCATGGACTTCATGTGGGTCCATCTTGTAGCAGCTGAGCAGGGTCCTGAAACTTCAAAATTTTTTATTAAGTGCTTAGTTTCCAGCTAAGAGCCAGCACAGAGATGTTTGGAACATTGATGGAAAGCTGCTTCTAGATGGCAAGTAGCAGAGAACTGCATTTAAAGTTGAAATAGAAACCAAGGGCCAAAAGTTTGACCTTATGACAGCCCTCAGAGGGAAATTTTCCTTCTTTACACTTTCAGCTTTCACCAGTTTTTGTTTCAGAGCTCAGCCTAAGCCCAGGCTTGACAAAAACTTTTAACTGGTAAATTATAGATAGACTGGATAGATTACACCTTCTTCCTTCTGCTTTCTTCTTTCTATGCAAACTGCCAGATTTGCATAACCAGATTTGAAGTGGAAAGTGGAGTGTCCTTCTTGGATTATAGCTGCACCTTCCCATTTCTACTTTTTTCCAGACCTTCTGGCATAGCTGAAGGTGATATCCCCTCTACAGTTTATTGTTAGGTCTGGCTTTATTTTGTGGATGTAGAAAGGAGGAGTCTCAGCCATTGCAGTACCCCTCTGGCTCCAATGCTGTTTTGGTTTGGTTTGTTTTGTTTTTTCCTTAAAAAGGTGTAGTCAGTACTAAATCATGCTTCAGTTCACAGATTTCCCAGTTTACAGCAGCACAAAAATTACATGACTTCTGAAAGCCTTGCAAAAGCCCTACATAGTTCTTAATAGCCCCCATGTTGTGACAGGGTATTGTCAATTTTGGAAGGTTTTTGCCATGTTAGAAAGCTGCAAGCAGTAGCTGAGAGGTGGAGGTTGTGTTGTTTCCTCACTTATGTTTTGGTCTGGTGTTTTGATTCATGTCAAACACTTCCACCCCAGAAGCTTCCACAGGACAATTCTGCATTTACTTTATGAACACTTCATTTTTGAGAGGTTATCTTTGTAACCATAAGGTCTGGGAAACATCTCTAGCAAAACCATCACTTTTATTGAGAAGTACGAAATGGGGTAACCTGGTATAGCATTTAGATCTTAATGTGCTTTTGCTTTTTGTAAAAACCTGTATTCTGGAAAAAAAATAATGGTTGCTATTCCTTTCTTGCCAAAGAGAGCTTCCAGCTCAGCCTGTAGTAGCAGGTTAGTATGTACTTGCTGGAAGACAGGGTAGGTCTGTTTGCTTTTTTAATACTGTAAACATATCCAGAGAAATTGTAAAAAATGGACAACTTATAGTAAAATTCAGTACTTTTGAGAACGGAGGGGAAGAAATGGTATGCTTGAAAGACTTTTAAAATCTGTTTCCTAAATCATATTTGCATACTCAACAGAATACATGTAAAAAAATAAATCAGTGTATAATCATCTCAGATATTTTAAAGCAGTGCTTCTGCATATTATATACCTGTCTTAATTACTCATACTGAATCCTATTCATTGTCTTCTGTTTCTGTCTTGGTTCAGCATATATTTGCACATTCCATTTACTGCTTTCATCACCTCTCTTCTGTTACTCCATAGAAAAATTTCATTGTTCACAGCTTGTCTCTGTACCTGCATTTTAAGGCCACCCTTTTCTGTTCTTGGAAGTTACTGTCAAGAATACAGCATTCTGGAGCACGGGACAGAGAATGACCCTGTTACTCCCAACAGAATCAATGATCTAGTAATGATGTGCCCTTGCTTATAGTGTCTCATAATCCGTGGACTCATGTATTTGGTGTTTCATAGTTGAGCTGTGAGCTGCTGTCTGCCTTTGCCTGTACAGTGACCATTATGTCAATTGGTTCTGAGGGAAACCACAGTTTTCTGATGGCTGAAGCTGATGCTTCCCTGCCTCTCCAGACAGAGCTGTCCCGTGTGTGCCAGCTAGAAACATCTCCCATCTCAGATTAAACAACAGAACTATTAAACAGTCTTCTATGAAACACTGAGAAAATAGAAAATACAAGTTGATGACACATCACTAGTTATGTCCACAAGATTTATGGAGTTACTCCCAAAGATCTTTGCCCAGGGAAGTTTTGGATGCCTTATCTCTGGAAGTGCTCAAGGCCAGATTAGATGGGGCTTTGAGAAACCTTGTCTAGTGGAAGCTGTCCCTGACCATGGCAAGGGGGGCTGGAACTAGATGATCTTTAAAGTCCTTTCCAATCCAAACGCTTCTGTGATTCTAACAATTCTTCTTGACTTTGATGGGAATCAGCTTGATCATAAAATCATAGAATTTTCAGGGTTGGAAGGATCTTTTAAGATCACCCAGTTCCACCCCCCTGCCATGGGCAGGGACACCTCCCACCAGATCAGGTTGCTCAGAGCCCTCTCCAGCCTGGCCTTAAAAACTCCCAGGGATGGGGCTTCCACCACCTCTCTGGGCAACCTGTGCCAGGGTCTCACCACCCTCATGGGGAAGAACTCCTTCCTAACATCCCATCTAAATCTCCCCTTCTCTAGTTTGAATCCATTCCCCCGTGTCCTGTCACTCACTGACATCCTAAAAAGTCCCTCCCCAGCTTTCTTGTAGCCCCTTCAGATACTGGAAAGCTGCAATAAGGTCTCCTCAGAGCCTTCTCCTCTCCAGGTTGAATAACCCCAACTCTCTTCAGTCTGTCTTCATAGGAGAGGTTACCTGCTTGCCATGTTTCAGTCACTGTGTTTTCATCCTCTGTGGGAGCCTTAATACTTTGTATCGGAACAAAAGGAAAATAAATTACAGCTATAGATCTCAAATTTAAGTAGAATCTTTCTTTCATATGGAAAGATGTTTTCAGGCTATGAAAAGACCAGTGTCAGATCTGTAGTACATCTGGCCAGCACAGTCCTTCTGTGATTCTCTCTCCAGCCCTCAGTATGCCTAATTAAGATTAGACCTGATGGTCTTTCTAGGTCCCTTCCAACTTGGGCTATTCTGTTATCCGAAATAATTTCCAGAAGCAATTTATCCACACTTACCTGTTCCTTGGAGGTGCATTTCTTTTTCCCTGGGCTAGAGAGGGTCAGAATTGTGTTCTGTTTGGCCCTTGGCCTTTTGCTCCCCAGCAAGGTGGCTACTGTGCACCAGGCAGGGGATGCACCACCTCTCCCATTCTCCTGTGCCTGGGGACTTCTCATGATACAGATCTTTATCACTTCATTATAGTCTGCTGAAATTTGCAGTCTCGGAACAGGATGGACTAGACTACAAAAGGAATAAGAAATTTACATTACCTCTTATCCCAACTACCCTCTCATTTGCATGCACAAAAGATAAATTCTGTCTTTTCTATTGCCTGGGATATTGATTTTCTTTTTAAATTCATCTTTCAGGGTACATATCTATTTTCCTTCATTGCTCTTTTATGCACCTGTTTAAACACAACACCAAGAACCCCTAGGCTTGATACACAGAAAACAAATCCTTTGTGGATTTTTAATTAACCTGTCTATATGATTTGAACCGAATAAACAAAATTTCTTGCATATATTTCCATTAACTGGCCTTTTGTATTCTCACAGATCTAAGCAAAACCTTTCTGGGAGAAGACTCAATTAGCATTTTGATCTCTGTTTCACTTGAACAGTTCAGCCATGTTTTTAAGAATGTAGTCTTTTGTCTGCAGATAAACACAGGATTAAAATCCAACCTAATGTATCACCTAAATTAAAATTGGACAGGTTACCCGTACCCATCAGACATTACCTATGGAGCTGGTTTTCTTCTTGCAGCCTGATGACTTAAACTCAAAAGTGGCTCTGTGTGTGTCACTTTACTCTTGAAGTGCCACAAGGAAATAGGTTTGTGAGTCCTTAGGTGAATGAGGGAAAATCCAGACTAGGACACCACACCAAAGGCAGATGGAAGCAGTTGTTAAACTTCCCTTATACAGCAATAGTCCTTTCCAATCTGTGTACCTTTTTCTGCTTGTCCCCTTTCTGAGGACAGTGACATAAAAGAAAAAAGTCTAAAAGCAGATGGAAGCCTACAGATAAAAATTGACTTGCATAAATCAATGCAGTAGTAGATAGAAATGAAAGTATAAAGTTCTGTAAGTACAAGCTTGGTATGCTGCTCTTTTATATAGTGCTCTTCAAGATACAGTTGTATTCTTCCAAAAGAGTGTAAGATCTTATTTACTCAAGTTTAAATGTTTTTTTTTATAATGACAATCACTGTCATTCATTCCAGTGTTCTTGGGTACAGATATAAACAGATCTATGCATTTTATTTTTAATTTGTCTTATATTTTCTCAATCATGCTATCATTTAAAAGCAATAATTAAGTTAAGATGTTGCACTGTATTATTCTCAGAGGCTGAAGGAAACAGCCTTAATTCCCAAGTTCCCTATTCAAACAAAATAGTGATAAATACGGTGGCAATATAATAAACACCAGTTGTTTTTCCTGCAAAAAAAAATGAATCCAGCAGCATTCCTTCACTGCAGTTAGCCTTTGGGTCTACAAATAAACATCCCACATCTATGTCAGATGTAGCCAAATGCAGTTGACTGATTCTGCAGGCAGTTTATAAACATATTTTGATAGGTGTGTCCTTATAAATATTATATCAAGTCAAATGTGTGTCACACAGCATGACCTAACATAGCTCAAAGCAAACTAGCACATGCAGAACTCACAGAAGCTCTTGCTGGAGAAATACAGTGTCTTTGTTTGTACCTTGTCTGCCACTTTCTGTCTTTTAATCTTTGCCATAATGCTAAAGATGTTCACACTAGCAGTCAAAAACTCTTCACCAGTGTTGTTCTGAATCAAAGAATTTTGGGCCTTTCCAGAGCTGCTGAGGTTTGCTTGTTTGTTTGTTTTAGAGGCTTTTGAATGCAATGTGAAGTGCATCTATGCACAGATGTGCACAGAGGTTGAACCTTAAGGCCCTTTACCAATTCAGAGTTCCCACTAGCCTGGATTGCCTTTAGAGTATGTTTTTGGAGTAAAGATTTTCGTGAGTAAACTGGGATCTGCATTTTGCTAGGCCTCTGGAAAAAAAAGTCTTTCTTTTATATGTGAGGTGTTCTTCACATGCTACATCACTAAAATTCCTATTTTAGGAATTGTGCTCTGCTGCTATTTCAGCCACTTGCTTGGCTGAAGTGTAGTTACCATGGTGGGAATCTATAAAAGCAGTACTTTGACCTGGCTTTTTTTTTTTTTTTTTGGCCCAGCAGAGGCTATTGTTGCACTAAGAGCCCTAGAACTGTGTCTGAAACGTTCAAGCTCTTTGGCTGGTGTTAGATTGCCTTGTTCTTGTGAGCATCCCTGTTTTGGCAGGGAGGACATCCCTGTCAGCATCCCTGGGGGGTCACTGGTGCTTGTGGCTCTTGGTATCCGACACGCAGCTGTAAAACCTTCAGCCACTCTGCTGTGTAAAGAGTGTTGCTTGGTGGTTTCTGAACACTTCACTTTATAACCTTCTTTGAAAACCAACTCCCTTAATAGCATTTAAACACTGATTCCAGATGTGACAGTTAAATATACTCACCCCTTGGGACCTTAGCAGTGGTTTCTTTGCTTTGTTCATTTGTAAGTGCCCTCTGCCATTTTTCACACCCTCCCTCCCATTGTCTCTCAGCCTCTCTGAGTACTTCACATGACAGCAGAGACTGTTGTGTTTTGGTACTTACATTCTCAGGAGGCAATGGAAGAAGAGCATTATCAGCTTACTTAATGTAGCAGCTGAACAATGTAAAGTCTCACTGCACTTAATTCTAGTTGCAAAGTGTTACTGTGCAGCCATATGTTGAGTTTCATATTCCACTGTATTCCTGGTGTGTCTGAGTGTGAATGTCTCCATACTTTGATGCATTTATTCACAACAAGAACATGACCTGATAAATGTCCTTTTGGTAAAAATGTGAAGAGTCTCTTATTTTTTTCTTTTCATTCCAAGTCAAGGATGGCCCTAACCAAACAGTCTTAAACACGAGTGGCAGCTCTGTAACAATGACTTTTGATCATGGATGGAAATACCTTCTGTCTCAGCTGCAAAGTGGTTTGCCTTAGCTTTCAGAGCAGGTTTGTTTGAAAACCTGTGGTAAAAAGTTTTAC
This sequence comes from Florisuga fusca, assembly GCA_038090715.1. Taxonomy (NCBI): domain Eukaryota; kingdom Metazoa; phylum Chordata; class Aves; order Apodiformes; family Trochilidae; genus Florisuga; species Florisuga fusca. The sequence goes on along the minus strand of JAAWXA010000001.1, from coordinate 76,280,048 downwards.
ATCATGCCAAGATACAATTGTGAATAACCCACTTAGGGATTTTTTAGATAATATTACCATAAAAGAATAATAATGATAAAGAGGTATCTGATTAACTTCTTAGGAATTGTTGCAGAATCCAAAGGCATTGAAATAGTTTTCTCAGATGCTAGTGAACTTTTAGTATCTTTGTACTGTTGAGGCCACAGTTTGCCTATCAGGCACTCAGTTGACTCTGGCTACCGTTGATTTTGGCACTGACTGTTCCCTAGGTGCTGGAGTTGACATATAAAGAGCTACCTTGTGCCATCAGACCTTGTGGTAGGGCATTGCCTTTTACAGATCCTGCATTTTGGCTTCACAAACCTTTGCCTATAGATGTGCTTCCCCCAGCTCCTCCCATTCTTGACTCCTCTCACTACAATACACAGATAGAAGGAGGGCATCTTTTTGGAAGTCAGTTCTATTCAAACAGAGTTCATATGTTTTTAGGAGCTGCCTTGTATTACATGCCATTGAGATTACTTCTGTGCAGCACAGCCCAGAGCCTCACTGATTCATTGATCTCCGTTTTCTTAGGTGGCTTTTCATCTTTTGTAATCTAAACTTCAGGGTACCAGATTTGAATAATGAAAACCATCACTTTGTTTCTCAAATTAATACAGACAACGACCCGTCCCTCTATTAACATTTGTTATATACTTAGGGCTTGATTTAGACAAATTTATTTTACCTGCTTAGTAAATTAAGATCTTATAACAGCAGAATTATTCATTCATGGCTGTTACTGACATATGCCTTTCTGCTTTCAAAGAGAACATATTAAAACAATACCTAATTAAAAGCAGGATGAATAAGAACATTGTAAATTTATGTATGGCTAAATGCCTAATGGTCTACTTTGAAAATTTCATAATGTGTGGTGTCTTAAAGATGGTGTGTGTGTATATATATATCTATAGTCTGAACTGTAGGTTGGTCAATAATTTTTAACCCATTTAGTGGGTTACAGTGAAGTAGACTTAAAGTGGTCTTTGTCATGCATTATAATGTTGTGGGTTGGGTTATGGTTTGTGGATCGTTGTTTTACCACTGGTGAGTGCAGTGTTCAGCCTTTTCAAGTTGTTTTTTCCTGGAAAAATTTTATGGCCCGCCCAGTAATTCTGCTCTGGATATCTCTAAAATCCCTTGTTGAATACCCAAATTTCATGCGTGCACTGAGCAAGTAATAAATACTTTCTCATGGCATAGATTCCGTAGCTGAAAACTGGAACTACAGTGTTGCCCTTCTGAGATATTAGGATGTATGATAAGTTCATTAATATTTTGTGGTAGGAATGATTAAATTATTTTTTTAAATAGTCAAACATAAAATATAAAAATCTATGTTTAGATCTTCTGATTTGAGCTATGATTTGCCTGCTTCAACTCAAATCCAAACCAGATTTCCAAAAATCCATAATGAAATCTCACCTTCAACTTGCTGGAGTTCATCAGTCTGTTTTGCTTTCAGTAGCTTGAGTCAACAGGTGATTTAGTTTTACTTTCAAAGAACTGTGGACAAGGGGGAAAAATAAGTCCAGAGGAAGATTCCCGAATCCCATACCCTCATGCTGAAAACTGGATGTTTTTGGGACATCTCTGTGGGGTGGGCAGAGGGGCTGTACCTGAGGCATGCAAAGCATCCACTCCCTGCAGCAGCTTTCCACGTGCAGGTTTGGGCTTGAGTATTTTGTGTGCCCACATGGCACACAAAATTCACACAAAAAACCCCACGTTTCCTTCACACCATGACTTGAGATGACTGGAGGTGGCCGTGGCTTTTCAGAGGTCTTCTTCATGACCTCCTGTGTTTGCTAGAGGCAAAGTTGTTACTCTCTCTTACCCCCAAAGAAAACATTTGTGTAGGTGTATATGGATAGGTGTTTTCTTTCTCCATCAGTCACTGCTTTCTGGGGCACCTTCTGAGTCCCTGGTTGCTCCATGCTTCACCTCTGTTTGTGTTAATGTTCTCTGCCTTCCTCACTGGTGGGGAAAATCTCATACATTGCTTACAGTTAAAAAAAAAATAACTCTGTGAGTAGAAACATACATTTATTCAGTTTTGGCAGGCTGGTGGCTTTCCTTCTTTTTGTAAGCTTTGTGCATACTTTAGATTTTAATTTTTAACCCGATCACATTCCAGCTTTTTGAATCTAGCTTTAAACCTCAAATGCTCCTGCTCCCCCCTCCATATATATATTCTGCCCAAATGGCCTGTCTCCATGTTATCACATCCTTCTGTTTCGCTTTTCATCTTCTTCGTTTATATTCTGCTTTCCCCAAGCTGCCTCCTCTGCCTCAAAAATCTTTGTTTTCATCCTCTAAAGTCTTGTGCCTTGTCTTGCTTGTCATTTTTTGTTTGTATCTCCAAGGCACAAAACTTAGCCAACTGTTTATTTACTAAAAATCTGTGTTTTAAAAAAAGGGACTCGCATGTATAATTATATTAATAAAAGAAGTTATTTTTCATGGTATATTCATATTCATGAAGTTGGGGGGGGGGTTGTTTTTTAATCTATCCAGATGTTGTATAATCAGACAAAGTGTTATGACTCACACTTTTTGGTTTCTGAGTTCAAACTGGTTGGAGGCAGTAAGAATGGTGTGAGATTTTAAAATAACCAAGATATTAAAAGAAAAATACGTGATAAATTCTTATCAAATTGAAGAAAAACAGTAAAATCTATAACATAATTTTAACTCTACCCTAATGGCCTGTGATTTCCTTCTCCTGAAAAGTGACCCTATTACATTAATCAAATTGGCATTGTCATGATCTATTGCACTCATTAAAAGGGGGATTCTTTTATGCTCGTTAGTTTACAGTTCAGTACCCGTGCTGTATATCTAGTGACAGAGCTTTACAGAAAATGAGAATTTTGTGCTTTTTTGTTTGTTTGTTTTTTTGCCCTTTGGCTGAGCCAGAACAGTTGTTATTAATATTTGGTATTAATATCATACTGTATTGTTTCAGCACTTTAATGGAACAGTTTTTTGAATAAGGCATATATAACAGTGTATGCTACAAAATATTTAAAGTATATCAAATAGTACTAGATCAAGCACCATTTTGTTTTATTGTCTGTTACTTGCTTGCAGCTACTGTGCTGGAAACTTATTTGAATAAATTTTTCTTTCTTTCTATGTGGCAGAATTATAAACTAAAGTTGATCTTTATAGCAATTTTTTTTTTTTTACCAACTCAGTAAAGCTTGGTGGGTCTGTCCCAGTGAGTAATTCCAGTACATATCCAGGATGATTACTGTGCCATGTGATACCCACCCCATCTTGCATTCAGGCAGACAAGCTTTAAAATTTTCACAGGGAACTAGCTGAGTTGAAATTCAAGAAATTCAACTCATTTATTGCTGTCAAAGCAACAGATTTTTCCATTTGTTATTTTATTTTGGTGACTAAAACCAGGACTTATTAAATATGTTATTGAAAATTAGCAAAAGTGATGGCAAGTTTTTAGAAGTTTTTCTGTTGGTATTTTGTCCAAGTTTATTTTCCACTAAAAATAAACAAAAATTAAAAATCCTGATGTTCAGATATAATTGCTCTGTTCAGCTTCTTATGATTTACACCTGGGTTAAGAGTTTAAGAATAAATATATTTCTGTAGTGAATCAGGATATATGTCTGTGTATCCCTGTGACAGCAGCCAATAAACAGCTGCTTTCCAAGACATTTTTATACATTTTCCTCTCCATTAAACTCCACTGTAGCAAGATAGGTGTGCATGTGGCATGTTATCATTTAATTTGCTGTTAGTACAGGTGGAGGTAAGACAGGAAATGGTAATTAAGAACTAAAAATTTAGTTCTGCTTATGAATTCAGTATTTGTGTTGGAGCAGAGGCTCCTTCAAGGGTGTTAGAACAGGCTTCCTCTCAAGCTTAATACATAGATTTCTGTTATGAATTATTTATGCAGAGGAAGAATAAACAACAATTTTTTTTCTGTCTGTTGCTTAAAGAGCTGTAGATTAGATTTCTTGTTCTGTGTTGGTTTCCTCTGAAGACAGAAGGCTATAGAATGAGTATAGAATTTAACATTTAACAACAAAATTGCTCTGGATTTTTGTGTCTAATTGCAAGCAGAGAATATATTACATTGTATACTCTAATTATGTCAAGGATTTTAACCTCGAAGTACCTGGAAAACTCCTAGACTGGAAGTTCACAATAGGTACACACTGATGCTGCACACTGGCACTGAAAGGTTGAAATGATTCCTTCAAAAGGTTTTATCTTTTGTCACTCTCTGTAGAAAGGATGGAGATAGCCACATATGAATCATGTTTATTGCATAATGTTCAAGAGCCATTTGGGAAAGAGATGCCATTCTGCCAGGCTGTACACAAACACACAGTACAAGATAAACCCTTATAAACTTACAAAGTAAATCACCAGGATAGACAAAGCATGCAAGCAGTGAAGAGTGTGATAACTGCAAACACTATTTTAGTTCTGTGATTGATTGATTTAATTTTATTAAACCTGCATGTTAGTGAAGACTTGTTTTTTCTCTCTTAAAACTCCGCTGTAAATATCTTTAATCAAGGAAAGGGAAGTAGAATGAAAATACAAGTATGCCTGACATTGATAGAAATCCTGTTTGGAGGAATTGTTCAGGAACAGTTCATCCATGTAAAAATATGATCCTTGTAAGGCTGCCAAGGTCACCGAGGCCTGTGGTGATCTGATGAGTAAATGCTGGTCACGCCTGGAGGCAGCCCTAGCTTCTCAACTCAATTCTTCAAAAAAATGTAAAACAGTTGTGCAGGAAAGGATGTTTGTCATTAGCCTGTCAAGGCTGCTTCCTCTTTGTTTTCTTAGTGCCCTTTTCAACAACCGTCTATGTCTGTATCTGCCTCTCAGCTGTCCTAGATATGTACAAATGACACAAGTTCTGGTACTGGTTTGCATTCTGCCATTTGGGAGGAAGCTCAGCTCCCTTGTGGGATGTGAAGATGTGCATGTGTAGCCCTTTCTAACGTCAGGTCATCAGGGGTCTTCCATACCAGTCCATCACTGTTGGTATGCCAGTACCAGTGGTTATTCCGGGTAGATTACAGCAGTGTGACCACCTCAATGAGATAACACCATCCTGGTGATGAAATCGAATAATATGGTAGTTCAAGATACTCATATATTCATGTAGAAGCAGGGCAACCTCTTCAGTGACAACACTATTAGGTTATTAGAAAGATTAATCCTTTCGTTGCTGGTTTCCCAACATCCCTGCTGATTTGCTCTCAAGCATCAGTCTTATGCCATTCCCCAAAAATATTTGGTGGAACTTGAATGCATCTGCTTCTCCTCCAGACATGGCAGGCATTGAGAAATAGTTCATAAAGAACATTTTGTTTACCAAAACTTCTGGAAAACCTTACTACACTTACAGTGGAAATGTGTCTTCATTTGGTAGTATACCTTGATGTTTGAATTTGCACATGATTTAACATCCCTTCAGCATTCTTATTTTCTTTGATCCCCTTGCTTATTAAAAAATGCAAATCTAAATGGTATCTTATTAATGTGCTTCTTTGTGCTAAAGCTGGGGGGGGTTAAAATCCCAGCTTTGGTAACGTAGTTGGATTCCTAATGTGCAAAGTGCAAAGAGAGAGACTTTCTGCAGGCCATATTTTCTATCTACTGCTATGAAAAAGGATTTTATTATGCTTCTGTATCTTGCTCTTACAGAATTTACAGAAATAAAAAGAGTAATAACTTCATTGTTATAAAATTTTTTTCAACCATGGATGGAGATCCTTATTAATTTGTTAAAATTTCTCAAAAATGACAATGAGGAATCTTGGATGAAAGTTCAGAAAAAATATTTAATTAAATACATAAAAGGCTTTTAGCTGGTTGATTTGAAGTAAACAATAATTTGTTGTCATGGACCTGGGGCCTGGATTTTGTAGTAGTAAACAGTGGTCACTCATTTTTTCAGGTAAAATTAGCTTTTAGGTACTGAGTAAATCCTTTCAGTATATAAAAGAAAAGGCAAGTGCTGTAAAAATACTGATGCATTTAAGCTCATTAAACTGTTCCTTTTATTTCCTTTTTGCACAACTTGACTTATCCCTTTGCCCTGGTAAAAGCTTTCTCTGCATGTTGAAAGTTTTTTTTTTTCTTTGTGTCACTGCTTGTTTTCTGAATTACTTATGCATCTGCTTAGCTTGTTTGCAATTCAGGTGGGTTGTTGCGACTTAGAATCCTGTATTGCAAAATGTAAAGTACCTGTGAGATTGGTTAAAAGAAAGCAGAAAAATATTAAACTTCATATGATTTAGTGTCGTGTTACATCTTCACAATGTACTTTGCAGCAAGATTTACATATGGAGCTTTTCCAGAAGCAGTCAGTCATTAATGAGTTCTACACAAATACTCTGATATAGACAAAATAGAAAAGTTGTCTGTTTAATTTTTTACAGAAAGGCATAAGTGACCCTAGAACTATTCTTAGGAAACAAAACAGGGAAATTCTATGAGAGTTGAATGTTTGTTAAAGTAGCTAATCCTTGTGTGGTTTCTGTGGTGGCTACAGTTTGAGGACATGCAAATTCCACAGTAAATTGTTGACTCTAAAAAATGGTGCTTCTGTTGTTTTCCCCTTCTTGCTCTTGCCTCTTCAGAAGCCTGAGGGATTGAGCTGGGGAATTGAGATGGCATGGTCTACCATAATGTGGAGTGGATACTCCATTACTGAGCTTATTCTAAGCTTCTGCAAACTCAGAGGAGAAGACAACTCTTAAAAGAGCCGTTCCAACATAGCAGTAGCTCTATCCCAACACTTTTATTTGCCTTGCAAAGAATTACTGATTAGAGGACAAAATGCTTCACCCTGAAGTCACATCTCCTTTGTTTATAGCAGGGCTTTCCACAGTTTTGCACTTGGGGGATGATTTAATGGCTATGGCCCTCATCTGAAAACCACAGATGACATCTGATTTGCTGCAGTATTCCATAATCCCACCTCTTTTCAGCTCCCTGCCGTTCTAGGACTGAGAGCTGAGCAGACTGACACTTCTTCCAGGAGCCCTTCAGAAATGGAAACTGATGCTCTTGGCACTGTCCCTTCACTAGCTTCATGTAGTTTTATAGATAATTAGGAAATGCCAAGAGAGAGAGTTTGGAGCTCCCCAGGCTCTGACTGACTGACTGCTCTGCAGGGATCGGGCTCTGGGGCTCTGATTAGCTCCTCTAGTCCAGTTGTTTTCACTGCTTTCTTGAACAGAAACAAGAGGCCCTATAGTCTGTAAGGCTCAACAAATAATCTAGTTTTGTTGAGGACAGGTGCTGTGAAAAAGCCCCTTGCTGATGTGATTTTGAAGCTCACCTTGTGAAAGTCCTTGAGTTGCTGGATCTACAGCTTTGTAGTGCTGGGGGTCGTGACGGGGGTACAGGCTTTGCTTTGGGCACTGAGTGATCTTATTTGTGCTCTCTTGCTTCCTGTAGCTGAGACTCCATCTGGATTTGCAGTATTTCTCTAGCTGTACCACATTCTTTATTGCAGTAGCATTAGCCAGCGTTTTCCTAGCTCAAGTAGTTTGCTTTTCTGTCCAGAAAAGAGATTAAGAGAGAATCCAGCCTCCTGCTTTAGGAAAATAGGAAGGAAGATAAGCACTCTTGTGCTTTTGAGATTCAAAAGGCCCTTATTTTATTCCTCTTACTGGCTGGATATAAATTTAATAGAGTGATGGAAGTGGATAGATTGTCCTAATCTGGTGGCTTTGTGGTTGCAGCAGCATGCTCGACCTCAGGGAGCCTGAGTTTCCCAGAGTGATTGAGGCATTCTTTGTCTCTCAGTCTTGTAGTCTTTGACTCCAGCTTCACTGCCCTTACACTGGAGTTGGAGAGTTTTCACAGAAGGTAAAGGGCATAGTAAACTATGAACTGGGAACAGTCTTGAGAGTGTCAATAGAAGTCCAAGTTGTTATCTGTGGCACCTGCTGCCCTCCTGTATGAAAAACATGGAGCACAGCTTGGCTCCAGCAAGGCTGAACAAAAACCAAACAAGAATGGAGAGATGAATGAAAGAATTTGAATAATGAGGGAAGAGGCTTTCTTAGTTTCTCCTGTGTTTCCTTTTTGTTCTCCAGTAGAGGATTTTGGAGGTTGCTAAGTAGTTAAATGATAGCAGCCAATCACTTTATTCTGTATAAGTCTGGTCCCATCTCTTGATCAGAGAGAATCCTGTACATTTTCCTTAGAAGGTGTGCTGGATCTTCCCCACTCCACTGGAGACATCTGCTTGAGTGGTTACTGCTCAAGAGGTTGAGAGCAAAGGGGCATCTGGCAGCAGAGAGGGTAAGAAATATCAAACCCCTATATATGAATTCTTAACTTTAGAACTTCAGGATTCTTTTATAAACTGCAGTCATTGTATTATCACACTGCTTATAGGTACTCTTTTAATCATTGCTCTGGATCTAGTTTAGACCTATCCCTACGTAAGTTTCTAGCACTCAGCCTTGTGTCACAGTTATCTGGATGTTTGATTATTTGCATAATTTACTGTTAAGGTGCCTTCTTGTTTTGTTATCCTAATACCCTGTTTTGCTACCCTAATATCCATATGCTTATATAATGCAATTTATGCCTTTTTTTGTCTGTTTTGTAAGATCCTTTTCTATTTACAATAAATCCTAGTTTATAGGTATACATTGCATTGCCCTGTCTGGGGCAGTGATCTCGTTGAATAAGGATTCTTTGCTCATAGCATGGGGCTTTGAGTCTTCAGACTTCTGAATGCACATTGGAAGGTCCTGTTTTTGCTATAGGTGACTGTAGATAATTTTAATAGAAAGGCAGTTGAGTTACCTCTTCAGTCAGAAATGATACAACAGTAATAACGTTTTGGCCAATTTTGCTTTGTTTCACAGTATAATTTCTTAGAATGTTTCTACTTCTCTGGGACAGTCTTGTGAGATAAATTCACCAGAAATCTGGTTTCACTTCTCAGTTGAGGTGGAAGTTTGTTTTCCTTCTCCAGAGTAGCGATAAAACAGCCCAACACTGCCAGCACCTTGGGCCTCGCTTCCCGTTTCTGTCTATTCCTTGATAATCTGTAGATACTGGAGGTGAAAAGACTACTGATAAAAAAAAATTTCTAAAAAGTATTCAACATAACTTGCCAAGCAATTTAGGAAGGCAATTTTAAGTTATTTGACCTGTAACATATGCTGTGTTATCATATGATGTGGCACCAAAAGAAAGATGTTCAAGATTTTGGTTTCCTGTTTAGGAATAGAAAGGAAGAAAAGCACACCAGAGTTGTTAGAATTTTTTCCTTCTGATCACCTGAAAATACTCCAAAACCCTTAAACAAGCTGGAACTGTCACTATGCCATCAGCAGTTATCTTTGAGAACTCATGAAAGGAAGATGGGATCTCAGGGAGCTGAGGAAAAACTAACATACTGCCTAACTTATTTTTAGAAAATGTAATTAAATATATAAACACACACCATCAAGAAAATAAGCCTTGGAAGAAAGGCCCAGGGAATAATGATCCAGTTCCCAAACTTAGTGCTGGGAAGAATGATAGAATAGGGTATTAAAAAAAATTGATTTAAAAGCATCCAGGGGATGTAAAGTGCTAAGGAGGGTCAGTGTGGATTCATTAAGAACAAATGTCAAAGCAGTCAAATATCCTTTGTGACAGGGTAATTGTCAATTGGTCTGAATTGTAGTACGTGATATCTAGGTTAGATAGTAAGGAAAAGCAATCTAACTTCAAGAATAAGCAGGCATGGTTCATAATGCTCTGGAGGCTGCAGCATCCCATCCACAGGGAGATACAAACCAATATTTTGCAAAGGATGGGTTTAGTTTGGCTTGCCACAGAAGGATGAGCTAGATAGCCATTACAGCTCCTTCCAGCCTTGAATGTCTCTGATCCTGTTAAGATTTCACGACATGATACAAGTTTTGAACTATTTGGTGAAAGAATTGACAATGGGACTTTCCTGAATTGATTCTTTAGTTTTTACAGTAGGAAGGCACAAGATGCTTTTTCCTCCTATGGAAATTAACTGAGGGGTTTTTTTTTGCTCACACATTTATGTACACCATGTGAATGTACACTAGTTTCAGGTGGATAGCCTTCAGCTGCAAGCAGTTTTTCTTGCTCAGTTATATGTTTGTGAGATGGCTCACCATGTGCAGGGCAGGGTATTACTTTCAAATATCTTTAAATCAGCAAAGCTCTATGTCCTCAGGGAGCCTGTTGGGTGAGAGGAGTGTGACTGTAAGAGCTCTGGCTGTATGGATCAGATTACAGGATCATTTACTGGTTTAATCCATTTTTAACTGGATTTAAAAAAAAAAAAAAAAAAGGAAAAACCAACCCACCTCTGTACTATACATTTTGTCCAGCATTCAAACAGGAGCCCCCTCAAGTACAAAACTGCTGTGTTACAGGAGGAACACAGGTGGGAACTTTGTCCTTTCTTCGTACATTCTTCAAAAGCTTAAAACTATGAACTTTATCCTTAATATATAGCTAACCTATATAACTACATTTTTCTTTAATCTTCACTGTAATAGTTGCCTCATTCCTCTTGTAAAATAATGAGTGAATGCACCTCATCTGGCTTAAAGCAAAAGATTTAACCTCATCTGGCTTAAAGCAAAAGATTTATATGCAGTTAATTTGTGGATAAATATGGGTTTCTGCTATTGATGTTTCTTGATCTACACAAAGTGGTCATATTAATACTGAAACATTATTAATCAATAGGTAGCTCTTTAAAAATACATCACTAAGATTAGCCAATTACCTTTAAGTATATATCAAAGGCAACAGAACAATTTGACTTACACTCACGGTCCATTAGATATTTCCAAACATTTTAGTTATAAATATATTTTTATCTGCAGTGAGACCTGCAAAGCAAATTTAAATTTGTCTCATTTTGGCCTCAAAAAAATTAAAAACCTACCAGACTGATTCTTCAGTTTTTCAGGTTTTCTTTTCTCATTCTGAAAAGTGGAACAATGTGCTTAAATTAATCATAATCCTACTGAACTAAAACTAAATATAGTGTGTGTTATCTCCTCCTATTTTTTAAGATAAGACCACGAAAGTAAGTTAGAAAGACAGATCATGTCATTGAAGTGTATATTTGTGTTTGGTTTTATAACACTAATTAGCTCTGCTAACTTTCAGTGAAATTGCATTATTTCCCCCTCTACCAAAGCATGCAGTCATTCTGTAAGTTTTCAGAAATATAAAGAATATGGGCTGTAATTTCAGGAAGTATACCATGTATTTTTTTATTCTTCACCAAAAATTTAAATACCTGTTTGAAATACAAAACCTACTCTGACCTTTTGATGGAATCACTCCTGATTCTTCTGCTTTAGAAACGGAATATGGTGGCTGGAGTATTGCGTTGTGTTTTACAATCAGATGAGAAACTGTATATTTTCCTTTGAGAGATTATCATACCATTCTTCATATAAATTTCCTTATTTAAGTGGACTATTTCCCCTCTGGCTCATGTCCCTCAATAATTACCCAGCATAAGCAATCTATGGAGAATAGCATGAGGTGTAGCTGATTGTCATGCGTTGCAAGAAGTGAAATCTTTAGGTGAACATTAGTCACTCTTTTAGACATGTTAGCTTGAAGTGGAAGCAGTCAATTATAGAGTGGAGGCTTTATGGCTACATTATTACCATCATACTATTAGGTTTTCAGCAGTAGCATTCTGTTTGATCGATCCATGGCAAGACACTGATGTATAGTTTTCTTCTTCAAATGTCAAATATGTGGGACTTGTGTACTGTATTTATTTACTGGTGTGCTACTGTTCTGTGTACCTCTCTTTTCTACATTATTTTGGCTTTAACACCTCATCATGATTCGTTTTATTTGAAGTTTTTGGGGTTGATCTCAATAATGTTCTTAGTCTTTCACGTGCTCTTGAACTACAGAGGAAACTTCATTGGATGTCTGAAAGTTTCACAGTTGCATGAGAGCCTTGAAGAGCAAGAGTTGTTACTGATTGAGGAATACGTGTGTGGTGATACATCCAATGTGTAGTGAATTTGGAGATTTTGTTCACTTCTTAACACTTACATGTGTTGTGCTTGTTTGGGGGGGTTGGGTTCTTTATTATTTCATGTCTTTCTCATACATCACAATAACTGTAGAACATCACTAGCTTCAACATGCAGGTTTAGTTTAGGTCACAGGCTTTAATCTGAGTGCTATTTTTTAATTAAATATACTCATTTCTCTGTATATTCAAAAGTAAAAATTCTGCTATTGACACTAATCCATAGTTATATATGCAAACTCTTCTTTGGTTTTGGTGGAGATGAGGAAGCATGTGAATGCAAACAAGAAGCAAATGTACATAGGGCACTGTGAATCTGTCTCCAACAGGACTGAGAGGAAACTCCTGGTCATCCTGTTTGAGAGGGATCCTGGTTCTAAGTACTTTAACCTTCTGTCAGGATTTTCCTGGCAGTGTTACTGAATCCAGTCTTCATGAGAAAGAGAGTGGATAAAAATGGGAGATTAAAACTCGCCACAGTTTTCTGCTCGGTTTGGTTAAGCATCAAGGTTTGCACACAGAAATTAGTGACAGAAACGCTCCATACCCATCCTGCATCCAGGGCTGCAGTGACACAGGCATTCAGAGCAACTCCCATAAACCAGAGCTATGTTGTTTCTGCATGGAGGGTCAGGGAGCTGGAGTCCCCATGTCACCACATCAGGTAGGCTGTTTTGTGTCCCAGAGGAAAGACTCTCCCACTGTACGACTATTGTGCACTGTAAATTGCTGTCAAAGCAACACTGTAGTGGCTGCACCTGCAGTGAAGGGAATGTGGTTAATATTGTTAATACCAGAGAATTAGTATTTCAAAACCATCTGACCATTTAGGTCAGTACTGCAAAAGTGTCCCAGCAGGGTAAGTTGGGATGTCAGAGTCATGCTTTGAATTCCTGGCAGCAGTAACACTTTTTACCTAATCAGGAGTGGTAATGTTAAACAGCCAAATAATAGTGATCTGCATAAATGTTACAATTTTTTACTACAGGATTATTATACACTCTCAGTTCATCTGTATGCATGCCTCTTGGCCAGTGCCCCTGTTGCTGGGTAGGTATGATTCTCTACTCCAGAGCTGGCTGTGTGTGTGTGTGTGAAGTGATGCTGAATAAGACAGACAATTTAAATGTAAATAGTGTTGTTATTTTACTTAGTGAAGATCACTCCTCACTAATTATGATGACATTCATTTTACTTTAGTGTTTGAACACTGAAATCATTTATTCAGTGTCACATGGATATTCTCTTTCTGTTGTTTTTACCTTATTTCTATGTGCATGTGCACTCATATACTTATGAACATGTGTGCTGAATAAAAGTCAATGCGTTCCATGTGTATTTCAGGGTTAAAAATGGAGGCAAGGAGAGTGAAAGCTGATGCCCAGTTCTTGATGGCACTTAATCAAATGCTTAGTTGATTTGAATGAGTATAAAGCACAGGCTGGATTAGGGAATAAAGCCTGGATCCAGAGTTTATTGAACCTTGATCCAGAGCTTATTGAAGCAATTGGTAGTCAAAATACTGTGTTTAGTTGCCTGGACACTGGACTGGACATTAAATAGCAGACAGCTGAGGCATGAGGGCAGAACCTTAAAAACAATCACAAGTTCCATATAGTTAAAAATGAAGTCAAAATAATTTGACTTCCTGCTTGCTTTTTTCCAGGAAGAAATACATTTTGGAAAAAAAAAAAAAAAGAGAGACATTTATAAGAGATAAGTAAAAGTAAGACAGACTGTCTCAGGGAGAGGGGTCAGTGGAGAACAGGGGAAGGACCAGAACATTGAAGACAAAATGGAAAGAAGCATTCTATCTATTGCCATGTGTCATACGTGGCATAAGTGGAAGTGAAAGGTAATTTAGAGTAGACAGTAGGCAGTGGTCTAATTATTAGTGTGGTCTAATTTATTAAATAACAATGATCTCAAGTTAATAAACCCCCAGTCACATGCAGTTAAGTGGCATACATCATACACAGCTGCCTTACCTGCATTCTGTACTGCTTTATCTTCTGGACGTACAATAGGATAGTGCCTATCATAATCATCATTAAATCTCTAATTATTATTTAAATTACTTCTTTCCAAAGTATCTTCCTTCCCTTGTTCCATTAAGTGCACCTGCCTTAATGCACATATCTCCTCGATCAGGGGCTTTTGAAGTCTCACCAGTGGGTCTCCAGATGAAGCCAGCAGCAACACGGGGGCTGCAGCTCACACAAGCTTCCTGCAAATCCATGCATAGACAAGAGTTCCCAGTGACTCTCTTCACATTACAGTGAATTTATTTCTGTTCAGCAGGATTGCACTGGAACCAATGGATAAAGAAAAGAAGAGCATCTGGTGGTGGATTAATGGAATGAGGCTCATAATGTTTGGTACACAGGCCAGATAACTGACCCAAATGCTTTTCACGAGCAGCAGGGAAAGGGGGGGATGATTCAGTGTCTCCACAGCTGGTGACTTTTGCTGTTGTCTGACTCTATTGCTCTGTCTGCTGCCATGATGACAACCTTCATCCCACCCCTACTGCTGCTGTCACTAAATGAGCATCTCCCCTGGGGCTGTTACTGCTGCTTTCCCTCTGGTTTTACCTTCTTCTTTCACTTGTGCTAATGTACTTTTGTCACAACCAGGGAGACATCTGTGTCTATCTGATAGGAGTTTCAGAAGAGCTTTAGGAAAGGTAGGGCTTTCCTCTTGCTCTGCTGGAGAAGGCATCTTTCTGCTTTCTCTCTGCTTTCAAATGTGCCCTGATCTATCCCGCCAGCTGCTGTTGTCAGACTTGATTCACAGTCACTTCTCCAGCCCTCTGTTCTCTCAGTTTCCGTCCCAAAGAGTAATACTGCAGAATAAGCAGGATAATTTTTCTCCTAAGGTTTTATATACTTTGACTCTTTTTTTCAGGTTATAGCCATCAGAAGCAGGCTGCTGTCATAGATAAGCTAATATATCCTCCTGCAGTAGACAGCCAATGCGTGTAAACCATCTCTACATACACTGGTATTGCTTGAGGCTGGAGTAAGCTATGCTTCAGCAACTCCTGAATTAACAGGTTTTGTCTGTCTGTAAGGATCTCAGGAGTACAACTCGTATAGTAACTCTTCACCACAGGATTTTTTTGGTATTTTTTTTTTTCCAAATCTGAGAATAAAATAACGTAACTTTAGATACCTAGAAAACATGGCTTGTCCTGTGAAGAAAGAATTAATAGATTGAGGAGGATGAATGCAGTGATGGGAGAATGACTGTCTTCAAGAAGTTAAAAAACCATTGCTAAGAGGAAAGGTGTAAAGTTAGGAAGGAAAGAGGGGAATTATGTTGCAGGAAGTGATAGGTAGACCACAGAATCACAAAATGTTAGGGGTTGGAAGGGACCTCTAGAGAACATACAGTCCAATCCCACTGTCATAGCAGGTTCACCTAGGGTAGGTTGCACTAGTTTATTAAATGCCAGGAAAAAAATGTAAGGGGATGCATAGGGAATACTGGATAGCCATTTGGAGAGACTGTGGAGTTACTGAAAAACAGGTGAGAACATAGATTAAGAAGATAAGGTAGAAAGGGACCTTTGGAGGTTATCGAGGTCCCAGTCAAAGCAGGGTCATTTTCTACCCTGTAGTCTTCCTATCCTCATATTGTCTTTTTGAAATTTGGCTCCAAGAATTATTTATATGAATTAATAATAATAGTTAGGGTTTGTTCTGGCTATAGCTGGAGTTGCTGTGAGGAAGGAGGTTGGATTGTTTTATGAAATCCCTTCCAACTTTGTGATTCTAAGATCAAATACGAATGCCAGCTTTATGACATATCCAGTCTTGTCTTTCTAGAATTTCTTTCCTGTTCTGACAGACTCTCCTCCCTTAATATCTCCTTACTCTGCTTGAATCTAAGCACTGCAATTCTTTTAGAGCTTTGTGCAGACCAGAGCTCTAAATCTCTGTGCTGAGAAGCACAGAGAAGTTCCTTGATTCCTCCAATTCATCCAATAAGCTAAGTGGAGTTCCCACTTAGACTTTGGAGAAAAAAGTTTTATATCTCCTGAAAAGAGTGGCAGTGTGTCAGATTTGCTTTTTATTTGGAAAAAACAACTGAAAACCCTACCAATTAATTTTACTTATGCACCATTTTCTGAGCTTCTACTTGTACTTTGTTCATGGACCATATGATGCCCAGATTTGGATACATGGATTTATATATTTGTTCTGGTGTTGGAGTTGTGCCCCTTTTTGTGTACACTTTGATTCTAAGTTGAGGGCTTTCTTAGCCCTTTTGCTGTTGTGCCAGGCAGTATTCATTCACCTTCCCACCTCTGACTTCCCTTTCACCTATTACTGTTTCTTTTGATGTTGAGACAAGTGTGGAGCTATATGTGCAAAGCACCACTTTATTTTTTTAAGATAAATGTAATAATTTTTACATGTTCACTTCCTATAGTTTACCAGCTTTACTGTCTAATGAAATGAAAAAAGTAAAATGGAAAAATACACTTTTATTGACAAAGCAATTCTTGGCATTTAGTTGGAACACTAAAATAGGTGTTGGAAAACTTCAAAATAGTAAACCTCAAAACAGACCTTATGTTTGCATTTTATGGCACATATTATGGCTGAGACTGAAATAGGACAAGGCACAAAAGGCAATAGTCAGCTTAATATTTTGCGTTGTCAAAAATATATATTTATTAAAATGCTCTAAAAATCCTTGTTGCTGATTTGAAATCCAGTTACAGTTTTAAAGTTTTTCTGAAAAACGTTTGGATGTCTTGCTTGAGCCTTTGTGAGTGTTTATTTCCTTCTAGTGTTTTTTTTCTTCCCATCAGAGTTATGGTTCCCCTGACACTGTTCAGCTATTTTACAATCAACCCTAGGTTAAACAAAAATACTTGGATTATTTCTCACACTTATTAGTAAATATGTAAGTAGCTTTCTTGTGAAAGGAGACATGTGGCCAAATAGCATTGAAACATTTTATGTGTATAGAAATGTGTCTGGTCTGTATACATATCCATGAGAAAGATCTAAGCCATTTTAAAGCAAGAATATACAGATTATATATAAAAAATACACAGATCTCAGTGTATATAATTGTAGAACTCATCTGATTTTCATGCACCAATGTAAGGAAAGCAAAATCCTGTGCTGAATTCAGGTTAAACAACAGGAAGCCAGCGTGGTTAGAAAAAAAATACCATGTTCAGGGCCAAAAACCTTTCACTGTCCTAAATCTGTGGTTATTTCAGGTTTTGATGTCACAGCTAAGAGCGTATCTGGCTCCTTCTTTTTTGTCACTGGCATGACTTCAGAAATAAAGCATTTGTAAAGGAGCGAAGTGAGGACTCTGGAATTTCCTGCACTCCTGCTGTGTAGATTCAAATGCTGAGTTTAAATAATGGATGAAGCTAAGATTATTATAATTGATCATTGTATGATTTATATGGAGTAATTATAACTAGGTTGAGAGACAATTTTCAAAAGCTAGTTTCCTGGTAGCCAGGGCCATTAAATAACAGTGTGCTGCCAAAACAAAAATTAGGTGGGAACATAGCCACAGAGTTCAGAATGTCTGTCCTCCACCTGATTTATAACTACCCTGATGATGACAGTATCAGTGGTATTTTCTTATTAGGAACAGTACAAGTTGTTTGAATTGTTTTCCTTATCTTTCTAACACAACTCTGCATTGTTTTAGGCTTAGTCAAGCATAATAACGGGAAAACTGCAAAAAAAAAAGCCAATGTATAACAAAACTAAAAGGTGCAAGAGGTTGAAAAGGTTAATTAAAAGTGTAATGATCGCATTTACTGAGACAGTCCAATTAATCACTTTATTCCAGTGGTCACATGATACAGAAACATTGCTACAGGGAACTGAGGCCCAGTGCTGGCATTCAGAGACTGTGTTCATGAAAATCTGTGGGTTTTTTACAAATGGAAATGTAACTTTTTTTATTTTAAACTGCTTTTATTGGTTTGAAGATGTTTTAAATTAGTAGCTAATGTTTAACCCTGTATCCTCACATAAGACTTTCTCCACCTATACCCCCTCTGAACAGTATGGGAACATTGTCCCCTTGGTACTTGTAGTCTTACAGTCCCACAGGAGGTTTGCTTACAACTTAATGGGGTTGTAGGTTTGGAAGAAATAAAGCACTAGAAATACATCATTATGTAATGTGATCTCTCTGAAGCAGTGTATATGACCAACAAAGTGAATTCTCAAGTGTCAACAAGCACATCTAAATGTAATTTTTACCACGTCAACTGGAAAAAGGCAAAAAGAACCTTGAAGGATCAATTACAAGGGTCACAACCTTGTATTATCTGATTTGCTATAATATTCAGACAAGCTTTATTGGAATGGAACATAAATTTGAAAAATAGTGAGATTAGAAGGGATTGCAATGCTAGAGCAAAGGGCTAGAAGCTTTCTCCTGGCTTATTTTGCTGGGGCAGCACTTTAGAGGGAGCCCATTATAAGCAAGAGAACAGTAGTTATGTTAACACAGTAATTAATCAAGTCTGAGGAAAAGAGGAAACAAGTTGTGAATTCAATTCTGCAGTAATAAAAAGAAATGCTGAAAGTTGCCCTGTAAATTGGCATGACTGTGGTAAACAGTCCCTCACTGTGTCTTGAGAACTTGCACGCAGTAAATCACTTCTCATGGCAACTGTGTAGGGTTGAATATTTTCACACTTTTATTCTGGGTTTTGTGTGTAGTTCCTTCTCAACTTCTTGACTTAGTATTTAGCTATGATAAAATACTGAACTGTATAACTTGGGAGCATATGCAGTAACACATTTCCACTTGGAATATTTTAAGGGGAAATTAATTAGAATAACTCATCTGAAACGGTGGCAATAGCCTTTCACATTACAAAACCAGCTTCTGCCTCAGTACAGAGCATGAATTGTACATGGAATGAAGGAGATCACTGCCTCAGAAAAACTACATTCTGTATGTAGTCCCAGTCATTCATAATCCTTCCCTAATGCTAGTGCAGTGCAGCTAAGTTAAAATGACCTTTACACCCTAGAACTCTTTAGGGTAGAACTGAAATTATTGGTGCAAAAATGTCAGAAACAGTGACTGGATCAGTTTGCAACAATTGGAAGCATCTTAGTTTAGCAGCCTCTGATTTTATTCATAGATTTCTGCCTCGTATGTGAGATACCTTGGAGAGAAGAAGTAAAAGTAGCATTAAAAACCCAAATTCTTGAACTTAGATTACTGAAAATTCAGAATAACTCTAGCGAATAAAATGGATTTAACTGCTGGTGTGAATATAATGCAAAACTGCCATGTGGAAAATCAGGGACCCCGGCAGAACCTTTCGGTAGATTTGTAGCAGAAATTAAAGCTGATAGATCAGGATATTTGTGTGAGTGAAGACAGAAGGAGTTTCAGTAGCAGACCGTAATGTTTTAACACTGAGAAGTAGGATTTCCTCTCTCTCGCTGCTCTTGTGGAAAAAAAAAAAAAGTATTAAATCAGTTCACTGTGGGGGTGCAAGGCTTTTCTTTTACATAAACTGTAACTCAAGGAGATGTCCCTCAGCCAACACACAGGATTCAGCCACCTGTTTTTTTCTGCTCAGCCTCTTGCAATTCCTCCCCAAGGAAGACTGAAAGTACCAAAAGAAATCCTAAGAAATAATTTCTTCCCTTCTTCATCAACAAATACCCAGCATAGGAGTTTTCTCTTGCAGTCTTTAGCTGTAATGTCTATTAAATGCACCAGAAAATGGTCAACTAAAGGCATCAGGATTCAACTCTAAATGGAGTCAAGAGACCTGCTAAGAATTAGAGCCCAGATCCAGTGGTGAACTTGAGCAAAAAAAATGCAGTACATAGGACATGTGGCTCTCTTAGTAAAATTTAACTTCCAGGAATAAACCAAGAGATAGATTTATTCATCTAAAAGTCAGGAGACTTCTCCAGGTGGTATCTAAAATCCTTAGCAAGATGCTCAGAATCCGTATGAAGTGCCCAGGGAATAATGTGTAAAAACCAAACAAAACCTCCAAAAAAAAACCCCTGCACAATAAATGTCTAGATGTACAATATGAAATACAGAAACTGAGATTTGTTGGAAGACTTTGGGCCTGAGGGAGCCAGATTCACAGCCTCAGGCAGGTGCATCTGTCCACCCTGGGAGCAGAGAGCCACACTTCTTTTAAAGGCCACTTGGCAGAAGACATCATGGTTAATGGTCTTTGAGGAAGTGGGATGCCTCTGCTCTGTGCTTTTTTCCATGGGCATTCACAAACCTGGCAGGGTACCCTGTGGATTAGGCAGTGGGTTTGGATGGAAGGAAGGGGAGGGGCTGTGCTATAAAAAGGGTTTTTTAGACAGGATAAGGAAGAGAGCACAAGTGGGATCACGCCTCTGCAGATTTACAATAAGGGAGTTATCTTCAGGCAGGGAATCCTGGTTTCCAGTCATTGCTCT
The DNA here is from genome assembly GCA_038090715.1 of Florisuga fusca. Classification (NCBI taxonomy): domain Eukaryota; kingdom Metazoa; phylum Chordata; class Aves; order Apodiformes; family Trochilidae; genus Florisuga; species Florisuga fusca. The sequence continues at coordinate 76,259,501 of JAAWXA010000001.1, read as the reverse complement.
TGTAAGAGAAATAACTCTTTTTCCTGGGTGGAGGCCAGAACCTAGCAGTCTGCCTCCCGGGGAGAGCTCTCATCCTTGGGCTGAAGCATCATGCTCTCTTGTGTTTTGCTATATGCACTATTTTCCATCTACTTTCTTGAGAACACTCTACACTGAGATGGTTTGAGAACCCTCCTGGGAAGTAAGAACAGTGGTTCTGAGCCTCCAGGTCAAGGAAAGCATTGAACCAAAGCCTCGTGGATTGCCATTGTTGATTCATCGGTGGAGTCACATAAAAACAAAAGCCAGGCTGTTTCAAAGAAAGATTTTGGGTATAGCAGATCTGCAGAACATGACAGGGGAATGATGAACACTTCAAAATCATGTCTGTTCACACTAAACAATGTAAATGCTTTAGACCTCTGTAGGGCATGGACAGGAGTGTAAGATTTTACCTGTTAAGGTGGCTTTATGGGTACATGCAGAAAATAATTTTAGGGACCTGTGGCATTTATTGTATCAAAGAACTGCATATCCAGCACTGGGGAGGACAGACCAGGAGTGTAAAATATTCCAGCTTTTGTCTCTGGAGCATAAAGTCTCAATTTTGTTTGTTTAGGTTCTTTTGATGCTGGGTGTTCTCTTCTCCACACAGTTGTCAGTCTCAACATTCTTATCACCTGGTGTGCCTACTGCTGCTATCTATTGTAATTTCAATATGCATCTTGTTATATTTGGGATTTTTTTAGTCTGCTCTTCTTACAAAGCAGAATTACTTTGTTAAAATCAAATCCTGGTTCTCCTCTTTATCCTGGTCAGTTTGGGTTCCTATGTGCCATATTCTGCACCTGACTAAGCCCATACCCATGTGGTCATCTCTATAACTTTGCCATTTTGCTTTCCATCACATTAATATTTTCTGCATTTTTTACAGCATTCCCTTCTCTAAAAGCCATACAAAACCTACTAATGCAAATTACTTGCAAATAGTATTTGCAATTTTAGTGGCAACCTCAGTAAATTGCTTTTTATGTACTGTAGGAAAATGTCCATTTTGTTGTTCATTAAGAATCTTGGAGAACAAGTAATAGTTTTTTCATTCCTTCAATCTAGTGGGAGCACAAATATGAAGTTCCTTGTGCAGGAGCTGAGGACACAGCCAAAGGCTCAATAGGTGAAGAAATTAAATAGAAATGGAAATGCAGGGAAGATGGAAGATTAAGGTAAAGAGACTGTGAAAGAGAGTGAAGCCTAGGAAAGATGACACAGGGCAGGGGAAGACCTATCAAAACTTCAGAAACATCTCTGGAGAAAGGAATGGAGCATTGTCTGTGTTCTTCCTGCTGTAGTATGGGAGTCTAGCACTGCTGCACCTGCAACCAACAGTGTTGGACTGGGTTCAGGAGAGAACAAGGATCAAAGTGAGTGTCACCTTATACTGGAACACAAGGTCTGTTTTTTCATCAGTAAACTTTTATCAGAAAACAAATGGCCTTACATGCATGTGTTACATGTACTGTAGGAGAGCTGGGAGCTGGTGATGCACACAGAGCTAAGTTAGTACCAGTCAGCCAGTTATTGCTGCCCCAGAGAGTTTTTGCTCATGGTATACAGCAGACTACTTGGTAGCAGCATGTTTTTAGGAATCCTAACTCTACAGATGTTGGGAGCTACTGCTTTCCCCCCAGGGCAGCAGCTCCTGGCTCTGGCTGTGTTCTGCCAGCCTTCTCTTTGTGCCACATCAGGGCAGCACACGGAGCAGCCAAGCAGCTGCTGGTGACTTCTGCTGGGAGGCAGCACCCTGGGGTTCCCACATCTGCTGGGGCTCCTGCAGCTGCTGGGGACACAGTGCCTGGCACACAGGTTGAGGCATCACTTGCCATCTGCCTGAAGGTCACTTACCTTGGAGTCTGCAGTGGTTTGGCAGGAGTGGAGAGCTGTGTGGTTCAGCAGAGTTTTGCAGAATGGGCCCAAGACAAAGGGGACTTGGGATAGAGGAAGCTCTGTTAGGGAAGCAGTGGTGGGAGGGACGGTTGTGTCAGGCTGCTGCTCTGACCTCCCTCAATCCATATCCAAGTGCCCCACGAGAGGGGACACTGAAAAAGAATCTCCTTAGACAGACCTTTCCCAAAGGATGCTGGCAGGAAAAGGAGCTCTGGATTAGATCCATTTGCTCTTAACGTAGTCAGTGAGTCAGTGAGAGCCAAACTCCTGCCTGTCTTAATAATTTAAGCTTTGCAGAACAGAAGCTGGGTGAAATTTTGACCTTATGTTACTGCTGTGTAAGTAATCCTCAGAAACACTCTCAGTGTTTTTAACTATTTGTAGTTACCACAGGACTTACTAATAATTATGATGTACTTTTACAATAAAAAAAAAACACATAAAGTTTGTTCTGGATTGTAAGTTTTGCATTAAAACATGATTTAAAAGCTTGGGAGAATCTGGCTTTAATGAGAAGAGTTGGTTCAGGCAGTCCTGTTTAATTCAAATGCAGTTGAGTTATGCCTCTTTGGTGCTGTATATTAGTCTTGGCTTTAAAAGGTAGAAATAATTTGTATAATGTGATCATAAATATGTCAGTAACAATAGCTAGAGACATCTGTATCAAAATAGAAAAGGCAAGTTGCAAGTTACAGCCAGGGGTAGATTTAGAAATAAAATACAAGCAAATAAAATACAAACAAAACACAGAAGTTCTGATTCATGTTCAGAAGTGACATGTAGTGGAATGTGAGTCTTGAGTAGGTACAAATTGTATGAAAGATATGAATGAGCAGAACTGTAGTTTATGAACAACGTACTCCTAACTCAACTTTTATCCCAGATAACTCTCACTGCTCTTTGTGAGGTCAGTGAATTGGCTTGTGCTCTGTTTTTTCAAAAGATTGATTAACCTGTCCCTTTTGATTTTTGAGGTGTTCATATTCAGAGTGTTTTTTGATTCTGTATCAGCACATTTTGGACCCTACTTGAAAGTATGCATCTGGCTTATCAGCAAAGAAGTGCTTTATCACATCTTGGGTTTTCTTTTAAAGAATACTTTCTAATATATCATAGAATATGCTGATGACTGTTTGTATTGAAATGCCCCATTCACAGCTCTTTCATAGAATCTTGTTTTAAAGAGTGGAATTCAGCAGTTGACTCCCAAGCAAAAATAACCATGTAATTACTCTGCAATCACATAATAATTAGCATGTACTATTCATATATTGCATAATTATATGCCTTGCAGATTATGCAGTAATTATATTTGTACTAAACATATAATTCTATATCCTGTATTAAAAAACTTTGGAAATTCATAGTTGAGGTTATAGTTAAGCAATTTTATGAGAGGTTTCTATTTTGGATCTCTCTTTTGCATCTGCTGTTGCTTAAACCGTGGTAGGCTGTTATCAGAGATGCTTGGTTCTGTTAATTTATATTCAAGTGTTGCATGTTTATAATTTTCTAATTCATGAAGGCAAGCGAAAATCTGCAGTTTACTGTGCAAGAAACTGGGATTGGCAAGGGCTGGGAGTGTGACTGTTAAATGTACAAAGGTTAAATGTATGAACCCACTGAGTATAGTTACTGCATATTGCTGGAGTGAAAAATCTGAAGATACATGGGGTAGTAGTAAGTGTTACAGTTGTGTAAGGTGAAGTATGTTCTGCCATCCAAGAACTTTCTTGGGCACACTCAATGCAAACAAATGAAGTTCCTCAGTGCACCATGTCAGGCAAGCTACATCATCTTTCCTGACACAGAAAAGAAAGGTTGATGTCCTGTGCTGTGAATGGGAAGCAGGGTTAGAAGGAGAATGGAGAAGAGTGGCACTGAGTTGCAGAAGGACCTTGGAATGAGTTTTTGGGAAAAAGTGTAAGATCTGGAAAAAAAGCTTTTTTAAAGAGGTTACTGCAGAGTTTGAGATATTTGCAAAATGTTTCGTTCAGACTGCAAATTATGTAGCAATGGGAAGTAAATATATTTTCTTGGATCTGTGATATCTAAAGCAGCAATATGATTGTTCTTAATTGAGTTCAGCATTCTAATGCCAGTTGCCTTCATTATCAAGCAAAGTATAGATGGGGCTTTAATATCTGGATAATGTATTGCCAAATTAAATGTGTAATTACCGTCTTAACTTCTGAGTTTAATTTTTCCTGTAACTTCTTGTAATGTGTGCATGTGTACTTGAGACACATACTCCTTGTTATAAAAGGTTTCTTTGGCAGCCACTTGGTAATTCTACATCAGCATTTTCAAAACTTGTCAGTTTCATAAATCTGCCAGGGTTCAGGTGGCATCTGTAGATCTTATAACAATGTTTTTAACTAGGGAGCTCACAGTTGTGGGGTTGCATCTGCTTGCTTTTCTGTCTGGGTGGGCTGTTCTCAGGCCTCAACATCTATAGTAACAGGAGTGTGGCTTTCACATTCTGCAGAGCATGCAAATTGCATTTCAGTTTTGTTTCCTGGTATAGATCCTGAACGTCAGGTATGCTGTATGTGAGGACAAAACCAGAGTTAGAAGCCCATGTTCTCACTGTGTTTTTGTGTGAAGGGTGAAACACATCCCAATTTACCAGTGATTTAAATGGCTTTTTAATGAGGCTAAGTCTTACCCACTATTCATCCTCATGTCTATAACAAAGTAGTAGTTACAGCCTGTTTGGTGTCATCATTTAGTTACCAGCATTCTGACCTTACCTTATGCCTGTGGTCATGTTCACTTATTCAACCATTACTCTAAAAAATATAGAAAGTAACTAGTAAGGCCTGTTCCTTAGTTTCTGGCACTGAAAGTTTTGTGTGTAAAAAAAAGTTTACCATCAGGACTTCATTACCACCGAAATAAACAGAGACATCAAAACACAATATAAATGTGACACATTTCTTACTGCTGTTGTGTTGATTTTTTTTTTTTCTCCTTTTTTTTTTTTTTTTTTTTTTTTTTTCCCAGCAGAGCCAGTGGTTTCAAAGGGGAACAATTGCTTGGATGCAGCAAAAGCTTGTAACCTAAACGATACCTGCAAGAGGTTCAGATCTGCTTACATTACCCCCTGCACCACCAGCACCTCCAATGAAATCTGTAACAAGAGGAAGTGTCATAAGGCACTCCGGCTGTTTTTTGACAAAGTTCCCCCAAGGCACAGCTACGGGATGCTCTTCTGCTCCTGTCGAGATGTAGCCTGTACAGAAAGGAGAAGGCAGACTATTGTTCCTGCGTGTTCATATGAGGACAAGGAGAAACCAAACTGCCTGAATTTACAAGCGACTTGCAAGAAGAATTACGTCTGCAGGTAAGAGCACACGGCAGGGGAGTGATTAGTGGGGAACCAGAAAGGACTTTTTGGTACCGCTGGACTTGCTAGGACTAAGGGTGGGAATACCCAGTAGGGAAAAGGATGGGTAAGGGGAAAAAGGAGAATATAAAAAGCCTGCTTCTGGTTACAGTATGTGCCTTCAACACAACTGTTCACAGCCACGCCTGCACATTACAGGGGAACTGTTCAACCCCCAGTTTAATTTTTACATCTTTTTGCTGGAAACATTTTCCTGAGGTGTCTCTATGAAATGATGTCTCAGAATGATTTTTATGTTCCATTACTGACACCATTAGGTGAAAATAGAATTTCTCCTTCTAATGGGATTTATTTTCATTGTAACTGTGTGAGGAGTACATGAGCAGATCTGTACCTGTGTGAGAACTGTGAGAGCAAGCCACATGCTGGACTTCATAAATGGTCACAGTGCACAGACTGCTCATGGGCTTTTTCTTCATTGGAAAAAAAAAGGAGTCTACATTTGTAGTCTAGATCCCACTATTGTTGCAGAGTTATTTTAGCCTTGGAATTGTTTTCTTGCCCTTTCCAACTAGAGTTCTGGGCTGATAGAACTGGAGGGTCACTGATTCACTGACCTAATTCCCAGCCCCTTCCCTCTACATGTTCAGCCCAGAGAGGCAACAAGAGCTCTGCTTCAGAGGACAAACTGGGTCCTTTTCCCTCCAGCATACACATCAGTGGAATACAGAACCTCCTCTGCCCTTAGGAAATGCTTTATTCCTGCTTAGCATGGTGTGTGTTTATACAAGAATGTTGTTGTGTTAATGTCCTATTTATGAAGTTGTGCCCCAGAATCTTGCTCGAGCATTTCCAATGTTTAAACTCCTTGTAGATTATCCACTTCTGCAAATTAGTGAGCAAGGAAATAAATGCTATTGTAAAATGTCAGGGACACTGAAGATGTGATATAAATCTTAAGTACTTGCATAGGCCTGCTAAAATATTTACTTTGAAGTTGTTTTTTTTTATCAGGTCTCCACTGCCAATCTTAAATATTTAGCCACAGCCACTCAGATGTGCCTGGGGCAAGCAGCACCCTTCCCTTGATGGCCATGGGGAAATCTGGAGCCTTTAGAGCAGATTTAATTCAGAGCAGGGTTCTCATTTCAGTCCAGCAAGTTACATTTAGCACCTTCAAAGCTGATGCTACAGCAGTTTATGTAGTCTCAGAACCACTTGATTTCCATTTCTATGTTGTGCCATTAGTCTTTCTGTTTATATTTTGTCTTTGCTATACACAGGCCCTGTTAGTTAGTAGAGTTACAGTATCTTTACTGTGTTTTCTGCCAAACTCCCACAGTGTTAACAGTGCCAATGAAATGGGAGAGAGGATTTTATAGGGATAATTCTTCCTATTATTAAGGCTGTAGTGTTCAGGAATTACTTAATTAAATTAATGCCATTATTTTTCTCATGACTGTGTTTTCCTTTGGTCAGCTTTGATTTAACGTTGTCTCAGCAGCTACGTTTTTAATGGCATTTGGTTTAATTTGACTTCGGGAGGCTTGTGTTGTGCTTCCTCCATTGCAATGCTGCAGAGGGAAGCTTGCTAAAATCTCTGCTCCCATTGCCCTTCACTGCAGCTGGCACTGGGGTGAAAATGGATTTCTATACAGGTTTTTTTTCCGTGGCTTCTTTTAAATACCTAGGTTAAAAAAGTTGGGACTCTCCCAAGGTTCAGGGAGATTTGGGTGTAGGGGAAAGGGAGGGGCAGCACTGGTGAAGGGAAGAGGTGGGCAGCTGCCTATGGGGTCTGGGACAGAGCCAGTCAGTGCAGCACTTCAGTCCTGTGCCTGGAGGTACAGCAAGCCTCATGTGTTGCTGAGAGTCATCTCCCTTAGGTGTTAATTCCTCCAGGGCTTCATAAACTGCTAGTGTTGGTACCTTCCCCCTCTATTGTCATGGAGAAGAGGAACCTGCAGCAAAGCTATTGCAGCCCAAAACCTCCGAGGAATGTTCTGTTCCTATCACTTCAGCCACCAGTGAAACTTCAGAAAGGTGACATTTAAAAGATACCATTCTGTTGTAAAGGCAGGGCAGTGTGCTTCATTTTTCCCACTCTCACATCTGATAGTATTTCAAATATTATTTTCTTTGAGTAGGTAAAGTGAGAGTTGTTAGCTTGGTCTTTTTAATAATCTCTGTTTTGAATTGCATACTGCCTCTGTCTACTGGATATGTTGAGAAGGCACTGGCCAGAATGATAATGATACAGGCAAATTATTTATTAAAAGAACACTTTCAATCCAGTCACATGCCACAAAGATCTGAAAAGAAGGGTAGCAGAAAATGAGGCATTTTTGGATGAAATAAGAATCTGGTAACAGCATGTTTCTTGTTCTCCAGAATTACTATATTCAGAATGGCTGGTCAAATCACTGGGGCTCATTTTAAAGTTAAATAGCCATAAAAGAGTTCCTAATTAATTTCAGAAGACAGGTGTTTGGACCTTTTTCTATTGTTTCTTTTTGGCTAAAAAAATTACTGTTCTTAATGTTACGACTTTAGTTCTGTAAAAAGCACATGTCACAACTATTTACTAAAGAGATATAGAATTGCTGCATAATATTTAAATAGCTTTTCTCATGGGGTATCTGAAGGATATTAATGAAATATCCTATTGGGTTGCAATAGATGGCTCATCTCCCTGAAAATACCATGAAGGTATTTTCTGTACAGTGTATTCAGAGAGCTAGACCTTTATAAATATTCTTTTATTGGTGTGTTCTTACTTCATGACCAGTTTCTGGTCACCTGTCCTATCCAGTCTTAGTTTTGTCACAAGCACCCATTCAATTCTCTATGAAAGATCTTTGCATCTACAGGTATAAGAACGTTGTGTCAAAATAGAAAAACTCTTTCATTAGTGCTAAGAGTTCAGTGAAAGCTAAAACAAAAGCTTAGCTGCTTTCTGTTTCCTGAAAATGTGAAAAACTTGCCAAGAAATTAATCATCCTATTTATATTATATTGAGTATCTCTAATGATAATTTATCCAGGAAAAGGAGGCACTGTATCTGTGCTCCTTTTCTATACTGCAGATCTGCAAGTGCTTTATACCATTACCTGTTTGTAAAAGTGGCTTTTCTGAGGAAGACTTCTGGGCTGTTCCAGTGTAATGTACCACTCCTGCCTGCAATCTGTACACCCTCAGGGATGAGATTTGCCAGAGGAGTGGGTGGTTCAACAATGTAGGCAAGTCTGTGATGAGATGTTATAAATGTGCAGGCAGCCTTTTTTGTCCTGCTGTAGCAGAAGGGGAGCCCAGCACCTTGTAGTAGGAGGGAGCCTTCTTCACTTACAGCATAACGAGTAGCAGGGAGGAGTGCACTACGGGGATGTGCAGGGGGAGAGGCAAGAGGAAAAGAAGACATAAGTGGTTTTCCTCAAATTTTCTATTCCTTAGACTTTCGTTTTTCTCACTTTCTGTCTCACTTTTTTGTCATGCCTCTTCCCCTTTCTTGCTTTCCTTTCATCTCCTCTGTCCAGATCTCGTTATTATCTGACTTTCACCACCTCTCTGCTGTGTTTGAATTTTCTCTATTACAGCCACTTTCAGAACCTCCTCACCTGCTCTTCTGTGTGTTGTTCTTTTCCTCCCTCAAGATCCTGCCACAGTCCAGTGATCATCTCTAATTCAGCAAATAAGAGGGAAAACACAGGTGCTAACCTCCCTTTCTGAGCCTTGTAGCTTAGATTGGTTCTGGTTCAGTTGGCCAGCTGCTAAGCCTCAATGTTCAGTCTCAGCCTGGCTCTGGCTTTATGTGTTAAAAGGACACTTAATGGATATTTTAATGAAGGACACAGTAGCATTATAGAGTTCTGCATAACAGAGCTGGACTTGCGTCCCTCCAGGGTATTTATATCAGTTTGGCACTCAAAGCTGTCTGGCAGCTCCTTGAGATGATTGTTTTGCTGTGGGTATGCAAAACCAGGCCAACAACATAGTTTTTGTAACTCTGTTAAGGACATTAACACAGGGACACTTGATTTCTAGAGACATGCAGGCAATGCCTATATTGTATGTTTGGAGACTGAGCCAGGGAGCAGATGAAAAACCTCCCGTGCTGCCTGGCTGCCCCTGCACTTGATGCAGTGTAATAGGGTTAAGCCTGAGCTCAGGGTACCTGCACATCCTCCTGGCTCTCTCTCTGTGACACTAGGGCTTTGCCAGGAAAGGATCTGTGCCTGCAGAGTGCAAAGTGGGACAGGAAAAAATGTAAAGCTGCTTTTTGGCCCAGCATGTCTGCAGGCTCACCTCACACCTATAAGCACAACCTGAATTTGAAGAATGACTTTTAAATATGTATGCACGTGTGTGTGTGTGTATATATATATATGTGCATATATGTTGCTAGAGGTACAATATTTATTAAAGTGGAAAAAATCCAGGTATTACTTCATAATGAATCAATATTGAGGAGTGATCGCAGCTCAGAAAATTTTAAAAACGATAGCTGGGAGGACTGGGGACAGGAGTTAATGTGCTCTGCAGAGAAAACAGGATGGTGCAGTGGAGTATGTGTTTGGGGAATTGCTAGCCTAAAAAAAAAATAATGTTAATGCAGTCTCTGCAAAATAAGCAGAAAAAAAAAACCTATCAAGTCAGGGCAAAGTAAAGATAGAAAGCGCTGCAATACTATAGTATTTTCTTCCTTCTAGTCCCTTACATGATTCATTACATTGATGTCTTTCATTGATGACTTTCATTAGCAGAGTACACTGCACACTCTTCCCTCCCCCTCATAAACAAAGGCCATTTTAAATTTCTTTTCTGTGAATGAAACCCAGAAGGAATCAAGCAATTCCTCCTTAAAACATATCCATAAATCCCTCTGGAATCCAAAAATCAGAACACCCAGCAAAGCAAGATTGCTTTGTCCCTGTTGAAGTGTAGATGGATCTCAGTCTTCTGTGCCAGGATCTGCTTGGCCAGTCCTCATTTATATACTCCCTGTTCTGCTTAAGAGGGTCCTGAAGATTAAAAGCATGCTGGGTGATTGACATTTCTCCAAAAGCAGCGAAGACGCAAGGAGAGAGAGGGTATAATAATTAGAGGAAGGGCTCAGCATTATTCCTGCATCCAACTTTCACATTTCTGTGCTTTCCCAACACAGAGAGCCTCACACACCAGGGGTTTATGCTCCAAGAAGCAGTAACTAGAAACCATCTTTACGCCGAGGTCCCTTGTCAGGCAAGCTTGCAGCTCTCCTGGCAGCATCACTTCAGTCAGCTAGAACCTCTGCTGATTCCTGAAACCCAGTCTCCACGAGCAGGGAGTGGAATTCTTTTTGTGCCCATTATCTGTAAAACACAAGCCAGGCCTCAACGTTGTCAGAGCTCCTTGGTTCAGCCAAGGGGTGTTTTGGATGCTGGAGCTGAGGGTGTGCTGGGCCTCTCTGGGTGCTATTAAGGTTAAAAACAAACTGTGGCACTGAATATTCAGTGTTACCTATCTACAGGGTTGAAAAAGTGAAAGAGGGAATAAAGTGTGAGTGTGAACATACGACAATCAAAAAATAAACTTGGAGACAAATTACCAGAGCTCTATAGGATGTATTTAGATACCTGGCCTCCCATGCCAAGTCTCCTTTTGGCCAAGATGATTCAGTGGGCTGGAGTGCTTGCAGCCACCAGCAAATACTAGTTTTGTGAAGCTGGTGGTCTTTGTATTATACAAATGTGGTCCTCCATCATAATTTTATCTGGAAAGCTTTGTTTGGTTATTCTAAGTGAGAAAATTGCCTGTATAATACACAGAATAAGATGACAGACTAGAAAGAGGAGCCAGGAAGTGGTTACAGCAAGGCAGATGTGACCCATTTGGTTTTGTGTCCGTTTGTCAAGAGGGAAATATTAAACTGCCATTTAATGAAGCCATTTCACCCATGTTTAGTCAAAAATACTAAAATCCAGGAAAGTTAAATAAGGCATTAAACTTTTATAAATATCTAAATTTGGAGCTACTTGTGATCTTACAGTTCAGCAAGCACTTAATTGCTTTGTTGGCTGGGATTCCAGTAAGAGTATTGCTACTGCTTATTTGTTGACTTGCTAGTCAAGAGATTTTTGTAGAGAGCAGGAGTTAAGCATCTACTGGTTTGCAGCCACTAATCTTTTAAATCTGGTCAAGAGTTTTGATCCCTTTTAATGTACACCCAGCCACATTTGGCTAACGTGCTGGTTTTGGAACAAAGAAAAGATGTCTGTATCACACATTAGCATTTCCTTTCATAAAGCAAAATGTTTTCTCGTTTACCACAACTACATATATGCTGCAGGCAAGAAGTTGCTGTATGTTTAATGTGAATAACTGAGCTACTTTTATCAGGTCCATTCCCAGTGTGCTTCTGACATCAGTGACTTCAGTGGATTTATTCCAGGGATGAATTTGGCTATCGCTGCTCTGTGTAGGTAAATCTTCAGGAAGTGCTAATTAAAAGGATGTCAGCTGATTTTACCATTCCATTATGCTGGACTTTGTAAAGGTTATTTATATTATTCTACATCAGGCCGTAGTGAGAGAATATTTCTGGTGGCAGTTCATCTATTAAAATAGCTGCAAGAAAACGTAAGCACTGGAACTAAAAATAAAACTTTTTTTTCCTAACAGAGCAAGTGGCAGCCACAGACGTATTTTCAAATTTTAACATTCTAATGTTTACTGAATAGAAATTGCATTGCTTTCATTATGCTTTAAGCACTACCATGTTACTGATGGAGTAGCTACTGTTAAGTGGAAGCCAGATGTAAATGTACCAGTATCTGCAAAGACTTCTTGGCAGAGCTGGTGGTTGTTTCCTATGCTTTGATTATCTGCTGGCTCTAAAACAAGTGACAGAAATATTTTTCTGGTGTGTGTTTACTGTTGAATATAGATTTTCTGTGAGAGCTGACTGTGACCCCTGCCTAAGGTTATTAGTAGATGACTAGCACATGTATGTGCTTACACTATATTTGTTCAAGCACATTCTAGAAACCATGAAAGCAGGCTTTTTTATTACAAAGCACATGTGACTAAGACCTCTGTTAAATTAAAAGCTGATCACATCATTTGTATGTTCAGTTCACTTTCTTTTTGTTACAATTCAAGCGTAAATTTCAGTAGTTTTATTCTCAGTTATGATGCTCCCTCTTGTAATTAGGCATTGTGAAAATGCTGAAGATGCAGCTCAGTAAGTGGCCATCATGCAGCCTTGCAAAATGTTCTTCAGGGTGGACAGTGACTTTCAGAGCAACTTCTGTAAACATCTGGATATAGCACAGGCTGTCAGCTCTCAGCCTCAGTGACTGTGTTCAGCTTTTTTTGACAGTGGAAACAAACAAAATACCCCCAGCCTCTTAAGACAGCTACATCATCCTTAACTGCTAAATATTTTCTTTGCCATTTTTATGCTACAAATTAGTACTTTTTGTAATGCATATCCATGTAGCTTCTAAAAGGAAGTAAAACATGTTTGCTATATTGCTTTGCCAGTGCCAGAACTTTTCACCTTGCTATGGGGCTGGTTTATGCATGGAAAGAAAAAGTTTCCCATAAAAGAGGCTCTAATCTGCTTTTATCTGCTGTAGTTCTGATTTTATGTTTGTCATACTGCTGGAGTCAGAACAGTTTTTAGAGTGGCTTCAGGATGAGTTTCAGCACTGCTGACTGCCTACAGGCAGCATGACAGAGTGCAAGGACACACTCTGTACCCTCTCTTTCCTCCAGCCAGTTTCAGGAATACCACCATACTGCAGAGCCACTAGGGGTTTTTCCTATGCAAAAAGCATCCCTTCATAACCATAGGATGATCCTGTGCATCTACCAACAGAAACATTTCTGATGAAGAGAGAACTTGTATTGGACTTCTGAGATTATTTTCTGCTTCCAAACCCCACAACACTTTGATGCTGGAGCTGGCAATATCCTATTACAGTTTATTCAAGTGGTTCCAGAGAATGTTATTCTTGTGGACATATTTCTCAGGTCCTTGGAACCACATCCTTTCAGCATGTACTCACAATACAGTTGTTAATAAACACCTAAGCATCCAGAGGCACACACAAGGATCTGCAGTAGCATTAATTTCTTTGGCTTGCTGTTTGAGAGTGACAGTGATTTTCTTAGGTTTCCAGCCTGTAATTCACAGACACTCCTGTCTGCCCTGTTAATGAAGTGAGAACAACTCTATCCATAATGTGCTAGTTCTTTCCTGAGTAACATGCTATCAAGAGACACTCTGAGGCTTGGTCATCTTTAAACATGACAGTCATTTATGTTTAGAAGCTACAAATTAAACAGCATAAAGGAAATGAAATAAAATGGAACTCTACAAACTCAGAAAGCAGCTAGTGGATTTGTTGGAGTTATTGGAGAGCTTTGGTACAGAGGTAGACTAAATACAAATCTTACCAGCATCTCCTGATAGAAGTCACAGACTGACAGTTCAGCATAACGTTGTGTAGAAGGTTCTCAGAGAAGTGTTTTCTTTGCAGCTGAGAAGACAGAAACACATTATGCATGCTTAAGGTCAATACAAGGAAACAGAGCCCCACAAAACATATTTAATATAAGTTTGATTTCCTGTGGAATGCTTTCCAGATGTTCTCTCAAACAGGCCTCTCAAAAGTGGTCTGAGGTAATTTTTTTGCAAGCAGAAAATTCTGTTTTGTGTCACTGCATCTGAGAGTCAGTGTTCCAGTTCTTTATTGCACTACCTTGTGCTCAGGACTCGAACCATATTTTTCAAAATTGGTTTTATTACACAAAATGTCAGTAGTATAAAAGTATTTACATTACCCAATTGGAAATAAATCATACTTGTGTAGAATTACATTTGAGGGTAGTATTTTTCCTTAAACCCAAAGGAGACCTAATATATTAACTTAAAATTACTCTCATGCATGTTCTTGAGTAACTTTGAGGATTTAACTAACATTGAAGAACTATGACTTTGTTTTCTTAAGTTCTTTTCATTTCATGTAGTCGATATTGTGTAACAAGATCTAACCAGTGCCTCACAGACGACACTAACAGAAAATGGTATGAAATCAACTTTATTTTGCTTAGATTCAAATAATAGCACTTGGATATGGATATGTTTACTTCAGAGCAGCTGTTTTGTTGGTAGAAAAATAGTATGGTTGTACTGTTCATTTTAAAATGTGGATATGCATGACTGAATTTCTGATAGTTAGCTCAGCATCGTCTGGGGTACTAGAGGTCTAGAAATCCCCTGGTAAACAAAAAGCCTGGATCACATAGGTACTGGCAGATATACTGAGAACAGACTGTCAGCCAACCAGTTCTGGTTGAGTGTGGGTGCTCAGCTGGTGCAACTGGATTTGGTGGGCTGTTGTGTTTATGGCTCATGTTCTGAGCAAGCATTCGTGATGCTGAGAGGCATCTGAATGAGTCTTGTGTGGTCTCTGGTGTTTGCTTCCATATCCAGTTATTCCACAGTCCAAATAGGCTGCCTGTATATGATTGGGCATTGTCTGCATTTTACTTCCAGATAAACAACACGATTTTTAGAGATAAATTGAATCCAGAATCAAATATTTGTGTGGGCTTAGGCTGCCAGTCATTTAAAATAACAAAACAGAAGCAAAATCAGATAAAAACCAGCTTCTTTCAATTAGTACCTGATTTTTGGGGTCCCAGATCCTGTAATGGTTTCTGCCAGTGTTGCAAAGCATTTGAATCTGCTTGTCTGAGAGAAACTGATTTGAATGTTCACGTCTTGGGAGCCATTTGGTCTGTCATCAGATCTTTACTTTTTCAGTCTTCCCACCACCCCAGCTGGTGTGGGAGGCTGGAGGCTAAGGCCCTGCAGCATCTGTGGGGCAGGGTGTGAAACCTGGGGAGTGAAACCCAGAGGCTGGGTAGGGCAACTCCTGGAGCTTGGAAGGGACATCAGGGTCTTCAGGGCCTGGGAACTGTGTTTGAGAAGGAAGATAGCAATGAAAGGAAAACTAGCCTTTTTCAATGAAAGAAAAAAAAAAGTCAAAATTGATAGTTGCTCACACAGCTCACAGGTGTTCAACAGTGTGTGTAAGGAGGTATGAGATGTATTAGTATTACACAGCTCTAATGTCTTTTAATTTTTAAAAAACAGGGTCAAAGCTGTATAACTAGGTTCTGGGAGAGTCACCTCGTGATGGAGCTGTTCTGAGGCTTTTTTTGGCTCACTGGTTGATAGAATTTCTTGCGTAGCCTTTGCCTCATTTTCTCGCTGCCCACTCACTGTGTCTTTATGAAACAGAGAAAATAAAAAGCTTCTCCAACAATGAAGCTATTAATTTGGCCACGTACCATCCCCTCTTACCTCTATTGCATCCCAGCAGAAATAGCAGTACCCAAGCTGTGTAGGAGCTGTTTGTAGCTACAGAGGAGGAGGATGCGTTTGACCCCCACAAGAGAAGAACAAGTATTTTGGCTTGGTTTTTTTTTTCCCTAATGGTGTCATTTATCACTGTGACACATATTCATTGACTTAGTCTGAATTTTTTCAGTGTCAGATTTATACTGCTTTGCTGTTTTGAATATTGATGCAGCACTTCCCATACGTGACTGTACTGTGAGTGCCAAATGGTGTCTAGACGCTAGAGCAGCTTTGACTAATTAGTGTAGTCACCACTCAGCTTTGGCATTTACCTACTCCTGATATTACTGCTCCTGAGCCATAAATAGGTACCTAAACACAAGCAGCAATGGGAAGAGAGGTAGTGAGCATCTCTAGAGTTCACCTCCCATCACCAGGGCGAGGAGCTGTAACCACTCACTTGGACATCTCAGCATCCATGTGCACAGCCAGCAGGATTCAGTGTCTTTCTTGGTGTGAAAATCACCACTACAAAGGCAAGGTTAAGAGAGAAGATTCTCCCAGCTCAGCCCCTGTGTACCAGCAATTGAAGGTGCATACAGCCAGTGAGATAAAAAGAAGTTACTCAACATCTGCCTGCCCAGCAGGAGGGGAACGTCTCGGGAAGGACTCTGAGTCTGGTTTGTGGAGCAGCTTTCCAGTTGACACCACATCCAAAAATGCAGTTTAAGAATATTTTGGCAACATCATCATTTCCATCATCACGCTTCTGAATATTGCCCCAGTACTGAAAGTGGGTTGACCAACTTTAGAGGGAGAACTGATAAGTATCAAAGATATTTTCAGAACATCAAAGAACTTTTACGAAATCTTAAAAGTAAAAAATAGTGAAAAGGTAATCGATGTTGCCTATTCAACAGGCTGTGCTAATAAAAAATCAAATTGCCTCAGAAATTATATGCAGATTAGACACAATACTGCTGTTAACAAAGCTTATTTGTAAGCAAAATTTGAAAGTTTTTATTTATCCTGCTGTGTATTTGAAGTACCACTGTCATAAGGAAAATAAATTAACTTTGTTTTCTTTGTATTTTTAACTGTTACAAGTGATTTTACTGGTGTTAATATACAGCATTAGAGAATAGCAGGTTGGGATTTTTTCTGTTCTTCTCAGAAGAGTATTTGTTGTTCAAGCAGATTTTCTTTGAATTTCCCAATAGGATTATTCTTGGTTTTTTAGTTCACAATATACAAAATATTTAACATAAGCTTTCCTGCAGATCTTCGGTTTGCTTTGAGGAGATTTTCCAGGGCTAAGATAGGACTCATTCATGGGTTTTTGCCCCACGAAGAGAGGATTTGTTTTTCTCCCCAAGAAAGAAGATTTCTGTGTGGTTCTCTTCAGATCTGTTTTTTGTGTTAAGGAAGGGGAAAAAATCATTAATGCTCCTGTACACAAAGAGGATTTGTGAATTCTTCAACAGAAAATGAAATTAAGAGTTCCTTTTAAATTGGTCCTGCTACATGTTATGTACAATATAAAACTGGTGAAACTGGTTATGTACATATAAACTGCTGTCCCTCTATCCAGCCAGCCAGCAAATAGATGTGTGTACATCCATTGCATGTGTAAAAATGGTGCACACTTGAAGGCACACATGTTCCAAGCTTTGTTTGTCCTCTGCATTACCAAACTGCTCAGTCATGGATTAGACACTTACCCACAAGTTACTACACACAAGTTTCTTCCTGCTCAAGGAATTCTGTTAATGCAGCTAAGCATGTTATTTTATTAATTTATTTTATTAATTTATTTTATTTTTTTATGCTTATGATTGCTCTTTTTCAGCATCCCTGAGAGGATTGTCTCTTTTCCCTAATGAGCTCTTAATATCATATGCTACCTTAATGCCATAGTCTACCTTGACCTTAGCAAGGCTTTTGACACAGTTTCCCATAACATCCTCATGAGCAAGCTCAGAAAAGTGGTCAGTGAGATGGATTAAGAACTGGCTACACAACAGAGCCCAAAGAGTGGTGATCAATAGTGCAGAGTCCAGCTGGAGACCTGTGACTAGTGGAGTCCCTCAGGAATCAGTCCTGGGTCCAGTCCTGTTCAACATCTTTATCAAAGACCTTGATGATGGGACAGAGTGTGTCTTCTCAGGAAGTTTGCTGATGGCATAGCACTGATGGGAGGAGTGGCTGATTCACCTGAATATTGTGTGACCATTCAGCAAGATTTGGACAGGCCAAGAGTAGCCTGATGAGGTTCAACAAGAACAAGAGCAGAGTTCTGCATCTGGGAGGGAATAACAAAATGCAGCAGTACAGGTTAGGAGATCTCCTAGAGAGTAGCCCTGGGGAGAAGGACTTTGGAGTCCTGGTGGACAACAAGTGTTCCATGGGACAGAAATGTGCCCTTGTGGCCAAGAAGGCCAGTGGTATCCTGGGGTGCATTAAGACGAGTGTGTCCAGCAGATTGAGGGGGGTTCTTCTCCCTCTCCCTCTCTACTCTGGACCTCACCCAGAGTATTGCATCCAGTTCTGGGCTCCCAGTTCAAGAGGGACAGGGATATACTTGACAGGAGGGCTATGGATGATTAAAGGGTTGGAACACCTGCCTTATGAAGGAAGGCTGAGACACTTGGGGCTGTTTAGTCTGGAGAGAAGACTGAGAGGGGATCTGATTAATGTATATAAATACATGAGGGCTGGGACTCAAGAAGGAAAGGACAACCTCTTCTCACTTGTGCCCTGGGATAAGACAAGGGGCAATGGATCCAAGATAGAGAACAGGAAGTTTCACCTCAACATGAGGAAGAATTTTTTAACTGTGAGGGTTACAGAGCCCTGGAACAGGCTCCCCAGAGAGGCTGTGGAATCTCCTTCTCTGGAGACTTTCAAGACCCATCTGGGTGCATTTCTGAGTGACCTGCCCTAGTTTTGGTCCTGTTCTGGGAGAGGGTTGAACTCAAATGATCTTTAGAGGTCCCTTCCTACTCCTGACATGCAATACTTCACCATAAATGATTCTATGGTTCCTAGTTAGGCTAATTTGTCTTTCCCCTGTTACAGCAGTAACACTGTTCTGCTATTGCTGATGAGCACACTTTCATCAGTGTCAGTCTACTGGAAATCTTTGGGGCTAGACCTTCAGTGAGCATTAATCAGTAGTGAAAATGGTGGAGTTATTTTATGGTAGATGGAGGTCTCTCTCTGCTTTTGTTTGCTGGCCTGAACTTTATCTCCAGTAGAAATGAATCCACATAAATATGAGGTGTAGTTAACAGCTGAGGAGAGAGCAAGAAGTTTGATAGTGTGAAGTCTGGATGACTCACTGGGGAGGAGGTGTATGAAGATGTCCAGTAATGCTTGGGCCAGAGCTATCTGAACTATATTTGGCTTATGAAAACTTAGATGTGCAACATTGTCAGATCATTACCTTTTATGACCACAAAAATTCCTCAGAAATTAGCATAGAAATCAAGCTGTATGCCAAAGGGATCAGCAGAGCAATTTTTAGCCTCCATTAGAGTTTACAACAAATAAATTCTTTAAGCAGACTGGTTAGTAAATGGCTGGTGTTACACCATAGTTACCAGTCCTTAAAAACATTTAGAGAAGAGGAAGGTATTAAATGATCACTGGACCAGTGCATCTAATAATCTAAGGGAGAAGTGGACATTTGAGAATGATGACATATTTGCAAGTGATGTTCTGGGGTTATCAAGATGCTGATTGTATAACTGCAGCTTGAAAAAGATTCATTTGTGGTCACATAAATAATGAGCTACTTTGGTTTAGAAATGCAAAAAAACTTCACATACAGCAGCCTTGCTCTTTCTACCATGGCAAAGATCATTCATACTAGATTGACGTAATAGGCTCTTTTCTGTCCTAAAACAGACTGCATCCAGGTATTATTACAATTTGCTAAAACCTTAGGAACTCTCAGCTGTCTCTGTTCCCAGTTGCTCAGATGGCTCAATCCAAGCATCTATCTAAATTATTGACTGAGAGAGGAATCCCTTTGGTGACACAAGGTTTCCTTACCCAGATTAATTTCATGGTGCTTCTATTTCTCTCCCCATATTTCCTCATCCTGTCCCATGGTAGGTACAGTATATATTCACCAGCAAAGAAATATTTTTACAGAAATTTAGAAATTTATGTGTGTGTGTGTATGTAGATATGTATTTATAGGGCATCTTAAAGGGCAGTTAGCAAGCTGGGCTTTTTAAAGCTATTAAAGCACAAATGTCCACCTGAAGGTTAATTGTGTAAATAAGGGAAGAGAAGGAGTGAAAAGCTTACTGTGGTTTGAAGGCAAACATGGATTTGCTGGTGTCAGTGAAGTTAGCAAGGGCTGGAACTAAAAAGAGGTCATGAGAATAGCTCAGATAAATTCAGGTACCACTTGCATACAATCTATTTATAGGATGCTTTCTCAAACTAAGCCTGTGAACCCTTTGAAGTTTGCCCATCACTACTTCAGGGCCAATTAATGATGTGCATCCAGTGCCATTCTGAGAGAGGTGAAACAAAAAAGCAAACAAAGATAATTAGTCTCTGGGGCATATAAACAAATAAAGTAAATCACTTGCAAATCACTTGTTTCTGCTAACTTTGGGTTTTCACTGCAGAACTAAAAAAGAGCATTTATACTGCAAATCTACATAATGCTAGAGCAGTGCTGAAATGGCATAGATGATACTACTCTGATTTTGAGATGGCTTTTCACAGATTAAGCACCTGATTCTGAAACATCACTGTTGAGTTGTTTGATGCAAGAGGACATCTTCATCCCTTTTTCACAGAGAAGCTTGAAGTAGGGAGGCAACATAATTTTGTTCGTGGAGCCAAAGGTCTAAACACTGCTTTATAATTAAACCAAAAGTCTCTGCTCCAAGTTTACAAGTCTGAGTGAAAGCATGAGTTAAGCTGAGATCAGAGAGTGGCTGTAGGATGTGGGACCTTGGTCCACATTAGTGATGCCTCTCAAATTTTACGGACCAGAATGGGATCATTATGTGGCCTTTCAAGCACTAATAACCAGAAGAGTTCCTGCTGCCACTTTTTTTTTTTTTCTTGTTTGACAATCTAGTAGTGATCTGTTAAGTTCAATACAGCTTCAGTCCTCAACTAAAGCACTTTCCATGAGTAAGCAATGCTCTCCCTCTCTTGGACATGGGGTAACTGAGGTAAGTGAAAATATTGCAGTCATTCAGCACCAGAACTGGATGCAGAGTGCACAGTTCCTTCTGCTGAGCCCTGGGCTCAATATTGTAGACTTTGGATAAATGAACATTTTACAGGAACAAATAGATTCTCAGTTGCATGACCGCAGGGGGCTCAGGAGGCAATGCCAGCTGGATCTGCCTGCTGCTCCAGTTCAGCCAGCTGGTTCTGCAGGCCAGTCCAGAGCAGGGGTAAACCCATTCCCTGGAAACGGAGCCAGTACCAAAGCAGGTCCTGCCTCAAGTCATGTAGTAGGCTGAATCTGTGAGCACAAACATACAGTTTTTGTGTAATCAGTAAAACTGCAGAAACTGTGTTCTGTTCCTGCAAAATAACAGGTTCCAGTTCAAATCCAGGCAAAATTGCTTCTTTTCTTTTTTTTTTTTTTCTTTTAGTAAAGGGTGTTTTCTTTCAGTAAAGAAAATGCTTCTTTAGTATTTTAGTTTTCTTTTAGAGCATTTCTTCTAGTAAAGGGTAGGAATTTCCATGTTGTCCTGTCCCTTTTTGACAGTTTTCTTACACTTGTTTGTTCTGACTTCAAATGCGGATTCTGGAAAGTGATGTGTCTGAGACTTCTCCTTAGCTGAAATGTGCCCAATGTACGTTGAAGTTAAAGAACATGAAGTCCAAAACTGGAAAAGAGTATAAAAGCCAAGAATGCCTGCAGGCTTGATTTTTGAAGATGTGAATTTTCCTTCGTCTTACAGATCTCGCCTCGCAGATTTCTTCACAAACTGCCGGCCCGAGTCCCGGTCTGTCAGTGGCTGTCTGAAGGAGAACTACGCTCACTGCCTCCTCGCTTACTCAGGCCTTATTGGTAAGAAGGGAGGGAAGGATGGGGGCTTGCTTGGTCTGAGAAAAACACTCAGACTGTATTTTGAAGGCCCACGTGAAGCCAAAGCTGTGGAACATAATACTCGTGTATGTATTTTTGTATTATCTCTAATACAACATAATACTAGGTAAAAATCTCCAAGTCTGTTGGGTGTGTTTTACCTTACAGAGTGTCTTGGAGTAAATTTGTGCATTGCAAGGAAATTAAGGATGGAAGATTGAATTTGAAATAATAATTAAAAGAAAAAAGCACACGAAGTAAAGTTTATTAAGGTAGTTGAGTTTGGACAGGACCATGAAGTAGGAAGATAAAAAGAACAACTGAAACTGCAGCTTGGTTGATACTGCAGCTGTGACCAGAAGGCTGGGTAAATACCTCCTGCTCTTTAGGGAAAGACTGCAGGACATTTGAGGAATGAGACAATAGACAAACGTAGCATTGTTGTACTTCCTACTGCTGTTTTTCCCATGTTGTCCTCCTGCCCACTCTCTTTTCTGAAATGCCTGTCAATAGAGGTGGAATGAGACCAAATTCATCTTCTGAAATCCTCTCCCCTCCCCATCATCTATTAATTGTTTGCTGTCACCTTGCTGACGGTCAGCAGGCACAAAGATGCCTTTATGCAAGCCAGATTCCATATTCCACATGCAATATTTGATTCCTGAAAGAGAGAGATCATCTTGGGAAAGGGAACTTGTAGAAATACCATGGTTGGGCAATAAAGAATACGTGAATGTCAAAACACTGAAGCAAACAAACGTTAGAGGCCACCAGAGAAGATGTTTTTAAGCTTGCAGCCTGCACCTGCTATGAGGCAGTAATATCCCTTTCTGTTGGCTGTGAAGGTCCCAGCTGAGGCCCTGAAGCTGATCCTGCTGTTCAATAAATTTCTCTGGAGACAATATAAAAAAAAATATATTGCTAAAATAAGTTGGTTTTGCTGAAAAATGACTGAAAGGGATATTCACTGGCTTACTGTTATCATTCTAATTACTCTAGCAGCTAACAAGTGAGGTAAATTCATGTGGCAACTGGTAAAATAAGATGTGATGGTTTCAAAGGATGTGCTTCTGTGACTTAAGAGCTGAAGACAGTATGCAAAGGGTATAACACATGAACAGTTATGACAGAATGTTGTTTGACTCAAACAAAGAATTGAATAGCTTTGAAATGTGATCTATTCAATGAGATTAGGAAGTCTAGCTGCTGGCAAAAGTAGCTGTTAGGAGTAGATACTTCTGAATAAGTGCTGCCAAGCACTCCTTGCTGGACCTAGTGAATTTTGCTGGCAGTTTTGTTGGATCCATTTTTCCATTTAACCTCAAGGATTACCCGGTTCCTACAGTCAGGCATTTTTGTGTTGCCGTGGATGACCGTGCTGCAGGATGCTGTCACACATCAGAAATGTGGAATAGATCCTGAAGGAGCTGAAATCAAAAGGAGATCTAATTTTCAGAGGGAAAAAAGAAACATTTTTCTTCCTTCCTGCTAGCCCCATGCAGAAAGATGGGTATTGAGTAGTGTTAAATTTTTTTTTACTTTTTCATAGTAATTCTGATAAAACAAGAAAATCGGTAAATCAAAACTTTCATGTGCTGAAGCAGTAAATTCCTGCTTCTGGTATCAAGCTGATATAAAAGTAAAATAAATTATGTGAAGACCATCAAATTTGTAAGATGCTGAGATAGAAATCAGGGGCACAATCTTTGAAATGTCTGCCTAATATATATATAAAACACAGGAAGAAGAGATTGATAGGCTATGGGGAAGAAGCTGTTACAGATCCATTCATTCCTTAGAGCTTCAGGGTCTCCAGGTGTTTTAATGAAGATAAAATATTGTTCATTAAGATAAAATATTATTTCATTTAGCCATTTCATTAAACATAGCAAAAATGTGCTTTTATAGAGTTCCTTCAGGAAATTGAGGGTTCTCTGTGGTAGGTACGGTGGATATAATTTTGCTGTTGCATGCAGGGATGTAAATCAAAGTTAACTTCACTGAAGTTAGTGGAATCCCACCTGAAATAAATGTCTTAAGTAGGAAAGCAGTCAGGCAGGGTTTTTATGAGGGGCTTTACCAGTTAAATGGAGAACAGTCTGTATGAAGTTCTTTAAGGTTTGCATCAGGAGGTTATATATATGATTTTAAAGTTATGTATATTTTACAGGAATTCTGAAAATCTTATTTCATTGCCTTATGCTCCTTGTTATAGTAATAAAGACAAATTAATATTATTAGTAAAAGGAAAATATGAACATTATTAAATATAGAATAAAGTTGGAGATAGCTATGTCTGAGATTCAGTGCTTTGGTTACAGCTCAAACTCTCTGGAGCTGTCTGCATCAGGTGTTGTTCTAACTGCTGACTTCACGATCTGCTTTAGGCAAGTTCGCTTCCTGACATGTTCCCTTCAGTAAAATCCATCCAATTTCCCTGGGATTCCCAAGAATTCCATGAGAGCTGATATGAATAAACTGGATTTGTGTTGGACCAAAGGAACTTCGGTCACGTGCCCGTCCTCCTGGACTGCCCATCCATCTCCTCATTCTTAATTGACCCTAATTTGAAGAACCTTTTGGCTGCTTTCCAGTCAATTCTGCTTTTGTCTCAAATCCAGAGACCTGACTGCCTGCTGCTGAGACCATCACAGAAATATTTGATACACAGGACAGAGAAAACCAAGCATGTCCTATTTTAGTGCCAACCACCATGGTTTCTCTGATCCGTTAGTGTCCTTCAGCAGAATTTCCAAGATGCCAGCTAGCAGGGGAGGCAGGGGGGGAGAGGGTTTGGAAGGGGAAGGCACACACATTGCAGGGAAAAAGCAAAATCCACCCCAGGAAATCAAGCATATAATCCGCTTGGGTTCACATCTGCCCCCAGGTTTAAATGACAGGCTGATTTTCTACTAGCTGCTCTTTCAGCCACTCTGTTTTTGCTGGATGTACAATTTGTGTGCTGTGTATGTACATTCCTTGTCCTATCATTCCTGTATTCATCAATTCTAATCATAGCTCAGTATCTGTTACACTTCTAGCCCCTGTCTTGACCCATTTTAATTACCTTATTACCTCTTCAAGATAAGAAAGTCTTACCTCAGTGATCTTTTCCATTTCCTCTGAAACTTTCGGGTTTTGTAACCCTTCACTAAGCATTTGCTACTTAATATTTTTTTCTTTTTTTTTTTTCTGAAGCTACTGTTGTCTTTCCATTTGCAAAATCCACTCAATTTTAATTTTCTCTCACTTCTTTTCAGATCACGTCACGTGGTTGAAAAAGTGTACTGAACCATCAAACGGATAATAGACAGATATTTCCGTTTGTTTTATTTTAATTTAACATAATTCTTTTTCTTATTTATCTATTGTCAAGTTTACATTAGTGGTGCAAATGATATTTGCCTAATTTACTAAATTCTCTACCTTCTTTTAATAAATTTTGAACTCTGCTATTTACTCACGTGCTAATCTCATGTCGAATTAGAGCATTATTACTGCAAATATCTTTTAAAAGCTGGAAGCAGATAAAGGTATGAGATTGCATTCTAATTTAAGACCATCCCAAAACAAGACAAAATATGCTTTTTTGTGAGCTTGGCATTGGGACTGTATTCATTTTTGCATACATTACTGCCTTTCTCAGGCCAGCCCCTAATGTTTCTTCTCCTTTTGTCTCCCCGCCGTCTCTGAAGCAGTTTGCATGTTGATTTGTTCAGATCCTGGTGCTGCCTGGTGACTGAAAGGCTGTTTGACGTCATTCTCTGATTTGTGTTATTTCTAATGTTCCTTTTTTTAGCTTGGTGTTTGATAGCCCTTTCCTGTGCAGTATTGCAAACTCTGGGGCCCTGGACCTATGGACCAAATTTTCTCCGCTAGTCCACACTCTGGGTCACCAATAGTTATTCCTCATCTATTCCATCTTCTTAATGACTACTTTGATGTCAGTGTTGAGGAGATGTGATCACATTTCCTCATGATTTATAGCCTATCTTAGAATTGTAGGTTACCAAGTGAGGAGCGTGTTTCCTGGAACAGCTGTCATCAGTACACATCTGGAATACCTGCCTTTTTACATTTTTTTCCTGCTTCATCAGAGAAATAAAATAAAGGTTTAAACTTCTCAGTCCTTAGAGAAGCAATCACTGGTCTGAAAAACTAGTGACCCATCAAGATTAATAGTAATCTATTACTGGCAAAAAATCTACCATTTTATGGATGCTGGTTATGTTTTTGCTTTGTTGATTGCCATAACCTACTCTGTTTGCAGGTCCCTAAAGAGCACGGTGGGGTTAATGCTCCCCCCATGAGGTATCAGGCATCTCACAGCATGACTACCATTCCCCTTGCTCAAGTGTTTCAGAAATGTTTTTTCAGACTGGCTGCAGTCTCCAGGAGAAAGCTCAGATCTGGATCTCTAGTTTTGGCCATTTCGTTACAACTAGAACAGAAATGAGAAAAAGTACAAGTGGGGAAGAAAAATTGGATTTTTAGAGTGCAGCTCCTAAGGACACGGGTCCACTTAGGTTTGATTTGCCAGCAAAACCCTTTTAAGAGGTTCCCACCTTCTCCCAATCCATCCCTCCCCTGTGCCACAGTTTTTCACCTGTCAATTCTGCTGGTGCAGCTCTCTGTAGGAATGCAATATAAACCTTTTTGGAAGAAGGGAATTGCTTTTTACTGTAATTTTACAGACCCTAAAGTGGTTGCTTTCAGACAGCCCAGGATGTGGATTACAGCACAGGGCTGGGGCCCCAAGGGCAACAGGAACCATGAACTGTTGAGTCTGGAAGTTAGAGCCCTGCCACGTGTGTCTCCTTGTAAATCCTGCTCTGAATACACAACTTACCCAGTGCTGTTTGCTGTCTGCTTATTATGGAAAGAATGTTTGAGTTCAAGGGTTGCTCACAGTGCTTTACTTCCCTCTTTGCTAGGCACAGTGATGACACCAAACTACATAGATTCCAACAGCCTCAGTGTTGCCCCATGGTGTGACTGCAGCAACAGTGGTAACGACGTAGATGAATGCATGAAATTTCTGAATTTCTTCCAGGACAATACATGCCTTAGTGAGTACAAAATTAGATGTCTTTAAATGTGTTCCAGCAAGTTTTCGGAAATTTCTTTACTGTTTAAGTGTGTTCTGATACATCAAGGCCATGTCTTTACACTTTTGTCAGCATCGTGCTGCTGTAGGCATAAGGATTAAACAAACAGGAAAATATGCCTGGTACTAAAGAAGCTCGTGGAAAAATATCCAAAAAATGAAGTTGTGTTGTATAGAAATATGTTTATATCACAGATCATATTTGGACTCGAACAGTCAGGCTGCATCTGTACCAAAAAACTGCAACATCTGAGGGACTTGTGTATAATTTAAGAACTTCCTATAAAACACAAAGACACGTAGTTTATGACATGAAGGATTTGCTGTGGGTTAGTATAAATTGGATTGTGCTTGCAATTTATAGCCAAGCTCAGTTTTTTCAGGCTACTTATCTCAGATGCCTGGGTTTACACAAGTCTGGATGGTACCTATTATTAAGATTTTGTTAAATTATTGATTTTTTTTTTTTTTCAGTCAAACTCGGTTCCAAATTAGGGACTAATATAAATTTCAGAATGGCTCAGTGGAGTCGATTTTGGCAGGTTCTCTTTTCAAATTTCCTGTCTGCCTGGAGCAGCATAATTGGATGATGTGGAGTGTGCATCAGAGTTTTAATTTCAGATAAATGAGGAGACCAAAAGAGCTTGGCTTCGCTAGCCTAGCAGAACAGAAGTTGAAGTGATACATGATTATTCTCTAAAATTGCATTAGAGAGGCAAGCCCAGGTAGGGAAAAGGATGTCTTCTTCATGAAGAAATTAAAGATGTTTTTTAGTTTAATACAATTTTTTTTCTCTTACAGAGGGTGGGAAAAGTTACTATTTTTATTTTTAAATTCCTGTTGTCATTAATGGGCCTTTTAGAGTCTGGAGAAAATGTCATTTTAAAATCCCTCCCACTTTTTTTCAGACAAAACAAAAATCACTTTTCCATTATGGGATAAAAACTAGGAATTTCTCGTTAGTCTGTTTAGTTAAAAAATACACTTCCCATTTAAGCTGGAAAATAAACCAGTAATTTGGGCATTTACAGAAGACGTGGAAAAAACCTAGCTTAAACATTTATTCAAAAACCTATTTGGTTATTTATGCAAATTGGAATATCTGAGACCATACCCTGAGGGCTAGGGGACTCAGAAGGCAGGAGGCAGGGGATTGCGTTCATACTGTGCCTGATGTGGAGCTGGGATATGAAACTGAGTTTACCACGTCCACCTGCACACCCAAAATCCTGATCTTTCTTGCATCTCCGTATGCACTTACCTAAAAATTGCACCCTAGAGCTGAAAAACCTTTTGCAACAGATGTTAAGTTGAAACCAGAGTGGAAGTTTTGATTTCAAAAGGTGGGTGTGACAATGCTGGTGAAAATTAAAGTCTGCTTTAGTAATGAGTCCCAATAAGGACAAACATTTCATTGTTTGTTTTTTACATGTTTAGGTGTTTCAGTAAAATATTATAAAATATTTCAATATTGTCCTTCAGCATACAGCTTTATATCAGAACTATGAAATTGGTGTGGTATTAAAAAAACCTAAAAATCCAAATGAATAGGCCCCAGAGAGGTTGTAGATGCCCCATCCCTGGAAACGTTCAAGTTCAGGTTGGATGGGGCTCTGAGGAACCAGTTGAAGATGTCCTTGCTCACTGCAGGAGGGTTGGACTAGAGAGCTTCAGAGGCCCCTTCCAACCCAAACCAAAGATTCTATCATAGAATCCTAGAACATGTCAAGTTGGAAGGGACCCACAAGGATCATTGAGTATGATTCTCGGAAATAATAGAAGGAGACTAGTTCTAAAGACCATTTTTACTTAGAAAATCAAAGGTAATTGAATTGCATGTATTTCTGTGATCCGTCTTAAAATAACTGAAAGTTACTGTTAATTTAAGAATTCATAGGAAACTAGTGCTTTGTATTGCCTTATTCAGGTAAAACCAAGAAAAATATCATTTCACTCTTCCAACTTTTTCTCCATCAACCCAGCTGATCGTGGTGCTTTTTACACATTCTCTTTGCATGTTGAAGTTCCAAGAACTAATATCAGAATAAAATACATCTTTTTCAGATGAAAATTAAATGTAAATTACTTTATAAGGCAAGGAATACAGCTGAGAAGTATTAATAAATTCCACATATTAGTCCCCAGTGAAATTGTTTGATTCCTTGTACAAAGAATTTGAAATAAGAAATCCCTAAATCCATGTTGAATCCCTGAAGACCTGATTAAAAATTGTTTTTCTATTTGTTTATAAAAAACCCAACCAATTTACTCTTGCCATAAACACACTCTTTAATCCCATGAAACTGTGATAAGCTTTTTAACTTCAGAATATAAAAGTTTTAGTTTAAGCATGCTTCCCTCACCTAATTATGCAGATTTTGATTGGAAACTGTAAGGAAAAGATTGTCTTAGTTAAACCATTTTGTCATTACAGGGATATTGGTTTTATTACAACGAGCTATAGAAATACATCAATATTTTGCCTGCTTTCTGGTTTTAGTTTGCTGTGTAACATCACCTGTTACATTACCTGAATTAGGATGTAATATTCCAACTGTATTTTATATCTGTGTGAATTAGGATGTAATATTCCAACTGTATTTTATATCTGAAAAGTAATTTTTTGAGGCTTTTGGATGGTAAGAAATGTGATCACAGTAAGTAATAGAGCTTCTGTCAAGAATTGTTGGGAACATTACAAAGAAGAGGCTACACCAGATAATTATGTGACCCCAGACTCTCAGTTCATGTTTCTGATGTGTTCAAAATTAAGACACATTTTTCAGCATAGAAATTGTTTTTCTATAAATACATATATTCTCTTGGAATAATAATGATTCAAATGTCAGTTTTGGTTTCTGCTATTTGTTTAGAAATAGAAAATTGCCTGTAATTTGTTTTCACAGAAAATGCAATTCAGGCTTTTGGCAATGGTACTGATGTGAATGTGTGGCAGCTGATCGTACCAGTACATGCCACTACAGCCACAACTACAACAGCTTCCAGACATAAAAAAGCAGATTCAGAGACCACTGACAATGAAATACCCACCCACAATGATTCACCAGCATGTGCAAACCTGCAGGTAAGAATCTTCTACTTGATGCAGTGCATCAATGGAAGTTTTTCATTCATAGGTGAGTATTCTGCTGCATAAATCGATGCCTGCTTCAATGGGAATCTCAGTTCCTTCCTATGTTGTAGCTACGAGATGGAGACCCTGCAAAATACCAGACACTTATTTTAGATAAAAAATGTCTATTTCAAAGTGGACTTTATTGCCTTTTTAATTCAGAAGCAGGGTGTAGTATTTACTTTAGCATAGGTTTGGGTATAAATGTGGCACTAGCCAAGCCCTGCCAGGGTATGTCAGATTAAATTAATCCCCTGAGTAGTCCAAATTCAGAGAGAACTCTTAATGTCAGCTAGCGTGTCCTGTTGCTTACTTTCTAATGTTATTGGCAGTGAACTTAAAAGGTTTTTTGGCTGAGTAGGTCTGGGTATTAGAGAATATGTAGTGAAGAAGCTGGACAATGATAGAAACTATTTTGAACCAGGGGCTTTCCTGAAGTGGGGTCAAAGTTGTGATGTGATTTTGGCCAATGGCTGCAGTGATTTTCTTCAACACTTCAAAGAGGCAGTTCATGGTGTGCCATTGATTCTGGATTGGAGAGGCTCATCACTGGCTGAAGGCACTATACTTAGCTCTTAGAAAGTTTGAACAAACTGGGCAGGAGACAGCTGTAAAATCAAGGCAGGAAAGATGAAAGATGTAAGATGAAAACACCCTTAGGCCAGATTAGAATTTTGGGGGTTTAAAATTTCTCTTGGTTTAAATGCAAAATTAGGGATAGATCAGCTTGGTTTGGGGTTTTTTTGTCTTTACTGAAGGAAAATTGGTGTGTGAAACAAATGAAAGTGTCCCGAGGTCTCATCTGGTATTTAGATACTTTTTTTTCTGGATTCTCCAGTTGTTCCACACTTGTAGCGTTCACAGGTCACTTATTTAAGAATAAACTATTTTATATTCTTCATGTTAAACTGGATAAAAGTTTCCATGTTCACTAAAACAGACTATTCATATTCCTCAGAAATGTATTTCTTTATTTTTCCTACATCATTCTTTCATCAGCTTCCTCTAGTTTCTTCATTTATTTTGCAGTGGAAGATTGTGTATGAATTAACATTTTTCAAAGGCATTACAGAGGTACAATATATGGAGTTAACAGGAGATGGCATTGAGTTTAGATCCTTCTGGTTCAGTTCTGTTCTCCGTATCTGTGCATTCATTTTTGTTAAGCTTTGTTTTTGATGAGAGGGAGATAATTGTAAGCATGCATTTCTATGCAGTAGTTATTTGACCAAACAGAATATTCTAAAAAGACCTTTTAAACCTGATAGTTGTAACATCTTGCATTTAAAGCAAGACCTTGATAGGATATTATTAATTCACTTCATGTTATATTAAAAAATTGTTTTGTGGGAGAGATCTCATTTTCCTCCAGTGTTTGTGCAGTCCCCTGTAGAGCAGGGCCCCCAGATGCTACCAAAGTACACATGATAAATAATGAAGAAATGGCAAGCAATCACAAATCCCATTGGATTCAGTTTGATTTGCAAATGCTCCTCAATCCTGAATTCTTCCCTCACTGCTATTACTCCGGCATTTTGAAGTCCCATCTCACATAAATTAATCAGCACTGGTTTAAAGCTATGTTGTGGCTTCAGGTGTACCCTGATGTATTTGACACAAGAACTGAAGGTCTGTAAGTTTCATTTAAATAAATGATTCTCAGCTGTTTTGTAAAAACCATAGATAGGTCTGCACTAAAAATTCACTAAGTTCTATCTGAATCAAGCAGTTTTATTCTTGTGAAATACAACATTCTGGTGCTCACTACTTCCTTGTGTCAGACCTGGAACACAAAGAAGAAAGCTCTTACACTTTAATGGCCATTTCAAAAAGTAACAGGAATAGAGCCAAAACAAGCCTACACTTTTAAAAAAAGAAACCTGTGCTTGTTGGACAGTATGGTGCCACTTTGCAAGTGAGACTGAAACCTCGATGTGAATTTTACAAAAGAACTGGAGGCATTCAGATCACACTTGGAGAAATGCACTCATTCCAGGGCTCTCCTCCCTTGAAAAATATGCCTTTGTAGTATTTTCAAAACATGAAGTAGTGCAACCGAAAGCAATCTGAAGGGCTTTGTTGTGCTCTTAGCAGTCAAGCTGAAAAGTTTCACAAAGGCAATATAGCCTAAATGCTGTGAAAAGTACAATTAGAAGCATTAGTCTCAGCACAAAAAGACAATGGCAGAGAGGAGATAAGGAAATTATCATTGAGATGCTACAAGGCTACATTTTGTAGTCACTGGGTTTAAAAATACAGCAAAGGAATCAAGAGCACGAAGTGATTGATTAGTACAAATTGTCGTAGAAATAAATACAGTAAGGGAGGAAAGAGCAGGAAGTGATTGATTAGTATAAATTGTATGAACAAACACTAACGTCCCAGGGCTGTAAAATACAGGGTACTAACCTGATCTGCCAAGAGTGTCACTGGCTGAGCAATTTTTGATACATTTTTTTTCTGACTTGTTCAGACTGGTTGTAGAACAGCAAAAACACACTAATGGTTTTGTCCCTGTGCCATGGTCTCCTGCACGCATGCAAATGTGAAGTCAGAAGGGTTGTTAATGCTTAAAGAAAATTTGAGATACTCTTTGCTTACTTGTATTCAGTATTTATTTTTAATATCTGTTGAAGGTTTGGAATTCTAAATAATTTTTCCTTCAGTGGAACTGTTGGAAATTGTTCTTCATTTCAACATACCATTGCTACAAGAATTTAGAGTTCTTCTGTTACGGTGTTCTGTTCTTATTTCAAACTGACACAGAGAAATGTTGATCTCTGATAAGGGTGTTTTTTATGTTTATGTATGCAGAGATTTTTGTAATACTCTCTTTCTGCTATTTCTAAGTTAGATCAGCCAGGAAGATGCTTAGCTTTGTCAAGCATCCTATCAGCTCTTTTATAAATGTGGCTTCTAACAGAGCTTTCTGAAACAGAGAACAAATAGTGGTTAGTTTTATGGAAAATGCTAAATTCAAGAATACTTTGAGGTGCTTTACATCTTCCATAGGATCCTCAGCAACACATAAAATCATTTATAGAATACTGTGAACAAAAAGGAAGATGAATGCCAACACCGTGCTCCTTATACAGGCATATTTTATAAAGTCATTTCCATCCCTGTCTTTTTTTTTTTTTTTTTCTGATAGCTTCACTCTAATGTTTTCTGTTCAACTGACATATTTGGTTATCCTTCATTCTCAATCATAAGTTGTGTTCTGTACACCAGTAAAAAAACAATTCTGGTCTTTCAGTCTCACATTCTTCCACCACTGCTTGAGCCGTCGTGTTGGATTATTTGGAAGGGCCAAGAGAATGAGTTTGGATGTGTACTCACACCATGTATTCTTCAAGAAAAATGCTACTTCTGCATCTAGCATAGAAGCATGGAACTGAAAGATGGTAATGAAATGGAAGGGTAGATTAGACCAGGTTAGATCAGTAGTTACTGCATCAGCAGCAGAGATAAGCAAAGCCCTAAGACTTGCATACTGGGTTTGCTGTAATATTTGAGAGGACATTTTGCACAAAAATTATAGAAATCAAGATGGCTAAGGAGTTTTAAGTGTCAATTTATTCACTGAAATCTATCAACTCCCTAGATGGATCTACATTCTGTTTTCCCACGTTTGTTATAAATGTCTTGCTCTAGTTAACCTTAGTGCAGCATTCAGAGGGAATTTACAGTTTTTGTGATTTTGAAGAAGTGTGAGGAGCAGATGTGTGTAATTGAGCCCTTCTGACTGAAAGCAAGTGCTTTTCAGTCAAGTAGGTAAGTGTCTTTCTACTCTCCGCAGAAGAATATTTTTTAAAAAATGTAAAGCTCAAATATTTTTTGGAGAACAAGGAAGAAAGAGAAATATAGGTACATAAATATGTAAATTTTTCCCATTTGCATGTAAGATTATTAAGTGTTTAGAATAGATATGGGTTTCTTCTTCCACAAATTCACATAATTCCACATAAACCTGAGACTGAGGGAAATAACTATTATGGCAATGGCAAGTCTTAGGACTAAAACAGGAGGCAGAATTCGCAGATTTGGAGGGAAGTAGAACTTGCAGACTGAAAATGACTGTTCTTTTTGTTGTAAATCTCTCTCTTGCAGATCTCAGCCCTCTGTAAGGATCTGCTAATCTGGTGTTTGAAGTCCTGTCTATAATCATTTCATGTAGCTTCCCATGTGCTGAATATTATTGTTGTTGTTTAAGCATTGTGTGGGTGTTTGGAGAGTCTTAAAAGCTTCAGTGTTGTATCCTGAGGATCAAGACACAGCAGGTCTGGAGCTTCATGGACTGGTAATTGGGTGGTGGATGAGCATTAGCAGGAACCAGGGGCAGCCCGTGGGTGTGTGGCTGATAGCACAACTGCTGAGATGCTGCACTAGAACAAAGACAGAACTTGGTTTATTCCCTGAGCACTAGTACTAAGTCACCCTAATGGCACACCTTTTTCCCATCACCTCATAGCCTTTGGCCTTCTCTATCTTTTGAGTTTTGTGAAAAACAAGTACTGTCCTTTCCAGTGCCCTGCATGCTCTGTCCCTCAGGAGAAGTCGTAGTTCCAGGCATTGGAACTGCTCAGAAAGTTACAGTCTGGGATGAAAGATGGACAGGAGTATAAAACTCCCAATGTTCTGCCAGAACAAAATAATAATAATATGAAAAGTTTTAAATTTACCCTCTGTATTTTCAGGATTAGCTGACATAATGGGCTGGGCCTGCTGATAGAAGTCGTTTAAAGGACACCTATTGACAGGTTTTCTTCTGAAAAGGCAACATCTTGAATTTGCTTCAGCAGAAGTTCTGTTGTACCTAGGGAAGTTTTGTGTGCTTTGCATGTTCAAATTAAAATCTGTCAGCCAGGGATAATGTAAAGTTTCATCTTTAATCCTATGCTTCTAATCTGGGGACCGCTGAACAAAATGTTTTATGCAAGCCAAGACTGCTTTTTCCATTTACTTCCTTGACATTGATTTCAGTGATTTTACTCCTCCTCCTACAATGCTGGAGTGGCTACTCAAAAATGTGGAAGTATAAAATTCCCTGGGACTGTATTAATTTACTGCATGGCTCTTGAACCTTTCAGACAGAACCGGGGGTCAGATTACCATGAGTGAGACAGGTTTGGGTTTTCTGTTTGTTTGGAAATCTTCATGTTTACAGGCAGGAAAGCAATTGCCAGCACTATACCAGCCATGGACCTCAGTAGCAAAGGTTTGCTTTGAGGTGCATATATAGGTAGATAACTCCTAATAGTATGATCACATAGACTGCTCACGCTCAGACCAAGGCTGCCCTGGGCTTCTTCACTGTCTTAGACAAAGAATTTCAGAACCACACAAGAGAGGCCATTTTCAGCTTGCTGAAATCCTGCTGAGGTTGCAGATCTGATTAAGGGAGTTGATTAATTTCTAAGCACAGAAAGTCTTTTGCCTCTTTTGAACATCAGATGCACAGTTTGAGGATGCAGCCAAGTACCATACACTATAGGTTCAGATGTTTCATATTAGTGTCAGCATTGCTATGAGATATCAGCCACCAACACGCAGTAGAAAAATGTTCTAATTTACCAGACTTGGTTTAACTTCATAGTTGAACATCAGTCCCCCCCTTGCAAGACCAGTCACAATATTTCAGGTGAAACACAGGCTAAAACTCTCTGACAGTGTAAGTCAGCCCATCTCTGTTGTCATCAGAGCTACAAAGATGTAGACAGGTTAATGTTCAGCCTCTGTGGCACATAAAGGTCTCTATAACACTGGACCTTGTATTTAATTATAAACACTCCACTGAAACATTTTTCATGTTGGCAGCTGGGAGTAATAAACCCCTGTTACTGAAAGACAGCAAAATGGTTTATTTTGCATATTAGAATTACAGTTTAAATTATGGGGTTTTTTATTAGCATGCTTTTCATTATACCAAAATTCTGTGCATGTCTACTGCTGGAGATCCTAATACTTCAGAATTGTTTCATCAATGATAAAATATTTTACAGTTCATTAAAAAAAAATCTAATACTCTGAGCATCTTTAGTGTGTATTATAGTAATACAACACTTTATAGCAGACAGTAAACCTCCAGGCTACAGTTTTAGGGATCGTGCAATTTTGTTTTATAGTTTAATAATTGTTCAATTGAAAATGAGCATGAGGTTACTAAAAACCAATTTAATGAGTTACAAAAATGCAACTTCATTAAAGTGTACTACACACCTTTACAGAAAATTGAAATTCCTATGGACAGATTATGGTTCTTCTTCCTCAGAAAGAATTTTGCAAATTATTGCTACTAAAAGCAGATGCAGCCTTTGCAGTGTTCCCATAAGCCATAGTTGTTTCTCTGTTTCACATCAGTGTCCTCTTACAGGAATACCCACAAAAAACATGGAGTCCTAGAATAGATCAGAATAGGAAAATTGGATCACATAAGATAAGCCAAATCAAACTATTCATAGCCCATGTTATTACTTTATGTGGTTCTTCATCATACTAAATGTATTCCTAATGTCAGCCAACTTTAGTTCTCAATCAAATATTTAGTCCATCATGTGTTTCCCTTCCTAAACAGCTCACTGCAGCCAGCAAAAAACAGACATAAAATGGAGTATTATAATTTAATTTTAAGGCATAACTACTACTAATAAAAATTTTGGGTCATTGCATTGTGATGATAGATATTTAATCATATTGTCTTTGGAAGCATAGTTCATAATATATTGTGCCTTTATGGAACTTGACAAAGTGCTTTGTTTAAGACATATTGTTTGCTGTTAGCAAACACTTGGTTTTAGCCATGGCTCAGCTTCCAGTTGTACTTGTTCAAGTGCAGGTAGCTCTGGTTATGCCAGCAGGCTGACCCTGTTGCAAAGCAAGTGCTGGGTAAAGGATTGTGCCACCAGGTTTCTAATGGAACAAGAGTAGAAGCCTTGAAATCATCAGTACTTTTTTTTCTTTTAACTGGAGTAGCCTGCAGGATCCCTGCATATAGACCACCCTCCCATCACTGTAGCAATGCCATAGGTTGATAACAGAAAGGTATTCCTGAACCTAATAAATCAGTTACCTTCAGTGAAGCCAAAAAGATCACCTCTAAGCCTTGATTTATTCTGCAAACCCCGTAGTGTAGTTGGGTGCTCTAGAAAAAATATTTTACTATTATAAATTATGCTAATGCACTATATAATGCTCAAAAAGTATAACCATGGAGATACATGAGGAATACCAAAGGAAAAACTCAAACTATCTCAGGTAATTGATACAGTTGTCAATACAGAGGTGTTTCTTTCTAAACTAGGGAAATAGCTCAGCAGTTGCCAGAATAGATCTAAATTTAACAAATAAAATCTTTCTTTATAAATTCTGCCTTTTTTTTTTTTTTTGGCAAAGAATTTTGCTTGGCAAGCAAAAGGATTTTACTCAGCTTTTGTAATTTAAATGTATCTTTAAACACTGCT
The DNA here is from genome assembly GCA_038090715.1 of Florisuga fusca. Classification (NCBI taxonomy): domain Eukaryota; kingdom Metazoa; phylum Chordata; class Aves; order Apodiformes; family Trochilidae; genus Florisuga; species Florisuga fusca. The sequence continues at coordinate 76,222,105 of JAAWXA010000001.1, read as the reverse complement.
ATTGAATCAGATATTGATGGGTTTTGTAGTGTGACAGTTTAAGACAAATGACAACGTGGAGGCTGGGTATTTTGGATAGTGAAGCATTTTAATCACGAGTGCATACAGTTTTATGAATTCCATGACTCTCCATCCTGTGGAGGAATGGTGCAGAAGGGCTTAGAAGTCAGAAGAGCAGTATGGAAATATGTTGTCTGGCTGAGGTTTGTTTCCTTCTCTTGTCCTGCTCCCTGAAATCCCCAGAGGTGGGAGAGATCGTAGAATCATGGAATGGTTTGTGTTGGAAGGGACCTCAGAGATCAGCTAGTTCCAACCCCTCTGATCCCAGATCCTGACACAGGCTTGTAGGGCTGGCCACCTTGGTGTCTTTTCTCAGAATCTTTGTTCCATAGTATTATGAGTCCCTGGCTATATGAGGAGGTAGAGAAGAGCTCATGGATGACTAGTGCATGAAACAGCACTGTAATTCTCTGATTTCCTCTTGCCCTTGTTGGCTCTCACAATCTGCTTGTTGAGGACACTTCTGGACACTTTTGCACTTCTTAATGATCAACAAGTATGCACAGATTAGCTGTTAGAGCACACCAAACCTATGCTGCTGTTTGACACAAGTGGCTGATCATATCTTGTCTATTGCTACAGCAAAGTGTCAATTAAAGTTCACTGTCTTATGCTCATAGCTCTGATTTATTTTCTGTTCAAAATAATTTTAATGAAAGATAAGAAGTGGGTACAGAAAAACAGAAACCACTGCCCTGTTATCAGCCAAATAGAGTTCTCAAGCCTCAGGAGCCTTGTACATATGTTTAATTGTGTATTTCTTAGTAGTTTCAAGTATTCATGTTGCTTTATTGCTAGTTTTAGCTGAATCATTATGAAGAATATATAATAGAGTTAAAGCATTTGAGAAAGTGTGTGGACAGGAGTACTCCAGTGCTCAGAAAAATAGAAAGAATAACCTGGTCTTGCCCACTGGTCAAAAATGGGCTTGAAGGCATTTACCATCCTCTCTCCTTTATTGCATCTTGCAGAACATGCCAGCTGTGGATGTGGCAGCTTTGTTCATCCTCTTGCACCCAGTCTCATGGCAACACTCCTTGCCCGGGCACAGAACTATAAGCTTTCCTCTGGAGGTCTAAACATCTCTGCAGTACCAACAAAGAAAATGACACTGCTTTTGGAGAGAGATTCCCTTAAACTCTCACACCAATAGCAGCTCTAAACACAATGATCCTTTTTAAACACCTTCCTGTGCTCTTGGAGACCACCTGTATTGGAAATAACAGAAATTCAAGAAAAACACTATTGTACCATGGAGGAAAGTTCCTCTTCTGGAAAAAATAACCAAGCCTAGTTCTGCCTATTTATGTCACATGATTTTTTTGACTGTTAGTCTCAATTTGCTGGTAAACTCAATTCCAGTTAACTATTAGTCTTTACTAGATCCTTCTCCTATCTGTCCTTTCCTCTTCCCTCTGCCCATATGGCACAGGAGGAGTCCCTGTGCCATCACTGCCTTGGAAGCTACAGTGGGGAAAGGGCTGGGGCTGTGCAGTGAAGCAATTGGAGTAGGTCTGTCTTGCAAAATCTGAGACATCCCTCTGCTTCCTTGTTCTTGATTAAAGAGGCTACATTGCCTTCCTCTGCCAACAGCAAACCCAAATATGTGAAGTATGTTCATGCATATCAAGTCATTGGAGTCTAAGGAGGCAATTGCACAATCTAATCAAATCCTGCTTGTGTTTATACTCTTGTAAAAATGGAATAACTCCACAGTTGTGTACATTCTAATTATCCTTAAGTGTATGTTGTAATTAGCAGTTACACTTTACATATATATATACACCATTCTTTGTTTTTTTTTGTGTAACCCACAAACTAATGTTCTGAAAGAATAAACTACCCAGGCTTGCAGTTATCATATGGCAGACATGATCAAAAGCATTTCAGTAAAAATAAAGATTTTTTAGGAGTAGTTTCTTCCTTATAACAAGCAGCAAATGAAATATAGAAAATCCCAATGGAAATTAGAATAAAATAATAAGTAACCATTCTAAATCATACATCGGTGACAAGGCAGCATAGCTGTAAAAATAGTATAACGTTGAAGACCTAAAATTTGGAATCTTTTCCATAGCATGCCTAAGTTTTTCAAGTAGTCAAACCCAGGTTTAAAGGACAGAAAATAAAATTCAGGCTTCTAACCAAATTGGCTAACATATATTCTTAATAGAAAAACATTAATGAGAACAAAACAACTGAATATAAATATATTTTTATTCAGCTTTTAAATTGTCTGAGCTTTTTACTTACAGTCTTCACTGTACATTAGTTATCCAAAACTGGGACTAAATCACACCTTTTATCTCCTACTTACTTTTTATTCCTATGACTCCTAACCAGCTGTTTTATCTGTACAGGACATCTCTGTGTTACAATCCAACCATCTATCCTGCAGCATTTTTCAATTTACTGTTGAGTTCCAGAACACGAGACACTGTCACCCACTTCAGGTGGGTTTTTTTGCCTTCAAAATAAACAGGAGTTCAGAATGTTTATTTTCATCTGTACTTTGGCAGAAAGCCTAACTGTTCCACACCAAATTGTAGTTCTAATCAGGGGACTTGGCATAATAATCCCACCTCAGATTAGGGCCTCCTGCGTGCTGAGCTCTTTCTGTGAGCCATAAGTAAACAGGCTGAGGATTGTGCACAATGCAGGGTATTTTTTCATAGATTCACTCAGCATGTGTCCTAAAGAATTACAGGATTATCCTCCCTCATGTCTTTCTTAAAACCAAATTAGGTATTCAAGGCAGTAATTTACTAAATACTGCATTACGTGGTACTACTTTATTTTTCCAGATTGACATTTTCAGAAGGCTCAAGTTGCCTCTAATTCAGGGCTATATATGCATTACCACATGCACAGAAGCATTTGGATATACTGAATTGAAGCTCAGATTTTTAAATACATGCATTCAAATCTGTCATGTTCTGGGCAGGTAAAATTAGTACCAGGTAGGATCTAAATAGCTGCCTGCAGCTGAGAGTGCTGAGTTGGTGCAGATAGTTGGGTGAGTGGGCACATAAATTGTGTGTGCACTGATGGAAGCAAAGCCATTCCTAAATTGGTGTCTGCACAAATGTAAAAAAAAAAAAAAAGGGGGGGGTTTAATCAGAACTTTTCTGATTGACAAGTGTTTAATACAGTTTTTAGAATGACCTGCCCTCCTCTAGGAGAAGTAATGCAGTAACAGTGGCAGGTATCTGAGTTAAATTCTTGAAGACCATTGTGCAGTGGGTTCTGTGTCAGTTCTGCTGTTCAGTCACATGTACACTGTAATTATCTGGATCTGAAGGCAAATTTAGGGAGCTGTTCCTGCAGGGAACTAGCTGCCTGTATACAATTTCAGGAGTCAATGTAAATTCAGAATGAAAAATTGTCCCTTTTTAATTTTTGTCCCTTTTAATTTTGTAGTTTTGAACTTAATTACTTTGACAAATTCTTGCAACTATTTGCAGAATCATGCCCACATAAAGAGCTGGCCTAACCCCTGTTAACTATTGATTAAGATTTCTTGATTATTCCTAAGGATTCAATCACAATTATTTGCGAATGAGAAACTCAGATTGTTACAGGCACAACTAAAAACGTTTGGATAAAAAACACACCCAGCCTATACCAGAACAGCTTAATGAGGGTACTTAAGAACTGTTAATTAAGCAGAGGCCCTTCACCCCCATGGCTCAGATGATACAATATTGTATTTAGATGCAGTACAAGGCTTGGAAAGTGCCCTTAGTGAGAAACCTCAGCTCTTTGGGAGCTGGACTGCTCACCCTTGGTCTGCATCCCAGGAACAGCCTGTAAAATACAAGTCGTGCTGGCTCCTGTCAGTGTGACAGGGGACTGGACTCGGGTGTTTCATGAACATTGAAAGAGAGCAACTGGCATAGCTGCAGCTCCAAATAATCTCTGAGCCACCGAGACGCATCTGCTCATGTATGCTCTGCAAGTCCTCATTCATCATCTGCTGCTCTTTGTTAGGTACAAAGCCTGTTGCAGTGCAATTACATTCATCCAGGCACGGCCTATCAGAAATGCAATGCCCTGTGCAGTAGTCACTGAGTGTGAGCAGCATAGTGATAGCCCAGCTCCCTTTTAAGGATGCTGTTCTCAAATCTAGAGAGGCTGATCCCATCCTGGTTGCTGGACATGGCATCTCTTCAACCCATTATATCCTCACTGGGACAGCTGAAAACACCAGTGCAGTATCAGTGCTGGTGTGCACGTGCATTCTGCACATACAGTACATTTATGTTGATACACAGTTGGCACAGATCATGTAATACTCATCCCTTACATCTGGTAATGTGCTCTTAGCTCTGACTTTCCACCCACTGGTCTGGAAGTGGAAGTAGCACCACAAGAGGCTATATTGTTGCTGTGGTCGACAGACACTCAGATGTACTTTTTTGTTGTTTGGGGTTTTTTTAATGCTTTATCTCTGGAAACTTGTAGACAAAGCACTGACACTGAAACTTGCTGGTAAGGCAAAGCTGATGCTTGCGAGTAGATGCGCCTCAGTAGGTAGATCACAAAAAAATACCCCTCACTTGGTCTGTTTTCTACTTGCCTCAGCTCAGTCCAGCACTATTAATAAAACCTTTATGCACTCGGGGAAGTATTTGCTGCCAACCATCATCGATCAAGATTCTCTTCAGATAGCACTCTCAAGATGTTTTACTAGGTGAAACCTTCTAATCCCTCTCTTGAGTTCCACTAAAGGATGTTAAAATTTGGTAGCATAGGGCACCTTCAAGATTATTCTTGTAGGGTTTTCGGTGGAATTAGAAATATCTGAGGCTAGAGGATTGTCTCTTTTCAACAGAGCAGCTCATCTCACAGAAAGGGAAATGAAGGACATGGGAAAACATCCTGAGTGCTTTGTAGTGTTATAAACCTATCTCCCATTAATTCCTTAGTCTCTTTGACAAAGTGCACTGCCTGAGGTGCAAATTAGTGACACTTTTGTGCACTGAACCTGTCCTCTTAAGAGGGGAAGTGCTCCAGAACCTCCTCCTCATTTCAAAAATGCTACAGAATAGTTGTCAGTATTGACCTGAGCTAGATTAAACTAGCTAGCTAGGAATATAAGGCTGTATATCCCATTAATAATCCCCTGAACTACCCAGTCTGCCACAACATAATACGTCAAAAATCCAGCAAACTAGTCACAATGAATCTTCAAAGCTTCTTTCAGTTTAGTATTAAAATCTTACAAAATACACACAAAGTGATCCTGTTGATCTCCATTACTTGCATTATTAGCAATTGTCTCTTTGTATTCCCTGGCTTATTAAGTGTAAACATAAATGTAAGTCTTCTGTCCTGTGAATGTTTTGTGTGATGAAACAAAGCAGGCTCTTAGCCTCTGAATACAGTTTTGCATAATCTGATAATTATTTGCATAATCTGGTTATTATGGGCTCAGATTTGTTTTAATAGGGTTATAACTGTCGTAAGGGTTATAACATCTGGCATTGACATTACTTCTTTGTGCCTAAGAATTTGTTTCAAGTGATGGAAAAGATTTCTCAGTACTCCTTACTGGGCTACAAATTGAGCTCATATATGCAGATGATATTAGGAAGATACTTTTCATTTTCACTTGCTGGTGCCTGACCAGAATTCCCATCAGTGTAGTGGGATCAGGACAGTGAAGAATAAGGCACCTTTCTAATAAGGTCACGAGTCAGCAAACTCCTTTTGCATGGGAGTTTCTCTCCTTCTTTAGGTGGCTTAATGAGCTGCAGTGCAACTCTTGTGTGTGTGAGAGCATCGTCCATGTATAAATAATGGATATGAGAACTATAGTACAGCCCATTAAAGAGAATTAGTGTCAGGGTTTGACTCCTAGTATTTTTGAGGAGGGATTATTTTTCACTCCTTCACTCACTCCAGCAGAGGAAGAACGTGCCTAGGTTGCTACAGCAAAGTCTCTCCCAAGTATTGCATTTTGAGATCCATGCTGCAAGAGCCTTTTAAAAACATTTAGGAAGCTGACCAGGTGACTCAACATCTGGCTTAGCTAACGGAGAGCTCTGGACAAGACCAACTGGATGTTTGGGGTATTTTTCAGTTGTGACTTAAATGTGTTGAAACATAGGCTTGTTATAGAAAATAAAACACCAGCAATCAAAATTCTGTTACTTCTCTAACATGTATACTAACAGTGAATTTGAATGCCTTTCTACAGAAGTATATAGGCATATATTTTAATTAAAAACACATTATTTTAGATGCAGATTGCAGCTATGCTTAAAGTTAAAATTGTCTTACATTTCAAATTTTAAAAATCTCGTTTTCAGTGACTGAGCTTTGCAGAAAATTCTAAGGTTTTGGGGGAAATTTTTCATGTTATGTGAGTGGATCTGGCTGAACTCTGAGGGAATAACTATGTGTCAGAACCTTTTTTTTGTTGTTGTAGACTCACCTTGGTAAATTTGACTGCATTATTTAAAAAAAAAAAATTATCTCCAGTATATTTTTATTCTGAGTGGTATTTTTCAGTTCTAGAAAAAAAACCATGGATACTGAAAAAAGTACTGCAGCAAGTTCACTAAAACTTCAGCACTGCCAGTTCTGAGGATACAGCTGTGCACCTGCAGAATTCAGCTACAGGATTAGAGGAACAGGGATAAAATGCTTTAAATTTTTATTTCAGTGGCACTTTTGGAGAGCAGATTGGGCCAAAAATGCAAGAAGTCACAGATTAATGCAAATCACAGCTGTTCAAGATTGAATCACTTGAAGAGAAACAAACAAAAAAAGAAACAAAACCAAAACAGTCTCTAAATCCTGTCATGACTTAATGGGACTCGGGTACAGGCACAGCCACATAACTGTGGGTGTAAAGAAAAGAATACATTGGGCTTAAAATGTGTAAATAAGCCTGAGAAGGGGAGGGCATGGCTGTATGATGGGTGCTCAGCTAAGTGGCTGAGTATCTTCTACTTTTCTGTGCAAGGTTGCTTTAATACCTGCAGGCTTTCACCTCCCTGTAATTGCAGCAAAGTCACTTGCCACCTGAAGTGTTTTGAAATCCTTTTAAGGTTTTCTGTGTTTTCTTTCTGTGCGTTTCCATGCCAGTACTCACAACGTGTTCGCATACACATACGGTTAATTAAGAGAAAAGCCTTGAACATTTGTAGGCACTTAACCAAAAGCAGATGTTAGTTCATGGTCACTCCTTGCCTTCCCTTTTAAATTTTATTAGTGAGTGCAGTGCTCAAGAAACCAGCAATAACATCAGTTGCTTAAGGTTGGCATAGCACGAACAGAGGCTTCCTGTAATGCTCAGTGCTCAGGGCCTTGTGCAGGCTGGTGTTCAAGCAAGCTTGCCTGATCTTTCCTTCCAGCTGCAGAACCAGAGGACACCATCCCTAATCCTGCTGTCCAAGTGCAGAGGCAATGCATGACCTTGTTTCCTTAATCCCTTCCACCTCCTGACAGCTTGGAGCTGGATGTCTGCTGAGGCAGCCCATGCGGTCAGCATCCCTACTGAGCTCTCTAACTCTGTTTCCCACTTGGGAGGCTCCCAGGTTTTTCTTAGCGGAGAATCCCACCCACAGACCATCCCGTCATCTGCTCGATGTCAAGGAGAACTTGGGGGTGCATCCCTGCCTAGCGCAGAGCAGCTCATGGCAGCATCTCCCACACCTGAGGTTGATGCACTGTGCCTGCATCAGTACTGTGCCTCTTTTCAAGGCTCATTAGTGCAACTCAGGCCTGTGCTGTTCTGGCTGGGCTGCTTTTAGTCCCCTAGTAGCCATGGCTGACAGCTGCTCAGGAGTGTTTACAGCACACTCCAGTGCACCATGTAGCCCAGGCTAATAGGGAAGGTAGACACTTCTCCTGCTGCCAAACAGAACAACTTTGTTTGCATATTCCGACACGCAAGGGCACACACTCCAGCCTGGGGGAAGTGTTGTGGGATCTCTAGTTCTTCAGCACCTTACCTTTCTTCAAAATTAAAAGCTGAGTATGTCTTTTAACTGGGATTGCAATGGCTTTGTGTTCATGCTGCATTCCTTTAAATGCTGTTCAGTGGGCAACAGCCAGATGCTACCTGGATCTGCTGTGTACAGCACTGGGTTGATAGCTGTGGTGAATCACTAGGGAAATGGGTTTTAATAATAAAATCCCAAACATCATGACTTTGGATTACATGGGTGTTCAGTTTTATAACCAGATAAAAAAAAAAAAAAACCGCAAAACAAAGGCAGCCTAAGCTGTGGAGATATTAACCCAACAAAACTTACTCCTTCCATGCTGCTTAGTATTCTGTTTTCTTCACTGCCTTTCTTAATGCAAAAATATTTGCTTGAGGCAAATCCATAAAAAGACCATATTAAGAGAATTACATAATATCTCCTAAAAATAGAAAGCAAGAACCTAGGACTATAGAACTTCATTTTACTTAGATAAATAAATGACTGAACATGAAAACAAAACTGTTAGCAAGTTACTGTGCTGCCATGAAAGGTAAGTCAGTCAGTTCAGCTGTCTTGGCTGGGTGTCATATTTTGTTCTGTGCTCACTGGGAGACTAATTGCCTGAAATAAATATTTGAAGATCTCTGTCTCTGGTCCTTGTAAGCTGTTTGATCAGGTTGGTGTTTCTGATAGGATCTGTTTTTTATAAGCCTTTAAGATTTCTGTTAGGCAGGTTTTGTGCCATACTGTCACAGCTATATAAGTGAAGTGAAAGATGAGGCTCAATTAAGTCTCATCTTTACTAACAGGGATCTGGGAATGATCCAGCAACATTTCATAAGGTGTAGGTCATCTTTCCTTCTTTCCACGCTTGTTTCATCTCATTTTGGGAGGATTACTCCCATTCCACTTTGCCCCCAGACAAATTTTCTCTTAATTTTAAGACTGCGAGGTTTGGAGTGAGATTTTTTTTCTCTGTCCGTATCATGTTTTACTAACATTTAAGACCATTTCTGAGATTTTTGATGTGATGTCTGCTGCTGAGAGTTTTTCCATCCACAGCTATTAAGAGACCCAAGTCTCTGCACTGGATGCCTCTTATAACACAGGTAATTTGATCGATTGTTACCCAGTGGTCTTGGGAAGATGGACCATTCCCAGACCACCTGGCCCTGTCCAGAGGAGACTGGGCAGTGCTACCTCATTTTTGACCAAAGAGCTGGAAAGCTGACTTTAGCAAAAGAGTGTCCCAGCCCCTCTGCCCTGAGGTTGTCTCTTGCCTGACCTGTTGTGAAGACTTTTCAACCCTCTTTCCCTTTGAAGGAATGTGTGGAAATGATCTCAGGAAACCCTCCATCCCTTTTTCTCTTTCCTGACCAGAAAACAAACCTCCCTGATTTGAGGTTGCCCTGTATCCCTTGGTTCTGATGCTTAAGGACTCAAACCCAGCACGATTCTTTTAATGTTGAGGGGACTTTGTGTCATGTATGTTCCCTTAGGAAATCCAGAGCTTTGTGAAGGTGAGCTGGGTAGGTCTGTCACTGCATGGTGTGTCTGCTGGTTTTGGATGGGGCCTAACCTGTGGTTTCTGAAAGCTTGAACTGGCAGAGTAGAGGGAAGCTGGGCTGGAAGATAGTTGGGGAAAAGCACGGGGGAATAAAGCCAGACAAGATGCCTGTAGGAGAATGGAGACAAACTCTGTCCTCTTAGGACAGACACAGACCTCTGGGGGACAGGAGCTTAGGGCTGGGAGGTGATGGGATCTGAAAGGTTTGGCTGAGAACTCTTCACTGCAGCCTCTGAAACTCAGTGTGTGTTTCCCTGGTGCCCATTTGGGCACAAGGGGATAATTGGGTGGCTTTATTTGATGTCTCCCAGCTGAACAGCTTGTGATTTGATTCTTAAGAGTGTTATCTGCACAGCTTTGGAGGCTACTGCCAGCAGTGTCTTGCTGAAATGCTTGTTTTTAGAAGAGACTTTCTTCACTCTACAAAGTGGGATGACAGCGCCGTGGTGCTTTTATGCAGAATGACAGCCAATAATTTCATGCCCCAAGCTTGTATCTTGAGGGCTGATTCAGCATGGAAAAAGGGGGGAAAAAAAAAAAAAGGCAGAAAAAAAAAGATTTGACTTCTTTTTATATAGGATTGTGAAAAGCCAATTGTTTTTATAGCTCAAATAGCTTTGCACTCAGGCTCTACAGTGTGGGTTTCAGAATTACTCTGTGCTGAACTGGATCCTTATTTTAGTGCTCAGTGTCTCTGCCCTGCACTTTGCTTTCCCTATGGAAAGTAATTTATGCTTCAGCCTGGCATAGTGCTGCTGGGCTCATAAGAAAACACTATTGACAGTGGTGATAGATTCACCCACTGCTTACTGAGTGCAGAAGAGTTAAACTGATTGCATTTCTACAGTCAGTGTATTTCTCTGCTTATTGTTTGTGTCCTACTGGTGGAGGAACAGATAAGTTGCATAGTAAATCTCTCTAATCAACACAAGAGACGAATAAAAAGAGCAAGCACCCTTATTTGTTACAGCTACTTCAGAAGCATGGTCATCTGAAGGATGGATGCTGGGAAGTTTCTTCTTCAGAAAGGCTTGTTAAAATGGGCAGAGCTAGCCAGGCATCTCAGGAGAGGACAGAGGCACACTCATTAAAAGTACCTGAAAAAATGGTACTTCTGTGTTGTCTCTCACTTACAGAACATGTTCCATAAAGCATGTGGGGGCCCAAAGCATAGAGCTAACAGGAAGGGACTGGTTTCTGAGTTCAGATGCTCACCCTCTGCCTGTTTGCATTCGGATCCAATGGATGCAGTTCCCTTTACGTGTTTCTCCTTGGAGCAATCCCCAGTCAGACCTTTTCCTTGTTGTGGAAATGTGGATGCTGTAGTGGATAAATAAAATACTACTGGATGATAAGCCAGAAATAATGTGTGTACTGGCCACTGCTGCAGTGTTTAATGCATTTATGAACTACGTAGAGCTGTGATTTGTGGAAGCTGGAGGCGTAGCTGCAAGACAGCATGTCTGGGAAAAAAATCAGGGCTATAGTGTCTGCAAAGGATGGAGGGAGAGGGATTGAGGCAGGTGGGAAGAAGAAGGTTGTTCCTAGATTTGGGAAGATCTTACGGTGTTTATTAAGTGCAGGACAAGAGAAGACAAGGCTCACTTGTGTCTGAGCATGGACATAGAATTGAACTTACCTAGAAGCCACTGGATTTAGAAGGAAAAAGAGAGATCCACAGTCCTGTGTCAGGAGGAGAAATATCTCTATAATATTCTTTTCTCCTTTCAGAAAACCACTAGATCCTCTGCTGGCCCTGATTCTTTTTTTTTCTGGGAAGAAAGCAAGTAATATCCTGCTTCTGATATGAGAGTCTTGTCTTTTCTGGATATTCAGTTGGTTTCTCTACCAGCCCTTGACCAATACTTTAGTTAAAGTATTAAAAACTAAAAGTTTGTGAAGACCAAAACTAGGCTTTGTGTGATGTACAGGATACTGAAGAGCTCATCAGGAGGTGCATGAATGTGTTTGTCTCTAAATATCATTTGTTGCTTGTGCTACCACAGTGATAAGATTTTCTGTAAAACCAGATGTTCATTTCCACAGAGTATAAAAGCTTGAGTGCAAGGTTTTGGGCAGTATGGGGGCAATTTCATCTGAGTAGCCCACGTTACTGAATTACACTTCCCTGGGAAGCTAGGGTGAGTGTCAACCTATCCTAGATAATGGTGTTTTACAGTCAGAGGCATGTCACAGCTGTTTCACCTCAGCATGTAAGACCTCATACCTTTTTCCATACCTTTAATCAGTTATTTTAGGATGCTTTTCTTCCATCTTTTTTTTGGTGGGCTTTAATAATTAATTTTTTTATTGGCCCAGCCATGCTTGTGTTCTGTATCTTTTGGTCAATAGGTAAGAGCCTAGGTCTTATTAATAGGTCTTATTAAAATTAAAAAAAAATATTCAAAATTCAAAAAAATACAAGTTTGGATACAGACTTAGCCATTTGTATGTGCTGTTTTACTCCTGTGGAATTAGATACTTGTACCACCCTTGAAGGTACTTTCTTCCCTGTACATAAGGCATGTAGGAGGCCTGAGATGGGGGTTGGCAGTGAATCTTTGGCATCTTGCATAACAAACAGCTCTCCTTTCCCCAGTTTGTTGATAGCATAGGTATTTCCTATGAGAATTGCCTTCAGCTCTACATGATGGGCACTGGTTTCTATTGTTTAATCTTCTTGGATGATGGAAGGCGGTGTAAGCATCCAGTAGCTGGGGATATCCTTCATAATTCAAATACATGTCTCCTAGCCTGGGTGTATTTCTGCCAAAGCCATCAGCATAACCTACAAGCTCTTATTTTTTACCTCTAATAAGATGTTTACTCACTGTAGCACAAATATAGCAGTTTCACTACATCTAGAGTCCTTTCTGCCCAAGAGTAGAGCAGGGAGGATTTTTCCCTGAGGTTGTAATTACAGGACATAGGCTTTCTTATAGCACTCTCTTCAACTTGTAGGTGGGGTTGGTTTTTTTTCCATTACTTGTGATTTAGTGGTGCACTCTTGTATTATGGTAGTGCATCCTATGCCAGCATTTCCATTATAACCTGTTTTTACAGGTTTATAACTCAACAGTAAAAATGTACTCTTCCAATTTGAAACTTGGCATATAATGTCTCATCTCATCCTCAAAATGATAGCTTTTTCTTTCCCTCTACCTCCCCCCCCACACCCCAAAAGAGATTGCATTTTTCCTGTAATTTTAAATGGAAGATACTGTCCTTTCTGTTTTGATAAAAGCCTGTCTGTTTATTAAAATCACTTTTCAGTTCTAAGAAAGGAAGACTTTATAATAGAGGATGCATGTGAATAAGTGTTGTTGATGTTAGAATGACTACACCAAGTATATGGTACAGAGAAATATTACCTTCCAAATGAAAGCAAGGGAATATTGATCAAAATGATTGAAAAGCATTTTTTGATGTTGATTTTGTTTCTAGCTGTTGATTTTACCCTTAAAGTAGTATTCTCAAAGGTAAATATATTTTAGCTTCTGCACTCTGCTGTTTATCAGGATGAATAAAGCACAGGCAGATTTTGCTGCATATAGACAGAATAATGATATCTTTTTCTTTTCTCATTTGAGAAACACAGGACAGAAGGAATATAATTTCTAACTTTGGTGTTGAGACCAACTCCCAAGAGTACTCTTGTGGTGCTGTGAGTCCAGAGCAGGTGTAAGCAGCAAAGCACAAGGTTTTCAGCAGAGAGCTGCTTGTGTGAAGCAGGGAAAGTAACACTGAGGGACAGACTAAGAAGTAGAAGGCAGGTATGGTCCTTATGGTCTGTACTGTCAAGCTCTGAACCTGAGGCCTCCCGTGAAGCCTCATGTTCCAATTCAATGTAGTTTGGGTGTTTAAGATACAAGAAATTCAGGATTGAAATCCAGTTTCTCCTTCTTGTCCTCTTGGAGCCATCTATTTAGCAGTTGAAGCCTGCCCAGCTGCCATCCAAAGAAGTTTCTCAGCCTCGGTGAATTCCACCACCACTGCAAACGTGGCAGGAAGGTTTCCCTAAACAAGGGTTTCTTCTAGTAAATCTACTTCTAGGCATTTCTTTTTCTATTTAGTTAAATTTATTTTTACCATAACCACTTTAATGGTATTAATTACATAAGAGAGAAATTTCAGGGAAGGTGATTATTAATAAATTGATCTATTAGTTTGTCATATATTTTAAAACTATCAACATATATACTGAATGCATTCTTGCTATAGCTGTCCTTCTCTTAAATCCCATTTAAATCCCATTTTTCAGTTGTTTCTTATATATTTATTTACAAATTCATAAAAAGCAGGGAATGTGCTTCCTAATGAGAAGTTCATTTGTATTCTGGGATCAGTAATTAGGTCAAAGCCTATTTTTTATCCATAGGCAGCACCAGTGGCTCTCAGATATAAAATAAAATAGTTGTAGATGGCACTGAAGTTTCCGAGGGTGTAAAATTAAAATGCTCAGCATTTCCTCACACCAGCTCTAGTCCAGTCCATCTCTGCCAAAAACCAGTGGGATTCTTCAGTGTGAAAGGAATGCAACACTGAGATTCAGATCCTCATTTTTTGCAGGGAATAAATTGCAAGTCCAACAAAACTTCCAGGAAGTATCAGATGTGCTCAGTGTGTAAATCCATGTCTTCTGCTATAAGACTTGATTGTACATTTTACACTGGTAGCTCCTATGGAAGAGTGCTGTTTATGTTTTTAGAATATAGAAAGGAAGAGATGATACTGAAAATCACGGAAGTACTGAAATCAACAACAGCATCATTTACTGAAAATATCTTCAGCACCATGGGGATTGCTATTATAAAAAGGCAGAAAAATCCCAGCCCAGTCATGTGCACTTGAGCAATGGAAATATTAAACACCTTGTGAGGCTAGACAGAGTGCATACTATTGCTTCATCTTGTATCATGCTGCCACCAGAAATGTTTCTTAGTCGGTGTGGAGAGCACACAGTAATAGCAACAGATGGATGTGAGACATGGCTAAAGATACAGCAGTTTCATTGTTTAGGTTGTTACTGTCTAAAATTTTCCTTCATTAAATATTATTCCATTTATAATAATCAGTAAATGCAATGTAAACAAGCAGCTCAATTTGAATTACAGGTATATGTGTTAAAAGACATGAAATATTCTTTGTTGTAACTTTCCAGAAGGGACTTGGTGGTAGTCATGCAATATATTAAAACTGTATTTGTATTTGTATTTGCATAAAAATACTTGGAGAGATTGCAAGAATCATTAAGGATAAAATACTGCTGTGTTGTATATTTACCTAAAACTGGGGAATATGAGAGGGTTTATGTTAATACACAGTGGTATGGTAATTAGCTGTCATATTTCATCTTGCAAACATCCAGCATCGTTTTTAAGGGGCCACAGAATGCAACATGTTCTCTGCATCTGATGGCACTCATAATTACTAGGAACCCTTAGCTGACTGTTGGAAATTTTGCTGTAAATTCAAATCAGAATGTGAATGTTACTGGAAAAGATGAAGTTACATTTGGAGTTTATTTGCTAATCATGTGCAAATCACTGTCAAGATTATAGGAGTATGACAACCCATGCCAGTTTATCTAATTGTTTTGTGTATGCTGTATGTATAAATTTCACAGGGAATAAATTTTGCGTTTGTTCATAGGCACAGAAGAAGCAGAAATCCAATGAATCTATAGATACAGAGATCTGTCTTAATGAGGTAAGAGTGTGGATTATCTGTATTTCACAGCACAAGTGGCTCTCCATAATGTAGAATGTTCAAAGTCTGTCAATTTTATAATGGGCTCACCTCATTTTAAAGTCTTGTTAGTATCACTATGTTTGGATACCATAATTTATTAAAGAATGATCTTACTCAGAATCTGGAGCTAGGCTCAAAGTGGCCTCTGCTGACTTTATATTTTAATAACTGTGTAGTACATGATTAGGCAGATCCCATGGTAATTACCATTACACCTCACAAGTATAATTAGCTCACAGTCTGCAGGAACACAAGACAATATGGCTTTTAACAAACCCACAGAAACATGCTGGACATCATTCTGTGGCTAACAAAAATAACCAGTTAAGATGAGGTTGATGTCAGGAGATGTGATGCTCCTACATGAGGAGATAGACTGACAGCCCCAAGAAACATGAACCCCCCTAGTGCTGGAGTCAGCTCAGCCTGACCTCCAATGATCCCTTTCAGAAGTAAATGTTACATCAGTTTCCATGTCTGTCAGTCCATATCCTTTGTACTGAGTAGCTCAGGAAGCTTAATAATTAGTGATGTACATAAATTGATTTTTACATTGTGGAAAGATAGCCTAGCAATTGAGGCAAGCCCAGCTGTATTGGCATAAGCCTCCACATCTTCCAGGTTCTCCTTCCCCAGTCCAACTTTGCCCAGCTCTTCTAATCAATGACAATTCTGTAGCCCATTTCTAATTCTTTAGATACGATTAAGAATTTCCTGTAGATAGTAGACTGAAGCCTAAGAATATGAGAGGGAACAATGAAGTAATGTTAACAGATCTGCTGACATCTTGTGCTGGCTAAAAAACCTTTTACAAGAAGGCCCTAGTATCTGTAGTTTGCCACTAGGAACTGCTGGTCCATTTTTTCCCATACTCACTCTGTGACAGTTTCTAAAAAGCAGATGCCCAGGGGTGAGTGTAAAAAAGCACATTTTGATAATTCCCCCAGTGCCTCTTCAGTCTCCAGTGGTTTAGGTCTCAGGGCCTTCCAGTGTGACAGTCCTTGGAGGTGAAAGCAAAATGAGGGAATGGCACAGAGATTTACCCATTAATGCCTTCCTGGCTCTGCCTGCAGTCATTCCTGTGGAAACTGATGCTCCAGTCTCATTCTTTGTATTTGCTTTCCTGGGTACTTCTGGCTTGTGCCTTGGCCCACTGCCTCTCCCTCTGTGGGATCTGAGCAATTCCACATGGAGTAGGTTGGACTTAGGGAACTTAAAGCCTCCTTGTAGTCTGAATTACTCTGATGTTGTGATCATAGCTGTCTGCTAGCATTTTTATTTTTTTTAATGAGGACAATTAGCAAGTTGTACCTCCTCCTTAAGTAGCTCACTATCATCTGCCAATCTATACTTGCATATGCATGCTGTTTATTTATTGGTACCAAAGAAGACAAGGAATGTAAATAATACACCAATTAAGGGAAAAAAAGGCATGAGAAAAACAATTTTTCATAAGCTAGAAGCCTCTGTCTTTTCTTATCCCATGAATTAGATTTTATCTATTGTTATCCAGAAGTAATTTGTTATCAGTTGTTCTGTTGACTGTGCAGAGTTGCAGCTTCTCTGCAGGGCCTGCATTTGCTTTTTAAATAAACTGGCATGATAAACACAGCCAAAAAACTGCTGTGCTAAGACGGGTGTGTTTCAACATGGAACCACTGCTAATGTAGGGATTGCTGGATACTGTCTTCTTTTTTTTTATTCTTTTTTAATTGTGTTGTACTGATGTTTTTATCCTTTAAACTAACCTTAGCAGACTGTTCTTTTAACATCTGGTTTTATTCCTTTTGTATCTTTCCATTTGTGACCGTGATTTATAGGTAACAGGAGGGTGGGACACAAACAAACAAAAGATTAATTTCAAGATGTAGAGTTAAATATTTTAAAATATTTTGCAATGAAAATGTGTAATGGTGACCAAGGGAAGTATTGTGTCTTGCAGAATGCTATTGGGAGAGACCACACAGCAAGAGTCTCCACCAGTCACATATCTTCAGAGAATTCGCTGGCTCTTCCCAGAAGCTTCTATCTAAGCACATGGCTCACTCTGATGACACTTGCACTCTCACTCTCTTTGTTCCTAAGCTCATCAGTCATCTTGTAGCTGCATTATGAAGGGACATGAGGGGGAAAAAAAAAAAAAAAAAATCAAAATCAAAATCTGTTTCCTGTCCTCTGTTGTTTCTCTGGAATTCCAGGTCTGGGAGCTAAGCTGAGGGACTCCTGCTAGAATGGATTCAGTCAGTTGGAATTTTTTTTTTTTTTTTTCTTCTCTAAAAAAGCTTCTTGTGATATTTAGAGGCTTTGTGAAATACTTGGTGCAGTGCTACATTCCAAACCCAAAAGGCTTTTGGGCATGCAGTGTTTTAAAGAAACAGTGTGTAAGTTTGCCTGTAAAGCAACCTGGTTGGATTATTTTAATAATTATTATTTTAATTCTGGCTCTTACCTAAGAAGGAGGATGGCTTTTTTCTTAAGATCGTATTTATCTCATTGAATGGTTTTGGTTTTCAAATTGATTTAACTTCAGATAATGAAGGATGCCAGGTTTTTGTCTAACGGTGAATGTTCTCCCAGAGAGTGGACTTTATGAAACTTTTTCATTTGATGAATTGCTACTGATGTTTATCTCTTTCAGTGTATTAGCATTTTCCTCTTTAAATGTTTATGTACTGTAAGTGATTCTGCGTTCCCTGCTGAGAAGCCATTATAATTCACATACAGGTATAATGTAAGTCTTTCAGTTAAAATTCTCATAAAAATAGCGTGGCATAGAACTTCTTAACAGTATGTTTCTCTTTTAATTATAATAACCCAGCCTTAACAAGGGTGAAGATTCTTTAACAAGAAGCAGCCATTGTGAAAGCTTGATAAAGATACATTTCCTTGAATTTGAGAAGTGGGAGAAACAAATTTTGCTACAGGGTTTCAGCTGTACAGTCTACGGTCTTCTGTGCTTCCATTGTGATAATATAGTCCAGTTATTATACCGTTTGTTTAATAAACACTGACATACAATTTATTTAAACACTGACATACAATTTATTTGCTCTACTAAAGCAGCATTATCTGTTTATACGAAACCAACGTCGGCTCCAAAAGTTACAGGAACCTCATGCCTTACTTCTCTTATCACAACACTGTAAAGGGACAAGAGGCAGTAGGGTATTATTTAAACTGTGGGTTTTTTCTTAGACTGCTTAAATGGACACAAAAGGCTGGTTGATCCAATCACAAGGCAGCCTCGTGCACACTCACCCAGGTGACGGGCGGTTCTCACCCCGATGGTTCCTACCACAGGCCTTGGCATTGCTGACACAATGAACTGTTTGCAAGACCAGGTCCATGAATTCTTTTAATGGTTTGGATGGCAATATTGCCAGAATCTGTGGTTTTATCGCTGTGGTTTCCATTCAGTGACACTGAGACAGCCAGCACTGGCACATGATTTTCTCCATTATCTAGAAGGAATTCTTTAAAGCTCTAAATGTCATCAGATAGGCAGCATTTCTCCTAAGGGCTGTCTTTATACCTTACTGTGATGGCTTGTTGACTGTTACAAGCAGTTATGTCCAAATGATCAACAGTAATCAGTTGTTGTTTCTCCTGAAAGTAGAAAATAACTTTGCCAAGCAAGGAGTTCATCTTGATTTTACAGATTTACATTGAGACTTGCACAGTTTTGCCCCAGCCTGCTCTGAAATGTCCATATCAGTTGTTTGCAATACAGCCATAAAGTACAAATACTCTTTTATAAACTGCAGTGAAATTTGGGAGTGTGCAAAATGCACGACTTACTGAGAGATTACCAAACCCACTGACAAGTTCATCTTGTGAGCTTTTTTCTTAGATAATAATAAACACTTCCCTAAGCTCTGAAATTCACTTATGTACTCTTGATTATGGTCACATAATACATGTTTCAAAGCACTGTGTTTGCAATAGAATTCTAGGACACTCTGTGCCACAAATTAGACAAAATTACTCTTTAATGCTGTGCTGATAAGAAACAGCAAATAACTTTCAAAGGCATCAGAACTGCTTTCAGAGAAGAATATAGCACATCATTACCAGCAATGCCCATGTGGTGCCTGTTTCTCTTCTTGTAGAAGCTAATCAAATTATTGAAAACTAGTGACAACAGAAAAAAAAGATGATGAGATTCATGATTTTAAAAATAAATCATTTTTTATATCAAAAGGAGTTAGTAGTATAACCTATTGAAATGCTAATTAATGTAACATTATAATTCAAAAGTTTGACATTATCCAATTAAAAGTATTTTCAAAAATTCATAAACATTAAAACTATTAAATCCATCTTTGATCCACAAAGCTTTCTTTAAAACATCATTTGTATTCAGCACATTAACCATTTTAAACAGAACTGGGAAATAACCTCTTGGTATATATACTTTTTTGAAGATTTTTTTACATTTGGTGTGATCACAGGGTCTCTGTTACATTTGATACCAATTATTAGAGCTTTGACACTGTGTGATCCAGAATAAAAGTTATTGATCACTTCACATACTATAAACAACAACCTAATTAAGTTCTGATGACAAAAGAAATTGTTTGTTATCTGATTCAATGAGAGGTACCTTTGGAAATATAATTATGCATGTAGTAGATGAAGAAATAGTGTTTTATACAGCCAGCCATGTTACCACAAACAAAAGAGAGCACTCAAGGGGTTTTTTTTTTCCAGTGTAAATTAAAAGCATGCTGAATTCTTAATTGAAAAGAAAATATTGCTTATTAGAAAGGCAAGAGGGAAAAAAAAAACCCTCAGAGCCTGACACCTAATGAGGTTTTTACAGGGATCACCATGCAAATATTGGAGGATTTTTAGAAGCTGGATGTGGTGTGGATGATGTCAATTTAGCATGGTGACCCTGTCACTGCAGTCATTTGCCACAGTACTGAAGTATGCAAATCGGGTTTTTTCACCTTCCAGTCACTAAAATGCCATGTGCTGAGTGCTTAATGAACAAGCTTATTCTGGACTTTATATATTCCTTTAATACACTCATTTTATCAATATAAAGCTAATCCAGGAACTATCCAAATGCAGGATGAACATAGAGATGATCTGTGTTTAAATTTATTCAACCCACTTGTGTGTAATTTAAATTGTGGGCTACCATAAACGTACACAAATGATCTTTTTCATTTAACACAATGGATCAGACATTGTCAGCACTGTTATTAGGAGGATGTATACTCTGCCATGCTAACTAACCTGATCATTTGGTGCATGTTTCTCCTTCAAAGTAATACACATAGAAGTAACATTCAGGCTGAGCTGAAATACACGGCTGAGAGTTTGCACTCTGTAACGTGGACACTCGTTCCATCAGAGACCTTTTAGATACCAGTGAAAATAAAAAGACCCAAAGTTTCCCCTTGCCCCAGCATATGTAGTGGGTGGGTCAGCCCTGGTTTCACTGGATCTACTCTCCAAGATCCCAGGTGCCTCCCGGGACTGGGGAGGGAGGTTCCCAACAGGGAGCAGGAGCCGTTCTCCCAGTGGCACTGCCTGCTGGGCAGCTTCATTCCCACTCTGTTGGGAGGAAGACTCAGGAGGAACAGGAATTCTGAAGCATTTCATAGGCAGGTTCTCATCTGGAGATCTATTCCCACCCTTTTTTTTTTTTTTTTTTAATGAAGATGCGTGCCTCTAAGACCCAATCATTTGAACACGAGGCTGTTCACAGTTTGAGGGATGTTGCAGTTTCCATCCGTAGCCTGAAAACATGACAGGGAATGCCTCTGCTGAGCCTGTGCCATCAGGCTGGAGATGAAGAGAACAGAGAAGGAATCACCTTGAAATCTCAATTTAGTTCTAATTTGTTACAGTTGGCTTAATCTCAATGATATATCCATGAAGGAGAGATGGTGAGAAACCAGTAAAGGAGAAGAGCAAAACTCAGAACAGCTCCATGACGGGTCCTAATATTTGTGTATGTCAAGTGACAGAAGTACCTGACACTTATATTGAAACAGAAGAGCTGGATTCTGCTAGGGAGAGCAGCTCCTTCAGAGGAGACAGTGAAAGATGGAAGAATAATCAGTTATCTGTATAGTGATTATAACTTCCTTTATAAAAGGCAGTTGTGTTGTCTTCAACACCAAAGTGCATCTACCTCACTGAAAAACGTGTGTTCACTGACAGGACTTCTACACTCAAACTGTTCTGGGCTAAAGAGGCCCCCAAGGTTGTTTTATACAGTAAGGTTAGTCCGATTTTACCTGATGTCCCAGAAATATACTTGCTTCTGATGAACTTGGCAGAAAAATTAATCCAGTTACTTGTTAAATAGTTCTCATCTTTAAATATTTGCTTTTTCTAACCAGCTCAGTTCTTTCTATGACATTTCAGTTACTGGTTTTTTTTTTCTGGTTCTCCTTTAACTTAGGAAGGTCATTTTCTCCACACTCTAAAGTAATCCACTTTATAGATTTGCCTCAGTGTTGTGGGCTTTTTTTTCCTTTTTTTTTTTTTTTTTTTTTTTTAAAAAGCAATGAGGAACACATCTCTACTGAATGACCTATACCTCTAGGAGGGGGAGAAAACTGCAAGTTCCTGTTCATCCATCTGGTTTGACTAAAACATGCTGTTTGCTATTCCGTGATGGCATTTTTAATTTAGTTTGGTACTGACTGAGGATTTAAAAGTTTCACACTGTCAATGACTTAAAATACTTAAATACTCCTAATGTATTTTCCAGTTGGAATTTCAGTCAAATAGATAAAGTCTCACTACTAAATAGTTTGGGTTTTTTTTTCAAGAGTAAGAAGTTTCATTAGGAAATTCTGGTGGGTCTGTTTTAAGGTAAATTCAGGGTGAAATCCCATTTTTAACTCAATATTAGCTTAACACTAACTAGCTGAACAATATACACCCTTCTTCCACGCCTCTTCATATGAGTATGTTTGCCTTCAGGGTATGGTTATACTTAACAGACACATATGAGTTATGGTCACCTCAGTAATCAGAAGCCAAGCCCTGTAACTGCTCCTTAGATGCTCCAGCTCTTTTATCATTCATAAAAGCCAGAGCAACAAATTCAAGGTATAGCCTAGAGGTTCATCTGAAGTTTAAAAGAGCTCAGAGGCAACCAGTTCCTCAGTAGCATTTCTTACCAGTACAGAGTTTGGTATTATCAACTGGTGCCACCTGGACTAGTCACTAAAATTCTTTGAGTTGAGGAGTTTTTCCAGCAGTGGAACCAATGATGTGAATTTCCTTCTGAGTCCTTCAGTTGGACACTGACAGTCAAAGTCCTGCTGTTGTAAGTGCAAAAATGTTGTGTATTGTTTCCTTCTGAAATACAGCCCCACTCTACCCTTTTCTGAGTTGGTTTGCTTAATCTGCCTGGAAGTACCAAAGAGCTGGAAATGGTTGAGTGATGCTACCGAGTTCCTGGTATCAGTCTCAGTGATGTCAAGTCCACCTCAGGCAGTAATCCTGCTCAGTATTTACTGAGCAGCTGCATAAAACCAGTACCCCAGTGGGCACCAACAGGATTCTGGCTGGCCACAAGTGCACTGTAACTCTGGGTACTCTGGGCACTAGCAGGTATGTATTGTACCTACTCCTTGTGTCTACTCCATGACCCAGCCCTGTCTAACCAGTGCCAACTTCCCTTAGACCAGACTAATAAACCTTTCCTGAGCTACCAGCTGAGAAATAGGTCATGCCAGCCTTGCTAACTCCAACTCTCCAGCTGCTTTGCACAGAGTAAGAGTATGATTTTTGACAACTGCTCTTGTCCTTAGGTGGAAGTTTACAAGGCACAAGAGCTAAACCCCTCAGATTTACTGAACTACAGGGAGGTGTAAACTCTTCCAAGCACAGAAGCCAGAAAATCTGCTGAAACTCTGGAGTAATTTTCAAAATAGAATTAAAACATTGCCCTGGTGGTGTTTATGGAATAGGATATTTCTAACAGGTGTTTTCTGTCAGAAGCTTTTGTCAAAAACTAAACAAAGTCTGAAGATGAAAAAAATACTTCTTAGAGAACAACCATTTATTATAGCAGGAGATACTAAGAAGAGCACACTGCTGAGACAGAAATGTGCGTCCTGATAGGTAGAAGACAGAAAATTCATAACTTTTTTTATTTTAACCTCATGAATTGGCCCATGGGAACTATTCCCCATTTGGAGAATGAAGCAGTTCTCTCAAGAACTTGCTAACCAAAATGCAGCTGATGGGAACACAGCATCTCCCTCCCAGAACCCCAAACCTGACATCCTCTGCATGCTTTGGGGTGGGAAAAAGACTTTCAAGTCTTTTTAATGAAAGTTAATTCGTGAAGAATGTTTTTAAATATTGTTAAAGGTGGAACAAAGCCCCACAGCAAATTGCACCTGGCAGACAGAAGTGCACATGCAGGACTGAGCTGAGTCAAACACTGCTTGTAAAGAAAAGTGGAGGTAAAAACTGAATGCAAAAATATGGTTTTGAATTTTATATTACATCCTCTCTAGGAGGATCACTGCAGAAGTGAGGCAGAAACCCAAACTCTACCTCTTCCCAGTATACTCCACTGTTTCTAGGTAAGAGAAGAAAAAAAAAAAAAAAAGACAATCCAAAAGTCAAAGAAATTGCTTCAAAACACTGCCACACCTGGGAAACTCAGCTGGTGGCAATTACTAATCTCTGTGTTTTCCCCTCACCCAGAATTATTGCTACTGTGCTTTACAGGGTTTGTGTGATGTTTTGTGCAGTGTTACTGAGTGCTGAAATGCTTGGCTGTGGTTATTGCCACTCCTGCTGGGAAGGTGTATGTGTATTTCACCTGAGGTTATGTCTAAATTTGCACTTTCTGTGTAAAGTGCAAATTGGTAAGAGCTGCAGCACAGAGGAAATAGCAGGGGAAGGCTCAGGTAAAAGTAATTCTTTTACATCACAATGTTAAAGGAATAAATTGAGGGGAGGCAGAAAGGATGCAGATAAAGGTTACAGGTAGCATTTGGGCCCAGAAGACTGGCATTCACTGTGAACTGATGTTAGTATTTTCCTGCTTTTTTTCCTATTTTTTTCCCCTATTTGTTTGGTTGGGTTTATTTTTCCTTTTTCCAAGACTATCTGTCTAGAACAAACTTCCATTTTCTGGAGGAAATTCTTACAGAAATAGTTTCCTTCTTGTGCAAATTCTATATTGTCTTAGGATTTCTGTACATCTCGCTGCAGGTTATTATGTGTCAGGTCTTCAGTCATAATGGCTGGTAATTTGTTGTAAAAAGATAAAAAACACTGTTCACTTGTTCCTGTTGACTTACTTCAACATTGCTTTAAGGACATTGCTCTTTGGACTGTCCACACTTTGGAAGTCAATTCATAATGTTTGGTGTTTTCTGTTAGCATAATCCTCCTGCGTTAGTATTGTACATATCCAGAAAACAACTCCTCTCAATAAACATTATTCTCTTTTTTTATTAAAAAGCATGTTTTTGTGAAAAAAATTTCCTGGTTGGTTGTTCTGTTTTGATTTATACAAAAGAACAAAAAAAAAAAAAAAAGGCAAAAACTTACTGAAGGTTGATCTCATTGTTCCCTGTTGTTTTACAGCCCACGGTGATCTGAGAAAATAAGAAATAAAGCTTTTCCCTTTAAATATCTGTGCTCTTGCTTACTCCCCAGTCTTCTTGTGTTAGTGAATGTGGCTTGCAAAGTGACAATGAGCAGGGAATATCAGATGGAAAGGGTGGAAAGAGGGGCACCAGAGTGGCCAGCTGGCCCTATTCATGCTTGTTCACTGGCTGGCACGCACACACTCCTCCACACCCATCCCACCCCTTCAGCCTGCCAGGCCAGGGAGACAGAGCTCATCCTGTTTGTTGTCACACAATGGGAGCAAAAGAGCTGCAAAGGCTTTGAAGACAAAAGGGTCTGGTGTGGTGGGTGGATATTTTGGGCCGTGCACACTGTGCTGGAAGGGGAAAGGGAGGGTGGGCAAACAAGTTCTCATGATGCACTTGCTCGTGTTGATGACTAGAGACCAGGGAAATAATTTTCAGCATTTACTCCTGTTCAGACTAACAAATGAATGTACTATGGACAAAGGGAAAGCACACTGTGAAAAACTGCACAGCAAAGGGCAGGCCAGGCCTCCTGCCACTTACAGACCAGACAGCTTCAAGTGCTGTTGCCTCAGAGAGGGGAAAGAAGGTCTGGCAGCAGGAGTCCAGAGGGAAAGATGGGAGTGGTAGAAATGCACCTTAATCCAAGATGAACAGGCTGCTCTTTTAAGGTTGAAAAATACTTCCCCAGCTAACACAGCAGCAGGTCACTGTCCTGCATGTCCACCATCTTTTTTTGGCATCTCCAGAAGGGGCTACAATTGCATGGGGTGGTGCAAGCAGAGATGCTGAGCTCTCCTGGCATCGTTTGCTTCTCAGATGTTCTGTGCTTCTGGAAATGGGAAGGCAGCAGAATCCATATGGGAGCATCCAACAGCTCAGCCTGGGCTCCTGGGCCAGCTACTGAGGTTGCTTGGATTTAGGATTCATTCACTGTTATTATGGTCCTGTGCATCAAGTGCTGCAGGTCGTTCAGCTCTGTGGTGCCAGCCCCGAGTGTTTAA
The DNA here is from genome assembly GCA_038090715.1 of Florisuga fusca. Classification (NCBI taxonomy): domain Eukaryota; kingdom Metazoa; phylum Chordata; class Aves; order Apodiformes; family Trochilidae; genus Florisuga; species Florisuga fusca. Next base: position 76,196,190 of record JAAWXA010000001.1, on the reverse strand, counting down.
CCATTTCACAGGCAGTGGGATGCACAAAAGCAATCATTGAACAGTACAAGTTGACATTACATTTTTCTTCTACCTGCTTGCCCCCTTTGTCTTTGTGGCCACAGCACCAGGGTTGTGAAAGAGGAGAAGGGGAGAGCAGTGAAGCTTCCATTCCAGAGGTAGAGCTCCATGACAAACTGAGAGGCAGCAGCCTCTCCAGGGACAGATGAAATCAAGCTGTGTTCACCACCACTAAGCAGCCAGCTATGCAGGACCAGATGGGTTCTTTTGTGTGTGTCAAATGTGGGTTTGATTTTTAGGCTTTGTCTTGATGATACTTTTTTTTTTTCTCTTTTTCTTTTTTTTTTTTTTTTTTTTTTTTTTTTTTTTTTTTTGCCTCCCTTTGACAATTTCAAGGTTGAAAGAGTAGTCAGGGCTACCTTTACTGGAGAAAGGACAACTGGGCAAGTTAGTACCAGGGGTCTGCCTAGAAGGTGCACAAATATTGTGCCACTGTGCCCTTCTTCCACATTATATATTATGCCAGTAATGAAGAATGGTGCCTTGTAGCATCAATCTCTTGTTACAGAGAGGACTGGTGTCCTCAAGAGGTAACTGCATTTCTTCCCCAGTGGCCTGGATGCTGGGTGTTACACAATGCCCATCACACCTGGCAATTAAACTGACTTTCACTAGGAATCTTAGTAAGGTCACACTGTGCTCTAGTGATGCCTAGAAAAGCAGGATTAGTTACTTCTAATGAGAATTATAGAATCATGAAATGGGTAGAGCTATGCAGAAACATTTTAAATGACAGCCTGGTAAGCATATAGGAAGTGGGTTGGCATCTTCAAAGCAGACACATGATGGATCTGGTAAAGGGGGTAAACTGGTCAGCTTGCCATTAGGAGCTTTCTTTGAGGTGCAGTTGAAGTGTGAAGCCATGAAACAAGTAGAGGGGGCTCAGCTGTCTGGGACATGGATTTTATAAAAGGTGGTCCTCACTCTTTTTCAAATATGATCCATTCTGCCCAAGCAATCAGCCAGCCCCAGCACTTGCACAGCTCCTGTGTGCTGGCAGCAAGAACTGTCTCTGTTACTGTCTGTTCCGTGCTGGATTCTGCTTTACAGAGACAGGAGCATGATTTCCTGAAACAATTTTTTGGTAACAATAAACTCAGTTGTTTTGGTGATATGCGTGGCCTTTTTGGCCCCAAATACAAATTACATCTGCTAATTCTGCATTGCCCAATTTTAAAAAATCTGTTTCAATTACAGAAAGCTGCAATGCAAAAGCCAGGAACAAGCCAAAACAGGGAATGGGAAATGTTGCTCCAAAGTAATTGTGCAAAAGGATTTTTGTTTGGTTCTTTTTTTTTTTTTTCCCCCAAAGAGGATGCTAGAAAATATGTTGCTTTGAGGTAGAAAGCATTATTCACAGTCTTTAATAAACAACACACTTATGATTTATAGCATTACAAAATAAAGACTGGTAGTCAATTGCTTTGGAAAGACTTGGCATTCAAGGCTCTGAATTGCTATTGTATATATTTTTTACAAAAAGAACAACATTCCAGCAACATTCTCAATGAGGTTAGCTAAACAGATGGTATTTATCACTTGGTTTGCAAGCTGCCACATCCCTCTTGCTTTCAAAAGAAACATTAATGCTAAAATCTTAGAGAGGCAGTTGCAAAAGTGTCTCAAAAAGGACACATACACACACACACACACACACACACACACAGCATAAAAACCAAAACTAAAAAAATAAATCTACATTGACCAAGATGCTGCTGCCCTCAGCCTGGACAGGAGAGGCTTCAAAGGTAGCATTACCCAGCTGAGCAGTGACATTTGCCTGTCTGTCAGAGGTCAGGACCTGGTGTGGTGGCTGGAAATGCAGTTTAGCTTTTATTTGTCTCCAAAACAATCTCTGTCAATGCCACAGAGCTGCCTTTTGAGTAGATCAATGGCTGTACCTAACTTGCTGCCCGAGGGCGTTATTATTAATACAACTGTATGTAGGCTAAATATTGAGTGACATTATTAGAAAGGGATTGTCCTTCCCTCTGTGACTTTGATGTCAAAAGTCCACTAACACATAGCCAGCATTCTGCTCAGTCTTGCAAGAAAACATCTCTCCCTTTCATGGGAGTTGCTGAATAATCAACAGAAGATTATTCAGACTGAGCTTTGGAGTGCTAGCAACATGATTTAGTACACAGAAAGAAGTTTGCCTTCTTGGCTGAAAGGTTGATTTATCTGTTCAGCATCTTCAGTGTGGGGGGGATGAGACCAATTTGTGAGAGGTTCCAGAACCTTCATCCTCCTTTAATGCTGCACACAGAGCCATGGCAAAATTAAGAACTAGAACATTCTGGTGATTCTGGTTTAATGTAACGTCTCATTTAAAAAAAAAACCCACAAAAAAACAAACCAAAGAAAACAAACCAAAGAACCACAGATGAAAAAATTAAAATTATTGCTGAAACATGAGACTTTTCCATTTACAGCCTGATATTTGTGTTGCCTCAGACATTGCAGCCCTTGCAAGCTGGAGCCTTTGCAGATGTGGTCCCCAACTATCTGGTACAGGAACAGGCATGACTGCTGAGCTGCACTTTGTTATTCCCTTGAATAATATTTAACCTGAGCTCCTAAAAGGAATCCTCTTGACCAAAAAAGAGATAAATAGCTGCATATAATATCCATTGGTTCCTAGCACATTAAGTACTCTTTTCAGAGTTCCTCCTGAAATAATCATATTTATGGATATTTAGGTAACTTTTTTTTTTTACACAGATTTCTGTAGTAAACGAGACAACCTTATGCTTACTTGAAATGTATCAGTAAAATTTTTAGAAATGCCACTCAGTGTAGGAAAGGAATCTTTTTCTTCTGAAAAACAAAGATTTTTTTTTTGTAGTGGGGGGTTCCTCTTATGCTTACAGACTATATCTATACTTGACAATAACTTTCAACAACCAGTGACATTAATTTCACTTGACTTCCTGTCTTAAGGTCAAAACCATTTATCAGCACTTCTATCATTAGCTCAGTTTCCTTTTTATATTAAGTGATTATGTTCACTTACTATTAATGAGTCGTGAAGTTTTAATAAATTTTTGCTAGTGTGAAATTGCTAAATAGTAATAATGGCACATACTGCATGGATGGTTTGTTCCACAATGTACATTTTGCTTAATGCTGGTTAGAAACACCTACAAAAAACAACAGAAAATAATTAACCAGTGATGGCTGAGGATGTGGAATGGCCTTTTTCACCACGCTTGTAGTCAATAAAAAGACAAAGCAGGTCATTTTTTGTGTGTCATTGCTAGAATTATTGTATTTCTGGACCTTGTGACTTTTGCAGTTCTTTATATGAAATGGCTCTACCAAGGCTGCTGTGACAGGAGATGAAAGAAAATACCACATCTTTTAAGAGCTATTGTTTTAACTTCTGTTATATTTCTACTGTTCTGGCATTGAAACAACAAGATTAAAAAACAAAAGCCAGGCTCTTTCTGTTAATAGAGAAGAGCAATAACACAGCAAGTCCCATTGCCAAAAAGTAATGTCTGAATACTGGCTTGGCTTGCCTGTAGCTTGCCATTACTCACAGACACATCTAAATAACCAAAGCCAGATGCTCATTTGGAGCTTGGCTGAGGTTTTTATTGGTTAACTGACTTCTTAAAACTCTCTTCAAGCAGGAGCTGGACTACCAGTGGCTGAGGGACTAGAAGGTAACTCTGAACACTGAACCTATCAAGGGGGAGTATTAAATTAAAATGAAGAAGGTTGCAGTGGTAACAGTTTCTCAACTAACTGTCCCCTGTGCCCAATTGCCTGGTTTACTGACATCAGTGAAATAGAGCCACACAGTCCCTTTTGCACTGAAACCAAACTTTCTGGACCACTCAAATGAAGGAATAGAACCAACTGGGGCACACTGGCTTTGTTGAGCACTATTTCTTTGACACTGCACCCATCCCACAGCAGTGAGGTCCTTCAGAATGTAAGAAAGGTTAAATCCTTTTCAGTGTTCAGTGCTATTCCAGTAGTAACTTGCACTATGAAAGCTGTTTTGTCTGTGTTGAAACCCCTGGCTCAGATGCTGTCTGGCTCAGTATTGTCCCCTTTCAGTAAATCTCATCAAACTGTGCTGAAAAATTGAAGATACTTCTGAGAAGAGCCAGAAGATAGTTCCAAGAAGAGCCAAAGTACAAAGTTTTACTCTGAAAAGCATGGCTAATAGTACCTCTGACACTGCAATCTCATCACACACCCCTTACTGTATTGTCTTGAACACTGACTGTAGGTACCTAACAAGGCATGGAAATTAGAAAATAGACACAGACAAAGCTTTAACAAGGTTGGTTGGCTAAATGATAAATCTAGATCACAACAGAAAAGGCTCACATTTTTAGCAGAGAAGGTAAGTAAACATAGGTCCAAATAAACAAGATTTGTACAGTGTTCTCCATCAACGAACAAAATCTTTAAAACCAGACAAGGTGTTCTTCCCAGAGAAAAGCTTTGTTCAAAGAATAATTGAGGAGAATTCTACACCTTGCATGGGGCCAGAGGACAGCCTCTTAGTCTGTAATGGGTAAACCCATTTCCCTAATATTTAGTTCGTAGAGTCTGGGGTTGCCATTTTGGGATGTCAGAACAGAGTCTTTGTACTGATTTTGAAGATTCTTTGTGTTCAAAAAAGCCAGAACTATGCTCCTGGTTATTTTGACCATGGAGCAATCCCAGCAGATCTCGACTGAAAGCATATGTGTATGTGTGGGAAGCCTGGCAAAGTGTTTCATACTGGTTGACTCCTGGACTGGAGAAAGACACCAGCAGGAGGGCAGAGTCAGAGGTATTGCTGCAGCAAGTGTTCTGTCACCCCACTGCAGAACCAAGTGACATGATTCACAGCTGTATTTCAATTCAACATTCAGTGTTGGCCCATCAGGTCCCTGCTTCCTATTGTAAAAATGGTGAATGCCCTGGCTCAGAAGGACAGAATGTCTTGCACAGCCTAGGATTAAACAGAAGTAAAAAGAAACTAATCAGCTTCCTGTGTCTTTAGCAAAAGCTGTGGCTTTGTAAATAGCAGTCCTCTTCAAAGCAGACAATTGCACCATCCTGCTGGGACAAAGTCAGAGCTTTATTGGTGGCTGAGTGACCATCTGTCCTCACAGACATTAGAGCATCATTTCGTTGGGGAGTTAGAAAGCAATATTGGTCCATACTGGGGGAGCTGCGTTGCTCACCAGCAGTTACTGGGATCCCTGCCTGTGTGACTTGTACTAATCTGAGGAAGATTATTAAAACATTAATTCATATCTCTTGTCTTCATCTTCCTGGCCCGATTCTTACCGTGCTCATTACTAGGTAATGTGGAGTTATATCATCTAAATTTTATAACTCTCTGAGGATACTTTGGGCCAAAAATGAGCTTAAGATTCCAGGGCACAGAAGAAATATATTTTTTATCTGAAGAAACAACAAAGTGTAGGGAGAATTATGACCAGCAAAAGTCATCATAGCCAAGTATCTACTGAAAGCAATTTTAGTTTAATTGCACCTTAAACTGACAATCCCTGAATATGTAGACAGGCCAGAAATTGCTTTGTGGGGATTTGCAAGGAGCCACTGAATGGTGCCTTGGATACCTGCACAGAACAGGATTAGCAGGAAAGCCCAACCATGCATATGAGGACATCCAGCTAATTTAAACCACATGGTAATTCCTATAATCAAATTTGTTGTATATAGATGAAGCAATCTCAAGAATGAGCTGGTGATTGGATCATTAGCACCTTTCCCTCATTCACTAGGGTTGCCAGGACTTCTTAATAAGTGTGACTGGTGTTATTACAACACAACAAGTTCCTTGCTTGATAGTTGAGGTGCATGACACAACATTTGCACCTGTGTAGCCATGCTTTGAAAATGCCCCTTAGATTCTAAGTGGGCAGCCAAAGTGGGTGCACCAAGATGTGGGGCTTGAGGCAGCTCCATGGTGCCTTTTTCAGCACTGCCAAGAGCTGAGCCATAAGATTCTCCACAGCCCACACTCACTACCTAGGGACTGCTGAAAACAGAGTTTTCAGAGTTGACAGTGACTGAAAAGGGGTTCAAAGCACTAAAACTGGGCTTGGAAACATAACAGGATGGGGGGGGGGAATCTGTACACGGGTCTTTTAAAGAAGGAGCACAAACACCTCTGAGAGGCAAGGGGCAGATCACAGGACTGCTTTTTATCCATATATAAAAGGTGATGATAAACATGACAAGCCTTGAATGGAAAGTAGTCACTGGCCATAGGGTGATGTCTGGCCAGGGGGTGAGATTGTTCAACCAAGCAAGTGACACTGAGGCAAAGTCAGAGCTCGTTTCAAAGCTCATTCCTCACATTTGACAAGGGTTTGTGTTGCCAGCTTCATTGTTTCCCCTCTCCACGATAGTTTCTGTCTGCTCTTTTCAAGGCTTTGTACTCAATTACTGGATGGCAGAGTATCTCTGGGTTTAAAATAATAGTATATCTGCTGTAAAATCATATTTTAAAACAGATTTCAAGTTGGTAATATTCCCTACAATTACTCAGAGAAAAAGCTCTCTATTTGAATCCCCTTCAGTTCTGAAACACTTTCAGTCCATTAGAGCCACATAAATACAAGGCACAAAACAATAACAGGCTACAAATCAATACATTTGCACAGCCAGACCTAAATAAACATGATTCAATTGCTGACTCAAAAAACTCAGAACAGTGCGAAGTTTCAGAGTCAAATGCCAGTAATGAAACAACATCCAACTGCACACAAGAAACCCTGGCCCTCTTGTCAGGTGGCACACTCAGTACAAGGTGTTAAGAAGGCATTTATTGAGGGAGGACAATCTTCTGATAAAGTAATGGAACAGTTTAAAATTACCCTGGTGTGAAGTGGGTATGATTCAGCATTATTGTGGGCAGTATGCTGATAAAAGTGGGTTGTGAAGTGGAATGAGGCACATTCAGATCAAATATGCAACAGTGATTTCTTGTGAAGCAAGCATTAAACCTGGCAAGGACTTTATAAACTGTACACAATAAAATCATAGTCCTCAGCTTGGAAATTGATACTAAGCATACAGACATAAACATATTCATTATAATCACCCATGACTGGTATGGCTGCAAGGGAACTTCACAAAGCCTGTAGGAAGAGACAAATCACAAAGAATGACAAATTCTACTCATTTTCCCTTTTGCATCTTACATGTTTCTGTGCTGCAGCTGGTTTTGTAATAAACAGCAGAGGATACTTCAAAAGATTGTACTTCAAACACCTGGGAAAGAAAACCAAGAAAAGAAAAGGATGTTTTCTTAGATTTCAAATTATAACAGTGAAGTCCATTGGATTCAAGCCCCAAGCAGCAATTTAAAGTTCAAGTTATTTTATGCCATGATATTCCTCTCTTTAGAGTTATCACTTCTTGATCCTGATACAAATATAACATCTTATTGCATCAACCAAAAACTATGTACAAGCATAAGATGGGATACACACATGAGTAAAAGGCAAAAGGCAAAGCAGGCACAAGAGGAACAGCTCTTCTCTACCTCTGGGCAAGCAGGGACACTGCTTTTATGTATGAAGTTCAAAGTCATGCTTGTCCCTTCTTCTGTACAAGGAAAACTTTCTGATAGAGAATAGATGTGACCGTATTTCACACTAGTCAAAGTCTGTAAATCTGTATCATAACAACTGGTGGATTTGGGTTAAATAGTTTAATTATAAAACAATTTTATTTTCTTCTCTCATTATTTGGCTCTCTGTTTCTATGAGGAAGGAAGGATTGAAAGGCCTGGGAATTTTTCCATTGTTTTTGGAGTTCAGACCCCAAAGACAGTGATCTGAGGCACCAGCTCTCTCCCTAGTGCAGTCACCCCTGCTCAAATACTCTTCTACGGAACAAAAAAAAATAAAATAAACCAAAACAAATGGGTTCCACAGGGTGAAAACGTTGGACTGCTCTATGCATATTTATGCATTTACTTCTCTGTGGGAAGAAGTTCTTCCCCATGAGGGTGGTGAGACCCTGGCACAGGTTGCCCAGAGAGGTGGTGGAAGCCCCATCCCTGGGAGTTTTTAAGGCCAGGCTGGAGAGGGCTCTGAGCAACCTGATCTGGTGGGAGGTGTTCCTGCCCATGGCAGGGGGTGGTCTTAAAGGTCCCTTCCAACCCTGAAAATGCTGTGATTCTATGAATCTATGATCCTATATTTGATGGGTTGTGGCCATACTGTTACCTCCACAGAACATAAAAGTTTCCTCTGGGATAACCCCTCAGTTACAGTGATTCAGTTATTTTCAGCAAAATAAAAAAAAGCCCCCTACCTTTTTAATCTAGAGGGTACTCGTTTACAATATTCATTAGATATCATCCATGCTGAAGCCCAATATCATTTTTATGTGCTTATTCCAGTGTCTCGATAGGCAGGCAAATGCTGTTAAGCCTATTTTATGGGTGAGGACATAAAGATCCAAATGGTCTAAATAGGGATTAAATTGAAGTTAGGTGCCAGTCTCTCAGAAGGTGATGTACAGTATTTGTTCTCCACTCTGCCTAGCCCCAAAAAATGACTTAATGCAGTCAGCACCCTCATTAAGCACTTCTGCATGCTGGAGGCTCCCTGGCTAGGGCAGAAAGGTGCCTGTCTCCCAGCTAAAGTGTTATCACACCTCTGGGATACATGGAAAAACATCTCAACTCTGCCCAGGATCTCAATGAAAGACACTGCTGTGGCAGGGTGCTGTGCAGGTGCTGCCTTCTACTGCTAATTTCTGTTTCTTAAAAACTTCTGTAAAGCATGGAAAACCCAGCACCCCACCTTACTCTGAGCTCCCCAGAACTGTAATATGTTGCTTTCTGCAGAATTATTTCATACAGATCTTCCCTGCAACACAGGAGGTTGTTGGAACAACTTCCCTTCTGTTCAGTTAATGAAACCACTCATCAGGAATAGTTAATTAAAAATCCATCCTTTGAACTCTCAATTTGGAAAAAGAAAAGAATTCCAAGTAGTTTAGCTCTCTCAGGAAATGAGGCAAGATGAAAGGAGCACAGACATGATATGGAAATGCATTGATGAAGGACCTGTGGGACAAATGAAGTCATTAGCCCAAAGAGAGGAGAAGAATCAGCAAGAAAACTCTAGAGTGAAGATGATTTTGGCTCAGGTTTGACACATCTTAAATTCTTCTAATCTTCAGAAGTTAGGCACTCAAAGCTAGCTGAAAGCCAAATCTTCTTCTGGGCACCTCTTATCATTAGTCAATTTGGAGAATCCAGCTTCGTTCTGCTCTCTCCAGCCTGTACTTTCTCCTGGGCTTTGATTCTGTCATTTTAAGGCTGCATGTTCCACCAGTGAGAATGCCACTGAGTGCCCTGCACACTGTTTGTCAGTCAGCTCACCAATTTTTCCACACAAGAAAAACATGAATATAATAATTTTCAAAAGGATTCTGAAAATTACTCTACTGACAATAGTCAAATCAAGCTTAGAAGCCCAAGATTAATTATATGATAACTGACAAAAAATTCTCCCCTTGCTATTGGAAGTAAGTAGACAAATAAGTATAAATCTATAAAATTTGTAAGAGATTAAGTGCTTTCTTAAACTCCACGAGAAAGAGAGCAACAATGCAAAGAGAAGCAGAAAAAGAATCTTGTTAATGGGCATATTTCCACAATTTCTGTTGGCAAGATGAAATTAACAATATACTTCTTATGAAATTACCTCCTTCCTCTGCCAGTAATTTTCAAAGCATGTATCCCCAGGTATGGGGTTTTTTTCTGATTAAAAAAAGTGCTTGCTGAAATTGGCCAATCTGTTGATCAATAGGTGTAACCTTAGGAACTCTCAGTTGTTACCCCCCTGTCCTGCATAGAAGCTGAGAATAGCATTCAGCCACTCATTCTGATTCAGAGCAGCCCCAAATCTCATCCAGTTTGCCTATGGATTTAAAAAAAATAAAAAAAGGACTTAAAAAGGTGTGACCTTCATCTATCAAAACAGCTACCATCTGGAGACCATGAATGTTGTGATCCTACCTAGCAAAAACTTCTGCACAAGCATGCAAATTGAATTCAATTTTGGTAACTTGGACACAATGACATTCAACAATTTTTCAGTCAGATCACTGTCAAAATTTCAGATTGGAAAGTGAACCACTGTCCCCTCTGATCCTCTGTAAAAGAATAAAAAGAAAACTAAAAATTAATTAAAAGTAATCTTATATTATTATTTCTATTTGACTCCTGAGTTTATGATTTTTCAGGGTCCATGTTCGATGTCCCCCACTCTGTCACAGTGTGTCATGTGTGTCCAGATGTCTTATGTTTCCCACCAGTGCCTCCAGCTCCTATAAACCATGAGATGAACATCTTAATTAGCAGAGATATTCTCCCAAGGAATGCCATGCCCTAACTAGCCCTAGGAATCAATTATTCACCCTAATTCTAAGGAAGGCTCAGACACTTCTTCACGTGCAGCTAACAAAGTAACATCAGGGTGCATGCAGTGAGACCTGGGTTGGGTCATTGCACTATTCCTGGGTCATTGCACTGTTCCTGGGTCACTGGACTGTTCCTGGGTCAGCAGAAGTCCATCCTCAGAAGTCCCTGCTCCTCTGATGCTCCCTCTGCACGTCCCCTCCTGACCCCCGTGCCTGATATCCCTCACTCGTGCCATCAGGATTGGTTGTGGAGCTGAGCTGTAACCTGGATTCCTGATAGGAAAAGCCTGAAGATAACTTAATAACAAACTGTTTTATCAACACAGCTGAGGGATGATGAACTGCAAGAAGGTGGGTGGGAACTGACTTGGAGGAAAAGGCATCTTCAGCTTTTGCTGCTGAATCCTGTAGCTCCCTGATTGCTCCTCTCAGTTACAGCAGGGGTGTTAGTGAAGTAGCATTGATGAGATATTAAGATATTAATATCAACATAGATATTAAGAAGAGGGTTCATGGGGACATTTAAACCTTTTAAAGCTGTTACTGCTGTGAATTTAAATGGCATAGTGCTTTCTGCTACACTTTCTTATAGTACCTCTGAGGATGACAGGGAATTCAATGCCAGATCAGCTGGTGATCTCTGTAGTCCAGTGACTTGTCGTAAACACTGGCCAGCAAGACATGGCTAAGGAAAAAAATAAAGCTGCAGTTTAAAATAAACCTGTTGCCTGCCTGGGAAGTTTCTGACTGGCTTCAGTGGTCTGAAGGTGGCTTAAGATTATGACAAACACCCTGATCTTTACAGAGGGCTAGTACCTGATTTACTGGTTTAAAAACATAAATTGTAACTGGTACAAAGAATTCAAATAATCAAACAATCTGATTCCAGATAAACTGTGCTGCTTCTTCTAATTTCAGGTTTGGAAGCTCAGGTACAGGCTTACATATTTGCATTGCTCTCACTATGCTTTGAGAGCCCTGGCTGGGGTTGTGTTTGCACCCACCCCTCATAGCAGGGATAAGAAGCTGACAGCCCAAACAGACCAGGGAAGTGAGAAGAAAAATGCTTATCCTTATTTTGGAAATAGAAATCTAAGACAGAGAGAAATGGAGGAACCTACCTCAGGTCATACAAAGAGTCAATAGCTAGATTTGAACAGAGATTTCCTGAAATCATGCCCAGTGCACTTATATCTTGACCTTTATGCCACAGCATTTACACTCCCATAGGAAACAGTTACATAGATGGCTGAGGGAAGCAAAGTACAGACAATTAAGTGTCTGTATGCCCTTTCTCTCCTTGTCTCCAGTTACCTCCTTGACCCCACAGCCTGAATCATGAATTCTTGAAGAATTTTCTCATTCAGGAAATCTATGCATAGAAGATAAATAGAAGCTGGAAGAAAAATACTGAGATGATCGAGTAGGTGGAAAAGGTTTTCTGCACTACCAACATATTTCAACATACTCCTCATTGAGCTCTGTGCCTCTTCTCTGAAGAAAGATAGAAATAGCCTAAATCTTGGCTTTTTCCACTAGTTAACAACTGCAGGTAGTTGTATCTCAACAGAGTATCCCAGGTCTTTGAAGAATGATAGATAAAGTATTTTGTTAAAATTAACAGTGGAATAAAGACCCTCTGCTTTATTTCTTGCCCTGAGAACTTCCAGACATTCCCCAGTAGGTGCAAAAGACCTCAGGAGACATTGGCAGTGGCCACTGTAATGGCTGAGGAGGCCAGTGAGGACATTGAATTGAATAACAACATAACTGGCCCTCAGTGCCAGGTACTCTCAGCTGTGCTATATGCTGCTCTCTGATTTACAACTTTGTGTAAAGAAACTGTGCACTACTTCTCTACTTTTAGCCTGCACAATCCTCCTCGTGCTCTCACTTGTGTGGATGGAAACCTGGAGACATCCAAAGGCCATTGTAAGCACCACTTGTCTGAACAGCTTCTTAAAATGTTTACAACTGACACAAAGGCACACGTGGATGTGCAAACTGTACTGTCTGCTGCTCATATAAAGCACGTTTGGGAAAAGAGAAGCTGATTGTGATGGAAGAGCAGCTGCTTAGTCAGTGCCTTGCTCATCCCATGGGGAGCCACGGCTCCTTGCTGTAGCAGTCATCTGCACACCAGAGAAAGCTTGGAACAGCTACAATTCAGACACTGATCCTGCTAATCCCACTAATCCCATGCCCTGATGTGCTCCATTAGCCTGTGAAAGGCAGATTTGGACTTTCACAACTGATGGCACTCCAGGCTCTGGAGAGGTGGCTCACACAGTTCCCCAGAGCCAGCCAAGAAGGGAACAGTGAGGCTGCAGCCAAAGGAGCTACACAGCAACTGCACCAACCCATGAAATGAGCTGCTGGGAGGCCCATGGAGGTTGCTCTTCTTTGTATTTGTGCACCAAAAGTCACCGTCAGTCTCTATGGCAGCTCCTGGATTAACCACTGAAGAAATATTATCCAACACTGTCACTGGAGCAGTGTCCATCCACGCACAGAAACCCTCTCCAGACTCCATTTTAGTGCCACCAGTTTCAGCAACTACTTTTACTTGGAGATACACAGTCAGTGTGGATCAGGTATGCTGGCTACAGTGGTGGAGGAGTGAGAAAAACATTTTTGTTTCCCTCTAGGTCCTCAGCTGGCACTGCTAAGCACAGGTTTGTATTACCTTAGCCCACAAGTGCTGCGAGCTTTCAATTAAAGGTGGCGACATCTGTGTGAGAACTGTAAGTGAAAGAATCATTTAATCCTAAGGAAGCTTCTGGGCAGAAGTGGAAAGATGCTGCGTGTGTGTGCCTGAGCAATGGCACACTCTTCCCACTGATAAACTTTAAAATATGATTTACTCAGTGCAGGCAGCAGTCTCAGACATCAAAGCTTCAGACTCGGTGCGGTGTCAAAAAACCATGAAGCTTTAAGACTCGACCAAGCATCAACACCAAGCTGAGGCAAAAGCTTTTACTCTTGAGACCGCTGACTGAATGGATTAGATTAAAAAAAAACCCCACAGCTCCCTAAAACCACTGGTAGAGAAAATAAATTACTAAATGTATGTTTGCTCAAGTACATCTTTATTTATCCTGCTGCACTCTACACATCAGCATTTAAACTCCCTGCAGTTTAGAGGCTAAAAACAGCTGTGTATGCTCTAGTCAATGAACTAATGATAACAAATGCATCCAGTGGCAGAGACAAAGGTTTGTTTTAATCACTGGAAATGAAACAAAGACCATGGCAATAGTGTATTAGGCATTTTCTCCAGTGCTGCAGAGTGAGCTGGCCCAGACCCACGCAGCAGGTAACTCCTCTTTGCTTCACGTGTGCATTTATACAGAGCCATTGATGTCCCACCCAAGCTTGTGGTACCAGATGTGTGACCAGGATGGGATCCAGCAGCTGGGCAGAGAGGGAAGGTGAACTGCTGCTGAACTGTGATAAATCCTGGTAAATCAAGGACTTTGGACTGCTAAGACCCTTCTGTCCATAGAGCACGGCCATGCCTAAAACTGCTCTGGTGCTGAGGTCTGTATATGGTTGGAGAACACTCATTCAGCAGGGACCATGAACAGGCAGTAAACCTAACAAAAGAGAAACACCTTGAAGTGTTTGTATGTAATTTGTATGTAATTTGTATGTATCTATAATAAAACAAGGCGCAGCTCCTCAGGAAGTTATTTAAGGCCTTTCCCTTAATTTCAGTGGGAGTTACATATTGCAGTGGCTCACAGAAACCATACCCACTCCAGCCTTTTGCATAGTCTGTGAAAGAGATGGAAAATGGCCACAAAGCCCTCTTGCAGGTATTACAGTAATTAATATTTTCTTTAGAGCCGCATGGTTTAATCCTTAGATTTTGCCACTAAGTGAATGCTTGAGGAAAACACAACCCAAGAATCTCAGTTCTGTGTTTGGAACTCGTGACACCCTCTACTCCTGATGTTCCTGTTGAAATGGGAATGAAGTCAGTTTAATTTGGATTCTGTACACTTGTATGAGAAGGTGACTGAACTGCTAAAGGGGGACAGGGCCTCACTTTCAGCAGCATACAGATTTACAAATAGCCAGCACCAGCTGGTGGGCTGCAGCTGAAAGGAGAGTTGGCATTAATGCTGCTTGCACAGCTTATCTACAGGTCTCCTTTGAGAGGGTTTCATTCTTTTGACTAGCACTGGGCTCCTAGCACTGTGCACAGGAAAGGATTTTCTTCCTTTTCATCAAGATTTTACAGACTGATTTCATGTTAAGGGACACTGGTTGCTCTTTCCAGGTTTCTTTCCCCTGTCCATGTGCTCACAGATAGCAAGCTCTGTCTCTGTACCTTCCTGGCAAATTTGCACACTTAAGAATTTCTCACCTCCAACCTGCCTAGGGAAAACTGACAAAAAAAAAAAGAAATTCCCACAATACAGGATAAAATTGAATCTCTTCCCACTGGTATGTAGGCCCTGCTGCTGAGAAAGAACAAGATGGAAGGGAAAACAAAGAGAAAGAAACAATTGAATGAAGATGCCAGATAGGAGGCTGGCAGTCTGTAAAACTCCATCTCTTCTGCCACTCCTTGACAATAAGACCCTTTAAGAAGCACTGCACTGTTATTCTTGTAGCAGGGCAACAAACCAACCTTAGTGACATGGAGCAAGTAGTCATAGGCCTACAGATCTGCAGGAGGACTTTAATAGGGTAAGAACATATGTCAGGAGGGGGTGGAGGCTGGGTTCTTTTTACTAGCAAAAGATGTTACTAGGCATGGTAGCTTTTGAGAAAGAAAAACTTTTATTCCTTTGTCTCTTTTATCATAAAACTCTACTAAACCACAAACTGTTCAGCTTTGCAACGAAAGAGTGCCTTTTGTGTAATTTATGTTACCCTACTGTGCTCTTATTACTAACAGTTTTATGATTAAGAACAGCACTTGGGAAAATATGCTCTTAAAAGCTTGAAAACACTCCCTGCAAAGCTTTCTTCCTTTGCTCCCACCCCAGAATCCCAGTCAACAAGTGGATTTTTGTATTCAGGTTCCCCCACTCACCCAGTCACTTTTGTGAAATACTAATTCCTTCCCCTGTTCCAAAAAAAGCTATTTAAAAACAGCTGGAGACACTTTACTCCCTCTGGGAAACGCCATCCAAGACCCTTAGGATGTCTGGAGAGTGGGAAGGTTAGGGGGTGAGAGGCAGGAAAAGCTCCTGCTCCTTATGAAGGGATGATGAATCTGAGAGGCAGGCAGGAAAAACCTGTCAGGACATGCACATTTGCCTCACTGCACTGAAATCTCTTGTCTTTGAGAAAATGGGAGGAAATAGGGCAATCCTAACTCTCACTCAGGAAAAGAGGAGCTTGCCAGAGCATGTGTGCTACTTCAGTTCACAGATCCTGTGCTGTTGAGGGGTGATGGGTCCTTGCAAGCTTGGGACTAGAGCAGACATATTTTGACCTTCAGCCCACCATCCTGCTGCATGCTGCAATAAGCATCTCTTCTCTCCTCCCTTCCCCTTTCCACCATAAGTTAAATTATTATCATCAGTTAAAAGTGCTGGCTTACCTGAGCATCGTGGGACAAACCAAATCTGGGGCGTTCTACCCTAACCCCAGGTTTAGAGGGAGAAGGGCCAGCCAGGACTGATAAGTGATGATCTCTATCTGCGATACAAGTAGTAACACTGGAAAATTTTCCACTACCATCCTACCAAGAACTCAAGGATGTAATAATTTCTTCATTAGAGCAGTGCAGTTTTATCTGCAGAGCAGTTTTGATGCACTCCAGGTAGGGAGCTTTTAGAGGCAGCTGAGCCTGAAGCTCCAGTCCAGGTATATACCAAATATGTCCAACCACTAAAGGGGATGTGATGGTCTGTACCAAAACCCAGGCTTTTGGAAAGTTTTAACAACATGGCTGGTGGGGAAATCTAGTCTTGGGGACCAGACTACATCTGAAGTAAAGCCTCCAAGCTTCATACTGTATAGATACAGAGGTTTCAGTCCAGCTGACTCTGTCTGAGTCTGCCTGATAGATCCTCTGACTGATCTGCCCTAAGGATGCCAAATTATTTTTACACCTAAGGCCACAACAAGTCTCCTGGGGCAGAAAGGAAGACTGAAAAAGGACTAGAGGACTATGCACTTTCCGTGGCTTTTTTTCAGACTACAGACAGAGAAGTCAGATGCTTCCAGTGCTTCTTGAAATGCTGAGCAGGGGGGCTTGCTATGGACTCCTCAGAGACTTGACTAAGCCTCCAGTCTGCTGGAAATTAATGCAAGAATCTTAAAGTAAGATGAGCTAAGACAACTGCAAAGAAAACATGGAATGGGCAGAGGATTGATGCTTTGGGGATCTTTCTTTTGATACTGTCCATCTCTCACAGAGACTCTCATAGTAAATGATTCTTAATTTCCCAGATGTACAGTCATTTCCCTGGACTGTGTCTTTTCAGAGACTCAGATAATACAAGCTCCCATGTATCTCTGGGTAACGTTTCACCCTTTTTAGAAAGGACTTTGGACACATAGCTCTGAAGTTAAAATTGCATGCAACTGATCAATGTTCATGGTTAAATATAATCAAATAAGACATTTCTCCTCTGATTAATTTCAAGAGCATTGTCAAAGGTGGCACAGATAATATCAAATTCACATTGCAAGGCAAAAGAGGGAGCACAATGTCTCTGCACTTCTAAGCTGTCTGGTTTGATGAGAATGCAAGGACTGTTCCACTCTTGGCAGGGAGGAGCACATCTCACATACATACAAAAAAAAGAAGGTGGTATTCTTTATGGTTCACCAATAGGGGACAGCCTTTCGCATATTTGTCAGATCAACATATTCTCGGATGGCATTTCCCAGAGGGAATAAAGTGTCTCAAGTTGTTTTTCAGGCTCCTGTGCACTGTCTGAACAGATAGTTATGAAATTGCATTGCTAATGCTTGCAGTGGAGAGCTTTCTATTATATGCTACAGTGAAAACATTCAAGACATAGCTACACGTACTCACTGTCTCCAAAAGTACAGAACAGCTTGCTCTGTCCTGAGCAGAATGCCATGCTGTTAAATGATGGGGCAGTAACCAGAGAATATTTCATGTGATGGAGGAGCCAAATTTCATTGTGAAAGCACATGCCAGCTCACCTCAGCCGAACTGGTTATGGTGCACTCTACTTACAGCACACCGGCAATATATCTGCTCTGTCTACTCTAGAAAACTTCAAATCCCCATCTCCATCCCTCTCCCAGCCCTTTCTCACTGTCTCCTTCCTTCTTCCCCTTGCGGTTTGCCCCCTTCTTCCCAAAAGCAGGAAAAGAATCTAGAGAAAGAGGCTTTGAACATTTGGACTTTTCCTCCAGACCAAGCTACTCAAAGGACATTTTCTCCTCCCCCTTTTCTTCAGCCATGCAGATGTGCCCAACGTTCCTGCTTTTCATTCCTGGGTAACATGGCTCTTTCATTGCAGCCATCAGTTTCTATTTCTAAGGTCACAATTTGTTCCATCTGGGAGTCCTTACAGGCTTGAGGTGAATTTAAAAGGACAAGGCTTATTGCTTCAGTTTAGTGTATATTTTTATGAAACCTATATGTCAGTAACACTTGCTGCTTTGACTGATTATACAGTCTCTAAGTACAATGATTAAATATGAATACCATGGGATATTTATTCAGACTTAATCTCCTGTTCTCAATCCTCAAGACACTATCTGTGGAGAGTTGCTAATGCAGAGAATGTTGCTGCTATCATCCAGATAGCAATCTGAGCTATCCCATGTAAAATTTGATGGATATACTTTCTAATAATGGGGTGGGAGGTGGGCAGAAGGCAGGGTTTCCAAAGAGTTTCCATGAAACTCCACGCATCAGAGCTGTCAGCTCTCTGTGTATCAGATTTACTAGTAAGCTTTACTGGGGCAGAGACTTTTAATTTATCACTGTCTTACACTGGAAGGAATACTTAAAATACATGGGCCAGGCTATTTTAGGTAAGACCTGCAAATTAATTTCCATCTGGTTGCATTCTTTATAGGGAAAACACCTGCAATGACTGTAGCTGACAAAAGGCTGCCTGCTTCAGATCTACAAAGAGCATAACACCCATTGCAAGGGAAAAAAATGTAGTTTAAACCTACTTTAATTTCCTAATGAAAAAAAAATAATTGAGTAAGTACCCACATCCATGATAGGCAGCCCACTACTACATTTTTCAGTGTAATTCAGTTCAGCACCTGCCTGTCCATTTCTCAGAGAGGCTGAAAACTTTACAGGTCTCTTTGTTTGCCTGAAGATTTCTTACAGCAGGGCTTGAAACATTACCTCAAAAACTCCCTCTGGCCAGTTTTTTGCTGCCTGTGAAGAGCTGGCTTCATGGCTCCTCACTGACTCTCCTTCACCAGGAGCCCAGGACTGGCTGATCTATATTTTGGACTTTGCAGACACTTGCTGCCTTCTAGGCCCCAAAAGCATTCAGCAGAAATATGCACCTATTCTGCCCCGAAGGCAAAGCAGTAAAAGATGACCCCCAAAATGCTTTAAAATTATCCTCAACTTCTTCCCCCAAGCATATGAGATGAGGCTCAGGCTCTAAGTACAGCACAAGTGCCAGGTCCCCTGTTCCTTTCCACTGCATTTCATCAGCAGAGCTTGGTGTTTGATCTGTTGCTGAGTGATTGAAGGAGGAAACAGCATGGTCACCCTCATGTTATTTAATGCTGGTTTTCCTCGGTGTAGTAATTAGCCCAGTCACTGAGCTGTTTTACAGGAGGTGTTGCTGTGCTGAGCTGTTCTACAGCTGCACAGGATCAAAGAGTCACAAAGGCAGCCCCGTGCGTAGACCTGCCACATGTTCCTGTAGCTTGGCTTTGGCTGATGTTAATAGTTCCGACTGTGGTCATTAACTCTTTCTCCCTAAGATTTTTTATTTCTTGCAACATGTCTGAGAGCTTTGTTCCAGACTAGCAAGCCATGACAGTGAGCCAGGAAAGATGAGACTGATGGAATAAAGCCAGGGCTGTAGCACAGTCCTGCAGAAGTGTTTTATCCAAGAAAGGAAAGATCTCTCACTGTTTCAGTTATCATTATTGCTAGTGTACTTAAGAGCCCTTAAGGCTGTGTTTTCAAAAATCTAAATATGACTCAAAGCTAGTGAGCCTTAAGAACTGTACTTTTATAGGTATATCCCAGGGAAGTATTAGTGGAACGGACCCAATAAGGAGAAAACAAGTCAAAATTGAGAGGGTCAGTTGAGAAAAACAACATAAACCTCCTCCCTCCCCACAAAGATATTACAGCCATACTTTTTCCCATATTTTTTCAAGCTTAAAGCTTTCTCCTGTAATAAAAGTTTTGCATCAATAGCTCTTTCTTGAATTGCTGTGAACTTTCAAAGCCAACAATGATAAATATGACATCCCAAAAGCTCTGGCAAAAGGGCTTTCCAGAGCTTTATGAGTAGATGCTACTTCATGTCTCTTCACTCTCCTTTAACTAGGGCTCCAAAACACAGCACCCTGTACAGTCTGTGACAAAAGGCAGAAGGAAACAGAATGCAGTGCCGAGGGTTGTTGCAGACAATCCTTTCCTAGACCACAGTGTTTTGGGGTCCAGTAGGTGTTCGTGCCAAGGTGCAAGGACAGCACTCCAGAAGTTGCCCTTAGAATCAGCTGGTCCATCTCGGTGCTGATACTCCAGAGTCAACTCTCCTCTTCCTCAGGCTGATCAGCAGTGACCACTACTCACTTCTCAAAGCCCACCTGTTATTGGTCCACCAGTTCTGCTCATGTGCAGTTGGGACCAGCCCTTACTGGGCACAGGTGGGCTTAACAGGAGCTCAGGCCTTCCTCCTCCTCACTGGCAACACCTGATTGTGTTCACCTGGTTGCCTCTACAGAGGGTAGAGAAAGGGGAAGGAAAGAAAATCAGTGTCTACAGTTAAAAAAGGAGAAGAAAAAGGGACAAGGGATGGTTTGACTAAACAGCAGCACATAGGAAGAATGAAAAAAACACCTTAAAGTTGGATAAGAAAATATACATCAGAGAGTATGTAAGTACAGCCATGAGCTAGTGCTTTAATTGCTTTAGTATTTTATTATTATTTATTGCTTTATTCAGTCAACATTATAATGAATATGTATTTTACCCATTTAAACGGCATTGTTAAGATTTTAGAGAATTCTGGGCCTTTCTCAACCCCTTAAGGTGATATGCATACCAACAGCAGTTTCAAAACCATGGATTTTAGACCTTATTAGGCTTGAACAGGTCATGAAAGTGTAAACATGACAACCTGATTATCATTTATTTTATTTTTCTCCTTCCCCCTGTCTTCACTAAAGACTGGGTCACACTGGTCCTTTACTCCTGTGTTCTGCCACTTGACATGATAAGTTTTGTTCTCTTACTTTAAGGTCTGATTTACTTTTTAAAGACACTCTATTGTCCTTAACACTTTGATAAGATTAGGAAGCCCCAAGCCTATGGCTGGGAGTCAAAAATGGAAAGTGTCTCCTTGCAGTCTGCAGTCTCATGTAGCTAGTGAGACATCTCTTTGAGAAACAGTGATGCAGGCAAAAAAGGTTGAAGATTTTCTGGGGATGGTGTAAAATTCTCCCAACAAGGAGGCAGAGTGTAAATCAGAAATTTTAAGGACAAATATCTTTGGTTTAGGAAAATGATTCTTGCTATTGCTGCATACTACTTTTGCCTGCAGATCGTGTTAACAGTGAGGCTCATCCCTTCCTTGGGGACAACTTTTCACAGAGGATATGGATCCTACAAATTTTCCTTGCTGTAAGGACAGATGTTTGCTCTGACTGGCAGATCTAAAAAATGAATTATTTTTCTCTCTGCTGACATGAGATATACTCCCTAGATAAATTCAAGCCTGATCAACAGATACCTTCTTTAGAAGATTGACACAGAACTTGAAAAACATTGCACATGTCCCCTGACAGGAACGTGCTCTCCACAAAGCAGTGACATAGAACAGAAAAAAAAATTATCTATATCCTTTGCCCATTCCATCATTGTATCCTGTGCTCTACACGTTTATCAAGGCAATCATAATATGAAGGCTTGAAACAGAGTAAAAAAATGGTATGGTGCCAAATAGTTTCTAATAGTATTTTTGGCTTCTCCATTGTTCATTATTCCTTAGGAGGAACTATGCTCCTTGGCAACCAGATGTTGAGTGTTATCTGCACGCTGTGGAGGGAATTAAGACTTGTGTTCATAACCTCTTCTGACCTCCACAGTACTGGGGTAGCTCAGGGAAATGTGCTTCTTGGTTTGCAGAAGCACCAGAGGAAGAAGAAAAAAATTGGGCAAAATTCTGCTGGGCTCTCTGTGAGCCAGGAGAGCTTGCCAGAGCCCCACAGCCTGCCTGGTTTCTGCTCCTGAAGGGAGGGAATTGTGGTAGAAACTAACCCCGGGGCTCCTCCTTGGTCACCATCTTCCACCAACAAGGATGTGGCCTTGGAAGGACATGGAAAATTTCACTGCAGCCATTCAGGATCCAACACCTTCTTCTGGTCTGGAATTACCCCTTCCCACTGACATGTGAAGGAAGGAGAGACAGTGAGTGAAACCTAAAGAAACACAACATGCCAGAGAATCCACAAAAGCCCACCAAGACTACTGCAGTGGACAAAGTTATAAGTGCCAAAAACAAGGCGGGAGGGAAGAAAACCCAGCCAGATGATGGAGCAATAAGTCACCATGTCTGAAAAATGTCTACAATTGTGCTCTTCAGTGCCCATTTTCCTTTTTCTCCAGCCTTCTAATGACTTGCCAGATGGACCATCCACTGTGCAAGTGACTCAATGTGCAGCTAGACTTCCTCTGAAATGTCATTTGAAACTTTAATATTGGTTTAATTTCTTGTTTGCCCCACTTTGGTCCTAAATGGCTGTGGAAAAGGTTGTCTAGCACTTAGAGATGGTATCCTATTTAAACTGAGTTTAACGCTGGATATTAAACACTGTTTAAGTATTTCTTGTGTTCTGCTGCTTGAAGCAAGAACTCGTGAAAGTCTTTTGGGGTTTTCAACTTAGCACATGAATGAGAGGCATGACAGATGAGGCATGGAGTGGGTACTTAAACTCTCTGGATACAGCTGTATTTAAGCCCTGCTCTCCTTAGCACCAAAACTTTCCCCAGATCTCATCTAGGTAGTGAAATCTTCCAATCCCAAATGTGGAACCCCATGAATGACAGACCCTTCAGTCAGGAGGTAGCTCTGCAGAGAGGCAGAGATCCTTGGAGGAGCTGGAACACTTTCCCAACCAGCTCTGGTGCTGCCTGCTGGGCACTCCCACTGGGAAGAATTCTTCAGATGAAGCACCCTCAAGAACTTGTTTATCTGCAGCTTTCTTACTCCTGTGATTGTCGAGAGAGAAATCAGGCACCCGGGAGACATATGAAAAGAGGAATAGAGTGTTGGGCTTGCTGAGCTTTTGAAGCAACTTGTTCTCTGACATGTTTCCCTGAAACAACCATGTTCTTATTTACCAAAGCAGATCACAATCAAGATTGGAAAAGACCTCTAAGATCACCGCGTGCAACTGCCAACCCAGAAAAAAACACAATGCACACTAAGGTGTGTCCTGAAGTGCCACATCTAGGTGGGCTTTTTAATACCTTCAGGGATGGTGACTCCACCACCCTCCTGGGCAGCCCATTCCAGTGCCTGACTAGTCTTTCAGTAACATAATTCTTGCTTATATCTAGTCTAAACCTTCCATGATGCAACTTCAGGCCATTTCCTCTACTCCTATCGTTATTTTCTGGGGAGAAGAGGCCAACACTCACCTCACTACAAGCTCCTTTCAGGTAGTTGCAGAGAGCAACAACATCTCCCCTTATCACAAATGAGCTAAATCAAAAATCTGAGGACATGTTGTTAATATGGTTTATGCATCTTTTTTAAAATTTCATACCATTGAATTTTTGTAAGGAGAACCCTTGGGTACTGCCTCTGGCCAAGCTGCACAGTGGAGAAGGGATGGAGAGGGATGTTGCAGCAATATCAGAGCAACCTGTGCACTTAAAACAGTTTCACTGAAACTATTTTCACTCCCCAAATTCTGACTTAATAACCTCTCACTTGTATTTTGTTTGCTCATCGTTTTCACTTGCTGTGCCCTATTTCAACTCAGACTGTAAATACTTCTGAACATAAACTATGTCTTTATTTGCTTGCAACACTCACAGGGTGCCCAGCACTAATGATCACCACAGCCATTAACGACTCAGAGGATTCCGAGTTCTGGCTGTACTTAAGAGAACCTCAAATATCTCAAAAGCACAGAAATTCATAGTTGGGGTTTCCAAAATATTAATTAATAGGTTCCCCGCTGCTAACCCCCATCTTTGTTCCAGTCACACTTACTTTGTAAGCTGTGTTTATTTTTCCTGATCAGTTACTTTCCTTGGGCTTCATAGGAAGGCTGCAGCAACACACTAAGGATACATTCCACAAGAAGAGCCACTGTAGTTGTTCCAATTATTTGTGCACCACAGAGCTTTCCTTTTATAATTGACTTCATACATTCATGTCTTCTATGCTAAATGCACAGCTTCATCACTACACTAATCTTCATTCCTTTCGGGAAACAAGGGCAATAATTTCCTGATCTGGGGTTGGGAGGTTTATTTATGCAGAAACACTGTGTCCTATGTCTAATGACATTTGTATAATTGGAGGTTCATGCAGAGGGAGCATGAGAGTCATGGGAGCCCTGTTTGGTGGCTTAGGCATGAACTCCTTTATGTCCCACTCACTATTTGCAGGACTCACAGTCTTCAGAGCAGTCCCCAGTTCTCCCTCCTCCATGAACTGCAAAGCTCCAGGAATTGCCCTGGTACCTCCCTCTCAGTCTGTTTCCTATGGACAAAGTTGGAACAGAGGAGGAAAGCTTGCCAAGCCCACTATTTTCCTGATTGTGAATGTGGAGTATATGGCATTTACTTTTCTTTGGTTTGCACCTGGACATGAAGAAAATTTGGGTTGGCAGAGCTCTACTGCAAGATCTAAAGTAAGTCACCGGTAAAACAAACCTTTTTGTAACAGAAATATCAGATTTAAGTACATCACTGGTAGATCAAATAAGCTTGTTTGTAATGGAGATAAAAGCTATTTATATTGCTGTGGTGCTGGGTAAACACATTTTTTTCCAGTCAATAATAAAGTCAACAGAAAATGTTTTTTCTCTTGCCCATAAACTATTTCTCAATTCAGGTCAAATTTCCTAGCGGTTTCATCTGAGAGAAAAATTCTGAGCCAGGACTCTCAGAAGAGGTGGTAGATGGTTTATTACCTTTTACCTAGCAGTTTAATGCTGACCCACTTAACTAATTTTTACTGAGGCTCACCTCCTCTCAGCAGAAAGCAGTTTGCTACCCCCTGCTCTGTCAGTATTTGCATGTTGTCCATCCAGCCAAGGTGAGTCAGGAGGAGAATGAGAAAGAAGAAATTTGGGGTCTCCTGCTGAACTTGCCTATCTGGAACTGCTGTGATGCATCAGAGAGATGCATGCAGTACCTGTTCCTGCCCACCCTGCCTGGGCTTGCTTTAAAGGTTCACACATTCCCCCTGGGATGGGAGACAGTTTGTCCTCTGACAGTTTCCATGCACGTGTTACCTGGAGCAAGAGCTGTGAGGCAGTTCCCCATCCCTGCTGAAAATCCTCACCTGAGGTTAACAAGTTCTCCCTTCCTTCCACACTCTTCCTTGGGAGTGCTGAACTCTTTCACACAAGTGGGATGGGCTCAGCACCTGGCACCCAGCAGGTGCTTCTCCTGGGAGGTGGTTTTTATCTCCAGCAGGGCAGGAAAGAACCTAAATCTGGACCTCCCTCATGTGGTGGCTATTTCTGATCAATGACCTACTGAATGAGAGGAGGATGGTATCTAAATCCCTCCTACCTTTCTTAACTAGTCATCACTTGCTTTCTGTAATCTCTGTTTAAAGAAGGACAGATTTTGGTTACTGAATTTTATAAATTTTGATGATTTGTGAACCTGACCATTTAACTCATGGTTGCAATTTTGATTTCTCCTGCCTGAAACAGCCCTAAAGTGAACTCATCTCAATTTTTTGTTGTTCTTCTCTTTATACAGGGCTAGTTGCATTACAGAGATGCTTTTAATTGCAGTTTGCACACTTCTAGGGTCTGAAGTTTGGAACTATTCTGGATAATTAGCCTTAGCATTGCATTTTCTAGCTTTACTGATAGCTAGAATCTTAAAAAAATATATAAAAATGTTTTTTAAAACAACCTTGGCAGAAGGCACAACATATCCTAGGACAAGTTGCAGGAAAAATCAGGAACTGAGATAGTCTGTTACTTTGGCTTCTCAGTCTTCAAGAGTTATCTGGGATTCCTTTCACTGGCCCTCAAGTCCCACAATCAGCATGTCTGCTTGTAAGCATTAGGAGCTTCTGCAAAGGTCATATCTCAAGAAGAGCCTGAAAAAATACTAATAAAAAAGATCCCTAAGGAAATCTCACCTACACTGATAAAAATTTGTAAGCAGTTCTGCTCTTCCCCTGTTAGGTACAATTTTCCAGAGAGTGGGTTCACTTGAAATATTTCTCCTGACTGAAGAAGGAAGAGGCTGAGAACGGACAGGCAGGGGGATCTCAAGGATGCCTCACTGTGCCTTTGCAGGTTCACTGTGTCAGAATATTAATTAGGACATTTCTGGAAAGTCCAAGACTGGGCTGAATATCAGCTGCCCAACTAAACCCTTTGTGTGCATTAGCCTGAAGCTGTGAATGAAGAATGCACTGGACAAAACATTGACCTCAGTGATGTGGGAGGGAAAAGTCCCTTTTGCTTCTGAAGAGGAAAGGGCAGGTTGCAGGAGTTCACCTAGGATATTGTATTGCCAATGGCTGTGAGATGGGAGCTCCCCCTTTTTTTTAAAGACCAATGTGCAATAGTTGAAACTGAGCTGGCAGAACCTGCCTGGGGAACAAACTCACCTTTTATTAAAACAAAAGAAAACTTGCCAGAGCTGCTAGGCTCAACACAGCTTGATTAAAGCCATTGGGAAATTTACTAATCAAGGAAAGGGCACAGCATGGAAAAAATAAGAAGTGCTAGATCAGTTAAAAGCAGTTAGAGAAAACCCTGAGGCTCTGCAGCTGGTCATTACTGATGCAAGAGATGGAGATCCAGCCTCACAGAGAAGGGATATAATGGGAGAAGAGCAACACATTAATCTGCAGAGGTCAGCATTAGGTCTGGCTGACCACACACAGCACTGGCAGCTGTAGATCACAGACCAGCTTCTCAGAGTAGAGGCATTAATATGGAATCTTGTGTCCAGTTCTGGGCCCCTCAGTTCAAGGAGGACAGGGAACAGCTTGAGAGAGCCCAGTGTGGAGCCACAGAAATGATTAGGGGAGCGAAACATCTCCCGTGTGAGCAAAGGCTGAGGAAGCTTTAGCTTGGACAGCAGGAGACCTAGGGACAACCCCATTTATGTTTATAAATATGTAAAGGGTGAGTAAGGAGGATGGAGCCAGGCCCTTCTCAGTGATGACCAATTCTAGGACAAGGGGCAATGAGTACAAGTTGGAGCATAGGAGGTGCCCTGTAAACCAAAGGAAAAGCTTTTTCACTGTGAGGGTGACAGCACTGGCACAGGTTGCCCAGTGAGGTTGTGGAGTCTCCTTCTCTGGAGGCATTGAAAACCCACCTGGACATGTTTCTGTGTGACCTACACAAGGTGTTCCTGCTCTGGCAGGGGGGTTGAACTCGATGATCTTTCAGGGTCTCTTCCAACCCCTAACAGTCTGTAACTCTGCAGTCACCAAAAGTGCATGTATTGCCATGTCTGCACACCTTAAGTGATGCAGATCACTACTGCCCTTCTATGCCAAAAGAAGATTGGTGTGAAAAGTAACATGAGTGCATCCACACCAAGTGCAAAAGGAACATACTGCAGGCAGCTGCACCAGTTGAAGCACTGCTTAGTACGTTGGCAGCAGGTTAGTCAGGCCTGCTGGAAATCATTATCACTAGAGAGGCTTCAGCTAAAAAAAAAAAAAAAATCTTCTAAAGGTACTTTAGTGTAACAATGTTAATTGTTAATTCTGGTTCCCTGCCTTCCACAAGACAGCAGGACAGGGATGGTAAAAGGATGATGTGCAAGTGAGCTCCCTGAGGCAGGTAAGCATCAGGTGTTGCATTTACCTAGGCACAAATAAAGGCACAAATAAAGGGTACAGAGACAAAAACACATCTAAGGCCTTTTCACACTGTTATCAGCAGCACTGGGATAAGGAATTCCTAAGGTTTCACAACACAGAATCCATTTTTGCCTTACTGAAGAATTTACCTGACTGACTTTCAGGCTGCAAACTAACACTGATTACTAACAGGACGTTAGGATGTGGTCAGACCACAAACTTTTGCCAGGATCCTATACTTGCTGCTATATAAGAGAGGAGAAACTGAGGCCACCAGGGTCTCATACAACTTAGATGACTGTCCATGCCTTTCACGAAGATGGAGTTATGCCATTTCCAGAGGTGCATTTTCAGGCCTGATCTCCTTTGCCAGAAAGGACATGCACTGAACTCAGGGTAACCCACCTCTGAGTCACACCAAGACACTCTATATCTCTTCTTTAAAGCAATTATTTTATATTTGCTGGTGTAACAATATTAAAGAATGGCAACAGACCTGTTTTGCTCTCATGCATCTCAGAGCTTTGTACAGAATTCTCTCACAGTGGGGGTGGAGGCCTGATTGATACCAGCTGGACATAAAACCATGACACTCCCTCTCTCCATCCACCTCTCCTCCTGCCTGACATGAGAGGTGTCAGAAGTGCCTAAAATCCTAGGAAGATGTCAGATTCCAATGTCTAAATTAAACACAGTAGCCTGATCAGGATGAAATGCCAAATGAGTCACCTCCTTCCACACCAGCCTCTGTGCCACCTGCCCTTTGCTCAGCTTCTTGGCTTTCATGGTTTGCTGCTTAGTACAGTGTACAAGATAATAAAAAATGGACCTGATAAAGGAAATACTAATGGATAAAAACTTCATGAGGTCTTTCAGGCTGAACACGTTGTAGTAGAAGGAAAGGTAAGCATTGACATTTGCTGGGAACCCACCTTATACTCTTCCTTTTTAATGGGAAGAGTAAAGTGAAGTTGATAGAATGATTCTGAATTTTTCACCTTTTCACTTCTAAATGGCATATCAGTGAGACACTGATAATGTTCTCACCATTAACCCTGACAAAGAAATATATGTTCCCTGATTCTGTAAGGCTGCAATAATGTAAAAAGCAGTATGAATCTGAACCAGATGACCAGGTGGGGACCTGAAGACAGAACAATGTGGGATCAATATAAATTTGCTGAATTTGGCATCAGTTGTTGTTGATGCTCATCACAAAAGAAATTAGAGAAGAGATCTGAACTTCTTTATTTTTTTTTTTTAAAAAAAAGATAACCACCATTTTTTCTGCATCTTCTTTGACTTTAAAGAAGTATAAGAAATACCATCATGTGCATCAAGATATTTTAGCTATTCTTTTATTTTCTTCTCTCTGAAGCCAGAGCTAATAGCTGTATGTGCACGATAACTTTTCATAACCACACATCCATGGTATAAGTTAAGTGAAGCTCAGATCATTTAAGAGTGCTGTGCCTTAAGCTGAAGCTGTTCAGACCACTGAGCTTTGGTGCTAACTGGAAAACAGAAGGAAAACTTCAAGGAATGGTCTGCCATCTACAATTCCTTCTTACCAACAAGCCAAAAGAAACAGTACAGTATACAACAAAAGAGGAAACATAGGTTAGTGGGGATGTGGGGTCTTTTTTTGAGCTTTCCTGAATTTTATTTGAGAATTAAGTTGAATGTAACTCACTGCTTAGGCTTTCTCAAGCAGGACACCTTAATAAACCATCACTGTACTTCCCAAGCTCTCCTGAAGAACAGATGAGGCCGTTTCTCTTTTTACTGTTTCCTCATCTGAACCAAGATGTCTCAACAGCTGGACATGATGATCTCAGCTTTCCAATCAAAATTATTCTTTTATGATTCAAACAAACAAACAAACACAAAAAACACATCCTCTCCCTTCAAACCCTGTGTTTTCTTGATTCACAAACCTGAGCCCCATGCAGCCATGTAGCCAATGCCTCCCATGGCAATCAGATTTTATCAGTAAATTATTTCCTTTTATCAAGGCTAGAGGAAAAAGGTATAACTAGAGAAGGGTTAGATGATGAGAAACCTTGGTGAAAGAAAAAACAAACCCAGTGGAAAAATGGGACATGCTAGGGGAGAGTGAGCTTTTCAACTGCAAACAGGAGATCATCTTCCCTGTATTCTTTGTCCTTTCCCTGTATCTGGTTTCCTAAGGGTTAAGCCATCTTTGACAGCAGGAAGGTAAAACTGTCCTAAATGTCTTCAGAAATCTGTTTGCCTATTAGTAATTCCCTGGTGACAATGTAAAGCAAATCAAACACCAGATTTCACATCCTGAGCAAGCCTAGTTACGCATATTTAATAAAAGGAAACATACTATAAGATAAAAATAGGTGTCCATGGAAACTGCGCATCTATCTTTAAAAAAACAAAACAAAACCCACATTAAATTTTATATATGACTTCCTTTCACATTCACTCTCCCTCTATCAGTTTTGGTGTTATGTATTGGCTGTCAGAGGTGGTTGCTGCACATCCCTGGGATGATCTCAGACTTGTGCAGCTCCGAGATCTGTCACAGGGTGTATGCAGCCCGGGATGCACAGGGGCAAACGTGGGCTGCAACAAAGGACTGAGCAGGATGCCTTGCCCCTAGGATTTAGAGCTCTTTAGTAATTTTTTGGAAGGGGTTAGATGAGGGGAAAACAAATCAAGGCAAAATAGCATGGGTAAGCCAGAAGCTTTAAGTCTGTGCTCTGCAAGGAGGGGAGGGGGAGCTGAGCCCCCCGGCTCTCACTCCTCCCTGTCCTCACACTCTGCACGTACCAGAGAGAGTTGAGAAACAGGGGTATGTATCTCCCCACGGGGACATGGGAATCATCCCTGGGATTTTTGGAGGCTATCTCGAGCCCACGGGGCTGTAAAAGCTCAAAGACTATGACAAGCAGCTGTCCTAGTAGTTTATACCAGGGAGTAGCTGAACTGCAGCTCCCAAAGATGGGGTTCAAACTCGGGACAGAGCACAGAGTGCAATGGGGGGGATCAACAAACACTGAATCATCTTTGGGTTCTCTCATCTCTGGCCACCAGAGTAGTGCCCAGCATCATGAAATGCTCAATAAGCCTCTTTGTTCACAGCACCAGCTGCTAGGCACTGTGAAGAGAGGTGCAGTAAGCAGAGGGCTGCAAAAGATGCATGTGCAGGGCCAGACAGCAAAAGAGCTCTGTTACAACTAGCACAGGATGTGCAATCAAATTTATATCAAAACGAAAGCAATACTTGACCTCCTCAACTTTTTACCTTTACCAAACAGGCAAATATGCCAAGCCTACCAGCTGGCTGCAGGACAGCTCTGGGAAAATAGTGAGATATATACAGTGGGCCATACTGGGTGATACTCTGAGGCATCACCCCATCATGGTGACAGTCAAGGTCACCAGGGAAAACTTGACCTCCTCCAATCTGTTTCCATATAGAGTCCCAGAGTATAAATTGCCTTTGCACTCAGCAACTTTGAGAATCAGGACCCTCTCAAAGAAAAGCCTGTGGCAGGATCATGAGCTATCACCTTATTACCATTGTTTCCAATAGTGTCACCATTTCCTCCCCTTCAGTAACTAAGAAATTAAGCTTGGTCCCCACTGCATTTTTTTTTTTTTTTCCACTGGCACTGAAGAGTTTCCACAGTGGGTTCAGGCATTTAAACAAGGAGCAGCAGTTTTCCACCTGACTCTGCAGAATGCTGACAAACCCAGCCTCTGCCCTCCTCCTCTCCACATCTCTGCACACATTTGTTCTGTAACTGCTGCCTTTCATTTAACTTGCTCTTAGGGAAAGACTTCCCAAAGGTTTTAGTTGCCCAATTACTAGACAAACATAACCACACACAGCTGAGCTAATGCAAATAGATTCTCTGCTCCTTCATCCAGTACACTTGCTTCAGGCTTTACTATGCATTCATAAACAAATTCTGCTTCCTCCCTCCTTCCCTCCTATGTTCATCTTGAACTAGAGCAAAGCTTTTATCCTGCTCCCTTGTTATCATACCAAGCATCCATAAATTCATACCAATGCTCGAATCTCCTCACATTGCTCTGAAAGCAGGCACTTGAAAAACCTGAGCTTTGAAAGCCCACTCCTGCAGGTAGAGTCATTCAAGTACAGACCTTCAAGCTATGCAGTAATGCAGAAGTTACCCGATATTGTCCACATTATCCTGTTGCAGTGTTCCCATTTATATAGTTCAGACCTCTGACTTCCCACACAGTATTCCCAGGTTTTTGGCAAGCACTCTGCCCTGTATGCTCCTGGCAGGGGAGAAGACCTGTCCAAGATACAGTCTGTATCTTCCATCCTCCGAGGCTTTCATGCCTGATATCCACAACCATTTATCTGACAAAGCAGATTAATAATGACTGCACAATCACAGCACACACACCACTAGCAGAAGTCACCTTCATGTGCTCCATGGCACAAGCAGCCATGGCACAAACAGCTTCTCATTTTTAATAGGATTATTCTACCACACCAAACCAGCCACACTGGCAGCTTATAGACTGCAACCCAGGAGAGCTCCACTGACAGAATCATAGAATCAGACAGATAGAATCATAGAATTGGCTGGGTTGGAAGGGACCTCAGAGATCATCAAGTCCAACCCTTGATCGACTACCACTGCAGTTCCCAGCCCATGGCACTGAGTGCCACATCCAGTCTCTTTTTATATATCTCCAGGGACGGAGAATCCACCACCTCACCGGGCAGCCCATTCCAATGCCTGATCACCCTCTCCATAAAGAAATTCTTTCTAATATCCAACCTAAACCTCCCCTGGCACAACTTAAGACCGTGTCCTCTTGTCTTGCTGAGAGGTGCCTGGGAAAAGAGACCAACCCCCACCTGGCTACACCCTCCTTTCAGGGAGTTGTAGAGAGTGATGAGGTCTCCCCTGAGCCTCCTCTTCTCCAGGCTGAACAGCCCCAGCTCCCTCAGCCTCTCCTCATAGGATCTGTGCTCAAGTTCCTTCACCAGCCTGGTTGCCCTCCTTTGGACCTGCTCCAGGACCTCAATCTCCTTCCTGAACTGAGGGGCCCAGAACTGGACACAGGACTTGAGGTGTGGCCTCACCAGGGCTGAGTACAGGGGCAGAATCACTTCCCTGGACCTGCTGGCCACGCTGTTCCTGATACAGGCCAGGATGCCATTGGCCTTCTTGGCCACCTGGGCACACTGCTGGCTCATGTTCAGCTTCCTGTGAATCCAGACTCCCAGGTCCCTCTCTGTCTGGCTGCTCTCCAGCCACTCTGTGCCCAGCCTGGAGCTCCCCATGGGGTTGTTGTGGCCAAAGTGCAGGACCCGGCACTTGGCCAGGTTGAACCTCATCCCGTTGGAATCAGCCCAACTCTCCAGTCTGTCCAGGTCCCTTTGCAGAGCCCTCCTGCCTTCCAGCTGATCCACACTTCCTCCCAGCTGGGTGTCGTCTGCGAATTTGCTGATAGTGGACTCAATCCCCTCATCTAAGTCATCAATAAAGATATTAAACAGTACTGGGCCCAACACTGATCGCTGAAGATGCCCCAGGCCACTGCAGGGGAGTTGGACTAAATGACCTCTAAATGTCCCTTCCAACTAAGACCAGTCTAGGATTCTATGATATTTCCTTCCTAGACTGTTTACTTTCCTGAAAGTCTCCTTCAAACTGGAAAGGTAACAAGGTGAGTCAGGAAAGATGACCTCAGGCTGCAGCCACCTTTCCCAGGGCCCTAAAACAGGGATACATTGTGCGGTTAAACATGGCCAGGAACAAAGACTTTGTTGTTGAACAACTTTGGTGTTGAAAGCTGATTGTTACAGAGGTAAAACCAAAAAACTCTTACCTTCAAATGTATTTTTTTTTTATTATGCATTTCTGTGCCTAAGTACAGCAACAGTGATATCTGCATTATATAAGAAGCATAGGGATGATGCTCTCTGAGATCAGGGAAGTTAATTCACTACGTAAAAAACAAACAAGAAAAAGTTATTTTGTTGGAGTATGTTAATTGCTGAGCTCATGTATCCAGGATGTTTCAGCAGTAGTCTTATAAATGCTTAGGCTGATCTGCACAACTGAAAAGAGTGCAATTAAGGAAGTGGTTATACCTCCTCTGTGGCTCATAACCACTTGTTCTTACCATCTAACTTGTGCTGGCACCAGACATTGAGCTGATTGTGTGATTGTCTGAGCCAGTAAAAAATCGCCCTTAAAATAAAAAGACCAGAGCTTTTGACTAGTTCAGCTTATGTTGAAAACAGTAAGGTAAGTAAAGCAGGGAAGGAGATGGTGTAGGCCAGGGAAGCCTGAAGAGAGTTGGCTGTAAAAGCACAGCCTAAAGTATTCCCTATGAATAGAGTACACTGTGAAGACATCAGAAATGAAGTACAGCCCTTGTAGGGGATTTCGTATCTCTCTACTAAGAATAGAAAAATCAGACAAATGCCTCCTGTGAAGTGTTAGCAACCCTCCAGTCAGTTAGTCTGACCAGTTTTGCCTGAATTTGGCATCCTGCTTTACTTCAGTTGCTGTTCTTATACCCAGGTATGAAGAAGTGCCACAAGAAGCATGCAGGAGATCTGCAAAATCCCTGTGAATAGATGGCACTTCTTTTGTACCTTCAGAGGTGGTCACCCAAATACTAAATTTTAAATGGAATTAACAGCAAAATATAAGCACCTGGAATTAAACTACAGGCTAAACTGTAACTGCAATTGACACAAGGAAGGCAGGTGACAGATAAGCTGGCATGGATCAATATACCTCGTATTCTTGGCAACTGGGAAAATATTTGTAGTGCTGAGAACTTCAGTAATGCTGAAGCTGGGGAGACTGATGAACTCTCTAGTGGGCAACTCATTAATCAAATATCAGATAAGTGTATTAACTTCATTACAAGGTCAAGCAGCATCTTGTTTCTCAACCCATAGATAATGCAGGAATTAAACAATGCCACAAGGGACTGAGCACAGTTCTTTCATTGTAGACTATAATAATTAATATAGAACTATAAATAATAGATAGGAAACCCCAAGATAACATCCTACAGAGCAGCTTTTCAAAACATAAGTACCTTCTACTGAAGTGATTAAAACCATCTGAACTTCCTTCTTCAAGGCATTTGCTGAAACCATACATACACAAAAAAAACCCCAAGAACCCCAAACCTCTCCCCTACTCCCCCTCCCCAACATAACACAACAAAACAAAAAAACAGAGAGGAAGAGAAATAGTATTTTGAGTTTGTCAAGTATTAGACCTTAGACAGAAGCTGTACCAGATTTGTGCAGTTTACTGCAGAGGTTTACTAACTCCTTTTCACATCTTCCTCCTCTGGTTTAGAAATGCAAACAAATTGTTTTTTCATGAGGCATATGGGTTAACGAGTACAAAGAATTTATCCTACAATCAAAGTAAAAATGAATTTTCCAAGTCCCAGCTTTCATTCATGACCCAACATGGCAACATGACCACGTAAAACTAAAAGGTTTATTTGATTAGAACAGATCCTCTAAATACAGCAGTTAAACAAAAATGCCATTCATGAGTCAATTTGTTTCCTAATTCAGTAATTAAAGTGCAGTTTAGTTACAAAGGCACAATACAAGACATTTCAGACTACTCAATAATTTCCAGTAGAACTGGCAAAACAAACACCTCTCTCCTGTTTTCTTTACAGGCACTTGTTTCATTTGCCTATAGTGATAATAAGACTGTAAAGGCCTGAACGGGAGGCAATCATCATACAAAAATCTGACCTGGAACACAGAAAAAAGGTCTCAGAAGTAGCAGAAGCTGAAGCTGTCAGTCAGCAGCTCGCATTTCTCTCCTTTTTGCTCTCTTCTCTTCCAAAACATCTCCAGGAAGACAGCATGCTTGCTGCCATGTCACTTGCTTAAAGTTACCAGAAAAATTTTAAGAAGAATGAAGGAAAAATACAGATGAATAGTGTGGTATTATAAAAAGGTATTTGCCTGCTTTATTTTGTATGAGAGAACGTGAGCTATTGCCCATTGCCATTGCTTTTGAACACCCCGTCACCTTCCCTCTGCAGTTTAATTGTACATGTGCAGCCTGATAGTTCTCTCAAATGGAGCACAGCTGCTGATTTAGCCAGGCACACTAATTTGCTTTTACACCATAATACCTGTGGAGTACTCACCTCACAGTCTCCACATATTTATCATCAGGAACTGGTTTTCTCTGGCTTCCTGGCTCTAGAAATTTCTTGATTGTGGGGATTCTGCCTATACTTGCTTTAAATGCCCGAAAGGTAAAATATAAGTACATGGTACTTAAAGAACAGAAAGTAACAAAAGAAAAAACAATTTTACTGATTTGTGTGGAAATATTTTTAGCCATGGATGAATTGCACTTCCCCTGGTCCCAGCCTCATTACTTTAAACAATACTAGAACAGCCCTCTGTCTTGTACTGAAATGGGATGAAGTGGGAACAGATAATTTGTGGTTTCAGATGTGAACTTTATTCAAAGCACTTCTTGTGATCCAGAAGACATTTTCTGCTTAAAGGCATTGCAGAAATGAGGAAAGGAAAAAAAAATCCCATCAGTTCCTCCAACATACATATCAATTCTTAAAACCAAAGCAAACAAAAATCTTAAATAACAAGGCACCTTCATACACAAAGCTTTCTTTGCCAGCCTCATGAATATGAGTTTTGCAGTTAAAAACGGTATTTCCCACTCAGGAGTCTCACTCCTATTTTGGGACCTTAGTTGCCTCATTGTGCAGGATTAAGCAAGCTTGTACAAAGGTTAAAAACATTTAACTTTGGAGTTACAGGTCACTTCAGAATCACCAAAGAAAATACAGCACCACAAGAAGAGTCATCCCCAACTGGCTGAATGTATCTCAACTCAAGAGTTTCATCCAAACTCCAAGAGGTGCCAAAAAGATTAACACTGGGGTTGGAAACCTGTTCTGCATCTAGCTAAATTATTGGTATAGCAGTACTTCGGATCATTCCTTTTATCTATGTTTCCAGAGCTCTGACAGCAGGTTTTGTATTGTAGACAGGATTCAAATTTAAGTCCTCACAAATATGAATAAACTATGTGGTAAAATAATCTAATTAAGTCATCTAACCATCCTATGTCATAAGGGATTTGAATTCCTGCTGTGCAGTAGCTAACTGCAGGTTTTGTTGACAGGAGACAGATTGTCAGAAAAGAATTCTCTGTGAGGATTAAACATGTTATGTGCAATAAAAAGCTATCAAATAATCCCACAAACCTTAATGTATGCCACCTTCTCCCCAGCTTGTCTTCCAAAACTGTGCTTGCACACTGCACAACACCACCTATCCAAAGTGCTTAAACCTGGACCTAATCACAACAAGCCTTTCTCAAAACACCGATGCTTCCTTCCCCCTGCCTAAGAGCAAATAAAAAAATAAACTTAATTTATATTTGCTGACAGCAGGAATATGCTCCAGGCTAACTCTAAAACTTGATGGAAGAGAATTCTCTTTGAAGGAAGAGGTATGCAAGGAATGCAAGCTACAGGAAATGATGGCTTATTAACAACACAATGAAGCTGATAAACTATGGCTGAGGCTCCTGTGTGAATATTAATTCTTTTTGTTACTTCCCTGACCCTGCTTCAGCCAATTCTTCCAAACATTTGTAATGTTTAATAGAGGTTTATTGTAAAGTATCTATTGAAGTTAGATGCTTTTAATAAAGCTGGCTTTTAGTTCTCCTTTTGAAAAACAATCAGAAATAGACATTGAAAGGCTACATATTGAGATAGCCCAATCACATTTGTTTTCCTTTAAACAGACAGAATATCAAGACATGGACTTAATTTCATGTGAAACCAGAAGGTATTCAACACCTTTTAGATATTTAGGTATGTAGATATATGATGCTGTGGAAAAATCATGCAATCATTGACTGTTTAAATGACAGACCTTATTTTGCAGCCAAAAGTTAAAAACTAACCACTGCTTTCACAAATGTTCTCTGTTTACAGAAGTAGTTCAACATTTACATGCCAATCACCTCTTGAATACCTGTGTCAAGCTGCATTAATCTTTTACTGAGGCCCTTTTACTCCTCCCTCAAATATTTTGACATAAGACTAAATGAATTAGAACAAGTCAGTTGGATTGCACCTAACCTTGGCCAGCCAGGATCACTGCAAGTTGCATGTCATTGAGGAGCACAAGTGATTCTCTGGGTCAAATATGCAATTAATTCTAGATGTCTCTAAGCTACTATAATAAATCCAAGAAGAGAAGTTCTGTTACAACACAGGGCTCTCTCCTTCAGGTCCTTCCCACAAAGGTTGTACTTTGCTGCTATGTAGCTGAGGATGGTTCCAGTCTGCACCATCTTCATCTCACTGACCTCCACCATGGACACTTGCTGAAAGAGCAGGAATCCACCTAAAGGGAAAGCCACACATTATTCTACTGGAATAGATTCTTGTTACTCCACATCAGATTTCTTGCTGTCTTCAGAAGAACATTACTTTTACAGTGAGCCTGCTGTGGGTAGTCTTTATATTAAACTGGGGTCCTTCCATGTAAGCAATGAATTACAGCAGTGCAGACAGACAAATAGAACTGCTTAGTACTATTATTGTGGGCTTACTCCCTTGCTTAAAAAAAAAAAAATAAATAAAAAAAATCACTGAATTTGCAGTCAGGACAGCAGCTTTTATGCTGAAATTGAAATACACTGGAGACAATCACACTAAATATTTGGTTGAAGCAAATACCAGATTCCAAAATTTCCTCCTTCCAACCTGTATATTAAGCTAAATCAGGATATTCAATTAAGTTTTAGAATAGATTTTTGCAAATTATTAAAGTCTAAGGTAAGTTTATGGGATCTGGTGGGTTGACACTGTCTGGACACTAAGGTGCCCACCAAAGCTGCTGTCACTTGTGATCATAGTAAGTATGATCACGAAGTCTAAAATTAAGAACACAGCTTTCTGCTGATGAAAATCTTGGAAAAGAATAACCCTTAGAAAATGCAATAACTGGTACCTGTCAACATCTTTTTTAAATTAAAAAAGAGGGAATTGAAACATAGGAACAAATAACACAAGGAAGCAGCCAGTTTTGTCTTCTGTAAGACCTTCAAGTAAAAACTGGTGATCTTTTTGAAAAAAGTCAAAAGTGTTGGCTCAGTACAGTGGTGACTGTATGAGGTTTAAAAGCCTACTATATAGAAGAGGACACTCAGACCAACTATTAGTCCTTCCTATTCTCAAACTGAATTATCAGTTTATCACAAAGGTAGGTTTCAAAGAAATAATTTAATTATGCCCCATAAAAAAATGTTTAAAGTGGTGCCATGTCTCTTTAGTTTGCCCAGATATTTTGCTTCCTGCTCTAAGATGTCTGGTTAGTCAATTTGCTCACTTTGCCCTGCTAAGCCTCATCAAAATGATGCAAATAACATCAAATATATTTTAGGCTTATTATGGAGAATACACCCAGTGGAGTTAAAAACAAAATAAAAATCCACATGTGAACATCCAACTGAAAACAGAAAGACTAGAGAAAGTACATTCCTTGCTGCTTTACTTGGCATAGATACCTGTTATGCCAGGAACACCTTATCATTCAGCTCAACAGCTCTGGGTCAGTAACCAAATGCTTAATCAAGCATTACACATTCTTGCATTATGCAAGACACTG
Organism: Florisuga fusca; assembly: GCA_038090715.1. Lineage (NCBI taxonomy): Eukaryota > Metazoa > Chordata > Aves > Apodiformes > Trochilidae > Florisuga > Florisuga fusca. The sequence goes on along the minus strand of JAAWXA010000001.1, from coordinate 76,156,821 downwards.
GTTTCTGTCTGCTCAGAGACATGTAACTTGAAGCTATACTTTTGTGGGCCTAAAGTAAGAATGTTTAATTATACTGAACTTCCAGTGCTCATCTACTTTTGTGCCTTGGAAAGTTTTTTCTTTTTTGGTTAATAACCAGTGATCTGCCTCAAAGACAAGCTTACCAATGCACAGCTTAAAGATAAGAACACTAAAACAAACCTCAACCCAAGCTGCAGCTAAGAACCAGAAAACTGACTTCATCTTGCCTCTTCCATCAAAGTAGCAAAGCTTTGTTTTCCATCCATGACTTCAAATTCCCTGTTACCTAAAACAGTTATAAAAGACAAGTTAGTAATGACACAAAAATCTGATGGCAGCTGAAGTAATGGTTCACAGGTCACTCACATGAAAAAAATTAAGTTAATTTTTGACAAAACATTTCAGTTAAATTTCAGTCTGAACTGATTTGGTTTTACTGCACACAGTAAACACATTGAAGTCACAGAATTTCACCAACTTTTCCTTCCCCTGAAATTCAGCATCAAGTTGCTAAGTAGGAGATGACAGAAAAAAAATAAAATCACCTGTAAGAAAAATCTTTCTTTTATAAAATCTAAGTTTTAACACTAGAGTTACTCAATCATCACTGAAAGCCAAGTTTCAATTAAAGGGGAGAAGAGGCAGTAGATAGGTTTTTCAAATTTGGCAGTTCTTGTTACAGAAAACACCAAAAGTATCTAAACATGAATCCCATGCCTACTAAGGTGAAGTATGGGAATCTATTTTCAAAGTCTCACTTTTCTTTCTAGCTGTGATGACCGAGGGTAAGTATGTGATCTGGGATCAGTAGAAACTTCAAAAGAATGTCCAGTATCTTCTGTAATAATTCAGATTACAATACAAAGATTGGGACTGTTGCACTACTTATCCTTCTACTGGTTGCATTTCTTCCTATTCAGAAACTATGATGCTAAGCAGAACTTTATAGACTTTTCAGTTGATCAGATACATCATGCTTTACAAGCAGCATTTTAGTTCCCAAATGGCTTCATAAACAAGGCTATTAATTGGTATTTTTTAAACAGAGTAGTGTTTAGGTCTCGGCAGGAACTTGGCTTGCAGAGTCGCAATCCAAGGAAGCATCAAATTTCATCAAGTCTCATATGCAGACCTCCTCAATGACAAGTCCTTGCTGCAACTGAGGCCTGTTTTGCCCCTGTCGTTCTTGTCACTCCAATCCACCACTGAAATACTCCTGGAAAAGAGACTGTTGGCATGCAAACAATAATCTCTAGTTCCCAATGCTGCAAGAGCTCCTTCATAAGCAAGGGGAAAAGTGGCCTTTGGAAGACCTTAACAGACAGGAGAACAGAACATAAAACATGAGACTGCATCTTACCATGGGCATTCAAACGAGCCAGGCTACCCAGCCCTTCATGCCTGTGTTTCTTCTTGGGTAATTCACTGGGAACTCAAACATGGCTGAGTAGTATCTGTTGTGCCAATAAATACAATCGCATATAAGAAACACACACAAAAAAGACTGAAGTATCAGTGTGAACTACATGAAAGAACAGACTGAAATAGGAGTTGCTTGAAACACCTAAGCCCTCAGCCCAACAGTGGCTGTTCTTTCCTACCCAGCATCACGGAACACCAAACTGGGGGGAAAGTCACGTCAGGTAGCAGCCCTCCAAGACCATCAGCTCCAACCCTTCCACTCGTGACAAGTTCTTCATTAACACGAGATTAAGAGTGGTTTGGGAGCCATCATGCTGGTAAGCTGTTGGTGGGAGGAGGGCTTGGAGGCAAAGAGCAGGATGGGGCAAGCTCTTGCGTTAAGAGATGAGAAACGCAGGGGGGCACACTTCTTGCACAAGCACCTGCTAAGCCCAGGATGAGCAGTTTGTCACCCAGGAGGTTACTGCCTGATGCCAAACCCCAACACGAACCCAGCACAGCCCCACCGCCCCCCAAACCACGAGCAAGGCGACCAGGGGACAGCAGAGTGGTGATGGGAAAAGCCACAGAAACCCACATGATTCTCACAGAGGACGCGAGTAATTAACGCTAACCACAAAAACAAACACAACCTCTAACTAGAGAGGCAGCGNATGGACACAATCCACAGTGAGACAATACAAGACAAAAAAATTTTTTTAAAAGTATGATTTAAGACTCAGACTCACCAAGGACATGTTATGTGCAATAAAAAGCTATCAAATAATCCCACAAACCTTAATGTATGCCACCTTCTCCCCAGCTTGTCTTTCAAAACTGTGCTCGCACACTGCACAACACCACCTATCCAAAGTGCTTAAACCTGGACCTAATCACAACAAGCCTTTCTCAAAACACCGATGCTTCCTTCCCCCTGCCTAAGAGCAAATAAAAAAATAAACTTAATTTATATTTGCTGACAGCAGGAATATGCTCCAGGCTAACTCTAAAACTTGATGGAAGAGAATTCTCTTTGAAGGAAGAGGTATGCAAGGAATGCAAGCTACAGGAAATGATGGCTTATTAACAACACAATGAAGCTGATAAACTATGGCTGAGGCTCCTGTGTGAATATTAATTCTTTTTGTTACTTCCCTGACCCTGCTTCAGCCAATTCTTCCAAACATTTGTAATGTTTAATAGAGGTTTATTGTAAAGTATCTATTGAAGTTAGATGCTTTTAATAAAGCTGGCTTTTAGTTCTCCTTTTGAAAAACAATCAGAAATAGACATTGAAAGGCTACATATTGAGATAGCCCAATCACATTTATTTTCCTTTAAACAGACAGAATATCAAGACATGGACTTAAGTTCATGTGAAACCAGAAGGTATTCAACAGCTTTTAGATATTTAGGTATTTAGATATATGATGCTTTGGAAAAACCATGCAATCATTGACTGTTTAAATGACAGACCTTATTTTGCAGCCAAAAGTTAAAAGCTAACCACTGCTTTCACAAAGGTTTTCTGTTTACAGAAGTAGTTCAACATTTACATGCCAATCACCTCTTGAATACCTGTGTCAAGCTGCATTAATCTTTTACTGAGGCCCTTTTACTCCTCCCTCAAATATTTTGACATAAGGCTAAATGAATTAGAACAAGTCAGTTGGATTGCACCTAACCTTGGCCAGCCAGGATCACTGCAAGTTGCATGTCATTGAGGAGCACAAGTGATTCTCTGGGTGTACAAATATGCAATTAATTCTAGATGTCTCTAAGCTACTATAATAAATCCAAGAAGAGAAGTTCTGCTACAACACAGGGCTCTCTCCTTCAGGTCCTTCCCACAAAGGTTGTACTTTGCTGCTATGTAGCTGAGGATGGTTCCAGTCTGCACCATCTTCATCTCACTGACCTCCACCATGGACACTTGCTGAAAGAGCAGGAATCCACCTAAAGGGAAAGCCACACATTATTCTACTGGAATAGATTCTTGTTACTCCACATCAGATTTCTTGCTGTCTTCAGAAGAACATTACTTTTACAGTGAGCCTGCTGTGGGTAGTCTTTATATTAAACTGGGGTCCTTCCATGTAAGCAATGAATTACAGCAGTGCAGACAGACAAATAGAACTGCTTAGTACTATTATTGTGGGCTTACTCCCTTGCTTAAAAATAAATAAATAAAAAAAAATCACTGAAGTTGCAGTCAGGACAGCAGCTTTTATGCTGAAATTGAAATACACTGGAGACAATCACACTAAATATATAACCTGAGTAAAAAGTGTCTAATACTAAATACATTTGAAAAAATTCTGTTCCATTATTTGGTTGAAGCAAATACTAGATTCCAAAATTTCCTTCTTCCAACCTGCATATTAAGCTAAATCAGGATATTCAATTAAGTTTTAGAATAGATTTTTGCAAATTATTAAAGTCTAAGGTAAGTTTATGGGATCTGGTGGGTTGACACTGTCTGGACACTAAGGTGCCCACCAAAGCTGCTGTCACTCGTGATCATAGTAAGTATGATCACAAAGTGTAAAATTAAGAACACAGCTTTCTGCTGATGAAAATCTTGGAAAAGAATATCCCTTAGAAAATGCAATAACTGGTACCTGTCAACATTTTTTTTAAATTAAAAAAGAGGGAATTGAAACATAGGAACAAATAACACAAGGAAGCAGCCAGTTTTGTCTTCTGTAAGACCTTCAAGTAAAAACTGGTGATCTTTTTGAAAAAAGTCAAAAGTGTTGGCTCAGTACAGTGGTGACTGTATGAGGTTTAAAAGCCTACTATATAGAAGAGGACACTCAGACCAACTATTAGTCCTTCCTATTCTCAAACTGAATTATCAGTTTATCACAAAGGTAGGTTTCAAAGAAATAATTTAATTATGCCCCATAAAAAAATGTTTAAAGTGGTGCCATGTCTCTTTAGTTTGCCCAGATATTTTGCTTCCTGCTCTAAGATGTCTGATTAGTCAATTTGCTCACTTTGCCCTGCTAAGCCTCATCAAAATGATGCAAATAACATCAAATATATTTTAGGCTTATTATGGAGAATACACGCAGTGGAGTTAAAAACAAAATAAAAATCCACATGTGAACATCCAACTGAAAACAGAAAGACCAGAGAAAGTACATTCCTTGCTGCTTTACTTGGCATAGATACTTGTTATGCCAGGAACACCTCTATCAGTCAGCTCAACAGCTCTGGGTCAGTAACCAAATGCTTAATCAAGCATTACACATTCTTGTATTATGCAAGACACTGGTTTCTGTCTGCTCAGAGACATGTAACTTGAAGCTATACTTTTGTGGGCCTAAAGTAAGAATGTTTAATTATACTGAACTTCCAATGCTCATCTACTTTTGTGCCTTGGAAAGTTTTTTCTTTTTTGGTTAATAACCAGTGATCTGCCTCAAAGACAAGCTTACCAATGCACAGCTTAAAGATAAGAACACTAAAACAAACCTCAACCCAAGCTGCAGCTAAGAACCAGAAAACTGACTTCATCTTGCCTCTTCCATCAAAGTAGCAAAACTTCGTTTTCCATCCATGACTTCAAATTTCCTGTTTGAAAAAAAAAAAAGACCAAAGTATCAGTGTGAACTACATGAAAGAACAGACTGAAAAAGGAGTTGCTTGAAACACCTAAGCCCTCAGCCCAACAGTGGCTGTTCTTTTCCACCCAGCATCACAGAACACCAAACTGGGGGGAAAGTCACATCAGGTAGCAGCCCTCCAGGACCATCAGCTCCAACCCTTCCACTAGTGACAAGTTCTTCATTGACACGAGATTAAGAGTGGTTTGGGAGCCATCATGCTGGTAAGCTGTTGGTGGGAGGAGGGCTTGGAGGCAAAGAGCAGGATGGGGCAAGCTCTTACGTTAAGAGATGAGAAACGCAGGGGGACACACTTCTTGCACAAGCACCTGCTAAGCCAAGGATGAGCAGTTTGTCACCCAGGAGGTTACTGCCTGATGCCAAACCCCAACACGAACCCAGCACAGCCCCACCGCCCCCCAGACCACGAGCAAGGCGACCAGGGGACAGCAGAGTGGTGATGGGAAAAGCCACAGAAACCCACAGGATTCTCACAGAAGACGCGAGTAATTAACGCTAACCACAGAAACAAACACAACCTCTAATTAGCGAGGCAGCAGGGCGGGGCGGGGCNCCGAGCCGAGCCGAGCCTCCACCCCTCCCGTCAGCAGCAGCCGGAGGAGCAGGCGGGCCGCCCTCAACCTCTGCGCTGGGAGGCGGTGACAAGTGGGACAACCCAATAGGAAGCCGCTTTTCTGCATATTTCGCAAAGGTTTCTGGGAGGAAAAGGCAACAAAAATAGGAAGGGTCCACAGCCCTGGAGATCTTGAATTGTGTTCGTTTAAGCATTTGGAGTTGCAGAGATGGTTCCCTGGTTCCTTCCACAGGATTTCCAGCCGGACAGCTAACCATGAGGTAAAGGTGCTCAGGTTTGAGACCTTTATATAGCGCTGCCGTCCTATGGGAGTGTTGGATGTGAGGGCGATCTGGCTGCGACATCTGTCACCCCATTGATCGCCAGGGTTGATTCGGCTGATCTGGCTGGCTAGGCGGGTGTCCCCTTCCTCCCTCACCGCTCCATGTGCGTCCCTCCCGAAGCTGCGCGCTCGGTCGAAGAGGACGACCTTCCCCGATAGAGAAGTACCGTTCGCGGTCAAGGGTATACGGTAGCTGCGCTCCCCTGCTAGAACCTCCAAACAAGCTCAAGGTCCATTTGTAGGAGAACGTAGGGTAGTCAAGCTTCCAAGACTGCAGACACATCCAAGTGAGGCACTGCATGGGGCAGTCTGCCATGTTTTGTCCTTTTCCAAACCCTCCGAATTCCCTATCGTTAAACAGTGTGTGTTGTGGCGTATCGATTTTTCTTTCCTGGAATCATAGAATTGGCTGGGTTGGAAGGGACCTCAGAGATCATCCAACCCTGTCACTGCGGTTACCAGACCATGGCACTGAGTGCCACATCCAGTCTCTTTCTAAATATCTCCAGGGACAGAGAATCCACTACTTCCCGGGGCAGCCCATTCCAATGCCTGATCACCCTCTCAGTGAAGAAATTCTTTTTAATATCCAACCTAAACCTCCCCTGGCACAACTTAAGACCGTGTCCTCTTGTCTTGCTGATAGTTGCCTGGGAAAAGAGACCAACCTCCCCCTGGCTACAGCCTCCTTTCAGGTAGTTGTAGAGAGTGATGAGGTCTCCCCTGAGCCTCCTCTTCTCCAGGCTGAACAGCCCCAACTCCCTCAGCCTCTCCTCATAGGATCTGTGCTCGAGTCCCTTCACCAGCCTGGTTGCCCTCCTTTGGACCTGCTCCAGCACCTCAGTATCCTTCCTTAACTAGAGGGGCCCAGAACTGGACACAGTAGTCCCCCTCCTCCCCCTCCTTCCATGCTTAGTTCATCAGTTCATCTACTCCCATCCCCATCACCCACAAGTCCTTGAGCTCCTTCCTCACCTTACAATCCAGCCTCTTTGCACTGGTGTTGCACTGGTGCCTGTACATTACCTCTACAGTTCTTTTTCAACCCACATGAGCTTAGCAAAAGGGCTGGGGTTGAAAGAGTGGAAAGAAGGCCAAGGAGAGGAGATACACAATACTCAGAAGAATGGAGTGGGAATGGAATGGGGAATAGAATAGAATAAAAATAATAATTTCAGTTGGAAGGGACCTGTGATTACCTGGTCCAACTGCCTGCCTGTCTTTCTTCTGAGGAGTTGTAATTTGGTGCTGTGGTCAGTGGCAGAATTGACCACCCAATACTGAACTATTAGCTTCACACAAAGCCATCTATATAGTGCAGAAATTACAGACTTAAGACTCCAATCACATAGCCAATGAACTTGCAGGAGAGCACAGCTGTCAGGAGGCAGAACTCTTCTAGGAAGACACCAAAGGTAAGGTTTATTTACTGCACCCTCCCAAATAAACAAACAAAACCTAAACTGCTGTGTTCTTATTAAAAACTGAATAAAAGATCAAGACTCGGACAGTATTTCTTCAACAGTAACTTTATTCTGGGCAGGAGACTTGACACTGAAGGAATGAAACAAAGCTTTATAACACTTTTGAACAAAAACACTGAACAAATAAGAACTGTTACTTCTTTAGTCACTGACAATTCCACCCCCTTCTTCTAAGTTCAAAAATGTTCTTTCATTACATGTTTCCCTCCACATATTATGGAACATCCTACTCATATCAATGGCCTTCTTAGACACAGAAAAACTGTGGAAATGGGTTTTCTAACTCGGGTTTGGCTTTTTTTTTTTGCTTACACCATGGCACTTACACATTACTTTTACAAAAATCTGAATTACAGAGGTGAATGACTCCACTGTCGGGCTCCTTTATTCCCAAGTCATTATTACAATGTTATGCATAAGTCTGAGAAAATGTAAACAGTAGAATTCTAAAAACATTTTGCATAAAGATGCTGCTAAATATTAAAATACAAAGTAGGAGGTTATGTATGATAAATTCACAAGATATGCTGCTTGTTTAGATCTCAGAATAATAAAGAACTACAACTTTTCTGTCTGTATTGCATGCTGAGATGGCACAGTAAAATACAGAGCTCGGTCAACCCTTACCCAAAAAGAACTTTTTCCAACTTCAGTAGGAATTTGCTTGAGTAAAACCTGCAAGTTCTGCCATTATACTTAGCTAATTTTCAGTCCCACTACGTTAAAACTAGCAAAGGGATTCTGAATATCAAGATTATTAGCTTTTCCTTTTTATTTTCCCCCACCAAAATAAAGGCTTTAATTTGGGAACAGAGGAGATGTGCCTGCACAAGTACTATTTCCTTATCTAATCTTTTAGCTGGGATGACCAAAACCTGAATGCAAGAAAATTACTACAGGACTGATAAAGGCTGAGATGACAGGCCACGTTCACAATCATCCTGCACTACTTCAAACATCTGTGTGGTATCCATCCTTAGTGGAGAGACCCAGGTGTCTCCAGAGGGCTCCTAAGTTCTCAGGTGAGCCATATCTTTCTTGACATGATTCTCACTCATCACTGGTTTAAAGAGTCAGCTCTCAACAAAGGAGCTTACATTTAGGTGCATGCAGTCAGGTAGGATAATCCAAGCCTTAGCAGACCCTTCCTGTGACTTGTCTCCTGCTTCTGCCAGTAGGAATTAAGTGTATGGAACAGACAGTTGAATTGCCTACTTAGGTCTAGGGATATGTAGGATAGGTTCAGGATGTTCCCTTTTGAGACCAATTATTCAGTCATAAAATAAATTAAATGATATCTAGCCATAAATACAGATATTTATTTCCACTAAGACAAACAACTCTCTTTCCAGTTCTAACTCAAATATACATATTTCCCTTTCCATTTTCCAAAGACACCATCAGTGTGTGCTTCAGGAATCAAACTGCTGCACTATTGTACTGCTGTGCATTGGCATCACTGCTTTGGAAGCAGTTAGGTCTGGTTTGGAACATGAACAAATGTTCCAAATGAACAACTAACAGAGTAGATGGACACATAACATGTCCTTGGTGAGTCTGAGTCTTAAATCATACTTTTAAAAAAATTTTTTTGTCTTGTATTGTCTCACTGTGGATTGTGTCCATAAAGCCAAACAGTGAACAGAGCTCCCCTGCAGCACTGAGCCAGCAGCCTACTCTTTGGAACAGTTTCCACCAGGTCCCAGAGGTTCTCCACGGGAAGGAGGACATAAACAGCCCACGTGTGTTACCAACCACCAGTCCCCAGTGGCTGCCTTTCCTTTTGTGGGTGCCAGCAGATCCCACAGAGAGGACCTCACTGACACCCTAGCTGTTCAGCTCCTTCAAAACAGCCAGATGCTGAGAACCATACCTGTTCTGATCCATTTTGGTTGGATTTAAGCTTCATAAACACACGATTTGCCTGATCTGTTCACAAAATCAGAAAGGTGAGCATTACTGTACACTTGTACAGGAGATGCATTTTCACAGCATGCTTCAGCTCTGGTGGTGCTGTTCCATAACACAGATATAAAAGATGCTCTCCCACAGCACTGGATTGTTTTATCTTCCTTCTGTGGGAGGAATTGCAGGAACAGCCAAAGGATGGCTGTGACCTGAGTGAAGCTTTTGCTGATGGATGGACTCTGGCACTTCCATAGTGCAGAATTAAACCAGACTATGGGGCTACTTTCTTTTCTCTGTAACCTGGTCATTAATTTTCTCTTCAAAGAAATGTATCAGTTTCTGTGAAATCAACCACAATTTTAGAATGCTTTTTAGCAGGACCAGGCAAGGTCTCATTTTTCCAGTAGAGCTTTACAGAAACTGACATATTCTTCACATTGTGAGTGAGTATGTATTCAAATGAAGACAGACTGAGGTAAGCTTAAGCTGATAAATTTCCTCTGGATTACTTTTGTTCCCCAAAAGTGACTTACAACAGTTATGAAAATGTGGTCAGCTGCATGGAGATTGTTTCCTTAAATTCTGCTGCTGGCATATCCCTAATATTTTGTTAACTCTGAAACCAGTTTTATAATCGTTAATACTGCCTTAAATATGTCTTCAGATCTTAAATTTCCAACAAGAATAAAAAAAGAAAAAACAGATTCTTATTTTTCCCCTTAGAAACAATTTGAATTAATTTAAAAGAGGTAGGTCCATATTCTGTTTCATAGTGAACAATGCCAAGAAGCAACTTTGAAGTATGAGAAAAGAGCACTGTGTCAGAGAACAGATCTACAGAAGAGTATTCTCCCTTCACCAAACAAGAAGATTCCCCACATTTGATAACAGCAAAAGAATGGAACTGGAAAGTTGGACAGCAGTTCAATAAAAACCTTTTAAAGGCAAAAATAAATTTTTTTAAGAAGTCTTCCACTGACTTCCAGAAGTTTCTCAGTGATTGCAAAAGGGATTTTGGACTGCTGGTCGCTCATTCCTTTGATGTCAGTACAAAGCAAATGAGTATAGAGCAACAGAAGCATGGCATCAAGAAGTGGCATCACTGAAATCATACAGCTTCACTAAGCACATAAACTTCAGAAAATGTCTAACGAATGCCCCTTCCTCAGTACTTCTCTTCCACTGCAATATTGCACCACTTTGCTGTTTTTTAGCCACATTTATAAAAAAAGTTGAATCTAATACGAAAAAGTTAAAATTTTTAAAAAGTTTGTTATAAAAATTTGTCCTATAAAAATGCCCACCCCCCTAAGCCATATATACAAAACGTATCAGACTTATGAAAATAACTGGACCCAATTATAAAACAAAACTATTTTATACAAAAAGGTACAAGATTGCATTCAAAATTAATACAAATAAAAGTAAAAAAAACCCTTCAAAATGTCTCATTCATAGAAGATCTGTTACTTTGAAATTTACAGGTATATAAAACAGTATCAAATGGTCTCATCTTAGCCACCATTTCATGAGGAGCATGCACTGGTTCAGAGAGCACTTCCAGCCCAGTCACCGGTGAGCACCGTACTTGGCAGCCCAGTCAACACGCAGCCCGGGGATCGGCTGCGCTGGGGGAGGGAGAGGCATCAGCCTCACTGTGCTTTTTGTAGGTGAATTGAATGGTGGCTGTCCAGGATGAGGTCTTACTGACTTCAGAGAAGCATAATCTAAAGAACAAAGGAAAATGCCATGAGATACAGGTTCAGGATGCAGATCCTAATGTCTCCAGGAAACGAGCCTCTTTTTAAAGAGAGTTTGCTGATGTGAAGCAATAGTGGATTCAAGCCATAAAACCTTATCAGAGAGGAAGCATTCATACTGTGGATTTGACAAGTGTGAATTCTGTGCTGGATCTCATGCCCACCTCTAGGTGCCACTGAAATACGCTGTGGAAAAAACCTCATGAAATAAAAATAAGCAAAATCCTTGTCCATATGAAGTTCTGCAAGGTTACAAACTGTAGTTCTGATCAGGCAAATACTTATAAATAAAGTAAAGCAAAGACATGTAATATGCTCAGTGCTGCACATACACAGCAAGGGACAAGCACAGCTTTGCTGCTCTACTTACTAGAAGATGGATCCACAACTGGTGCCAACTGAACCCTCTGCCCAGCAGAGCCTACTTCCTTCTTCAGAAATGAAGGGATATAACCACTAGTCAGACTGCCTGATCCTATGGGCCCTGGAAGAAATGGGAAGGAACACGTGAGCTCAACACAACTGATCTCCCATACTGTCAACAGATGACAAAGGGGTGCACTGATGGGTCATATTTAAGATCAAGCTTGATCTTGGATTGATGAAAGCAAGAACTTCACTGAAGAAAGTAGAAACCCACAGAACCTATAGATACCTGGACCCAGGAGACTGTCAGCATCAGACTGCATTAAACATCAATGGAAAATAGGTTCAAAATGTACTCTCAGAAGGGCAATTTTTGCTTCTCCCTGGCATCTCAGCTTTTTCGAGGTTTCTCAAAGTTTTCTAACTTGCAATTTCAGTTGGAACTATTGACTTTCAGCTCTAGGTCCTATGAATATACTCACTCCTGATTTTTCTGCAGTGAGTCTGGGGTTCTGGTGATAAACAAAGCTCTGAAGACAGTAAGAGAGCAACTTAACAAACTGGGACAGATTCATGTTCCAAATTCAGAAAGTCAGCTACAAAACTTGCCCCTGAGATAAGCAGGAACAGATCTAACTGACATGAAAAATAAGCCATAGAAATTGGAAGCAAAAAAGTTACAAATAAAACAGTCTAGAGTCATAGCACAGGTGGACACTAAACAACTTAGTATGCACAAAGCAGATCTGTAAGACATATGCCTGAATTGAATTAGAGCAGTGGCAAAGTTTATTGTGGGAAATGAAGGTAACAAGTACAAAAGAAAAAAAAAAAACATCTAATGATAGCCTATGCAGCTAAAAAGCAGCAAAAATCTGTAAAAAAGCCAGGAAGGAGGCATGTGCTATGTATATAAAGGTTCTCATGTTGTTCAGCCACTTCAAACATCCCTCAACCTTGAACTTTTAAAGGTAATCTTTAAAAATTCCTGAATAAATCACATATAAAATTTAAAAGTTTGTCATTTTTAAACCAGTTTCTAAAGGCCCAAAATGTTTCTTTGGGCCAAGATTCAAGAGCAATTTTCTTAATCAAATATTTGCAAAATAACATGCAAAACAAGTAACTGCACTGCAGAACTGTAACATCACATGAAAACCTGAAGCCAAGAAAGATTTAGAGAGGAAATACACAGATACAGTCTAGAAATATCAACATATTTGAGTATATCTGGTAAAATCTAACATAAAAATCTACAAAATAATTACTTCAAATCAAATAATAGGGGTTAAATACCTGAAATAGCAAATGCCCCAAAAACCTGAAGAAGAAAAATTGAAGAGCTTTGCTTTTTGTCTGGATTTTTCAAAAGCTACAACTATTTCACTATTTTAGACAGCATAAATTAAAAGATGTGATGATAGATGATACATTTTATTTGCTTTATTTTTATAACAAGAACTGTGTGTAAAACTAATTCAATTTAAACCAGCTTCCTCTTCTCTGGCATCTGGGGTAAAATAATTTAGAAATTTGAAAATATGACTTGTAAAAATCGATGAGGAAAAGTGAAAGGAAGATCAAGTATTTCAGGTTGAACAGACTAAGCTGTCCAACTGTCTATGAATGTGGTACTTCAAACCAGACTTATGGGGATTTATTAGAAAAAAAATTACTGTTTCAGTTGAAGGTAGTGTGCAAAGACAAGGAACAGTGCTCAGAAATTATTTCCAGAGAAAGAACAGACAGGATAGCAGGTATCTTTGAAGCTGACAATGCATTAGAAATAGCTGACCCCAAATTACAGCTGTCTGGAATTGCAGAGACATCACCTATTATCTTTTTTCAGAGTGTTAAGCACAGCTTCTTACCTGAATTTGTCCTGTTAGTACTTCCTTCCAAACCTGAAGGTTTCCCTGGCAAAACAGAATTGGGCCAGGGATTAGATGGAACTGACTCTTTGTTTGAAGTGGAGACTGTGCTATTTCTTGTGCTTATTCCTACTGCAAAAAGGCAAAAATTACCACAGTGAAATCTCTGTTGTTATACAGCCTTGCATTCATTCCATCTGATGCACAATCCTAAAGCTCTGTGAACTTAACCAAAACATTGTCGCCCCCAGCATGCCTCTGGATTACTTCCCATGCTTTCATACAAGAATGCTCTGACTTTAATCCTTCAAATACTGTCAGTATTCCATTAGCATCAATGGCTGCTTATGTCAAATAACAGGATGGCCTCAAGGCCACAAATAGTGTCAAGTCACAGAAGGTGAACCTTGCTAAGCACATTACATCTATGCTTTGTATAAAACACAGCATTTTAAAACTTTTAGCCTAATAGTGACAAGATAACCTGAGAGTAAATAATGGTAGACTACCTTTTCCATAGCATGGTACTGCTGTTTGGTCTATCTGCTGAAATCACAGATAGTGCAAACAGTTTGCAGTAGAGTTCACGTGTCACATACCAGTTGTATTTAATACATATTTAAGCAGGATCCCACGCAAGGATGTGCTCACACTTTATGGCAAAGCAAAAGCAGGTTTGAGATCACTGTGTTTTACAGTCTCCTCTAATAACACAACTGTTAGCTACCAAAACTCCACTGAAGTGATACAGTTTGAAAGTCAGTGAAAGTCATTGCTTCAGGATTTATCTTAGTTGCCAGGCTGCTGAAAAGCAGTACTGCTGATGGAATCACAGGATGAAAAAGAAAGAAGTATTTTGTACTAACCAGGCAGATACCTCGAATGCCTCGAGTAGTGTTGTTTTGCTGCAGAAACTCGCGACGCGGGAGCGTCCTGCTGAGGAAAGGTCGGGTGGGAAGCTGCACTGCTGCCAGACCCTACAGCATCCAAAGGCTTCAGATCCAAAATGCTTTCAAATCTGCAACCCCAAAATTGCTACACTTAGTCCAATTCTTATAACATCTGTTTATCCAGAGTTGGCCTTGTATTCTCCACTCCCTCTCCAGGAATCGTTTCCTCATACTGTGTTTGCCAGAGCATAAGCACACAGAAAACGGGGAATATTTTCAGCCAAAAGCCAGAAAAGTGCCCATGAAAATCACATTTGAGCTTCTAGTTCCCTTACACATTGCTTTTAAAATCATTACAAATGAGGCAATAAGTTTTTCTCTGTTGTGTGTGATCCATGGAAACTGAAGCTTTAGAGTCACCCGAAACAGCTCATATGCTACTACTGGCCTTAAACTGGAAGAGGATAGACATCAGGAGGAACTTCTTCACTATGAGGCTGGTGAGACACTGGAACAGGTTGCCCAGGGAAACTGTTGATTTGTTGATTACCCCTCCCTGGAAGTGTTCAAGGCCTGGCTGGCTGGAACTTTGAGCAACCTGGTCTAGTGGAAGGTGTCCCTGCCCCAGTGTGGTTGGAACTAAATGATCTTTAAGGTCCCTTCCAACCCAAACCACTCTATGATTCTATGGATATGTCAAAATGCTTCATACGTGACATAGAAAGTACATAATCAAAGATAAACTTGATAAGACTTAAGGTAAGTATAATTTTCACTGGGGACAAATTAACAAGGTATTTTATAGAGTGCATTGTCCATTAAAAAATGTGTTGCAATTCAAAGGCCAGCATTCAACAAGGGCCAAGACAAAGCTGGAGAGAGACAAGCTGCATGTCCTAGATATATGTTTCTGGATCTATAGAAAGCATAAAGGGCAACATTATGAAAAAGGGGCAAAGCCTAAGAAAGTAAGACCATGTAGCACATGGACATAAAGCAAACCAACGTACCTACAAAGAGTGTCATCATTCTGCCTCTTCTTGTTTTTCAAGTCCATCCTCGTAATGGAAGAGCTGAAATCAAGGTCTTCCAAGTCATCCCAGTCTTCAGAACCCTTCACTGTCCTAGCAACATGTCCCCATCTTCGCCTAGCTTTTGGTTTAAGTTCACCATTTGTATTCTCAGTCCCAGAAGATGTCTTCTGTTATAAAGATTGAAAAGAAACAAACCCATGCACTTACCCCACAAACCAGGTGACAGGAACAAAGAGGACAGTTTCATCCTGTCTCAAAGAGTAGTTGTGGTGTTAGAGCTGTAACAATATAATCCTAATCTCTCGTTAAACTTGCTAAGAATGCAGTCTGTAATATTTATTATTACATATTGACATTACATTATACATTAATTACACATTAAATTATACATACATTATATATTACATGATATATACGTAAGTACATTATTACATCTCTTCTGCATTTTATCCTGTAATGAAGTATCTTGCATGAACAGAAGAATAATTTCTGTAAATCTCAATTCCCATTCTATTTCACTATACACCTCCCCAAAAATTAGCTCAATTTTTACCTCACGCCCAATTTTTACCTCTTGATCCACCCTGGGAGTACAAAACTGCATGCACGTTCATGTTTCCATGAACAAGCCTGTGCCTAGACTTTTATAAAATGTCTTCAGTCATTTAAGCTCATCAGTACATTTTAACCTTGTACAACTCTGAACGTGGCCAGTGCAGACCTGCAGACCCTACTTATGACTGATCTCTCAGCAGCAGCATTCACACTGTCTGCTCTCATCATCTTAAGAATCCAGTTTGCTTGTATAATAACAGAAATGGTAAATTCTTATGCTGAAAGAAGAATCTGTTGTTTTCCATGGCCAGTACAGAAACCCCAAGGGATAGTCACATATTCTCAGTCACATAAACTGGGTGCCTTAAGTGGATGGAGGCAGCAGCCCCTCTCCCCCTCACTTTAATACTATTTAGCTTAATATATTTCTCTCTGGCATCAATCCCATTAATATTCTGACCACTGTACATCCTTTTTACTTGTGTCATGCTTTAAGTGGTGTTTTACAACAAAGGGAGGTATAAAATGCCTCTGAAATGAGAAGTCAGCTTGCTTGTTTTATAGCAAGTGGATTTAGGTTTCAACAGAATAACTTTCAGGTTCTAGCAGAAATTTCTAACTGTTTTTTTATTCGTGTTTCCTGTCCTTTTAGTAAAGTATAAGAACCTTGAAAGCAAAGAAGAAAAAGAAACACAATGTAGGAAAAATCAGGCATGTATCTGGAAGTGTAACTTATGCTAGACTGATCTTTACCTGCTGAGGAACCTTGTTGTGAATTGCAGGCAGAAGAACCTGGTTAGACTTGTCCTCCTGTAAGAAGTTACTGTGTTCAGTCCCAGAGGTGTCTGCCTTACACGAGTACACCAAGTGCTGAGCAGGTTGGCTTTGCTGAAAAGGCCTTGAGGAAACGCAGGCATGAGATTTCGGAGGGGGTTGTGCTGGAGGGACAGGCTTGATATGCAAAGATGATTTGTTATGCAGCTCCTTTTGTCTCCCCAGTTCCAGAATGCCCAGGGTGTGCCCAACCTGGAAGTATGGATAGCGAAGTGCCTAAAATATAATGCAGATGACAGAATCCAAGTCAGGAAACCAAAATTTTTAGCTTATCCTAACTCTTTGTCATGATACAAATTTCATTTCTTTTTTTCTGGGGTGTAAAACAGCAGAAGACCCATCTCTCAATACTGGATTACAGCAAGCATAATCCACTCCAGAATAATACTGAAGTGTTTCAACAAAGTTAGCAAATCCTCTACAGACTTCCACAAAAACCAAAGGATCTGCAAAGGTAAGAAACTTAACCAGGTGTATGGAATTCAGAGGCATGTTTCATTATGTGCTACCTCTTTGTGAGTGTGTTTCTATGCATGGGTGAATACATGCACACCCATCCTCACAGTCAGCCATCAAGACTTGAATGACCCCAGAGACATTCCATCTCTTCCATTCTACAGTTCCAAGACTGAATCAAATCGAAGAAATTTAACCCTTATGAAAATTAGCCTCTCTTTTTGGAAGACATGTTGGTAAAAATATCTTTATCCTGCTATCCACATTATTAAGGAGTTTTCAGTATGGCAATTAATCTCTGCACATCTTGCTGCTTCAGGTATACTCATTTTCCCAAAGACCTCTCACTGCAAAAAGCTTCTGCATCTCAGGTTCCTCACCATATTTGTACTTTAACATAAAATATTTCTTAATGGCTCTTGAATACCAAGTTTTGTTCAGTATTTTTTGCTTTCCATTACCTCTGAGAGTTCTTAAACTATTTTACTTTTTAACTGCTTTAACTAGCCTTAAAGCTATTTATTACAATTTTTACTGAATGTCTGATATAATCACAAGGGTTCAGCTATGGTCTTATTTAAGCCAAGTCAGATTTGAACCCAAGATCACTTCAGTTTTTCAAAAGGTGCCCTGCTCATTCATTAGTTGGCTACTACCACTGTGGTACCAATACCTGAAATCAGTGGCTAGTGTCAACAGTTAATGGTTGAACAGTCAATATTGGACCATTCTATGTGCAATACTGATGGTTTGGGCTATGCTTATGTACAGAACATTGGGACATAGCTACAGTGCAAGTGAGCTGAGACTACCCAGCAAACTACCTCTCATAAGGCAGTTTTACCAGGGCAAGACTGGGCTGGATGAACAGACAGTGAGGTGGACTGAAACCTGTCTGAACAACCAGAGGGTGGTGGTCAGTGGGACAAAGTCTGGTTGGAAGGCAGTAGGTATCAGCATACACCAGAAAGAGGTCAGTATTGGAGGAAATACTGTTCAGTATCTCCATAAGATGTTGATAATGCTCCAGAATGCATCCTCAGCAAGTCTGCTGATGACACAAAACTGGAAGGAGTGGCTGGTACACCAGTGTCATGCTACCATTCAGAGGGACCTCAACAGGCTAGAAAACTGGCTCAACTTCATCAAGTTCAGGGGGGATCTTTTCAAAAGATGAAAAAAAACCAAAGGGAAATGCAAAGATGGAACCAGGCTCTTTTCAGTGGTGCCCAGTGACAGGACCAGAGGCAATGGGCACAAACTGAAACACAGGAAGTTCCCTCTGAACATCAGGAAACCATTTCACTGTGAGGGTAACTGAGCACTGGCACACCTTGCCAAAGGCAGAGGGTTGGAGCAGATGACCTCCAGAGGCCCTTTCCAACCTCTAACATTCTGTGATTCTGTGGTAAGTATCAACAGCAATGAAAGAATGAGATCACAGACTTTAGACATTTCTCCTGCCTTCACTCTGCTGCTATTCCAGCGATTGGATTATACTAAATTAAGGTGTTACACACACTGCAGTCACATCTGATGATTGATGCAGTTGATGTTGCATGCAAAAGACTGATTACTCTCTTGTAATTGCTCCCCATTGTCTTGCAAACTGTTCTTGGCTTCTGCTCTTCTCCCTTCTAAGAACAGCACCCCTGAGCAGCTGTTAAAACTACTGTCTATAAAAGATGTCTTGCAGTGAAAGGAAGAATCATACACAGATCTGAGAGAAAAAAAACCAAGCCAACAAAACCAAACCTGACTAGCTGTTGGTCGCTTTTTGGGGTCCCACTGCAGCATGTCTCTCATGAGCTGGACTGCTTCACTGCTAGCATTAGGTATCAGGGTTTTCAGGTTGTTTGGGACACACTGAGGCCAGCGAAAATTCATGGAAGCTGAAAGTTGGTAGCCTTCAGGCCAGTCATTCTGGAAGAATGAGATTCCCAGTCATAAAGAAAGTTCAGCTGTAAAATATCACAGTGCCAAAGTACATAAGCATATATTCTCCTATCAGTAGTCTCCTACTTTGTCCAACTTACTCTAGATTATAGTAGAGATTTCACTATCAGTTTTTACCTCAAACCTGTGGTGAGAGTTAATTCTTGCTTTACATCAGACCAAGTCAACGGTACAAATGGAATTTGGAGCTAGGAGTCTTGCCATGATTCCCATTTCTAGTCTCCTAAACCACAGGTTTATACACAATATGCAAAAGAAAACGAAACTGTTGTCTAATGAAACCACAGTCCAATGAATTTGTTTGCTGTTCTATTCCTCCTCCTCTAAATGTCAGGTTTTATAGCATAATTATACAGTGCTTATTTCACAGAAAACACTTTAATTTAATTTACTGCATGAAAGATCAATACCATACAATAGCAGTAAGCATGAAAACTGATTATTTTTACTCTTATTGCTATTGTGCCATTCTGTATTGTAGAACAACTACAGTGTTACTGCAGTGTGGAAAGTCACTTTAACTACCTTCTTTGGTGTCCCCAGAACTTGGCAAATTTTGAATATAGTATCAATTTCACTGGCTCCTGGGAAGAGAGGCCTCAGTGTGTAAACCTCTGCCATTATACAACCAACAGCCCAAATATCTATTGGAGAACTATAGCTGGTGGATCTCAGAAGGACTTCAGGGGCCCTGTACCTGTAACAGAGGAAAAAAAAAAAAAAAAGGGAACTAATCCCAACAATCAACACAACTCAAACAGATGTACGTGAAATCATTCAGCTCTTCATTCTTTGCTGTTAACTGCAAACATCCCTTAAAAAGTTCCTATCCTATACATAACTCAATATTTTTTTTTGTACAGCGAACAATTAAACTTACACAAGCTCTTGTAAGCCCTCTTATGCCTTCCTGAGATGCTCAAATTTCAATATGTCCCATCTTTCTTCCTGTGCTGCTGCCATCTGTAAACTGTCTTGCACTAACTGAAGCTTTTAAAATTATGCCAACCTTAAACAAAAGCTTCATTATGAGGAGGCATCAGAAGCAGGATTAACATTCAGCACAAACGTACTCCACTTCTTTAAAGGCTTGATTTGAAGTTTCACACAATGTAGGTGAATACTGGCACTTACCATCTAGTAGATACATAATCTGTGTAAGGAGGTCTGGATCGGATTTCTCGGGCTAAGCCAAAGTCTGCTATTTTCACAAGCTCCGGCCCCATGCAAAGGAGGTTTTCAGGTTTTAAGTCTCTGTGAAAGAATCCTAAAATTCAAATGAAATAACACAGTTCAAAGTCTTATGTGATGAGCAGAGGTAGTCAGTTTAACAGTTGTTCAGTCAGACTGTGAATAACAGTCTACTCAAATATCTTACAACAATTCAGAGCATTCAGTCAAGTAGCTCCCTTTCAAGTGACAGTTCTTTACATAAAACAATTACACCACTTTAATGTTAGATTCATCCTAGGTGTGTTGGACACTGTAGTGAAGACATCAAAATTACTTCAAAAGTCTTTTTGAACAGCATACAAATTAAAACATGATGGGGTTTTTTTGCACTTTGAAACTTAAAATCTGAGAACATCATCTGCAAGCACTCAGGTACTCATCTCCCTATCCAACAGAGGATCTCAGTGTATTTTTCTCTTTGTATTTTTTTGGTTGGTTTTGGTTTGGGTTTTTTTTTGTTTGTTTGTTTGTTTTGGTTTGGTTTGTTTTGTTTTGTTTTTGGGTTTTTTTTGTATTTTTTTCTCTTTGCATTCAGCAAAACTTGATCACAAATGAGCATCTGGCAGTAGCTCTTTCAATACAGATGAGAGAAGAGGGATAGAATATTACTGACTACTGTCTCAGACATTTGCTTCCACCCTAGTAGGTTACCAGACCATGGCACTGAGCGCCACATCAGTATCTTCTTAAAAACTTCCAGGGAGGCAGAATCCACCACCTCCCTGGGCAGCCCATTCCAAGGCCTGATCACCCTCTCTGTAAAGAATTTTTCCCTTTTCTAACTTAAACCTCCCCTGGCAGAGCTTAAGTCAATGCCCCTACTGATAGCTGCCTGGGAGAAGAGACCAACCCCCCCCTGGCTACACCCTCCTTTCAGGGAGTTGTAGAGAGTGATGAGGTCTCCCCTGAGCCTCCTCTTCTCCAGGCTGAACAGCCCCAGCTCCCTCAGCCCTTCCTCACAGGACTTGTGCTGGAGTCCCTTCACCAGCCAGTATATTCAAATATAAAAAGATGCTTACAATTTAGGTGGACAAAGAATATAAGAAGTTCACCTGACAAGCATTTCTATGCCACACAGGAGCAGAATAGAGAAACAAAGAGACAGGAAGAAAGTTAATGTGATTTTTCCAAAACTGTTGCAGAGAGAATCTTGGAATGCCCAGTCTTACAGTGTGAGACACGAGATCATCAAGGCCATACTGTCAGGTTTGCCATGAATTTCTAGACCTTCCCAGTCAGTGAAAAAGACAGTTACAATACGGAATTGTTCACTCTTTATAGCTGTAGTAAGTTAAATATAACTAAAAGGTAGCGTAAAAAGTTTGTGTTCCATTTGATAATTTGTTAAACTAAAATGCGACTTAGCTTTTTACAAATAAATCATTATTCTTATGTTTTAAATGTTTTGTATCTCAGTGGAACAGACTGGAATTGCTAGTTTGGTTTCAGAAGGATATTCAACCCTCCATTAGAACAGAGAATAAAGTCATTAGCTTGAAAAGGTTCAGCAAAACAAGTTCAATGTCCTCTTCTACTGAAATGCTGGTCCTATTTCACTTCCAGGACTTAGGCCACTGATGTTAGTTCTCTTATGATAACCTTGAGAGCCAATCAGTAACATACACTATAGGGTATTTAACAGGCAGAATTGCAGAGGACAGTAGAACCTGGCAGGGAAGTAAGCTTTAAAAGTCCCTTTTTTGATAGTTAAGTGGGTCTTGTTACTAATGACTGGTACACCAGCTTTGGTTGCTATCATTATTGTAAAATTAGTGGGAAGGCCATGCAATGAAAGCTTTTTCTCACTCAGACTTTCTTATTTTAAGTTTATCTTACACAGAATGTCAGTTTTATTCAGGTATCTGTGCGTATCTTGAAAAAAAAAACCCAACAAGTAATCTTTCTCAACCTCAGGGACCTGTGAATCTATCAAGAAAAGTGTCCATTAACATCAAATGAGTTTTAGAAAGTGCTTTTTGATAAACTAATATTCTACAGAAAAGGAACAGAGCAAACCTCCCCAATAAAATACCAAGAAACTATAAAATGTGGATATTTTCAGTAATCAGAATTTCTCATATAGTGCCATTCTTTCGATCACTCCCTTTACTAAAGTCAGTAATGTAATTGTTATTGTACTCATTAAAAAAACTAATAGAGACACTACCTTGCTCTCATTCAAAATGTTTATAGCAAGAACATAACCTACCATGCTTATGGATAAATGCAAGCCCTTGCAGGATCTGGTACATAATATTCCTAACTGTAGACTCTGGAAACAGCTTGTTTCTATGGGACAAAAGGGTAGAAATAAACATTAATGAGAGTTCACACATTAGCTTATGCTATTTAATGAACAAAAGATAAAAGCTAACAATGGCAATAGAAATGTTAGATGTATTTTAGCACTCAAGTAGTTTATTTCTCCAATAAATCTTACATAGTCTTTGCAGAACTGCCATACTTCATTATATTATGACTATGTGAAATCATATTAAGACTACATGGAACACTGAACTAGGGAAGGAAAAAAAAAAAAAGAAAATTGACCTAACTGAACAATCCTGAGCCCTCAAGACAGCAAGTGTTCATGCACAGTTTCTTCTGGCTTCCCTTCTATAGCATATACAAACCACACTTTAGACTTTCCCTTGTTATTATCTAACAGCTTATATGCTACTTCTTTCTCTTTTGTTATCTGAAAAAGCAATATGCTACCACTGAAAACAGGAGGCTCTTCTGCTCCCAACATTCAGGTGAGAAGATCAGCCACTGCAGACAAGTTATCCTCTGGAGGATGCTATCATGGACCAAATACTAAAATTAAGACTTTACTAATGCTCCAGCAAGTATTAAAGATTTTACTGAGAATGCTCTTTGGACATATCAGTTCAAACTGCAAGGAAAAAACAAATACTAGATGCAATCTGGAATTTGGCCCTTTATGATTACAGTTTCAACTACTTTTTATTTATTAATTTCTTTGAGGAAGCCATAACAGAAGATGTGGTAATACCACTTTCTATCAGAAAAAACATTGCTAGTTGGAGAATTTACTTAGAAGTTAAAAGTTCAAGGTTCAATGCCATCTCACCATAAGGGCTGTTACAAGTTCACAGTTCCTAACTCAGAAGAGTGCCCTGCTTATCTGCCAGGATAATCTGGAGAGAACCACTGGAAACTCCCACTAAACTGTTTGGGATATGCTCAAAGGTGACAGCCACAGCTCCTACTGCAGCACATTTCAAGCCATTGAAATCTCAGCCTAAACAAAGGATCCCAAGTCCTTTGAAAAGTAACACAGACATTAAAATCACTCAAGTAATTAATTTGTATCAGGATTGGGTAATGCTGTTACATACCTTTCTTTCATTAACTGATAAAGATTTTCCTTCATGTACTCAAACACAAAATACAGATGATCATTTTCCCTGATAACTTCTTTCAGCTTTACCACATTGGCATGGTTTAGTTTCTTCAAAGACTAGGAACAGAAAACACAAACAGGATTTTACAAGGGTCTCGGATTCAAAAGAGGTAGCTTCAAAAATTTTTAAATGTTTTTAAATAATTAAACAGCTCTCAGAACAAAGACCAGATCTCCAAGTATTACCAGACACATACAGAGCATACATATGAATTTAATGCACTGGTCATCCAAAAGCCAGCAACCTGGCATCACATTAAACCCCAGAATAATTGCATTTTCTCTATAGGTAACTTACTACTGGTAGAACTGACACACTTCTTGCATTTGCACTGGCAGTATTCAGATTAGACTCAGGACTAAATATAACCCTGAAAACTCTTCTTTGGTATTTTTGATTAACAAGGTGGGCAGCTGAGCTGAGCTTGCTCATCCCTCTCAATGGGATGGAGAGAGAATCAGAAGGGCAGAAAGTGGGAAAAGTCGTGGGCTGACATAAAAATAGTTTAGTAGGTAAAGCAAAAGTCGTGCACGCAAACAAAGCAAAATAAGGAATTCATTCACTGCTTCCCACTGGCAGGCAGATGTTCAGCTATCTCCAGGAAAGCAGGGCTCCATCACATGTAAAGGTTACTTGGAAAGCCAAATGCCATCACTCCAAATTTCCCCTCCCCCAGTCTCTTCCTTCCCTCAGCTTTTTTAATGTGGAAAAAGCCCTGGCTGTGTCCCCTTCCAGCCTCAGCCTACTCCCTGGTGGGGAGGCATAAGAAACAGAGAGGGCTGGAGGCTGTGCAAGCACTGCCCAGCAGTAACTAAAACACCCCTGTGTCACAACTCCAAAACCTAGACCCATACAAGCTCCTAGGAAGAAAATTAACCCTATCCCAGCCAAAACCAGCATACTCAGGTCTTCAATCCCCCTTCTTTTTTAGATTTTCCATGTATTCTACATTCATTCTTGCTGTAGCAACACAATACCACAATACCAATACTGTAAGAAAAATGACCTAGGTTTTCTGCATGTTTCCACCACTGATACCAGGGACTAGCAATCAAGAGAGGTCCTTGGAACACAGCCCTAAAGAATTTCATGATAAATGTCTGTCCCCAAACCAACTATGCAGATACAACTGCACAAAGGTTGTTGCTAAGCAAAGGGCATGTGTTCTCAAGCTCTGACAAGCAAATCAGCTCCAGGATTTGTAGAAGGAAAGCTCTCCCTCTTAAGATTTGTAACAGGAAAGCTCTCTTACTTACTCACCACTTACTGCAAGGAGGAAGAAGCTCTCTACAACCTTTTTTTTTTTGTAAGACTACAGAATTTTAATAAGAATTTTTAAGAGTACAGACATCCCATTCAAATGCAGAACCAGGAAACAAAACTGTAATGCCACATGCCACAGCTCATATTGGGGATGGTTTTTGATAAAGGGGTGGAAAGAAGTTGATAGCACCCCAAAACGTGACAGGAATCACAAAATTTAAAGTCAATCATTGAATGAGTAAGTACCTTAACCTCTCGAAGGTTCATGCATTCCTCCCAGGAATAAAACTTTCTTTTCATTCTACAATAATAGAGGAAAAAAAACAAACAAACATTAATACGTGGCCAAAATAGCTGGTGTCATTACATCTTAAATCAGTTTTCCATCAAAAGATAATGTGTTATCTTACTTTGTCAAAAAAATTTACATCTCTAGCAAGGTACACTCTTAACAGATTTTGAAAAGCACTACTATCACACAGAATTGCCCTTTTTCATATAATTATCTTGCTGCAAAAATTTCAGAGCCTTCAACAAGTCAGGGCATGCTATTTTTCTTTCTCATCCATGATGTAGTAGAGACTAACTGTGAAAAGGACAAGGGGTATGATAGTCATTAACAAGTCAGTCTAAGTTTTAAAACAAATCTAATGAAGACCAAATTAAATCACTTCACTAGGTCTCAAATGTTATTATATTCTTCTTGCCCTTCTTCTGTATATTTTGATTTCTCTGTAAGTTAAATACCTTTTCCCTATAAGTTTTATTTCTTCATTTTTCAGTGTCCACTGCTCCCCATGCTTCTCAGTCCCTCCTCAGTTGGAGCTGCATCCATCATCCAACTGATTTTTTAATTCCACCTTTTCCTTCAAGCTTGTAAGCAACTCTGCTCTAACAGAAACAAACTGTGTGGCAGATCTGCCTTCTCCTAAGCCAGAATATAATGCTGAATATAGTGTTAGTGTGTGATGTATGGTCCTATTTGCTCACGTGAATTTGATTACGACTCATTTCTTTCACACATTCTGTGCTTTAGGACCAACAGGATGAAGGCTTGCACATACACACATGCACGTATTAAATTTACAAAAATACTCAGTTTCTTAGAGTGTGGATACAGAGGGAGTTAGGCACCCTTTGAAGATCTGAGTCTTTGTCAGACTTTAATAAGAATTCAAGATTACTTATTGCTTTTGTAAGGTTTCCAGTTTGCCAACAGCTATTACAATGAGAATAGCTACATTCCACACAGTGTTCTGGACTATTTGTTTGTTTAAGCAGTGGTTTTGCACTTACTGTTTTGCACATTCAGCCACCTGATCATTTATGTTCTTAACAACAGACTGGCATTAACGTGTACTCTAAGCAAGTACTATCTTCTGGTTTGTTGTGAAATACCAGTTTCTACCATATCACAAAATGAAAATCAAACGTGCTTCTGGCAAGGTTTGATCCAGGAAAAATACCCTCAGCACAGAGGATTTATGAAGTTGTTAAAGCCAGCTATTGACTATTCATACAAAACAGCATTGTAGTGAAAGCCCTTTTGATGAGTATGTCCCTGGGTCATGGTTGGTATTTCAGGAAGGTGCCTGCAATGCTCTACAGCTGTCTCTTACCACAACTAGGACAAATAAGCCATTTACAAACTGAGGTCACTGCTGAAACAGCAGAGAAAATCAAGGGAATTTCTCAAGGAATTTTGAGAAAATCTTAAGCTGAAAAAGCCACTGTGTAATAGAATACAAAGACACAGATAACAGTAAATGAGATTCATTGTGTTAATTATCACTGCAGTATTAACCACATTGAAAATTACACCATGAAATATATGTTCCACGACAGCAGCAGGGAAGGGGCTGCAGATTCCAAAGCAGCATTGCAGAATACTCTTAATAATATACAATAACACACGTTTGAGAGTCTATAGTAGCAGGGCACTACTACAATAAGCCTACATATTTCACCCTCCTCTGCTGGGTCTTAGGAGGATACAAGGAACTTGAGCTTTGCACATGGCCCCAGTACAACTCCAAACACAAATGTTGTGTAGAATGTGAAGTACTCAAACCAGCATCACCAGGTGATGCTGACCACAGAATGGAAAAAAAGCAGGACCATCCACTGTCAAGTAACAAATTAAAATACTTACTTTTTAATGGCTATTAGCTCTCCAGATTCAATGCTTCTCCCCAGGAGGACAGAGCCATAAGTCCCATCACCAAGCTGTCTGATAGTTGTGTACCTATTCATGATGAGGATACTTTAGCTGCAAGAGCATTTCAGTCCTTAGTGTTTCTTGAGTTTCTCCTCCGAGTGTAACCAGTTCTTTCTGTGGCAGCATAAATACAGAGCACTCAGGACAGTGTGAATAGTTGCAGGAATCATGTTTTCAAGACTTAGCCTTTGGTCTGAAAGCACAGAACACAACCAGTTTTACTTCTGCACCCTTCTGAGATTGCTTGTTTGTAGACTCCATTCTCCTCCAAGAGATATTCCTTGTAAGCTACATGCAAACCAGTTGCCTGGGTCTCTCACCAGAAGGAGCCACTCTCTATCTGGACACAACTGGGTACTTCCCAAGTCCACTCTGATGCTAAAGCTAGAGCTCCTTTACAGCAAACTTGCAGGCAGCCCGAATGGGAGCAACTAACTATTAGTAAAAACAGATTATAAAGTCTCATAGCTCAGAGAAAATAGTTTGCTGTCAGAAATATGAAGCACCAGAATAAGACAGGAGGGAATATATTCTAGCCAAATTATCAGATATGTAAATCACCATCTCACGAGTTGTTCTGCTATCAGTTAAAATGAATGAATTTTCTGACTTCTCAGAAGGCCCTATACCAGAGATAGAGCTATATGCACTCCTTTAAGCAGTCTTCAGAGGAAGAATATTATATGAATGTCAGATAAAATCAAATGCATTTCAGTACAGTAGCCCTAAGCATCAATCAGTCTTTAGAAGTAGCAGCTACATCAGATTATCTATCTGACCCTTTGTCCTGACACTGAATGAAAAACAGAATGCCAGATAATAAAGCAAAAGAGTTCTTACTCCCTCATTTATTCTGATTGTTCGTAGCATTTCCTGCCCTTTAGTTCAGAAGCAGCACAATCTATTCAATGTAAATCAGCCACAGATTTGGAATAAAACAGAAGTCCCCTACAATAAGGGTTTGGTCCCCATGTTCTCATTTTCTCCAACTCTAAAGAGGAAATCAATAGCCATGGCTGGTTACTTTTGCTTTCTGTAAGCTGCATTTAAACTACATTTCCACATTTTTTATTTTTTTTATTTTTTTCAGCAGCCTTAAATCTTTCCTCCATCTTGCTTTATTGCACAAAGCCAAATTATTACTTTAAAAGTGACAGGATTATGTTGCTTGAAATCTGAACTGGCATCAGAGCAGAGACACAATCCTGTAAAATGGAAGATGTTGGGAAGATTCTTTGTTTTCAGTCTTCTAAGCCTGTTAGTCCCACCAACACTGATACAGGAACAAGCAACCAAAAACTAGAAAATTTTATGTTAATGTATCCTTTGTATCTTTCACAGGTTGTGTATGAAAATGAAATGGCATGTCTCTGACACTGTCTTAGACACTATCTCTGACAGGCAAGAGGAATTGCCCTCTAGCAGTACCTTCCACAGACTCCTACAGAGAACCACAACTGAGCACCTTGTATTAAAGACCTAATCCCATAATTTGTACTTTTTGCCAAAGAACACAGAGCCTGTCTACAAGTATGGCACTTTGGGAGTACCAGTTTCTTTGTTGCTGGTTTTCAGGCTGTGCACCTGCACAGCACAAAGTTATGTTTAGGTGATCTAGTTTAAAAATCTTTGGTTACTCCAGGTGGTCAATGACTGGATGGCATCTCAGAAGCTTTGGCTCCCAGGCCTTTATTCAGATCTTGGCAAAAATGTCATGCATGGTCTCCTAGTCTGAAAATGTAATATTTATTAGTATCCAAGCAGATAATTTTATACTGTAACCTCAAACTAAAACAGATGGGACTTAGGGGTTTTTCAGCACATATTCTCCTAATGACAGAGTTCCGAAATTGTGATCATAACAGATGTGATTGCTTACAATTCATGGACCTTTATACTGCCTCTAGATTACCATTCACATATCCCTTTCCAGGGGACTGTGTCTGGAGACTACAGGAGCATCTTTGTCTTATGTTTAATAACCACAGCAAACTGCTAGCACAAGACATTCTAGTAATAATCACTGATGGCTATCATGGACAGAACATTTTTCTAACATCTCTGGAAGGGAGGCAGTGGTGAACATAACTGGTTATTCCTTACTGTGGGTTCTAATTCAAGCCTCTCTCCTTTCTGCAACCACTATTTTTCATAAATTTTGTAAGAAAGTATTCTTGTGATTCCAGCTCTGCTTTCAAAGGTGACCAAACAAAGACAAATTAACTGAAATACTTTGATTCATAATGGGGAGGCAAAGAACATAAAGAAGAAAAAAATCAGATAGAAAATACAGATTTCAGGAATGGGTACACGTCATGCCAGGACACACAGACAGAAATTAACATGGCTCCTATGGAAACACAAATCCACCTGAACAATATCTAAACAACAGGTTTTTTTGTTAAGTAAATCAGTACCATTTCTTGTTGAGCTTAAGAGAGGAGTTGTTTTTAAAAATCTATCTCACTTTGCAAGATTTACATTCAGTCCTTAACACCTCCTACTACTGCTGCCCTTCAGCTATGGGACCAAAGTAAAACAGCCCACAGACTGCTTCACCTAAGTAGAGTCCCACTGAAATTAATGAAAAGAGTATGACTCCCTGACAAGCAGTTTGTAGCGCTACAACCTAATCTGAATTCTAACACAGAATTACTATTTACGCACATTCATATCATTACAGGACGTAACTACAAAGTGCCAAACTGTCTTAAAGTGCATATTGATGCTTAACAGAAGAAGTAAAAGCCGTATTTTCACCAGTGTGTAACAGCATGTTCAGGCTCTGCCTCACCGATAAACATTTTTCCCGCATAGATATCAACCAGAAAAGCTCTTTTAAAAGCAGGCCTAATTTTTATGTAACATGACTGCTTTCTGCCTCTCAGTATACTTCAAGCTTATTGTTTCGCTTATGAAGACTTTAAAGAAGTACCATCTCCCGTTTGAAGAGCTGCAGGGCTGAGAACTGGAACTGGCTCACTCTGCCAGAGCTAAGCCGAACAGCAAACAAACAACAAGTGCCTTTTAAAATGTGTCCTCTGCTTTGGCAATAACCTGAAGGTGTTACTTGGAGAACGCACGGAGAAAGGCGTGGTTAAAAGCCGGGGTTTAACACCGATGCTCTCCCCGCGGCCGCTGTCCGTGTTTGTTGGCGAAAGGTCTGGAGGTGCCGAAGCGCAGGAGGCCCGGGGCACTCGTGAGGCTGCGGGGATCCGAGCCGCGGGCCCGCGCCTGCCCGCCGCGACAGGCCGGGTCCTGACTCCCGCCCGGCCCTCGCACCGAGGCGGTGACCGATTCCCTGCCACGGCCCCGACACACGCGAGGAACCGCACCCGGGGTCACCGACCGCGCTGTAACGCCACCTGTCTCT